>OY743140.1:31444225-32688110 GCA_963555695.1 Dasypolia templi | reverse complement strand
GTTAACTAAGTATTTTCAAGTTTCCCTCAGCCGGATTTAGACCTCTCCCATAGATAGTACTTTATTTGGAGTGCCATGACCGCGAACGAAATACGATGAAATTAAACATTATGTAAGAATCCAATTAAGCCCATTAAATGCTAAACATAGTACCTACGTTGTAAATAAGTTTCAGTTATAATAGACAATTAGGATTCAATTAATGAGCTAGGCCTTTATCTCTGTTATCTTTCAGTTTTTTTTTTCTAGAATTCGTTACGTTGTGAGAAGTCGTGCAAAATAGAATCCAGTATCTATTAGGGAATACGTAGGTAGGTCAATAGGTACCGATTACATTATCAGCGGCGGTAAACCTCCCGCGCGATAGCCATCTAATCTACATAGCACCAAATGGGATCTAAGTCTATGAACAAATGGATCAGCTGACCTTAAACCTGTCGTGTTGCGTGGGCGGGGGCGCGTAGGGAAGCCCGAAGTACGCGAAGTGGGGTGGGTCGGTGGCTAGGTACCCGCGGGCCGTGCCCTGCGAGGTGGCCACGTCTCGGTGCGCCCGCGGCACTGGGGTGGGCCGGCTCTGTACGACACACAGCACCACACTCACTGTGGACACTGCACCAACACACCCGACCCTCATGGCCGAGCTTTCCAAGCCGTGCAAACCGAGTGTGTCGAGTCCGGTGATCCAGTTTACGTTTCGTTATCAAAACAGACGGCATCTAATCAAAACATTTACACATAAAATGTTGGACTATTTGTGATTGAATGCGAATTCCTAAACGGTTAAGTAACAATAGGTTGTAAGTACCAATGTACTAAAGCGTTAACCAAGTTACGGAATAAGTTATTGTTACTTTAAATCACCACGATAAAAAAAATATTTGTTCAATTAAACAAACTGCAATTTTGTTCGTAGTTTATTTCAAATAATATACTTACCAATCACATTTTTCTAAAGTACATGGCTTTTATTACGGTGACTAAACAACTAGGTATGCAACATATTACGTAGGTAATGACTTGATCAGAAGAAATGCCAAGCGTTTCTGAAGAAGGTGATGAAGAAGAAGACTTGCACGACGAGCACGGTGTACACGCTGGAGGAGATTGCCAGGCCGATGCTCCTGTCGATGAAGTGCTCGTCGTAGATTTCGGTCCAGAGGCTCAGGCGGTGCACATGCACGCCACTGCTCATGGCCGTCTCTGTGCCGATCGACAACCACTGCTCCTGCGCAGCGGTCGCTTTCTCAAACTTGGTCCACTCTATGTCCCCCGCTTTGGGCGTTCTGTAATAAGATCGGGATTAAGAAATCAACATTTTATAGATTGAAACACATGCTAGGAAATTTCCATTTTTAGGGGAAAAAGTCCGTAGGGAAAAATATGGGTTTCAATTCAAACAGGGACCAGTGAATTATTATTTTCTTTATTGGTGGTTTAAGTTAATTAAGGCCCACTAGCACAAATAAATAAATGTAGACATTGTAAACACGGTGTTAGGCTTAAAGGGGTCACCAAAAAAAGGCTTTCAATATTTTATTATCGTTTTATTTGTGTATTTTACTAATATTACGTGAGACGTGTGATCCAAACCACACAACGCAAAAAAATAGTAAGTCACTAAGAGAAAATAAGGATTTCAGTCAAGTGTTGAAGTCGTTTTTATTATACATTCCAACACTCGAAGTCAGGTAATTAAGTACCGATTTCACCAATGTTACTGAACGCATTCAGCACATCTAAAACGCGTTCAAGAGCTGTCAGTGTCAATATTCCATAGAAAATAATGACACTGACAACTATTAAACGCAGTATTATGTGCTGATCGCGTTCAGTTTCATTTGTGAAATCCACCCTAACATGATCATTCTTATAACAGTTCGCGTTGCGCCACTAATAAGTAACACCTTTGGGAGTATTGTATTTCAATTGACGATACATAAAATAGAATTGCAATGTCTATGCCCCGAAATGTAATCCGACCAAACATGAATGAACAATGAAAGAAAATTTTATACCCATTTCTTTCACACTACTTCATGATAAGTACTTACTTAATACTTTTTTTGTTTTTAATTGTTTATCATGACATTTAATTTTATTCGTAGAAATTGTATGTGGTTTCCTTGGAGATTTAGTTAATTGATTGACGAAAACGTCAACTAAGGAAACATAAGTTTTATGATATAATTTGTATTTAATGTGCCGACCCGGCAAACTATGTATTGCCTCAGAAAATTATCTTCATTATATATTTTTTCGTGGATTTTCCCATGTTTTAATAGTTATTTTGCAATTAGGGGCGGAGACTAATCTAACAAATCAAAGATCATAAAAATCGGTCCAGCCGTCGTCGTGATTCATTAATGGTGTAACTAACCCGACTTTGTTTTATACATATAGATTTTTATATGAGTGCACGAATAGATTGCCTGCTGATATAGTACCGAATTTTCACTTACTCTATCATCGAACAAATAAAAAATAAGTTATCAGCGGTACCTCATCTCGTCAATTTATTTTGACATTACTAACACAGCCTGTAGTAGTCTGACTGACAAAAATACAATATGTTGCAAGTTCAAAACAAACAAATTTAAAACGAGTTCACGAACAAATTAAACTTCCAACGATTAAAAGTTTTATCTTAAAATCAGCTCTGAAATTATATTTAATAAAGAGTCCTAAACATTATAACTAATTAATTTCATCCATAGGCAAAAGTAGATCTAATAACTTATCGTATTCAGCAACATACAATCGATATCGTTTACCTTTTACTATTTTCTGAGTGAATAACAAAATGTACCTACCACCGGACCGACCGTGCTGCTCTCAACCGGTCGCAGTAAGCATATTCGGCAAAAAGTTACTCTAATTACCCACAGTTCAGAAATATATTTTCTTTGTTTTAACTCATCGATGTAAAAATATGTTTTAAACCTAAGTTTTACTATTGTAGTGTTTTATCCTGCGCTTCAAATAGTCATTGCATTAATTGAGTGCATTACCTTTAGTAGGTAAACAGTAGTGGAATGCGTTTAGAGTCAGTGCTAAGACTTTTGTGCTTTCGTATTTTAATGTGTTCTTTTGAACTTAGTATAGAATATTTATAGAATGTGAAGAGTAAACTCGGTGTAAAATGTTTGTAAAGGTAAGATAGCCTAAGAACTTGTTATTTATGGTTGTACACAATTAGAATAAGATCTAATTGTATGCACTTTATCATCAATCAATCAATCTCCCACATCGCCTCACATCGGTGGGTTCAATATTTAAAAGTTTTAACTCTGTATTTAAAAGTGTTACCTAGTTAACTTTACTTTTTAGCTTCATCATACGAAATGAGCGACAACGAAATGTCTTACCCAGTCTTGAGGAACGATGTCCAGAACTGAATCAGCTGTTCAATCATCTTCCTCTCCTTCGTACCTTCTTCAGGCATGTTTCCTTCTTGATGGAACAGGTAGCCAATGATATCCCCCCTAACTGCTCCGTCAGCTTGGTTTTGAACAGCTGCCAACTCTCTGTTTAAAGCTCCGACAAAAGAAAACTCATAGAAGTAAACCGTCGATCCAGAGTTGACGAGAGATCGCGCGGTACGGATCACAGGACTAAGATATGCCACGTCCGTATAATATTGTGTTAGTTTTGTCAAATTGGTTAAGGTAATAGCATCCTCAAAATATTGAGCTTTCACTTTATTACCTACGTTGCTCCTTTCTTCGCTCGTTTCAAATTTTAAGTCGTTGGGCAGCAAAAGACTGACATTCGCATTAAGATCTTGTATTCTAGCTTCTGTATAACTTAAAGATTCGTGCACGCCTGCGTACTCTGCCGAACCTATCATGAACGTGACCTTAATGTCTTCCTCTTGTAACATCGCCCATGGAGTTTCTACCATAAAATGTACTCCATCGTCCGTATTGTTTTCTATGCAAGGTCTCCAAATGACGTTTCTTGCTGCTAACAATAGTACCTCCATGTCTATAGACTGCCATGTTGCCCAAGATCCCGTTATGTTGTTTGCTAAATCCGTTGCAACATCAATAGGGTTCCTGTTTATTGCCCAGTGTGAAAGAACTGAGCCACTTTCCGTGATAACTTTATTTACATTGCTTTTAGACATTGGAGACAAAGCTAAATATCCGGCTAAAGCTCCCGCCGTCCCTTCTCCACTTACGGCGATGTTTTCAGGATCCCCACCAAAGTTTTCTATATTTTTCTTAATCCATCTTAGCGCTAAAGCTAGATCTTTTAAAGCGGCATTTCCTGGAGCCGTTTCGTTTTGCAGACACAGGAAACCAAGCGGCCCTAGTCTATAATTAGGTAAGACAAGAATTATTTCTTGTGAAACTAAATATTCGGGGCCGTATATTTCAGGGTCTGCGCTTTCATTAATGAAGTTTCCTTCATGGATGTGGACGAGGACACTTGCACCGCTTAGCTCAGCTTTAAAGGGTTTAAAAATGCTTAGAGTCAGGCAGTCCGGCTCCCCGACGGTTTTATCACCTTGAAGCTGAGGGCAGCGTTTGCTGTGAACTTTTTCGTCATGGACAGAGTTCTCGTCCGCCTCCGGAAATACTGGAGCCTGAAAATAAACAATTATAAAATAAGAATTGCGAAACATTCGACATAAGTTGTTTTTTGTCTGCGATGTTATACGTACTTCGAAATGATTATTGAAGATACCGTACTGTATATCTATGTAGCCAAGTATATTTGCATTCTTTCGCCACACGTGTCCACGAACGCGGCCGGTTGATGTTACTACAACTGTATCAACCGCTCCCGGCGGGCTGGTTGTACCTGCTTCAGCACCAGATCCATTATCTCCTGGTCCCGGCGGGCTCGTTGTGCCTGCTTCGGCACCAGATCCATTTTCTTCTGGTCCCGGCGGGCTCGTTGTGCCTGCTTCGGCACCAGATCCATTATCTCCTGGTCCCGGCGGGCTCGTTGTGCCTGCTTCGGCACCAGATCCATTATCTCCTGGTCCCGGCGGGCTGGTTGTACCTGCTTCGGTACCAGAATCGGCGTCATCTGGTTCCGGCACGCTGGTTGTGATCTGGTCTATTTCCGTTCCCGGTGGGTTGACACCAGATTGATTTTCCTCATCATCATCCTCAGGTTCAGTTTCTTCTGTTCCTGGATCATCACTACCTGGTTGATCACTACGACTGTATTCATTGCCGTTAGACTCAATATCTCCTTCCTCACTCGTCCCACTTGTTTTACTGTCAGAATCGGTGTCAGATTTAATTGATTTATCATTTTGTTTACTTTTTGATTGACTGGAACTTGAGTCCGGTTCAATCAAATTACGTGAGAAATTTTCTGCTAATGCTATTTCTTTTTCCTCACCTTTGGTCTCAGCACTGACGACAAGTTCTTCAGGACCGCTTACTATATCCTGTTTTGTACTTGTATCGAGACCAAGAGGGCTCGTCTTATCGATGTGGAGGTCATGCTCTATGGTGAGAGGCAGCGCCGTCGTTGCTACCACCAGCACCGCACTCACCCATACCTGTGTCTCCCGCCGCATTGCTCACATTTGCAAATGGCTTTCTATGTTCATTCCTATAAATAAAGCACTTTATTTAATAACTGTCATACAACAGTTCATTTACTGAATATTTAATTTGCAAAGGCTAATGGAGCACGTCTCATTTTACTATCTACTTTCAAATAACTGAATATTAAACCCAATCTATTAATGGCTTTCGCTTTATCGCGGTCGGTGTTACAGGAGTGATAGTATAATATTACCATCCTGATTGATCGCCTCTTACAGGTCTTACTCAACACCTCAATAACTATTGCAATACACTGACTAAATCAAAATCAATAGTCATTTATTCAAACCAGGGTTAGAATCTGCATTTTTTGAACGTCAATATTACATGAGGCAGTCTCCCAAAGCGCTGGCCTTTCACCGGGTACCAGATAGTTTGTTGAAACAAACCCTGGGTTACGTAAACCACACAGGCCCTGTCATTTAATTAGGATTACTTGACAAGCTATGTAATGCAACAAATTAATCAATCGTTATAATTTCAATGAATCGTTACTTCTTATCGTGTGATGACGCCGCCGTTCGTAGTAAATCGACATAAGTACAAGAATCGACGTTTAGTAGGTACTAGCTAATGCATTTTATGCGTTGGAAAGCCTTTTAAACTCTTCTCTAAACACAATCGGTCGATTCCTTTTCGAGTTTTAGCGAACAGCTTTTTTATATATAAGATTAAGAAGTCGAAAAAAAAACCGTATACTTTATTAATTTAAGTCGCTTTTCGTTTTTGTCATGTGTTTATTCCGGAAGACTATCAATATAGTATAGGTTGTCTATTAAAATCAATTGCTTTTCGTTAGTCTCGCTAAAACTCAAAAACGGCATAACTGATTTGAGTATTTTTTGTTATGTTTTGTTCGCTCTATAATAATACAGTATCTATCACTAATTATTAGTGATCGATGTAATACAGAGGTGGTTTGAAAAAAAAGGCATTGCAACGCATGCCGTTCATTAGCTTGTAGGTAATAAAGAAATCTCGATGTTTTGTCTTGTTGTAAAAACCGTTCTAAGCAAAGGCGGGTCTCTAGTAAATATATAAAGTATGAGGACGGTTACATGAGACTTAACCCTTACAGTGAAAGGTGCTACAAAATGACTGACTTACTAACCTTTTCGTGTTTCTGTGTAGCTGGCTGTGTAGGTCGCTTGCTCTGATCGCACGCGGGTGCCGCACTGACGAACTCGCGGCTCGGCCTGAGAGATCGATGACGCAGGACAATCGCTAACAAAACCGATTGGTTATCTGCTACAGTTGTAACAGTAGCGGAACTAAACACAAACGTTTTGGGGCACAATGACGTCCAACGAAACAGGGAGGGGAGGGCACAAAGCCATAGTCTCGGCCGGAGTTACGGGCGTTTCCTACTTCCGACGCGTTTTTGTGTGTCCGAAAATGTTAACTAATCGGGAGTAGGCTTCACGTCTAAGTCCCGGTATCACCAAAGAAACTGAACGCGGTCAGCACATCTAAAACGCGTTTAAGAGCTGTCAGTAATCATAATCATTTATTTGTCAGAATAAAGTAGTGCGCGGTAGCCATCGCACGCCCCCTTCGAGCAATACGGTGGCAACAACGTGGAGCTGTCAAAAAGGGTACATTTTAAGCAATGGCGTAGCTACCGCCGTATCAATTATTTAGAAAAACTGAAGTCATCATTAGCTATGATTTAATAAATCAGTTTGCCGAAAAAAGGTAAGGAGAGTGTATATTTAATTTGAATTGTTTGTATTTTTTTTTGTTTTAACTAAGATGAATAAATATTTCTTAAAATTCTATGCAAACCATTTTTTTTTCTTTTTTGAGAAATCTTTACTCTTCATAAGGGCCCCCAAACAAATTTTTATACAGGGCCCCGCCAAGGCACGCTACGCCACAGATTTTAAGGTCTTAAGATAAGGCCATGGTATCATCACATTCTGCCGTGTAGCGTGCAAATATTGGTACAAGTAAATTCATTTATAACAGGGCAAGGATACCTTACTAATTATTAACATTATTGATTGCATAATATGTCATCTAAAAATAATATCAATAACACAACACATTATTAGGAATGTCAGAGTATCAAACGATGTCAAATTATAAAAGATTACAATTAGGATGACAGAGTATCGTTCAAATAGTTGTTTAATTAAACTATAATAACATTTATTACACATCAAGTCTTTTAGTTTCTTTTTAAATCCTTTTAAAATTTAACTCTTTGATGGATTTTGGAGTTTTGTTATAAACTTGCGGGCTATGCAGAAAATGCTTTTTCACATTAGGGCTTTATACATTTGTCGACAGACTGCTGTGTAATACCATGAATGTCTGCAGCATCATCTTGCATCTGAAAGTTAATCAAAATAATGTATTTAAGGTAAATATGGAAAGATATAATAAATCTTTAGTCCATATAACATGCAAAATAATATTTAGATCGTGTAAAATACTTATACTTACTTGGTTACGACCCCAACATCTCAAAGCTATTAATATCTATATATAACACAACACCTGCCTTAGAAAATGTATATTTTCTACGAAACTTTTTATCGTCATACATATCAATTGGGTTTTTCCTCATTGCGTATGTTTTAACCTTTCTTATAATGTGCATTTGATTGATTAAATTATCTATTTGTTCAACTTCTTCTATTGCTCTTATTTCCATTATATAATTTAGTAAAATCTTTTAAAACGGAACTCGTAAACAACACAATCAACCATTTATTTATAGGTTACGCAAGACTTATACTAGGGTGGCGTCTGGAATAACGCTAGTTAGAATAGTTACGCCGACGTTACACTAGGTTTGAGTTATACCGGGTTTATTAGTAGACATTTTGCTTATTCTTAGTTTATTCTTGCTATAACATTTTACACCACGTTTATTTGTACCACTGTTAGTACGAATATTTAATACATTTAGTTTTGTTCACTTTAATTAAGTAAAAGATTATTAGCTGCAAACCATTTCGGAAGGACAGCCAGAATATAGTACACATGTCGTTCGTTCATGTATAAAAAAAAACACCGGCCAAGTGTGAGTCGGACTCGCGCACCGAGAGTTACGTACAAACCTTTAGGTATATGAGTAAAAGATCACACGCGTTCATGAGGAAAGGGTTAGTAAATTTAAAAGTAGGTGTAAAAATTATTTTTGAGAATAAAATTAAATCCGATAAGTTAGCCATCATGTAAGGAAGGTCATTAATATAAACTAGAAATAAGAAAGGCCAAGAATTGAACCTTGAGGCACGCCCATCGTAACTAAGGACCCTGAGGACGTCGCCCCGTTAACGTTTACTTTTTGCTGCCTGTTTGATAGATCGGAAAGAACATGATTAGCGGCTTGTCCACGAATTCCGTAGTGGTGTAAGAATTTGGGAAGTGGAAAGGGTGGAAAGTGGTGTAGGAATGTCCCTACTGAAGTTTTCTTTGAGTAAAGATTCAGCTAATACAGATGTTGAGGGAATAGATTTTGTAACTTCAATTGGGATGTTGGTAAAGAAATTTTCTAGTCTCAGCTATTTTTAACTTTTTATTGATGAAAAAGATGCAAATGTAGTGAAAACCAAACACTAATCATCAATAAGCAAATGACCGAATTTGAAAATAGAGTTCCATATTTTATTTATGAAATTCATTTGAGTTTAGAATTTATTGCCGTCGCCACAAGTTACGTTACAAATTATGAAATTACCGTTTTACAACACTGCTGGCCAGTGTTGTAAAACGGTAATTTCATAATTAAAGACCTAATATTCATATTCGTATTATTTTATGTATTGTTTGTCACAGTTGAAAAAACAGCTCTAACAATTAGCATTTTTGTATCGCCGTAACATACCCATGGGTCACAATATTTAAATGTATGTCAATATTATTGGCTATGTAATTATTAATTAATAATAATACAATTACGCACTTGGTGGTTGTAATCCAAAGCATTGTTTTTTTTAGTTAACAACATGTTTAATAAGTAAAAAAAAAAGTTTATCATGTCAATTTTAGTCAACCTTATCTTTCATTCGTGCAATTTACATTAAATAAGACCAATTTAATATATAAACGAGACGATCCGGCTTAAACTCTCCCATGGGCGACCATGCCACTTGAAAATTACATTTACAAGACGGGAGTGGACGGTATGTGGTACGAAACGCATCACACTGACGTCACGCAAAATCCTGCATCGCGCAATCAGAGTTTACCGCGCAACTAGCATATATACAACGTCCTGACATCAATCGTCGGCTGTTTTCTTCGACATAGCGAAAGCGTTCGACAAAGTCTGGCTTAACGGTTTATTATATAAGCTGTACCAACTCGGTGTGCCAGATTGTCTCGTGCTTATCTTATGGGACTTTTTGTCGAACCGCACCTTCCGTTATCGCATCGAAGGTGCGCTATCCTCCCCCCATCCCATTCGCGCAGGATTCCCTCTGGGCTCTGTGATTTCTCCTCTCGCATTCACGCTATTCACCAGCGATATGCCCAAGTGTGTGTCTCTGTTCGCAGACGACACGGCCATTTACTACACCGGCCGCGATCAAGACTCGATATCTCGCATTCTCCAAACCCAAGTCAACAAGCTTGGTGCTTGGTTTAGAAAGTAGAGAATTGAAGTAAATCCCGGCAAGAGTCAAGCGGTTCTCTTCTCGAAGCCGCGTCATAGCCCCTGCCCCCCTCGACCGATCACCATGTTCGGCAAACCAATTCCTTGGGAGAAGCGAGCCAAATATCTAGGTGTGGCGACGAACACCTCTTTTTCAGAGCACATTAAGGCGGCTCGCTCGCGCGCCGCCTTCTTTTTAGGTAGACTCCACTTCGTCCTAAATGCACGTAGCAAATTGTCACTAAAGTGCAAATTGCGTATCTACACAGCGTGCATTCGTCCGATCATGACCTATGCCAGTGCAGTCTTTGCACACGTCAAGCCCCATCGCTTCAGTAGAATGCAGACCCTCCAGAACAAGTTCCTCCGTATGATAACAGGCTCCCCCTGGTACGTTCGCAACGAAATCCTCCACGTTGACCTCAGGATTCCCTCTATCCGTCAGTTTATGAAACGCATTTCAAAGCGTTTCTTCGATACCGCCCCGAATCACCGCAACCCTCTGGTTGTCAAGGCCGCTAGTTATATTCCCTCCACCATTAGTCATGTCCGCCGTCCCAAGCATGTCCTCACCGACCCCGATGACCACATAACTCTCATCCAGGAGAGCAGTAGGGCCACCGGTACAGTGCACAAACAAAAACCGACATTCCGACCTCGCCGCCGAAGTCCCTCGCGAAGACCCCGACGTAACTGTCCCTCCCGACCCCTGCTCAACGAAGTGCTAGCCCGCGCTGTAGCTGAGCCTGTAGCTAATCTAAATCCAGCCTGTCCCATCTTGCTGTCCTCCCACCAGCGACGCCCTAAGACGAGGTCCGTACCCCACAGGAGGTGCCCTTAGCAAGCAGTCGCTTAGTAATGTAAGTAGTTTTACGCCCCTGGCTGGAGGCTTTGAGTCCGCATAAGGCAGCCACAGGATAGTCCGGTTAAGTAGTCACGACCTCTCAAGGTCAACTACGTGATGGCATACACAAAAAAAAAAACAGTCGTCGGGCAGTTGGCCACCTGACATAACACCCGTCTGGTCGGAGGATCCTCCCTTTTTCCAAAGAGTATGAGTGAACTTAACACCTCTTCATCTTCCTCATTGCTCTATAGGTGCAAAATTTCAATTAGATATCATGCTACTGCCGTAACTTGTTCATCTCGTTAGGTCGTTTATGAGAGGTTTTATAAATGACTGCACACGAGATTATCTCTATAAGTCTCTGGTATTAGTGTTACCTCCCGCTGCGGAAAAGCTTTTTAAATAGATACTGTTTTGGTACTTAACCCCAAATAAAATGGACCCATTTAATTCAAGGTTCTAATACTTTTGGAGTTTTGAATTTGGTGCTGCCAGTACCTACTAAGATTAGAGCACTTATCAGAGTTCACTAATACCTATTTTTTATCAGGCCCTCGAAGCTTTGATAACAAAAGCTCTGCTGTTTATTTTGTGCTACATCACGGAATATGAAACTTATTGATTTATGGAACTTATTGGGAAATTCAAGGTTTACTAAGAATTTTGATACCCCTTTTCCCTAAAGTAGGTTATCGAATTACAATAATTTGCGATGAAAAAGAAAAAGCCTCTGAAAATCCGCTCCTGATCATGTCCTTCTTGTTAATGAGTTTTCAGGTTTTAATCAACATTTTCTTGTGTTTTCTTTTTAGGAAAAAGTCTAGAGCTACTTGTATGAAAAGTCATCAAAATTGTTTTACATGCTTATAAATTGCTGTACGAAAACTTCAATATCATAACCAAACAAAAAGCTGTAATATCTTCATAGATCCTTTGCGGAACTTCTCTATAAAAAAGTACTTAACTTAATTACTGTACTTGTTACAGGTAAGCAACACTGCGATATTGTACTGTGTACAAAGCAGCAAGAATTTGATAACATCTCCTCGCTTCTCACCTTCTGTCTGTTGATTTTGGTAAGTATTTAAGAACGAAATAATTAAACAATTAGTAGTTACACTTGAAAATATATTTTCTCTGAAATATAAAGTAAATTCTAAAAATGACGGTATCATTCTGGTAAATAGTTCTTTATTCAGCGCCCCTACGCACGGCTAGACGACTGACGTCATAAGAACTGCGTCACACACACTAGGATGACGTGCTCGTGCTACCTCTGGAACAAAACACGTAAATTATAAACATCGATATCGAAAAAGTGAAATCCCAAGCCATTTTGAACCATGTGCTGGGCAACTATTACTGTCAACTTGACCTGCCCTGCAAAGAATTATGTTTGGGCCGCAGTGTTCAAAATAGAATTGAATTAGTTCCGGACCATACCGCTTTGGGACCAATTTTCGATCAATTATCATCATATCGACGCGTGCGGCTGTTTTTATGTAGCCAATTTTCGATATGATGTTGAAATTAGTACTTGGTACGTTTCGATTCATTTAAGCCGGTGTTTCTAGGTACGGGATCTTAAACCTCTAAGTTAAGGTAAACAAATCATTAAAAATATATCAGTTACCCGGCCAGTTCATAGAGCTGTTCTTGGAAGTCAAACATATCTCGCTGTGCTTTCGTCATATTGATGTTGTTGTAAATGAGCACGGGATCCTTGATTAGCTGGTAGTTGAGCTTCTTCTTGTCCGCTGCTGGCCATTCCGATTGATTGTCACTAAGCGGGTGGCTGGAAGACATTACATTATTTGAAGATCCGTCGATCATAGACGGATATTACGAAATCCTGCATTTTCATCAGACTTGATTATGGCTTCCACTCCCAAAAATCTTACCTGCATCAACTCTGCTCAACGTGGGCGCTTCCTCCTATGTGCTCCAGCATCTTACCAAACTTTACAGCGTTAAAGTCGCTGTCGAATTTAAACAAATAAGTACATTATAGAGTGGCGCTGCTCCTAGTGAAACTCTCCACTCTGCCAGCTTGAAGGCAGGGTATGAGAAGAACGAATTCGTATAACCTTCAATATACTTGTCCACTGTTAAACCTCCTTCGATATATCTACCAATTATCATCTCTGATAGACGGAGCGCCTCGCTTTCAGACACAGAATAAATTATATTTGGTGGTAGAATTGCTCTATAAGCCCAAGCATGTCCAAATATTCAATTCTTCGTTTAAAGTAGTACGATGCTTGTAGTGCCCACGATCATCGGAAGGTCCTTCGCTCTGCCAGCCAGGTTTTATAACGTTTGCCGGACAATTATCCAGAATGCCCGTGACGCCAAGTTACAAATACAAATCATAGGGATAGATATAATTTATTCCATTGGTCTCCTCTTAAAATAAACTAATGATTCTTCTGTCTTATTTATGTACTTATTACTTTTACTAAACTAAAAATTGATACTAAATGTATAAATAATGAATACAAGTCAAATAATTAAAGTATTAAAAAAAAACACTAATTTATACCTATTTACCTACGTGATACGAGTACATCAATAACACCGTCCTGAGCTAAGAACAATAAAAATAATGGATTTTGAATAAATATGTCGGTGTCTCCGTTAGCGGTAGGTGCGGCGGGCCGAGTTACCCTGTGCAAAGCGGGACGTTCGCCTCCTCACTCTCCCCACTTCTCAAACAACATAATGTAAGCGAGTGCGCAGCGAAGAGTGGGATCATTCTTGTGGCAGGCTCGGCCCGGTGCGCCTGCTGTAGCGCCTAGAGCTATTTAAGCGATCTATTTAATTAATTAACAAGCGGTTGGAATAAATAAGTTGGTTACTGCTATATTTCATACTTTCATTTAATATGTCGGACCCTCTGCCTTCAGGTTATTTCATGGTGATTATTTTATAAGAAATTGTAAGTGAAATAAAGTGATTGTGCTGTAAGTAGTATCTCTATTTTCTTCGCCCGACAATCCACGCCTACTTACAAAGTGCAAGTGTAATATCGCTGATGAGGGCCTATCCCGATAAATATTTATTTTGTTATGTTCTTCATAAATATTGCTATTATGTATCATTGTTATTGTTGATTCATCTATTTAAAAAAAAAACGAAAAGTAATAAAGTCAGACAAACGTTACAGTACCAATAAAAGTCCAGAGTCCTTGAGATAATTTTTTCGCGCACTGGATCTTCAACGCACTGCTTGGCGCCGAGAGTTGAAAATCCAACACTGTGCAGCACTCTGTTGTAATTCTCAATGCTCGGTTCAACACCGAGAGTTGAAAATGCAGTACGTGATAAAATCCCACCTCGAGATATTTACGTCCGTGCGAACATGGTCTAAAGAAACGCAAAAAACAAAGCTCCATACGTAGGTAGATAGGTAGGTAAATACTAATTTATACTAAATATACTTAGGTACCTAGTGTGAAACTCAAACCAAGAAAGAACAATGCCCTCTTCCCATACATTTAAAAACCTGATAATGAAAGTTTATGTATATTTATTTATAAGGTATAGTAGAAACCATACCTGTACGTTTATTAAATAATGTCATATAGTCATTTTTACGGTTTAAACGCTACGAAGTCCAAAAAATATTAATGTTACTTTATAGGTTAGAATTTGCCTTCACCAAATATAAAGAAATATTTTTTTTAGTACGAATTAAATAACGCTCGAAGTTTAGTCTAAAATGCGAATACTTACCTAGTAATACAAATCTATGGTCTTAAGCGACTTTTTTACTTTGTGAATTCCTTGAAACCAACTGCCCTTAAGTCACTGCTTAGACTCTAGATGATTGTCACTATAAATTGAGTGTCAAGCATTAAACGTCAAACGTCAAAAAAAATCCGTTTCAATCAATCTTACTCAATTACATATTACATGATTATTTAATTTAATTGTAATGTTATTTTTAATTAATCTGTATTATACAAAGACTAATAAAACATGATAACTAAATATAAAACGTAAAAAAATGCAAGAAACTCAGAAACAGAGTTGAATAAATACAATTAGCAGTATGTAAAATGGAACGTCGTAGAAAAGGGAAGTTGAGATGCGTTCAAAACATCCTAATATGTTTACTCTTGACGTAGAATAAGCATAAAGAAATATTAAAAAATCTTTTTTCCCTGTGTTTCTTTTAACATTGTGATTAGCGTAATTAATATACGATTTAATTAGCTGTATTTTAAGATTTATTTCATTTCTATACATAGTCAGGTGAAAAATGGGCATTCTTCTTTTACAGTATAGTTAGCTTATACATCAGAATATAGCTTAGACATCAGAATAACACATAGACTATAATTTATAAAGATTGTGTGATTTGTCTATACTAATATTATAAAGAGGAAAGATTTGATTGTTTGTTTGTATTGAATAGGCTACGACTACTACTGGACCAATTTGAAAAATTATTTTACCAGTAGAAGCCGAAATTATTTATTTATTTATTTATAACAACTTAACTATCCTTACAGGGTTACCCTAATGCGTCAGTTAAGAACTTAAAACTGTTAATCAAAAGTATGTACTTAAAACATGAAAATTATAAATATTAAAACTGGTGTGAGTTTTAATATTTATAATTTTCATGTTTCAAATTATCATTAAACTATTACACAAATACAAAAAACACAAAACAGCAAACAGCATAATATACTAGCCTAATTATTTTGCTTGTAGCATAGTATAAATAGTAATACCTTTGCGAATTCACTCAAACAACAAGTAAACACATCAATCTGGGTTTGAAGGTCGTTGATGGTACGGATAGCTCTGGTAAGGGGTGCCTTGGCAAGCAGGTTAGTTCTGGCTGTAGGCACCCATAGCAGTGGCGGGCTACGCCGCCTCCACACGTAGCGGTCCGGTACACACAGGTTCAAGCGCTGCAATGCTCCCGGGTTACTTTGCACTCCACGAAGCACCCTCACCAAGTAGGCGACCAGCGTAAACTCCCGTCGGACCTGCAGTTGATTATAGCCAACCATGCCCAGGACAAACAGAGTGGGATACATCAGTGGGTAAAACGGATATACTCCGTACAATTTCATGTACAAATGGCGCGTGAATTTAAAAAAAGCTTCATGTGGAGCCCATATTACCGCACTATGTTCCAGATGACTCCTGACTAGTGCATCATACAGGACACTAACTGCTGTGATGTTTGTGAAGCTTTGTGTCTGTCTCAGAACAAATCCTAAGTTTCTGTACGCCTTCTTACAGATCTTGGTTACATGCTCACGGAATGACAGATCGGTCCCAAGTCTCGCACCTTCGCGACTCTTTGCAGTGGTGCCTCATCCACCACGTACTCATAGAGCAGAGGTGCACGAGCACGGGTGAAACTCATCAACGAGCACTTGGATACGTTGAAGTACAGTTTGTTTTCATGACTCCATTTTACTATTCGATCGATGTCTTCCTGAAGGCGCCTGCAATCAGATTCGGACCTAATCTCAAGCAGCAACTTGAGGTCATCAGCAAATAACAAGCAAAAGCCATGTCTTACGACTTCCGGCAAATTGTTTATCATTATAATGAATTCTAGTGGCCCCAAGTTGGTGCCCTGACTTACCCCAGACCAAGTGTAATATAAGTCAGATTCACATCCGTTGTAGTCCACATACTGCTGTCTGCCTTGTAAAAAACTGCAATAGATGCTGGGTACATCCGACCTCTGCTAGCTTTCGCAGTAAGATGTCATTGTCGACGGTGTCAAAAGCTTTTCTGAAGTCAAAATAAGCTACGTCCACCTGCACCCCACCATCTACCGCCGGCACCACACATCCCATGAAATCAAGGAGATTAGTGGCATTGCTGCGCCCCGGCCGGAATCCGTGCTGCGCATCCGATAACTGTCCGCGCACTTGCTCTTGCATACAGCGTAGAATGGCAGCCTCAAACACCTTTGCCGGCGTCGACAACACCGCCACCGGCCTATACCCATCGATGTCAGTTCCCGCCCTGCCTTTGGGCACTGGGATGACTCGCGTAATCTTCCACCGAGCTGGGAACTTTGCAGAATGAAGACAGGCGTTAAATATATAAAGTAAAGGTTCCGCGAGTACCCTACCGCAATCTTTAAGAAGAAACGCTGGTATACCATCTGGGCCCGCAGATCTCATTATGTCTGATGAACATAGGCTACTTTCTTTTTTCGTCCTTCCAATCCACGCTGACGAAGTCGCGGGCGAAGTGCTAGTATATAATATAATGATAAGTATGTATAAAGTAAGTCGGAAAAAATTCAGCCCTCTGAGAGATATCTTTTCGTGCGCTGTCTAAGCCGTATGGTGTTCGTGTAGACGTAATACACGATGGTAATGTATCGTGGGATTGTTTGTCATAAACAATTCTAAATAAAAGTCCGCGACAGCATACATCTACATTTTATGTGGAAGCTATTAAAGCCAAAATAGTGCATAAATGAATTGCTTTTATGTTTTTACAAATCACATTTTAGAGTATTTAATTAATTCTCATCAAAATTAATACCTTTATCGCTTTTGGTGTTTGATGTAGATAGATAAACTTTGTCTTTAACACTTATTAATTTGGACGGATTGTTCAAAAGTTACCACTATCCGAACGGAGAATGCTGCGCGCAAAACGGGGCTGTGATGTTTCACAGCCAATCCGCTGAACTGTGTTTCAAGCCTGGGGAAAGTAGCCTATGTACTTATAGGCTACTTTTCATCAACACTCCACATGGGCGAAGCCGCGGGCGGAAGCTAGTAATAACGTTAGAAAAGTCCGTATTGTAATGTTACGTATCAACATTTTTAACAAATTTAGTGCATGTGTACTAAAAGAATTTACATGTATTATTTATGTAATATTTATTTTCTTAAATTGCAAAGTATTTCTCACACATAAATTAATGTTGACTTCGTAATTGAATTACACAAAGAAAATTTCAGTTGATGTATCAATGGTTAGGTTACTCGATACCAAATATAAGGCCAATCTGAATCCAAGTTCACAGCATTTATAAGTTAATAGTGCCAAAAATATTACAATATATGTATTTATGCAAATAAATACGCACGCCCAGAACAGTAAAGTACTAGTCTAACAGTGACAACAAACACGGAAAACCCCGGCGCGCGGCGGGCAAAACGTTGCGGTAAATCGGTTATGTGTGTGCTTGTCCGAGCGATACACATCTACTACCCTGAGCAGTACGACCACACACACATTGACATTTGCTTGACGCGATAGCACTACTAGCTATTGAAAAATTGTGATAAATTTTGATGTGTTCCGTAAAACCAAAACGAATGAATTAAAACTTAATCTTTTTTCTTTTTTTTCGACTTTTTGCAACAAGATAATATAAGCTATGTTTCTAATACAACAACATTACAGATATTGTTGTTTATAGTATTAAAAAAACGACAAGAAAACATGTCATTTACGCTGTAAAAAAATGCGAAAACCAATTAGCTTAAACTTCATTTTAGATAAGTATTTTGCAAAAAAAAAAGATGTAGGAACCTAGATAAATACTGTCTTCATCCGAATATAAGCATAATGTGGTGGAAATATGCTTAAATTGCAAATGGTTTCGGTATTACGTTTGTATGGACAATTCAGACGTCCGTCGCCCTGCTCTTAAGGTATTTCGATGAGCCGGAAACTTCGTTTGTATGGAATAACAATTATGCAATTTTTTTTATACAAAAGTCAATTGCTTATAGATCAGCACCCTAATTGCGTAATACACAATCAATCGGAATCTGAATCGTTTTGAAGCAGATTGCTAATCCATTGCTTCTTAAGTTCGATAAAAAAATCAGCTCAACAATATATAGAACGCAATTAATGTTCTTGAACCGTCAAAATCAAACAGATTAGTCGTAATCGTTTACGAAAATGTGTTACGCAATTAGGGTGCAGGATGGAACTCACGACTCCTGGCTTCGCAGTCTCGGCTGTTACACTTTGGCCACGTGTCTGTTAGAGGAGCGTTCGAATTTTCTGAATCGATTCTACGAGAGTTTATTCTTTTTTATGTTAGAGGTTGCGAGTGTTCAAATTTAAATGTATACTCGTACATATACTACAACCGTCACAGTTATTTTATAACTAACGTTTATGCTTACGATACGTTTACGTTTATTGTTTCAACACAGTATGTTCTTTGCACTTCATTGATAGTTATAGAGTTAAAGTTAACATTCATTTATTTCTAGTTTGAATATAACTGTGTTAGCACTATTTTGGTGCGGTTTTTGGGCACTTTTCTTGAGTATAACTTTTAGATAACACTTGCACTTGTTTATTAGGCTAATATTGTTACATTACACTATTTATTTTTGGCTTTTCGGTATTTTTAAACAATTAAAATGCGTAGAGCTGATGGCATTTGCTGCTAATAACTGTTCTGTTTTCGTATATAATCTGTACTTACCTTCGACTAATTCTGCCTCACCAACGTGTTCTTTCGTTTGATTATACATGTGGCAAGCATTTTCCATGAAAATTACACTGTTGCCATTCTCGATCAACTGACTCACCGATAGCAAGTTTGTTGGTTAGGTCGACATGCATTTTACGTCCGAAGCTGTGACATCTTACTCCACACCGTTCACAACTGTGATGATGTTGTCGTCACCAGCAGCCTAATTGCGTAACACATTTTCGTAAACGTTTGATTTTGACAGTTCAACAACATTCATTGCCTTATTTACATTGTTGAACAGAATTTGTATCGAACTTATGAAGCAATGGATTAGCAATATGTTTCAAAACGATTCAGATAACGATTGACTGTGTATTACGCAATTAGGGTACAGATCACAACTGGAATACTTGTCTGGTTTGCAATAATAATTTCCGTCGTACCGTGTTAATGGGACAGATTGACAATATTTTCTTGTCTTGCCGTCATGTGTTTACTAGCCCCACTATCAATATACCAGTTATTGTGAATTATATAATATACACTCAGAAAAATAGAACTTAATGCACTGGTTTGTTTTCTTTTGCTTGATTCGGAGTTGGGACACAGATTTGTACAATGTCCGGCTGGTTTGCATTTGTAACATTTTATAACCTCTTCTGTCAAGGTTTTATGTTTCTTGTTGTTGCGATTGTCAATGGCCGCTTTTACGATTGCCATATTTCACACGCTGCTGTCCTTTACCTGTGGCGCTCTTTTCGAGCCGGAAACTGAACTAACCTCAGCACACATGTCCATGAATTTTGTTTTAATGACGTCGGCACTTCAGTGTTCTATGGCCATTATCCTAGGCGCGTACCTTTCGGGTAATCCTGTTTACTTGAAACCTGTTCCTTGAAGTCTTTACCCTGTTTCAAATATCTGGGTCACATACTGCGTCATGGAATCACTGTTTTCTTGGCGAATATTAATGAGATTTCTTAGTAGTATTTTTCATGTGTATCATATCCAGCATCATTAAATATGGTTTTCTGTAAACGCCATAAATAATAAGTAGTCGCCGGTTTTTATGTGAGTGCTGTAGCGATGGCTCGATTGTTAATACGAGCTTCGTCTTAGCTTTGGCGTTTTCTCTAACTTTTCTTCAGTTGCTGATGCCATGCCCTCCAACAACAACACATTTTGGGCCGCAAAACACCAATTCACACACAAATTTTTACTAAATTTTTTACGGCCGCGTAACTTACTGCTCGTCAGTTTCGCCTAATTTTACCAATTTTTCCACTGTGCGTTTCCATAGTCACAATAGGTACCTAAAGTCGTTCTTCTTTTCTCGTGCGAGTAAGCTGGTTTGGTAGATAAACTCACGCGTTCTTCCCATAGGGGTAGGCGGAAACTTCAGAACGCCACTTGCTACGATCCTTACATATTCCTTCCTTTTGCTTCGTTGACATACATCTGCAAGTCTATCCTGTAAAAAATCACCTATGTTTTCACGGAGATATTTTTACAGAATAAATTTGCTGGTCATACACGCAAGCCGCCGCCGGTTGCGCCTTCGTTAACAGTGGCGCGAAGCGACATCGCAACACAATGGCCCCGCGTGTCGCGCGACGAGCGGTGCCTGCGTTTTGCGTCGCAAAGTTTGCGGAAGCCTTTATGTGCCTGTCTATGCCTAGGGCGTCCCCTCCGGGCGTTTCCATTCACATCTCCCTTATAAACACCTTTTAATAGTCGCCTTTCATTCATCCTCTCAACATGACCAAACCATCTTAGTTTGACTCTTAAATTTCTGTCAAACCGCACCGTTGCCTTAACACGACATTCCTCGTGACGGCATTCCTGAATTATGTGATTTTCAATAATATTTAGTAAGTATTTGATATTTAATCATCAAATCACGGTACCTACTATTTAAAAGGTAAACAATCCTTCAGGGAATTAGGTTGATTTAAATATTTTGTTACTTAGTAAGATGATTTTTTGGTTTGCGATGGGTCTTTTGTACACCTATGAGTGCTAGAACATCGATCGTGGTCTTGTGTAGTTGTCTCGCTTTTAATCTATAGAACTTTATTTTCAAAAGCAAAAATGCAACATGCAGTTCATTTTCATGCAAACGCCCCTTATTCCAAAAATGACTTTTCTTATTATAAATAAAACAACGTTTTCTCTTGACAAAGAACAGAATGAATGAAGTTTATTTTTAAAGTATTAAGGACATAGATGGCACTGGTGTACAATAAAGTATTGCTATTATAATACCTATATGTATTTTGCTTAATTACCAACACTTGTGCACGTGGCCACAGTCACCAACGGCAAACATGCATCTTATTAATAATTATTTTATATCTTTCGCATTCTTAAATTAGTTAATAATCTTAATTCTCTTTCAGTATAATCTGTAGGTTTTCGTTATCATTGTTCATAAATATTCTAAGTGCCGATTCCACCAATGAAACTGAACGCGTTCAGCACATGAACTACGTTTAAGAGCTGTGTCATTATTTTCTATGGAATATTGACACTGACAGCTCTTGAACGCGTTCAGCTTCATTGGTGAAATCGGCACTTATATCACGTCTGATACGTCATAATTAGCGTCATTGCTGTTGTTAACCTTCTGGTATAGTCAATAAGCTAAACATATACACGAACGGTGGTTCAAGGCTCAACAGTTATCATGTAGGAGAAGTCAATAACAGTTCGTGTTTATTTGATGTATTTGATTGGATTTGTAATTGGTATAGCGTGCGTCGAAAACAATTGACTCTATTATAACAACCAACAGGTGCCGACTATGAGATATTAAACCAATCATTGTTTCGTTGCAATAAAGAGATAGTGCTATATTCATTATAGCTCCATCATCTTCTTCACTTTACTGCATTATAAAGATGATATGGATGAGATGGTATGGTATGGAGAAATTTCAAACTGTCCAGGAAGAGAAAGTTTTAAGGAACCATGTAGTCGTATAAAAGGAGTTGAGTACAACTGCATTCAATAAAAAAACAAGATTATGAGATACAATACCAATACGTTATTACTCATTTTACCTGTTAAAATTGCAATAAGTATTTCACCATCTACCGTAGCGGCGTAAAAGCGTCCAGTGAAGAATTTCTGAAAGATAATTAAATGTTACAATAAGAGTATTCTATTGCCACTTGCGTCACCGACATTTACATAGTTATGTCATGTTTTGATCACCTGGCAATCTGATCGATCCTGTCGTAAAACCTGATCATGTCTCGCTGGTCCTTCGTTGGTGTTGTGTCGTCGTATACGGCAGATGTGTGGATGTCCTGGTAGTTCAGGAGTTTCGCGTGCACGGGGGGCCAGCCTGGCATGCCGCAAGCTGGTTTACTGAAATCAATCCAAATAATAATATTCATAATATGCTTTGTTGCGAAAGGACTCATACTTGGCATTTCTCAATGTTTAATGACACTTGAGAAAAATAAACATTGCAGTCAAGATTTTAAATAGTCAAGTACTTACTTGCATCGAATAAAATTGACCAATAACTGAGTCATCCAATCCTTCATTCGATCGTCTCTGTTTCTTGGCGGGAACGACTTCTCGCTGCCAAGAACGGCGTTTTCGCGGAAGATGTAAGTCAAGTCTTCAACGTGAGCAGTGCCATTGTACTGCAGATTCAGACCTGTCTTCAATGTACTGAAGTCCGCCTCGTACGAGAACTGGTACAAGTAGACTGGTGCTGCGTTCATCTCGGCTCTCCATTGCGCGACCTTGAATGCAGGATACACGAAAAACACATCTCTGCATACATTTAAATATTCTTCTATATTAAGCTTTCCGTGGAAGTTCCGCTCAATCACTTTTATACCCAACTCGCGGGCTACATTAGGCTGCGTTGAAAACGGAATCCTGGTTGGCAAAATTAAAGAAGGTTCCGCTTCGATCCTTTTCAAAAACTTTGCGTAAAGCAATCTTCTCCGAAAGAATTCACACTCATCAGTTGTGAAGCCGATAACCATTGGAAATTCGTTTCCACGACCTCGTTCTATAAGTCTTAATGGATCATCTTCTAAAATTCTTTCAACACCTGGGTATGTAGCTTCTACTACAGGAACAAAGGAGACTATTCCAGCTTCGTACTGAAAGACGCTGTTAGCATTTAGAATTTCCTTGAGTGGAGTATTAACTAGTTTGTCGTGGATGAAGTCAGGATCTGTAGAGTTGATGCCTAATATTGAAAGGTATCTAGCGGCAGACATGCTGGCGTAAATCGGAGAGGTTGTATAATACGTTTGTTTGGCCGTGCCGCTCATCAAGAATACCCTGAAATAAGAAGCATAATACAAATATTTGAAGTTAATAGCTGCCGAATGAAGCGTTTCCAATGAAGCATTATACCTTTTGAAAAGTCCCTTAGCCGCATTAGACAAGGACAACAAATGTGCGCAGGATGCGCCGGCGCTCTGCCCCGCTATCGTGACGTCAGTGGGGTCTCCGCCGAAGGCTCGCGCGTTCTGCTGCACCCAGCGCAGCAGCGTCACCTGGTCCCGGAGACCAACGTTGCCGGGGATCTTGGGAGTGTTCAGCGAAAGAAAGCCAAACACGTTGAGCCTGGTTATTATTACACACTATTAGATCACACTCGCACACTCTTAGATCAGACTCTATCGATCAACTAATTGCTAAATTATTTTACCTGAATAATGTAGCAACTAGTTGTTAAGTAAAATCTGATAATTAAAATATAAGACAGAAAAAAGTTTAAAAACCTGAAGTTAAAAGTGATGACGATTATTCCTTTGCTGATGAGATACTCCGGCCCTTGAAGGTCCGTGTCTCCTGATCCTGCTTGGAAGCCTCCGCCGTGGATGAACACAAAGATGGGAACTCCTTTCTTGGCGGCATTGTTGACGTAACCTGTGTAGTATTCAGGATCATCCGCTCTGTTCACTACAGGGAGAGCTTCCATAGGCACGTGCACGTTGGCGTAGATGCAGGATTCACTCATGCCCCTGTGAGCTTTGACCAGACGGTCGTAGAGCTCGTCGTGCTGGGGACAGACGGGGCCCTCCTCGGTGGCGTCCAGGTGGTGCGGCCAAGGTCGCACTGGCTGCAGCTCCTGAAATGCATGGAAATAGACAAGCCGGTATGTCGCCAATTTCCTTTCGCTCTACACATTTTACACAAACTTAAATCTCGCCTAAGTTTAATTTCTTTGGATTATTGCTTCCTAAGTTAGATGTGACGATGATCAGCCTACCTTAAACCGCAGTTCCCCCAGAGGCTGCCGGGCATACGGGATGCCCCTGAAGCTCGCGTACTCTACGTCATACTCTCCTCGTCTGCGCAGTCCGCACACCCATCCCGAATCTATTCGCGTACGCACGTTGCATCTCAAATCACTGGATGACGTTGCAAGAGTAGCTAAAAATGTAGTGAATGAGGAGCTGAAGTATATTTTCAGATTTGGTTTAGTACCGGTACAATGTTAATTTTATAAAGCCGGTGTAATTTGACAATATTATGTCGAATGACAATTCATATTGTCATATTTATGGTAACACCACAAATACTGTATTTAAGTAGTGCTTATTTCGGCTACGTGAAACAAAAAAGTTTTCTTTCAAAAAACGCAAGCTCGTTAGTGCAGGCCAGATTCCATTTTAAGTTAAAAAAATATCTAAGAGCTCATTTACAGTATCCGCATCAATATTCACTTTCCACTCAAGTTAATCAATAAGGCCAGTACCAACGGTAACGGAACGGTACGGTAACTTGAAACTTACCACACCACAAAAAAATCATGAACAACACCAAACCGTAGCTCCATAACATTTTGTGTTCAATTAACATTAATGCACTAAAACGCTTGATTTCTGTGAGCTAAATAAATACAATGCGACTGTTAAGGCATAGAGTAGACTTGTATCTGTGTAACATTCTAGTTCTGCTTATACTTTGTGAGTGTTACAGTTTTATTAGTATTATTGAGCAGTGGTGGCCCAGTGGTTTCGGCGCCGACTTACGAATTGTAGGTCGTAAGTTCAAACCCAGCCAGGCAATTTGTGTATTTAATTTCATCATTACTGCTCTCCCAACGGACGCTAATGGGGACGCCCTGTTATTTTCAGTCATTACTGAGTTTGTTTCATCGTGATAGATCGTTTAGTTTAAAATTTAAACCGTATTGTTTACGCAGAGGTCAGCAGCGAACAAGAATAGTTTTTTTTACATTAATGGATAAAAAAATTAAAAAATTGCTTAGTTTAACTCATTTCAATATATGCACATTATGAAGACACACTGTGTAGAGAACCGGCAATCAGTTGCCGGTAATTGAGTTAAAGAGGTTAGACGCATGCTGCATGCTGTCGCGAATGTCTGCTGCAATGACATTGTACCTTCACTCTACGCAGCTCGCTTTTCCCTTGACCAGACTGTTTAATGTCATAAATTATCATTTTGTATACAGATTTGAACGACAAATTCTTAATTTTTTGACTAATTCTTCTAGTTCTAACATCAAGTCTGAAATCATGTGAATAAAACTGTGTTAACCATTCACAACGCGTAACATCAGACTTGCCAGCACAGGCTTAATCAACATTGAGGATTGGTTGGAGAGGCGCCACGGCGTCCTCACCTTCCGCCTGACACAGGTCCTCGCCGGACACAGTTGTTTCGGGAGGTTCCTGTTTCGCATAAGGCGGGAAGAAACGCCCGGGTGTCACCATTGTGTGGATCGCCCGGAGGACACGGAGGTCTGCCCAGCTTGGGCGGAGCATCGCCGTGTCCGTAGGCGCGGGCTTGCGGACGGCGAGCAATGGGTAGCTCGTTAAGGACCAGGCCCGGGTCGACGGCGGGTCGTGTTCCACGCGCGCCTCTAAGAGATGTCAGCACAAAATGACGGGGTTCGATAGGGCCGACGCCTCAGGGTCGCGGGAAATTCGAAAGAGAAACCGTGGCCCTGGCACAGGCAACTGAAGGAACACGGGTGGGTTTTAGACAGTAAAAGTCTGACACGCCCTCCCGCTCCACCCAGAGCGGGAACAGTCATTTGATGATTTCCCACCCAAAAAAAAAAAGGCTTGATCAGCATTTCAGAAACAAGTCTACCAACAATATTTAAGTATACAAAGGCTAGGACGCACCTTAAACCTAATTGGTTCTACTAACTGTAGAAGAGTATTTACTACTGAATAATAATTAAACTAATAACCCGTTGTTCAGGATAAAGATACTTGAGGTTTGACAGAGCGTGTAAACAAACTGAAATGATGAATTCAATATTGTTGTTTTCAATGCGGATTCCTGTCAGGTACTTAGTCTATTCAATATCATAGGACGGTCATCTGATTCAATAATTTTACTCCTTTAATTAAATTCTTCTATAAAACGAGGAGTGATTAATAAGTACCCGTGCTTTATTTGATTTTTCGTCTCCTTTTACATCGACACACTTAGCCCAACGATATTTTAACATTTTTAGACCCTCCCAAAAATTGGTTTTGTCGAACTCTCTATACTTGTTCGTTGTGAATCTGTTTCCACCAAGCAATTTTTTCATATTTTCAAACAAAAAAAAATCGCATGGGGCCAAATCTGGAGAAAACTGTGGATGCGGCAGTAATTCGTTGCCTAATTTCACAAATTCTTCTTCAAACTGTTCTTTCATTTCAGGCGCATAGTGATGGATTCAAGTCTCATCAACAGTCACATAGCGGCGCAGAAACTCCTTCGGATTGCGTCTAAGCAGCATGTCGATTCTGTGAAAATCTCGCCGTGAAGACTTGCGTGGAGTGAGTTGTCAGTGTCATCCCGGCATGGTCAATCCCTAGCATCAGTGGCACTGACAGCTCACTCCACGCTCACTTCACCTAAGTTTTCACGGTGAGATAGAGCTACAGAATAGCCTACAGGTCCAAATTCTGCTGTGAAGTGGTCATTCATATCCGCTTGTTGTCAACGGTGAGCAAACGCGGCACCCATCTTGGCGATAGCTTTGTCATGCCCAAATGTTGATGCAATATATTCTGCACACGTTTATATGAGATGCCTATGATCTCAACAATCTCGCTTATCTTCACTCGTCGGTCTGTCAATAAAATATCATGGATTTTGTTAACCATTTCACCGGTAATCACATCAATTGGCCTGGACGCTCTCCATCTACGACGGATGTACGACCACGCTTGAATTCATTGAAACAATGTCGGATTGTTGCAGAAGAAAGGTCCCCAACTTTTTTTTAATTTCCCTACACGTCTTCCCATCCAAAAACAAGAATATAATCACCGATCGGAATTGTGTTTTTTTTTATATTTAGAAAAAAACTTACGGTTGCTAACTTCCAACAGATACGAGTAATTCGGTTTAGTCCAAGTTCAACCACCAGAATCTTTACCCCCGTCCATGTTGAACCCCTTAATGTTTCCATGTTCAACCCCCAGGGGTTGAACATGGATTTCAATACATTGTTTATTTTTACTTTGTCCAAATTCAACCCATTGTTGCTAGGTAACTTATTATGACATTAAAGTAATACTGAGAGCAGAAGTGAATTTATTTTCTTTACAATAATAATTTAAAGGTATTTATTGTAGCTGTTGGCTAAAAGAGATACATGTTTTTTGGTAAACATTGATGATGATGAGCTACTTGGAGTTAATCGTTTTTAACTCTAAAAACTATTTATGTGGCTACTTACCTGAGTTGCATGTGCTTCGGTGCACATGTGTGGGTCGATAGGGCCACTATGGGGCCGGTACGACGTAAACTGCTTCAAAGTCAACGTTTGGCTTTGAATTCTATTTGTTTATTTATTATTATTTTAAGTATTACAGAGGGTTACAGACTAGTACAAAGATTATGAAGGATATTATATTGACAAATAGCTAATTACAAGCCTCCACATATAACCATCAATCTATATAATCTTATGCTTAGCGTATAGGACCGTTACTGCTGAAGCCCTACCGGTACTTTCAGGTGTACTTCCAGTCGATCTTGAGGTGCAGCGACGTGCTGCAAAAGGCTATTCCACACCAGCGACCATAGACGCAAACTTTTTAATACAACGTGACCGTGCTAAGATCTCTAAATTATTTAAACCGCAGACTGACGTCTGGGAGGAACTTTTATCCGAATGGCAATATAGGTGGGATACTTCCATCAAGGGCCAACACTACCATGAGTTCTTTCCTTAGAGGTGGACTAAAAGATCATGGCAACTTTAAGAGGAAATTATTTTGATTAATGTTTATTGCTTCGAATTTGTATCAATGTTCTACATCTGACCGTGAATACGAACAATCTGCACATCTTAGCTTATGAGGGTGTTAACGTCCCTTTATGCCTATTGGCTTCGTTCTAGTAGAAAGGGAAATATGTTTTTTCTTACTCTTCCGATGTTCTTTGCTGATTAATTTCGTTGCGGGATCCAAGATTCGATTTGTTTCTCCGGGACTCGTCGAGCTTCATTGTCTCGGTGTTTTTCTGGTGGTCGTCACTGTTGATTCTGGCTTTCAGGAGTTGCAGTGGTTGTGAATAGTGTGGCGGGCTTACATACCATAAAATCTTGGGTGTCAAAAGTTTAAAAAATAAATGGACAAAATTTCTCTAGACAAAGATCTTCCGTTATTTCACCGTTTATAAAACGATTTACAATATAATGTATCCTCCTGTCAATTTCAACATGTTCTGATCTTCTTTCGTTCTTTTTTTGGCTTATAATTTTTTGGTAAATAAAATCCTCTTCTGAAGTTTTTAAAAAAATAACTAGATTAGGAGATTTACCTAACGTCCTATTTAACATGGCGTGCCAACCTTCTAATTTATTTGTAGTGCGATGCCTTTCAGCAAAACAACACCATTTATCTTTCATGAGTTTATTCTCCAACCACTATTTTACAAAATAATGATTAAATTTAGTTACAGCTTCGTCAGTAGGACTATCTTCCATAAATAGAGAAATCCGTCGGTTACAGCCTCCGGAGGTAGATGAGCCAATACTGTCAGTAAAGCAACGTGTTTACGGGTAATTTTGTTTTTACTTAGATCAAGTTCTTCTGCTTTCTTCCATAACGCTCTATTAAAATGATAATAGCATCCTTTTATTTTTAGATTGTTGACATGACAGCGGCTTCGAAATCAACTGTGAATTTCGTTAGATTCCAATTTGGGCAATTTATTTAATTAAAGTAAAAAGTAAATCATATGTACTTTGTTTTTTGTTTAATAACAAAGCGTACACCACCGGCGTTATTTTGGTTTCCTTTTCCGAACTTCCTACATCAGCGTGTATTGTATAAAGTTGTAAAAATGGACGTGGACATGTTTTAAATGTCCCATCAGCAAAAAAATGTTTTACGCTGCTTATTATTTCCCTCGCCGCCTCAGATGCGAAAGCATATTCTATTGTTTTTATATTTGTAATCAAAGAGCAGAAACCTTTGAAAAATGGCAGGTACTTCTACATCAATCCCTCTCGAATAGATAGTTTTTCTAACACCTACCGCCATATTCCTTTAATTGTATAGGTCAGATTTCACATTTTTATATGACGGAAATTCTTTGATCGTATCATCACTTGCGTCCTTCAAAGAAGTTACAGCTTCACGATATACGGATGGAATAGTCTTCTTGAAATCTTCGGTAACTTTTGTTTTACAAATCGAACTAACCCTTTTTACTTCGTTTTTACTTGCTGTGCAACTATGCACTGTTGATTTAATAAATAATCCGTTACTCGTAGACCGAATCTCGGCCATAATTAGAAATACAATATCCGTCACTGTCAAAGTCACTTCAATATATCCTTTTTTATAGAACGAATAAGTTATACACTTGTAACAACCGGCCAACTACTAATGAGATAGAATATACTCATTTGTATTTCAAAGTAACTGCGGAAATATAGGACAAATAGAGGATAGGCAGACTTTAAAAACGTAGCTAAGTAATAACAATAAATTTAAAGCTTTTGTGTTTCACTGTCCATTGAGGGTTGAACGTGTAATAAAGACATTCAAAAATAAAAATCCATGTTTAACCCCCCAGGGGTTGAACGTGGACAACATTTAGGGGTTCAACATGGCCGGGGGTAAAGATTGTGGGGGTTGAACATGGACTAAATCAGTAATTCAACCAAATTAAACAATTAATTTATCAGAAATATCGACAGTAGTTGTTTGAAAGAGGACACTATACGTGTCTTCATACACGGGTACTTATCAATCACCACTCGTATGTATATATATGTGTAGTTCCTGTGTACTCAGGGCTTCCAACGTAAAGTCTTATGCCTGAACGTAAGCGGACCAGACGACCAAATTAACTTAATACTCTTCTAAAGCCCTTATTTATTACAAATCATCATAATTGTAAGTTAGTTAGCGATAGGGTTCTTCGTGTAGTAGTACTTGGCGTAGATGTCGTCCCACATGCTCTGCGTGGTGGAGTGCGGGTAGTCCATCATCGTCAGCTCGGTGCCTATATCCAGCAGTCGGATGCTGTCCGGTCTCGTCACCTCCCACGTCACATCGCTGCCGGGAGATGGGTTTCTGAAACACAAGTCACTCTGTGTGCAGAAGAATTACTTTCGCAGTTGACGGTCTCTCAATGTTTTGCTGTTGTATAATAAATAGGAATAAACCGAATCCGATCCTCACTGACCGTCTGGTGAGATAGTAATGTAACGTATCCAAACGAAAATTTATTTTAAAACGTGATGAAGTTACAAAAGTTGACTCGAATACAGATCATATCTCGGAAGAAACCTACACCTACATAATCCGACAAAATCCTCGGTTTTAAGGTTCGATATCTTTCAATAAACACCAAAACAACTTACAAGTGCTGAACGAAATTCGTCCAGAGCTTCACAAGACGCTTCTGCACATTTCCATCCTCTCCTTCCATAGCCTCATCATAGAACAAGTAGGCCAGCTCATCCGAGTGGGCAGCGCCCTTCTTCGGCACCCCAGGCTCTGGCCTGACCCCGAAGCTACCGGAGTAAGAGAACTGGTAGTAGAAGACCTGGGCTGTAGAGGAGTGGTAACGGACGCTACGGTGGATGTGGCTCGAGAAGTAGGCATCCCTGTCAATGATGAACAGACTTATGAAAAACTAATAAAAAGAGCACAACTAGCGAAATATGTGTTACTAAACCTCTGCCTAACCGTTTGGTAATATAAGCGTGATGTTGCGACGTTCTGGAAAGATTAGGTATGACTTGATCAAAAAGAAACTAGTGCAAAAAAGAAAATAGCAGTATTAGTGTTATAGAGCTTGTGTGACCAGTTACACTGGTCACACAAGCTCTAATGACTTACTTCTAATTGGTTTTCAGTTCACTTACATAGCTTTACAAAGAAAAGGTTTTGACTTTACCTGTGATACGCTAACACAGAAGCCAAAGTAATATTTTTCTTGAAATACATGTCCTCAATCAGTCTTTCCGTTTGTTTTCGTTCCATTTCGTTCGGAAACTTTAAATCATCTGGAACTAAAAAACTCGCACCTCTGGACATTCTCCTGAGAATATTAGCTTGTCTCAAAATCGACACAAACACATAAGCTTCATTGCTGTTATATCCAATCATCATTGGAACTGAATTATCCTTCTTACTTGATAAAATGTCGTATGGTGCTTCAAGCAAGAGTCTTTCTTCGTCCTCTGAAGGGTTTTCAACGCACATTGCAAAAGGAAAATAAGGGACGTTCAGTTGATTTGCTCTTGCTACTAAATCCTCAATTTTAGCGTCAAGCAATGATTCGACGTTTTCGTTGCCGAAATCACTCATGATGCCCAGAGCCTGGGCTCGTTCTTTTGCGTCATAGTTAAAAGACCAAGGGCATAGAGCACTTCCACTCTGTAGTATAGCTCCATGGTACAGCCCATTGGCCATGGAAGACATTAGTACAGCCTCTACCATGGCCGCGCCGAAACTTTGTCCAGCAACCACTACTTTGGCTGAGTTTCCTTTAAAAGCGACGATGTTGTCGCTCACCCATCGTAAGGCTAGTACGACATCCTTCACGCCGGCGTTGCCTGGTATTTCCTTGTCTCCTAAGCACAAGAACCCTAAGGGCCCCAATCTAGAAAATTCAAAAGTGCCACTTAAACCATGAGAATATTAAAAACAAAAGCTTAAGTCTAAACCTTATAATGATGATTTGAGTAAATAAAAACATCATTACAAGCACACCTACCTATGATAAACAATAACCACAATATTCCCCGCCTTCACCATCATCCCGGGGTCGTAAGGCCCGCTTCCTCCCGTGACCCACACCAGCACAGGCCAGTTACCTCCTACTGCCGTGGGCGCGTGAACGTCCAGCTGTAGACAGTCTTCAGGGTCGGATACCAGCGAGCAGGTCATCGATTTGGAGTTTCTGGTTTCTGACCACAGTGGAGCGATACCAGCTCTCTAAAATGTTTGATGAAATAATGACTTGTTGCCAAGAATAGTAAAACTTGCTAAATATACCTAATGTGCTATTCCTTTTATTAACAAAAAAAGGAGAACCTTGCTTTTATTTACAGTATTTCAATTGATTCTTGAATGGAGACAAATATAAATCTACAATTATTAATCACGTCCACCAACCGCGTATTTTGCGTACTTTATCAGAACTAAGGTACAACTCAAATTCGCTCATAAAAGGTTGAAATAACCTTTAAAAGGTTTAAATTACCAAACTAACCTTGAACCTGCCCATCGAGCCCGAAATATTGGCATAAGGTATCCCTGTGTAGGACATGTATCCATTCCTGGCCACTCCACGTACTTTCCCTTGGGCAATGCTGATCACATGCTGCCTGGTCATCGTCATCATTTGTAATATCACCACCAATTTGTATGGCAACATTTTTGAAGACACCAAATGTTCAAGAAATAGTCAAAGCTATTTCCTAAATTATATATAATATTAAATTATTTTTATACAACAAATATGATTTAGCTTGTGTCGCTCAACATGTGAAAACAACTGTAACTTTTGTGAAAATAGTCTGGTCTGTCGCCATGCGAAACTGGGAAATCCCAGCAGGTTTTTCAATTTTGTAATGTTGCCGACTACCTGTATTAAAATCAGTATCGTTTAGATCTCTCTCGTTCATCTGCCCCGATGATTTAGGGTCTACACCTATAGGTGTAAATCATCGGTGCAGATGAACGAGTGTAAACACTCATTGGCTAGTTTATTGGCTTTGGCAGCCTATTAATTAACCCTGCTGCCTGGGCCGTATCTGTTCACTTCTGCGGACGACATCACGTCTGACATGTTATGGAGCTCTTGGTCAATTAGGGAAAAACTTAAGCGGATATTGATGACATGCAGACAGCGTTTTAAATTCATTATAAGATAATGAATTCTAGTGCATTTGGTATCAACCCTTGAAAAAGTATCTAAAATTAACAATCTATTGAAAATAAAAATACAATATCCACGTCCGTCCACCGCAATTATTTAATTGGAACATTCAATCCAACGCCACACGGCACGCGACCACACGATCATTGTACTCTCAGCGTCATTACATTAGAAAGTGAAGTATTCACAAACGCGTTGTGAACTAACAGTAGGTACAGTTGACATAAATAATAATACGTTACATCTGTCGCTTGAGCGCATCGGGGGATCACGGGGCAAATATACTTAACTGTCAGTTTATTTTATATTTTCCTAACTTATTGGAGAATCTGCAGTGGGTCTTATTGTACAATTGAAAGTCATAATAAGTCTTTCAAGCTTGTAACTTCGCCTCAGGGTCGCGGGTAATTCGAAAAAGATAACCGTGGCCCTGGCACAGGCAACTGAAGGAACACGGGTGGGTTTTAGTCAGTAAAAGACACGCCCGAGCGGTAGAAGTCATTTGATGATTTCTCACCCAAAAAAATAATACAATAGTTTGTTGTGCAGTTTAGAATGTCTGCCTCGTGATCTTTCGCACAAACTATTCACACAAACTCACGCTTTCTTCCAATGAGGTAGGCGGAAACTACAAAACGCCACCTGCTACGATTCTTTTGCCTCGAAAAACAAACAAACTTTAAACTCAAACTTATCCTCTTTACAAAAATTACTTACATTAACTTATAAGTAAATATTTTCGGGCCGATTGTAGTATTTGTGATCTAGAGCCTAGTTAAGTTTCATGAGATCAATCCTCCGGGCTCTAGAGAGCTCAACTGTCGTTCTACAACAAACAGGAACCCCAATTGAGCTTCAATAGAGCTCAAGTTTTATTACAATTGCTTCGTAAAAGAATGCTAGGTCTAAAGACAATCTAGCTGTTACTAATAAATCCATATCGTTAAACTAAAACAATTATTAAATCCTCGTTGAAATCAAACTAGTTTCACTAAGATGTATACGACATCAGTCAAACTGAGTTAATTTCAAAGGTTTATTATAATACACTATAATAATTTGTTATTGCAAACAATATTAACATTAAAAAACCTTCCAAAGTACAATTACATCTATTTTAAAGTAGCAAATTGTACCAAGGAAGACAAGTAATTACATAAGTTACCGACTAGATTTGACATAAAACTTACTCTAAATAAATTAATGCTAAAGCAAATCCACATCTCGAATTATTGTTCCTGATATGACAAAATTAAATGCACTCCTTTCTGTTCGAACAACTTCACTGCACTATGAGGGCACTCCACTGTCCGTCAAATATTAACAGTAAGGTCAGTCTGTTGAGATCAGTCCCTTTCTGCTGGTCAAGCTGTCAAAGAAGTCGATGACGTCTTGTTGTCTCGCTGAGATGTCCTTGCTCTGGAACATCGTGGGAGACTCGATGTCTTCGAACTGGTGGCCGTTATCCGCTGGCCATATTGAGTGGTTGTCCTCGCAGATTGGTTTACTGGAACAGAATGATCACAGTTAATTGTTATGGATATTGGTGAAATGGTGACTATGGTGGTAAATTGGAAAATATTGAACAAAAGAATTTCAATTTCTATTTGTGTGGAAGAAGTCTCTCATTAGTCTTCAAGTTATTGAAAAATAATAAACAATTATGTCAATTACCTGCACGTCATAAAGTTGACGAAGAAGTCTGTCATCAAATTCTTCATGTTTATATCACCAACAGTTGGCTGGATGGCCTTCGGTGCGTTGAGGACAGAGTTCACTTTAAACACGTACGTGAGATCCTCAACATGGCCGACGCCCTCGTAGTTGAGGTCCGTCACCTCCTTGATGACGTTGCTCTGGCCCTCATACGCAAACCGGTACAGGTAATCCGGAGCTCCACCAGTTTCTGCACGTTTTTGTGCCAGCTTCAACGCAGGATACTCGTAGAAGCCGTCCGAACAGGCCTTCACGAAATTATCCACATTAATCGTACCGTTATAGTATTTTCTATCTATTTTTTTCCCCAAATCCATCAAGAACTTTGGTGGGGTCATGAATATAGTCCTGGGCGGTAATATTATCTGAGGATTCTCTTGGATCTTCTTGACTAAGTCAAACTGTTCGAGTCGGCTGCGGAAAGTCTCGCATTCAGCACTGGTGTATCCTGTAAGGAGTGGTATGTTATTGCCGCGTCCGTTTGCAACTAAGGTATCTGGGTCATCATCAATGATGGTCGTGACTCCAGGTAGTGGTGACTCCACTGTGGGCACAAAGGTGGTTAGGCCTATATTCTCTAGAAGGATTTTGTTGGCTTCGCTGAGTTTCTCTGCAGGTAGCTCGATAAGCTGGCGATGTATGGCATCGGGATCAGTGGAGGTGATGCCCAGGATGGTGAAGAGCTGCTTGGAGATAAACTGGGCGAACGCTGGAGAAGGGCTGTAGAATGAAGAAGCGGCTGTTCCACTCATTAGTATCGCTCTGAAATTAGAAAGTGCGAAATGAGCATAAAATTAGTCTAAACGAATTCCCAGAAATGAAAAGATTTGACCATTATGTATTTTTTATTACATAATATTTGTTACTTATGTTACATAAGTCTGCAATTCCTTAACATACGACTCCGAAAGCGACGCCACCAATCACAAACTTGTTATTAACGCGTTAGTAAGTCGCATCGCGTATGGACTGCCATTAAAATACTAGTTCTGTGACATTCTGGCTGAGTTTGTAACACCTTACTTTGAGTAGGGTCGTGGACGATGGGCCTAACAATCGATATTGCCATATTTCAGACACAGACAAATAATTTTACAGATGAAAGCATTAGCATAAACCAACCTCCTAAATAGCCCTTCAGTAGCTTTCGACAACGTGAGTAAATGCGCGGCTGCAGCGCCAGCGCTCTGCCCCGCGATCGTGACATTGTTGGGGTCTCCGCCGAAGTACTTCGCATTCCTTTGCACCCAGCGCAGCAACGTCACCTGATCCCGGAGACCAGCATTACCGGGGATCTGTGTCGTGTTCATAGACAGGAAACCGAACACGTTCAACCTGGAACATTGAGACCAGCCCGTTAATAATGGCGAACTGATGTCTTGTGATCTGACACCCGATGAATGATGATTTTGTCAATGCTGTGAGAGCAATGAATTTGATAAACCGACGTAAAGTGAAGTTGAGTTGAGCTTACCTATAATTAAACGTAATAACGATGACTTTCTTGCTGACTAGATATTCTGGACCATGTACATCTGCGTCACCAGATCCGAAGGCGAATCCTCCACCATGTATGAACACCAGGATCGGTAGTCCAGGAGACGTGACTTCTTCTGGTGGTTGGAGCTCCCTGATCAGTCTGCGACCGTGCAGAGGGAGTGCTTCCATTGGCACGTGGATGTTGGCGTAGATGCACGCTTCGTTCTGCACCTGGGGCTGGTGCATCAACCTCCCGTACAGCACATCCGTTTGGAGGCATATGGGACCTTCCTTACTTGCGTCGAGAACGCCCCAATGTTCTGAAGGTTCGAGCTCCTGGAATAGAAGGATAAGTCTATTAGCCCAAAGCAAATGGTCTAAAGCTGATTTAAATTACCTTCTAAACTACAGATCAGTGTTTTTCAAAAGAATAGTACAACCTTACTTTTGACATTCTGAACTAATCTTTCAGATTCCGCCATCATGGCAGCTAGTTTTGAAAATAAAAAACTGAAGTTTTTCTATTCTCACCTTAAACCTGAGCTCTCCTAAGGGCTGCTTAGCGTAGGGCACTCCTCGAAAGCTGGCGTACGATACGCCGTCCTCCGCGGGGCGCACCACGCCGCAGACCACTCCCGCCTCGGTGTATGCAGGCACACCTACTCGGCATGGCGACGGAGGCGATACCAGCGCAGTGCATGCTGGAACGGAGAAAGAGGCTATTTATTACTGGTTTTCGGTTAGTGTGTTTGAGCGATTTTTTTTTCCATCGATACGTTAAAAAGAAGTATATGTTTAAAGCCGCATGACAAATGCTGGACAAACTAGGCTCAGATTGCACAGACCTGTCGCCCTGAGCCAGAGGGGTCGCGGCAGGACACGAAGGAGATCAGGAGATGGTGGGAAGAACAGAATGGATTACGTCAAAACCTGGATCGAGGTAGGACAGGATCGCGAGAAAGAGAAGGAATGACAGGGTTTTGCCTAAGGATGGCAAACTGACTGAAATATTGCATTTCAATTTTGAATCACAGATGATTATGTTAAAAAGCGCGTGAGATAATACTAAACAGCTGTTTTTATACCCAAAAAATTATTAGTACCTGTTACATAAAATTTTTGAAGCTTGAGCGACAATAAGGTCGTCCTTTGCATAAATAATGTGATAAATGTTTTTCCGATTGCTAGAACTACACGAATACACGTGTAGTTCTAGCAAACGGAACCACAATTTGATTTCTTCAAGTTCAAGTGTTACATTGCAAACTGTTATACTTTTCATGACTTAATATGGCAGACTATAAATAGGTTTTGTATACTTGATGACCTTATCAATACAAATAAATTTCAATATTATTAATACTGATTGAAAATGCGCGCTAAATTTGATTTGATCTATTTATTTTTATATAAAAGGAGAGACTGACTGACTGACTGGCATATCAACGCACAGCCGAAACTACTGCGACTAGGAACGTGAAAAATCTAATTCCTTGAGTTAAACTTGAAACTCGCCAATACGTATACTGGTTGAACTCTCTTTGAACTCCTCAAATTAATGTCGTTGACCGCACTTAGTTTGCCGCGCGAATAGGCGCGTCAAACTAATTGCGACGACGTTTATTCACCACCAACCACCAAATATGCGGAACGGACGCCAGGGCCGTTTCCGCATATTTCGTGCGGTCCCCTAAAACAGCTACGTACTTGATATTCTGCACGCAATAGTAACAGGCCCTACCGTATTTGCAATACTTTAGTGTTGCGAATGTATAGAATGGAGGTATGTCACAGACCCATTGGAGATATACGAAGACCTATTTGTGATGTGTCAGTAATATTGTCAAATCCGATCGGTATTGGAAACCAATGGTTGTTCCAAGACGTTCGAAGACTATGGTGAGATATTGCTGAATCAGGGAGAAGCTGAAATGGCTGAACCGACACTGACTGCCAAATATAATGTGGAAGTGTTTGAGCCATTCAGACACCAAGCTGGCCGGTGGGTTCTAACCAAACATTCAAACTCAAACTCAGAGCATTTATTTCAAATAAACCAATTACAGGCACTTTTGAATTGTCAAGGGGTCGGTCAGTAAGAAAGATGAAGTTAGTTGCCCATTCCAAAGCGTAGTAGGTACCTAAGGAGAAGAACGGGCAAGAAACTCCACGGACACTCTTATAAATAAATAATCTATAACAAAACAACAACAACAACAAAAACAATTCAGAAGTTAAAATAAGCCGTGAGGTTAAAATAAGATGAGCAGTCGCTACTGACGGCGTCAGTTCACGACCGTTCCGACCCGTTCACATATAAGCTAGCTAGTCTTCGCAGGCGGTCATGATTTGAGCTAAAATGGCTAGGTGTGTCATAACATAACATAGCATAATTAGCCTATAACGTTCCTACTGCTGGGATACAGGCCACATCTCTGTGAGAGGGAGTGGGCCATAATCCACGACGCAGGCCCAGTGCGGGTTGGTAGATGTCACATGTCTTCAAATTTTTGCTTCTAGGACATGCCGGTTTCCTCACCATGTTTGCCGTCACCGTTTCGAGAGCAGTGCTGATGAAATTAACTACACATAGTAAACTACCTGTCCGGGTTCGAACTCACGACCTACAACTCGTAAATCGGGGCCAATACTAATGGGCCACCACTGCCCTCATAATAGATGCGCCAATAGTAAATAGTGTAATAAATAATAGTTACTTAATTAATGCATCGCAGATAAAGTAGGAGATTATTAAGTAACTAATTAAAATCGGCACTAGGTAAACAAGTTTGTTACATTACGTTAATAGTAAACTCTAACCCCCATAGAAACATTAATTGCGGAGCCGTGCGGAATGGCGTCAGGTTTTTTGTCAGTCATAAAACCGGTCGGTATTAAATGGAAGAACCTTGTCAGTTGTTACGCGTTCTAACCGAATCTCCTGTACACGTGTTCATGAGTCGCACTGTGTTGACCTCCCGGGGGTCATCTACACTCCAAGGTGATTGAACAATACCATGTATTTATTTTCTTAACTTGACATTTCGCCAGTTCTGTTATAAGTACCTTGTAATCTACGAAAGTACTAGGTGACAGTTCGACTCCCTGGAATGTGTTGAATAAAAAAGCGTTCATATTACGCCAGTTTTTAAAGTCCCATGTAATTGAGAGCGAGCCTATTGCCATTAACCAGGAGAAAGTCCAGATCTCGGTTGCCACAGACTAATAGAAAACCCCAAATACCCGACCTGGGATTCGAATGCATTACCCCGCGCTCAGACGCGTTTGTCACTAACCTCGAACATTAGATACGATCATCAGTAGCATGATGATTATTTTCCAAATGTGATAAGACACCGGTGCGGTTTAAATGAAGATGTACAGGTAAAATTTTAAAAGGGTATGCCTAGATGGTTGGTCATGTTGAGAGAATGGCTGGAAGGCGACTAACAAAAGATATTTACAAGGCGGATGTGAGCGGAAACGATATAGTGACCTTATTGGTGATGTTCTTCAGAAAGGTCAGGTCATGGACGTAAACGAAGCAAAAGGAGTATGTAGGGATTCTTGCAGATAGCGGGCGTTCTGTAGTTTTGCCAACCCCCATCGGAAGAAGGCGTGAGTTTATGTTATGTATGTATTTTCCAGCTATGTAGGTTGTAAGCAAAAAAGTAATTATTTTTAACCTAGGTGCTTCTTCATTTCGTGAGAAAAATAAAAACTTGGTATTTTCATCAAAACAATGATTATTAACAATGATTATCAAAACAATTAGGTAGATAGTTAACGTAACACATTAGTATTGAATTTTAATGGAAATGAGGAAATATCCGAGAACCAATCGGGGAATATTTAAAATTGGAATAAAAACTAAACCTCGTACCTACTAAACGTACTACGTACTAAACGTATTTAAATTAGGCTGTACCAACGTTACATACGTTGCCTAGCGTACGCTGCCTAGCCTAATTTTAAAACGTTTACGTGAACAAAGTATCAATGTAACAAATTAATTTTAATGTACATTATGCCGTATAGTAGGCCGCACGTCCGTGGTCACACGTTGACCTTGAGCTGGCCTAGCGTATAACGGAGTTTTGATAGACTAAGAGGCCAGCTTGCACTGGTCAAGACTCAAGTTCTCTTGTAATTTTATGCCGATATATCCAAAACTACTTTACTGTTCCAATATGTTAAGTGCTCTATTATAATATATTTACATAATACACAAAACAACAAAATACACGTAATTATTATGTCTTAAAGTTACGTTGTCAAACCTGCGCGCGTTTCCCGGGTTTTGTCGACGAAAGAATGTACTAAATACGAGATTTACTTTATTCATCTGTGATTTTGTCTATTCTTCCGTCGATAAAGCTCGTTTCTATAGTGGTGATGCTACGTGTGATAACCATGGCTGGCGTGACGTAGCTCGTAGGCCGTCCGTAGCAACGCGCTACGACTGCTACGAACGCTTAGAAAATACCGGTAAACGATTATCTCTTTGATGTTAAACCATTTTAAAATAATATTTATTATGTTATCAACTGATCTTATTCGTTTATATGACAATAGAGTTTTGTTAAGAAATTTACCAAACATATCTATAATTTTTAAAGTATTTTTAAACTAGCGACCCGCCCCTGCTTACCATGGTATTTACGACTGGGATTGAATCTTTAAAAGATGGTAAAAACTGCATCAAAATCCGGTGCGTAGTTCAGAAGATCAACGCGGTCCCACAGACAGACACGAAAAGGGAGTTCAATTTATATGTATAGGAAATAAAAACGTTGTCAGTTCAAATAAAGAAATGTTTTTATACAGTTTTTAGATGTCATGCAATATTATACTCGCATTTATTTCTTGTGCTACCTATTTATCGGGTAAATGTAGTTAGTTGCCTTGTGGGTATAACGAGCAAAAATAACTGATTCCGTACAGTCGATAAGCTGACATACATTTTAAATAAATCTACTATTTATCTGAGAAACTGTAATTTTAACTTCACCCAACAAAGTTTTTCTTAGAGATCAATTACATTGAATAATATTTGCAATTTAAGACACTGGCTTTTGCGTCGACCGGTGAGCCCTGTTGTTGTAAAATACAAACGTACAATTATTGTTAGATATCAATTTGCCTGATGGTCGCTTTTACTGCTCTTTCTGGTTCAATAGAGTTCGAGGTGTCATTTGCTTTACAAACTTGTAGTGGAATATTATCACGAACCTACAGGTAGGTAGGGGAAACTGTACCGAGTGCTAAGTTCAAATAAATTGCAAAGTCGTCAAAACATGTATCAGTTTTTTTTTCCAGTCTTGTTTTGGGTAGATGTTAAGGTTATTTGTTTTTGTTAATATGTTAAAAACATTCGTAATTAATCAGAAATGTAATTAATTAAGACCACGTAAAAAAATGACAAAATCCACAAAACAAAAAAAAACATTACAAGTTCAAAGTTAAAAAGAAAATAAGTTTCTCAAACAGAACTACAAAAAAAAACACTAAACAAAAAAACAAAAAACTTCAACACAAACTTTCAGTGTTGTCCAATCACTGCACCGCTATCTCGTGTAAACTCACCGTGCAGGGCGAAGGCGAGCGCGATCCAGTGCGTGGTCATGTCGGGTACGAGTCGCTCACCACACTGGCCCGGCTGCCGCTCCTCCGCTGTATATATGCCACACAGCGTCCCGGCACGTGCATTCTCGCCTCCTTAAAAATGGAATTAACTTAGCCTTAATTCGAAAACCACCCACACAATTACTGGCCACTCATACACTGAACTAAACTTTTGAACTGTGATACAGTTGAATTTATAACGTTTCAAGCTTGCAACTTGATGCTTACTTTACTGATCATAGCGACTGTGAATATATCATAACAATGTTATATATATGTATACATAGTATACTATGTATACATATATATAATGTTATACATAGTATGTCATACTGTTTATGCTATAATAAGATTATTACATATTTCCATTGTTCATAATGTAGTGTATTTACATTAGATTTCGAAATGATCTTAGGAGATCCTGGCTTGGCACGTGGAACAAGTCAAACAGCTCATTCAGAAGAAATGTCAGTTCACTATCTCCTTTTCACTTACAATTGCCACCTAAAATCTTCAGATTTCAACCGTATTCATACGCAGGCGCTTTCAAAGATATATTACATCACATTTTACCTTCGGTCGGCAACGTAATTATTGGCGACTGCTGACAACGAGCTATCGTAGAAATTCGTGGTGAAATATCAGCACACTATTTAAAAAAAAACCGCTGTATTTTTAACTTTCTGCCTACCTCGAACTACCACTTCAGACCTCAAAAAATCACTAGAATTAGTGAAATACAATAGAATTTTCACCTATCACCACTGAACCTCAGTTTTAGAAACGTCACAATACACCAAAAGGTCGCTCTTATTTCGTCTGACGTGACATGACAATAGTAATACCACCAGAGTCGCCCACGTGTGAAAACTTTTAATGGCGCACCTCTATAAATACACCGCGCGTGTGCAGCTCTACAGCTCGTGTAGCGGGCACGTGGAGCCCTCGGAAGCGTGCCTCTTTCACTCACTATGTTTATTACTATTCATTGATGGAAACTGTCTACTCAATTGCCTCCGATTGAATAACTCTAGTCTAGTCTAGCTAGACTTTTATACACCTTGTGCGTCAGCTTTTCAGATCACGTTTGCACTTAATTTGGACAGTAGGTAATTGTGGAGATTTTCTTTCCACAATTTCCTACTGTCCAAATTATTTCAGCCACATATTCTTGTGGCGTCTAAAGAGCTACCCACATAGTTATTATCTTAAAATTATACAGCTGTGCCAATGAAAGATGTAACATTAATCTTCTCTAATAAAGAGTGAAGATAAAAGTTTCACATAAAGTGACAACATTGATTATCACATAACTTAGCACGTACAAGTTCACTGCTGAACACATTGTGATGTGTCTATTAACGGTTTTAAATTATGAAATTATGTGTTCTGTTTTATGATAATGTTAACTAAGTATAGCAATCAGCTGTACAGTCGCCGTCAGATATATTGTAGCACAACTTAAAATGTCAATAAGTTCCATACACTACAAGTTACCATTAATATCTGACCATTCATTACTTACTTAATATCTGAGCAGATGCTTGACCAAAAATATCTGAACACTTACAATGTCAAGTGTATCTACGCAGACAAACACTTACCTAATTCGTTACTGCGTGATATAAAGGCCGAACCAAAAACGACTATCGACTTGACTATCTGTGGTAAGTGCAGTCATTTGGTAGTTTTACCTGGAAGGTTTTAAAACCGGTGATTTTATTGAGGTCGACGTGCTCTCTTCGAATTTTTTCTTTGTCCCCAGAGTTCTACCGCAAAGGCATAAAAAATTACTATTGATTTTACCAAAAAAAATTGAACACATTAATAGATTAATTGAAGTAAATTTTCTCTTGTTTAATTTTGTTGTTTAATGTGTCATCGAAAAATGAGTTGGAAAGGAGATATTTAAAAAAAAATGCTATTAGGCGCTATTTTTCCAATATAGCGGAGCGAACGGCAAAGATAAAACAATGAGCGACAGAGTGAGAATTCGAAGAAAACACGTCGAACTCAGTAAAATAACCAATTTTCAAAACTAGGTATAAATACAATAGAAAGGGAATTAAAAAAGTAAAGAAAATCATTTGTTTAAGATACAAAGGCTATTGTTTAAGATACAAATGCTATTGATAGAAAATATATCTTGGTTTTGTAATGAAATTTATTTATTTTGTAAATTTTTTTTTATTTGTGACAACATAAGTAGATAAAATATTAGTATTTTGTGAAACCCTCTGCATTTAATACGTCCTGTAACCGTTTTCGGATGGAACCAACAACCTTCTCACAAAAATTTCGTCCTCTGAAAGATTATCAAACGTTATTGGCATGTTATCTTAATGCTTCCTTTGTTCGACATTGATTTCCATCCCACTCTTGCACCATTTTACCCCATAAGTTCTCAATGGGATTGAGGTCTGGACTTTTAGGCGGTAGTTTGATTAAAGTAAGCTCTCTCTGTTCATTAATACATGCTACATGTACAGTACGAGCATTGTGCACTGAGGTATTGTCTTGAATGAACAATATATGTTTTTCTTGATATAATACTTTAGCAGTTGGAAGAAAAGTATCTTCAAGAAGTACCTTGTAATTCATTGAATTAATTCGTCCACTTATTTCTACAAGCTCACCAGGGCCATTTTTGCACATCCATCCCCAGAATCCAATCGTAATACGACCACTCCGATGATTAGGCAGGACATTTTGTTCCAAGTACCGTGTATTTTCTGGTCTCTACAAAGTCAATCTGCCATTATCCGATGAACAGAAAACTTTCTCGTCCATAAAGATAACTTTATCAAAATTGTGGTCTAGATAATTGGCCTCAAATTGCAGCCGCTGCATTTTGTGCCTTGGTGTGAGAGTTGGCTTTCTTGCCGGTACTCTATTTTGTAAACCTTCTTCTTTTAATCGTCTTCTTACGGTGCTACTGGATACTTGACAAGTACTTGAAAACTGTGTAGTATTAATAAATCTTTCACTTCGGGCCTAGTCTAGAATAGCCATGTCTTGGTTTCTTGTTGTTGCCTGCGGACGACCAAATGAAATATGATTATTCAAAGTACCCTCTTGCTGCCATCTTCCCAGCCATAAATATACAGTATTTCTCTGAAATAAATACAGTTTTACATTTTAACAGTCGTAATGTATATTAGTAGTTTGATAGTAACTGTGTTAAATGTTTTTAGCGTTCATCGCCACAATTATTACTCACGGCTATCCCTAGCTCATCGGCGATGTCTGTTACGGATAGACCATGATCCTTTAACTGAATTATTTTATATTTTAATTCAGCATTTATACGGTATGAACTCTTATTACATTAATTAAAATCAATAATCCAATTTCTATAATACGTTGCTTGCCTGAATTTATTTATTGCGTGAGTTGCATGACACAACATGACATGACAAGACTCAAAACTACAAAATGTTATAAACTGCCAGGGTCATCGTAGTATATACATTAGCAAAAGAGTTCCTATATATATTGTATTTATAGTAAAGTTGGAAGCACTTCCTACTGCATTTTTCCTCAACTGCTCAGATATCTAAGACTACCCCATCTGCGTGGATACACTTGACATTGTAAGTGTTCAGATATTTTTGGTTAGTTGTGTGTATAGAAATTATTGACAAGCATCTGCTCAGAAATTAATGAAGTAATGAATGATCAGATATTAATGGTAACTTGTTGTATGATGGAACTTATTGACATTTTAAATTGTTAAGAAGTATTTGGTCACCTTGTCTGCTACAATATGTCTGACGGCGACTGTACCTATGCATCGTACATAAGGATTCATTGTCTATTCATGTTTGTACGTGCATGTGCAACTGTAAGTTATTGCCTATTTCCATGGCAATATCGAATTACCGTCACAGGAGTGTTTAAGCTGTAATCAAATAAATTTTAAGTTAAGCTTTCAATTGCATCATTCTTACTTTATGTTTTGGTAAAAAGATAGTACGTAAGTTATTGTGGTATTACGTCAAGTCAAGAGTGTAAGCAGCATTGTAGTTTCTTTGTTTTGTTTTCACGACGCTACTCAAAGTAACGTGTTTTAGAAATCAAATTGTAATTAGTTACTTTTGAGTAGTGTCGTGCACGGCAGACCTTAAGTGGCAACGTGGCCACTATACTCTATGCCCGTTATTTAACCAGATATCAGGAGAGCCATGTTAGGCTGCATGACCTCCAGAGATGCGCTAAGCTGCGCAGCGATGGATGTGTAGGTATTATTTCAACCCTTAGGATCGTTTGATTTTCATAGCGTAGCCTATCTAAGCACTGGGGAAAAGTGTTCAACGAAGCTAAGTTTCATTACATACAGGCAAAGCACATCTAACCCGCTCCGCTACACCACTTTGATGTGGTGGAAAGGCAGCCCGTAGCTGTAAACGTCACGTTCAAGCAGTTTGTACAAGTCCTCTCAAGTCTTAGTCGGCCCGACTGGCGCCAACATTTAGCCCGTCACATGACAACGCGACAGGTACGTGATCGAATCAAAATGAGGAGATCCGTAGGAGAACCAAGGGAACCGGTATAGCCCGAAGAATTGCCAAACTTAAGTGGCAGTGGGCAGGGCACATTGCTCGCAGAACAGATGGCCGATGGAGCCGAAAGGTTCTGGAGTGGCGACCGCGTACCGGAAGACGTAGCGTTGGAAGGCCTCCCACAAGGTGGACCGATGACCTTGTGAAGGCCACAGGAATCTGCTGGAGGCGGGAAGCACAGAAGCGGTCGAAGTGGCGATGCTTGGGGGCGGCCTATGTCCAGCAGTGGACGTCTTTCGGCTGAAATGAGGATGACAACGTAACTTACAACCTTGAACATAATTATATGTTTTTATCATAACATGTCTAAATTAGTTCTCACGCGCCTATTTCTTCTCTTGTCAAATATAAACCGGTTGTTTAAAGCATATTTGTTTTTTAATCAAATCAGAAACTTGTTTCGCGAAGTCAACGATTTAACTAGGAAATTAATTATTTTTGGCAGCAACAAGATTTTGGAAATTTGATATCCTAATATATTGTTGTGGTCAAAAAAGGCCGTACATGCTCATCAAAAGTAAAAGAGGTAAAATTAAAAAAAAAAAACTACGACACGAACAAAAACCTCTAAAAACGGCTCAACAGATTTAGGTTTTTTATGTCTAAAACGCTCACGATCAAGTCACCTTTCAAAGAAAACAAAATCTGTTCATCTGTTTGGGAGCTACGGTGCGCAGACAGACACACAGTTACACACGTTAAACTTATAACAACCCCGCTTTTTCGGTCGGAGTAAAAAATTAAAATAAAAACACTGAACGGGATCTTCGATTATATTAGTCGAAGGTAACTAATATAAGACTAAAATTAAATAACAAGTCTAATCCACTTTCCAAAATGTCAGGTTCGTTATTTACACTGTATTTTTCTTTTTTAGGTAAATGTTGTTGCTTTCCGTGTCGAAAGCCTACCCGCTGCAAACACCTGCTGCCACAAACTACTAAGGTATTTCATATGTCATTCTTTCATGACCGGCCCAAATAAAATGACATAAAGAAAGACTTCTATATGTGTATCAGTTACACTTTCCTTAACTTGAGTTTGAAAAAAGTTAGCCCTTTATCGTCCTAAGGATATTTTTTTTATTTTTGTAAATTTTGGACATACCTATAAGAAAAAAAACCACGTGTTGCAATCCGGGAGTGTCGACAGAAGTGAAAACTTGAATATTAACGTGCATTTTTGATATTTTGGAATGGTTAGGGAATAATTTTGCACGAATTGCTTTAATTATCAGTATAAAAGTACTATCATTTATGTGGTAAATGATAAATGATTTTATTTATGTAAGTAGGTTATTACAAACACTTTTACTCGTCAATACTATTTTAAAAGTAGATGAGATCGGCGTTTCCTATCTGACTACTCTGAGAAGAAACGCCAAAACAAACTCAGAGGTCACAGTCTCTTTTAAAGTCCAATAGGTAGAATACAATATTTATTTTTAGCGCTATCATACACAAACACGACAATTTATATTACATTAAAAAGTTTATCTCTCAGAAAAAAATCAATAAAAATCAAAAATCAACAATAATCCGTCTTACGAATTTTCGATCAGGTCACGTGTCCTGACGCGAGTTTTTTTTTTACCCATTACAAAAAAAAAGAAGTTAAAGAAGTTTTCACTTCAAAAAAGTTGCGCAGAAGTTCAGCTTTTTTGTTGATGCTGATGCAATTAGCGTACCGTAAGAACCACAAAATACAATTCACAATGCGCTTATTTCTGCACTTGAATTTTAATACACAACGATTTCAAAATACAGATATCATTGTATCCGCAACTAGAATCGACATACAGTCACGAACATAAATATACTTCTATGCAAAGCACGAAAATAATATCGGATGATTCATTCATTAATATCTGTTGTCGGCAAATAAATGTTTTCATTTGTGGAAGGCATATACAAGTGGCAGTACAAATATATGACATCGAAGTAACACCAAAACGACGCCAAAATAAACGATGCTGCATCAGCTTAAAAATATGTGTCATCCCTTAGAATGCAACAATATCGAACATGACTTGCGTTATAAATTCAGATGAATGTGATCACACTGAGGGATCACATTCTCTTGATTTTAGCTGAGTGAATCAATAAATCAGATATGATTGCCGAACTGTCCATGGTAATATATTTATGCTCATGACGGTACCTTGTTAACAATTTGCTTATAAGTTACAGAACAGATAAAAATAAAAGTAATTTAAAAACTGAATATTTAGTAACAAAATGACATCGGTTTCAATTTTCGTATCAACGGGGTCTAAACGGAACAATACGACGCTTCCAACGATAACTCGGTTGTTAAAATACGATGAGTGTTATACGAGTTATGAGGGAACAGATTAACATACATGCATACCCTGTTAAAATCATGACCTCCTTCGGATTCCTTTGGACCGAAATCTGGAGATTTTAATGATAGTAAGGGTATTTCTGAATGACGCAATCGTGGTCTTGGCGCAGATTACTATAGGATTTTACTGCAAAAGTCTACCAGATAAAATTCGAGATTCTCTGGTCTATATAGCTAGGTTTGTGAGATAGTTATTCACTATCGACGACATTGTTGTAAAATGACTATACGTGAACCTCAATTTAGCACGTATTTCGTGTCGCCATGAATGTCAGACTATTCGTATTTTATGCGGAGACACGTAACATTTTAATGCTGATTCAAAAATCAATTATTAAATCTGATAAAACACTCCTCTATATATAATTTAAAATTGAAGAAGAAAATTGTACTCTCAGGCTTTCGATAAGGTTGTCATGAAAGCTTGGAGCTTCAGTAAGCAAAATGTTGTTTGATAAATTTTTTGTTGAGGCCTTTTCCTAAATGATGAAAATTAATTAAGTAAATTAAAGGAGTACCTCAAGGGTGTGTTTTAGGTACGGTCCTGTAACTATTAAACACCCATTATTAATTAGATGTATTTTTTTGGTAACCAAAAACTTATAACCATAATGCGTACTCACTGAAATACTGACAACAAATTTTGCAGGAAAGTGAAAGTAAAATGATAATGGTGCTGATGATAGTTACCTGCTACCCGCGACTTCATCTACTTCGATTTGGCTACTGGATCTCAGGATGAAAAGTAGCCTAATACGATGCCCTTACTACCTGTTATGGTCTACATGTGTGCAAAATGTCATCCAAATCCGAAAGCGTAACAAACAAACAAAGTTACTTTTGCATTCATAATATTAGTTAGGATTACATAAGTAAGTGATTACAAATTGTGTGAAGTGCCAGAAACCTATGCTTAGTAGTTCACCAGTGTAGCAAGAGCCAGTGCCCCGTCTGCCGAGAGGAAATTGGAGACAAGCTCACAGAAGAGCAACAAGCAAGAGAACATTTTAGACCTAACATAATCAATGTATTATATAATTATATTAATAAAAACAATCTGCATATACATGTCTGCATAATCACGTGGCTGTAAAAAAACGTGGTTACCTTGACCGTCATCATTGACGCAGAACGCAGATACTACAGAAATGAGATGCATTTGATAAGTAGCGCCCGAAACATTGATCGCGCTCAAGCTATCAAAGTTATCATTATGTGAGAAGTATTCTCGTTTTATTTATTAATTTTATTAGAAGTATTTTAATTTTAATCGGTAAACCATATATTTAGTGCACACAAAATAAATAGCTTGACACATTACAGCACAAGGCATTAATAATTCAGTTTATGAACTATCTACTTCTGTTATTATTCCATCCTCGTATGACGACTGCTCTGATAGCTGCACTCTGTTAAATGACATTCAGTTTACTGTTGATGAAGTACTTAACGCACTCAAGGCATTGGATCCTTCTAAAGGGCCAGGAGCGTATGGTCTACCAGTAACTTCATTAGACAGATAGCCGTAAATGTGTGTATACCCCTGCATATTATATTTAACCAATCTGTTTCTCAACGTTGCTTTCCTCAAGCATGGAAATTCGCAAATATAACCCCTATTTACAAGTCGAACCGAAGTATGATGTCCTGAATTATCGTCCTATACCAATACTGTCAGCATTGTCAAAGCACAATACTACTATCATTCAACAACAATATGGATTCATCAAAAGACAGTCAACTTCAACCAACCTGGTAACGTTTGTGGACTACTTGTTCAACAACATCGACTCTCGTGTTCAAGCTGATACTATATATACTGATTTCCGAAAAGCTTTTGACAAGGTTGACCATCAGCTTCTCTTAAATGTATTTAATGGTATACGTGGTGATTTTCTGAGATGTTTCTCTTCTTACGTTTCTAACAGGACTCAGAGGGTTTGGATAAATGGTTTCATTTCCAGCACCATAAGTGTTACCTCTAGAGTGCCTCTGGGTTTCATTTTAGGATGCCTATTATTCACAATATTTTTTTATGACATCAATACATGTTTTCAAAATTCTAAATTATTGCTATACGCAGACGAGCTCAAATTTTAGGCCTGTTAAAAATCTGCACGATTGTCTACTCTTACAGGAAGACCTAGACAGGTTTTCTACATACTGTTGAATGAATAAAAGTATTACTTAAAACAACAATATGTTCATGATCCTTACTCTTTAAATAATTTTATATTAATTAAAGAAACTGGTGTGCGATCTTGAAGTTCTATTGGATGATAAATTACACCTTGACGTTCATATTGGTAAAATAATAAGTAATGCCTTCTGTATTAACGGTTTTGTGATGAGATCTGTCACAGAATTTTCCGCCTATATACATATTTATACATTTACAAATCGTCAATCAGGTCCCAGTTAGAGTACGCTGTTGTGGTATGGAATCCCTTCTAAAGTAAATACTCAGATGCGATTGAGAAAGTTAGAAAGAAAGTTTTTGAAAGCGTTGTTTTCGCACTTATGCATCTTATAGTGAACTTCTGAATATGTATTAGCTACATAATCTTAAGGCCAGGCGTGTTATTTTAGAGACAATGTTTAGTTCTATTCGATCTATGTTACAACGCGTGTGATTGTATGGATAATACTAATAACATAACGTAGTACCTAGAGTAATCATAAGCCGTGGGGTGCGCGCACGACCTCTATTTGCAGTATCTTCTAGTCGTACGAATGCAGGCTTACGAGCACCCCTTCGTCGTCTCACTGGTCAATATAATCTCTTTCAAAATATTGATATCTTCGCTTTTCCAACTGGTAAATTAAGAAGCCTTGTATGTGAAACTGTTTTGGATATTACTCCGTAATATTCCTATATCTTAGACCTGTTGAGTTTTATCATTAACACATTAAACAGGTGTTTCCGTAACTTGTAGCCAGCTAAATAACTTAATGTCTTTACTTGATGCTTCACAATATAATGTAGTGGCAAATACTAATGACAAAATTCTTGACCTACTTATATCCAACCAACCATGTAACGTATCGGCTGCGTTGTTTCCTTTGCTTCCAATCGACGGGTATCATCCACCTTTTATCGGTGAAATAAGTCTAAATGTAAATGTTCAACCTATGAAAAAGCGTCCGCTACAAAAATACAACTTTTACAAATCTGATTACGAGCACATAAACCGCAAAATTAGGGATACTGACTGGACGGACCTTCTTGCCACTTTGAGAGCCGAAGAGGCACTAAGCGCATTTTATAATAAGATTGACGATATAATTAAACAGCACACACCACTAACAACACCTAGGACCGCTGGTTTTCCGGTATGGTTTTCTAAAACACTAATAAGGACACTCAATAAAAAACAAAAGGCATGGGTTAAATGGAAGAAGTATGGCAACATTGCAGACTACGAAAAGTTTTCGCAGCATAGAGCCTTCTTTAAAGAAAATTGCGATAAATGTTTCTCTAAATACATTCAGTCGATTGAGGATAGCATACATAAAAACATTAAGGATTTCTGGATCTACGTTTCTAACCGCAAAGACAAACCCGGTATACCGGCAAAAGTTCAGTATAAAAATAATGTATCCAACGACCCTCAATCGGTATGCAATATGTTCTCTGATTTCTTTTCTTCCGTGTACGAGCCTGCTTCACCTGCCCTCTCTCAATGGGAGTTACCTTCTGAAACAGTGTCTAACAATATTGTCGTTTCGAACCTACACTTTAAAGAAGAATCGGTTTTAGCTGAACTGAAATCCCTTGATCCATCTAAGGGACCAGGTCCTGATGGACTATCAGCTTTTTTTCTTAAAAATACAGCTACCTTTATCTGTGGACCCCTAACTATAATCTACAATAAATGTATCACAGAAGGTGTTATGCCTGCGGTGTGGAAGCAGGCTAATATCACGCCTGTACACAAGAGTGGATCAAAGCGTAGTGTTGAGCAGTACAGACCTATTTCTATTTTATCTACTTTGTCGAAGCTCTTTGAGAGACTGGTACATAACGAAGTGTACCCTATCCTGCATAACACTATTATACAGCAACAGCACGGTTTTGTGAAAAAGCGATCCGCGGCAACAAATTTATTAATATTTTCTAGTGACTTATTTGATAACATCGACAATCGTATACAGGTTGATGCAGTGTACACAGACTTTCAAAAAGCTTTCGACAAGGTGGACCATGAATTGTTGCTGAACCGAATAGCTTTCAATGGTATTCGTGGTAACTTGTTGCGATGGTTCATTTCTTACATCACGAACCGTTGTCAGCGGGTTGTTATTAACGGATACAACTCTCATGCTACTCAGGTTACATCTGGTGTTCCACAAGGCTCTATTCTCGGTCCCCTTTTATTTATTATCTTTATAAATAATATTGGTAGCTGTTTTCGTCATTCTAAGTTTTTGTTATATGCTGATGATCTCAAAGTATACAGACCTATTCGCAACATTCAGGACTGCTATTTACTTCAAGAGGACCTGGATCGACTGACAGACTACTGTTCCTCTAGTAAGCTCCATCTGAGCATTCCCAAGTGCAACTACCTGAATTTTACGAAAAATAAAAACATTAAAAGTTTTTCATACGTATTATGTAACGTTTTATTAAATAAAGTAAACAAGGTTCGTGATCTAGGTATATTGCTCGACTCAAAACTCTGCTTGGATTTGTACATCGAACAAATAGTAAATAAAGCATATAAGATGTACGGATTTATAATGAGATCCACTCATGATTTTAAGCGGACCTCTTCGTACCTCTGCCTGTATAAAACTCTAGTCCGTTCCCAGCTCGAATATGCAGTTTCCATTTGGAACCCGTACTATGGCAAATACATCGACATGATAGAAAACGTCCAACGTAGATTTCTTCGTGCAATGCACTACAGGTGTCATAAAATTTATCTACCGTATAACCAGTTGCTCAGTAAATACAGGCTTTTGACGCTCAGCTCTAGGCGTAAACAATTGGAGGCAATGACATTGTATAACATTGTTAACGGCAATTTGGATTGTATTGATTTAAATAATTTATTATGCTATGCAGTCCCCAGAACTGTTCATAGACGGCAGGTGTGTGCAGGCAAACTCTTTGCAGTAGGTACCTGCCGATCTAACACTGGTCTACGTTCACCAGTTCGGCGAATGGCAGCAACCTACAATAAATCATTGGAACACATAGACATATTTGCATGCTCTTTGAAAAGGTTTCGTAGACTTTTGTATGAGACACTTGAGCTCTTAGACTAGTTGTTTGTTGTTGTTTTTAAAATACTTATTCCTTTTTTATTGTTCTTACTAATTGTTTGTTGTTGTTTTTAAAATACTTTTTTCTTTTTTATTGTTTTTATAACATTAGTGCAACTGTCATGCATGAACAGTTTACCTCCTAGTGACTTTAGTTTTATTTATTAATAGTAATCTGTGAACAGCGCTGTGGGCTACATTATTATTTAAGTAACTTATGTTTTATTTTTCTTTGTTTGTAATATTGCATAATGTAGCTGTTTGTTGTTCCTATTTAATAAAATAAAATAAAATAAAATAAAATAAATTAAATATGGTAACTATCAATTTGTAAGCGCACATCGCATTAGTTTTAAAACTTGTCATTGTTTTTATGTGGTAAATGTAGCAACATTTTTGTGTAATACTGTATGTGTAACCGTTTATTTTCCTAAATAAATAAAATAAAATGTCCATGAAATATGAATGAAATGTCAATGAATAAATAAGGATTTATGATAAACAATATCAATGAACTAATAGATATACCTACCTAAAGAAAATGTCATGCTAAAATAACATTTGAGTGAGTGGTTTTTTACCAAGTAACTTGTTAACTTACTTTAACTTGGTACCTAATAAATAGATAAATATAAATACATACAACACAGTACATAAGACAACAAAACAGGAGGAACAATATGTGGTAAGTTTGACTCACAACTCACGCTTAGACACATAATTTTGGAAATTGTTACCCTTCATGAAGCTTAAATTATGGCTAAGACCCATACAATAACTTGTGCATAAACAAAATTCTCTGATGATAATGCTGACACACTCCTCGAGGTTTGCAATTCCTTTTCATACTCAACGATTTTGGTGCAGCTATCTTTTACTCTTCTGATTCTGAAAAAAAAACTTTCCAAATCTTAACTCGTCAGGCAGTTTGGTGATCGAATTTTGTTATTATTATTAACCAAGAAAGGTGTGTGCGTACGTGCGCACAAGCACATTGTTTCGTTTCAATTTATAAATTAAAATCGACAAAACTGGGTCAATATCAGGATCGTTATACCCGAAGCGATGTGACTGATGTCAGTGACTTCTGTTATTCCGTTGACATTTGACACTAAGCAATTTGAAATTTTGTACGGAACACTTTATGCGGGGAGGCCATACGTCCCTTGTTACAATAGGTGAAGGTATGCTCATGTTCCTTAGGGGATCATGGACAGTCGTCAAAATCAAAATCAAAATATTTTATTTCACATAAACCTACATGGTCACTTATGAAACGTCAGATTCTAGGTGCACGGTTCCAATTGGTCGTTTCCTATGGAGAAGTGCCGGCAAGAAACTCCATGGTTACTCTTTTAAAAATATTTGTCTTTTACAATATTTTTTAGTTACAGTGTTAATAGGTATGGGAGGACAGTGTAGGCCTGTCAAAAAGTACCATATGTTAAACAAATAGACAATGGTATATAAATTTACAATCCACAAGGCCTACGACGTTCTCACATTTACAAAATATAGAAATAATCTAATAGAATAAAATCATAACTAATTAAAAATTGTAGGTATATCGTGTCAAATAATGAAAATATTATGTCAGAGTTATTTATAAGTCAATATCTAATAATAAAAAAACGTCACCAAACGATAATCACCAGCAGCCTAAAGTAGGTACCCATTAACATTGCAGACAGCGATATGAAGAATTACATAACATAACATATCACGCCTAAAATCCCAGAAGGGTTAGGCAGAGGTGTAAGTACCTTCCGTTCCTACACCCACATTTCGCCAGTTATGTTTAAGTCACATGTAATAGGGGCCTCTGCCTAAGCCTATTGCTATCAACCGGGCACAAATTCTGACTCCGGACCCAATAACATTTTCCCCGACGTGGGAATCGAATCCAGGACCTCATGCTGCAGGAGTCAAATCAGTTAATGGAATTCATATTATGTTCGATCAGTTATGGGTGGCTCGCAAACGAAAGAAGTGCGTTTAAGTGACTGCAAAATTATGAGGTTGTATCAAGGTGGTATTACAATTTTATTCTTTTACTACTATATAAAGTGTTTCCTATAACCGTGGCTCCGGCTATATCATGACGGTCGACTTCGTAATAAAGAGCGGTTTTTGATACTGTATTGTCAAAACACCTTTGAAAATGACGGATTTGCATGGCATTCGTCATTATTGTGACCGATAAGTAAAGGATGACCTCGAAAGCTCCCAACAATGCCTCAAATAATCAAATTCAAGGGAATAAAAGTTCGCAAAAAAACAAGACTTATTGATTTTCGTTTTCACCGACATCACCTAAGTTTCAATCGAGGGATTGAAACTTAGGTGATGTCGGTGAAAACGAAAATCAATAAGTCTTATTTTTTTAGTATGGTTGTGGCTGTAAGTACGTGATTTCTGTTTCACCAACAGTAAGTGATCAGTTAAACGTTAAAAGGTCCCCTAGATTTAGGAGGTCGAGTGTGAGTGATCTGTCAAGCAACGAAGATGGATAGTGACTTACCTATGTGAATTTAATGAAAATTTTGAAACCGTTTCAACTACATTCGACATAAATAACAGCCGTAGTCCAAGACCCAACTACGTCGAACGTTTTGATGTAACTGACTTTATTCGAAGAAATAAGATCAGTTGATCTTCACCACTAAGGTTTGCGATCACTTGTTACGGCGACAACCGTCATGTCCCGAGACGCGGAGGCGCGCCACATGTCGCGCCTCCGCGCTCATTTTTTAACATTAAGTATATTAATTTTGGTTCTTGAATACACAGACCATATTAAAAAATATAAATAGTATTCTTATTACAAGAGCTGTATTTTGTAAATAAATGACGTAATAATACTAACAATTTTCACTAACTGTTTTTACGTAAAACTTTTTTGCCCAAAAACAAGTATTTAGGATGTTTTATCGCACAAATCTACACCGATGTAGTAACTATTTATAAATAAATATTTATCCACTCACTACTTACCAAGATGAAACTTTCTTTACTTTACTTTCAAAGCTAATACATTTATTTCGTAACTTTATCCAGTATTTTAGTCGCAAATAAAATTAGATTTATTTTAACCTACACAGGATAAATAAATCATAAATAGAGAAAGTTAATTGCTTGTCTCTCAAGTGTCTACATTTCGAGTTTAACTGAAAACAAACGTGTCATCAGGTGAAGGATTACTAGAGTGCGTAAAATGAATTTGTAAATATAAACCAAGACACCAAAATTCAACTTATAACAACTTATTTGAAACGTTACTACCTCAAGTTGAAGTTCAAATTGTAATGTTATAAGTAAAGCCACTGTTGTTAAAGCTATTGTTATCGTTCGGTCAATGTCGAAGTTATTAAGTCAGCGCCGGTTTTTCAGGGATTTCATAAAGACAAAAAGTTGGGGACAGCTACACGTGGCATTGATTCGCACGTGGATATCCTGACCTTGGTACGAAAAGCCTGTCGCACAAGGGAACGCTCGTGTGATTATCAACAATGTTTTTTTATGATCTACATATTATTTGTTCCGGGTTAGCGTTTAAGTATAATGCAATGGTACCACTATGATACATGTTTCAGGGCATGGTTACGGCATAATCTGAAATATTCAATAAGCCAACAAGTATATAAATTGAGATATCTAGTCCGAAAATTCAGTCCCGATATTCTGTTATAACTGCGTACGAGGCTATATAAAGATTAAACAGGAGATAGAATTCAAATGAAGTTTATAAATTGCGTATAAGTGTTTCCATTGTAGAATCGATGTAGAAAACATCATCATTAGCATGTCCTATATATTCACTAACATCAACGGAATCGTAGCTTTTCTGATTCCTAATGTCCCGGATGAACATCGGATCATATTATTTCTGAAACTTTTCCGCTCATAAAAATAAATCCCCAAAATTAATAGGTATTCTACTATCATTTCAGTTTTTCTTTTCTTCCCAATACGAGTATGTTACCAACAAACGATGCATCGCTTTCCGATAACCGATTGTTCATACTAATTAAACGCAGCCAAAATGTCCCACTTGAGATAACTTGCACTGATAATCGTATCGTGCCTCGTGACCCGCGATCAGCTGTTGCTATGCGGAAAAGAGTAATCTGATGTATATGACTCGCGGCGCCATCACTATCGCTTCTGTACTTCGTAGACATGGCAGCTCAAAAAACCTTAATACTCATTTTTCGTCTGCCATAATATATTTACTATGTGACTAAAGCTGCCCAAAAAAATCTATATAATCCTGTCTTAAAAAGCAAGCAAATGAAACAGGAACGCTACTGTTGGAGGCATCTACATGGTCCATTTTGCAACTTGAGCTGGAATTTTATTGTTCTTTGCGGAACGGGGAGACAAAATATATTCAGTTTGGCTGCAAAAAATTAGGACACTGTAGTCGACATTTAACACTTTACTTCTCTTTGTCAAACCAAGATATAAACGCACAGTCCATTTTCTCTGAACTCAATACAAGTTTAATTGGAACGAATGAAGTCAATTTTGCTATAAATTTCTGGTAAAGACTTCTGTTCGCATTTTAATGGGCCAGGGTTCGTAGTTAGTGTATGTTTATGTAGTTTGATGTCCGGCTACTAGACATCTATGTTCCGCAGCGGTCGTGGCGAAATGTATTATTAACCTTATTATACTTCTAGTAATCTCACTATCACCGCACTTGTTGCCAATAATAGCTTATCACCCTGTCACTGCTTAATTAAGGTAAATATCGAAAAGTGCAGTAATCAGCTGACCTTTGTCACGTGTCCAGCAATATGCTCGGGCTCATAGATTACACGGCAGACTTAGGCATGAGTTAACACTGATTACACAAGATACGAGAATATATACAAGAAAGTTATAAATCTGCTATATCCCGGATACCGAACTATGGCTTACCACTTCATCTATTCTTGTGGTTATCATAATGAAGCATCAAACTGAGATAATTAATTATAAAAAATTCACTACTAATCACGGTTGAACAACCTGAAGTAAATCTCCATCCTCTATTAATGTTATTCGTGGGACACTAAGAAAGTTTTGCGAATATAAAATCAAAATGTTCTCTATGAAAATATTTTTATTAAATCTGATCAATGTACTCTCCCCTAGCCTCTATACAAAGTTAAATGCGTCCGGCGGCGAAAATTGTAACCCTTTGAGCAGATTTTTTATTTTTAGGAATAAAAAGAAGTCACACGGTGCTAGGTCAGGGCTGTAAGGAGGGTGTGCCAGGGAGTTTGACCGGCGTTGCGTCCAGGTAGTCCCTTGTATTGAGCGCGGTGTGCGAAGGCACGTTGACGTGGTGGAGCAGTAGCCCGCGGAACCCTGTGTTTGGTCGCTTGTTGCTCACAACATAGAAAACTTCTGCCAAGTACTTGGTAGAATACCACTTGACGGTATTTTTTGACTCTTATAGTGTTAATTTTTACGAAAGCTGTCTGTGTGCAGTACGTCCGCATCATCATTCTATTGCCCTTATCTCACTTTCAGGGTTTGTCCGCATCTGGACAATGCGCCACGAATGCGCCGCTCGCGAGCTGCACGCGTGCAGGTACTGCAATTGTTTGGTGCGCCTCTGTACTGCAACTCACACAAGGCTTGCACAGTAAGCGCCAGCGAGTTTTGTTCGTTTTCCTAATGTATACGGAAGAAATCGCGCGTGGCACGCGGGTGGCGGGCGAACTTGAAATGCAAGCGTGCAGCGCACGAGCAGCTCGCGAGCGGCGCACGAGCAGCTCGCGAGCGGCGCATTCGCCAGATGTGGAAACACCCTCAGACTTTCTACTTTCCCATGTAGCTTACCGTTGCGTACTTAACGGGAGATTATTAGAATTTGCCTGTTTTATAATCAACTTTAAATGGTCAAATTAGTGTAATTTGGTCCTGAAATAAATGTATGTCAAAGATACGTCCTTGCTTTAGGGAAATTAATGGTTATAAACACGATAAATTGTAATTTGCTCAATAAAAAAAACGAAACGTCTTATTTCCAAATTATAGCACAAAATAATATGAAAATTGTATGTACCATGAGGTAATCGTGTTTAAGAGGGAAATTAACGGTTAGATTTTTGGACCCGGACCATAACGACAATTTTTTCATGTACACATATATCTAAAACTCTGTGTGACAAACTTCAACCAAACCCTTTCAGCCATTTTTACGCCATTCCGGAACATACATCCAGAGAAACAGACACACGGACGTCTGAGCGTTATAATCCACTCGGACGAAGCCGCGGGTAAAAACTATTGTTATAATAAAACAAAGACTTGTTGAATGGCTCATTAGTGCCGTTAATGATGTATTAAATGAGTGCTGTACCTTGCACGGCCTTGTGGGCACTATCGACAGTGCAGTGTCGGCTCAAACATTTAGCGTGGAGATAGCGTGATTACTGACCTATCGATGTAATAAAATCTTAATCATTGTAACATCGCGCTGAAACTACTGCAAATGGGCCGAGCTTTTACTTTCTGAAATAGTCGCTCATCTAAATGGTGGATTATAGTGTTTGGACGTCAAGAATCTAATATTATCTAAGTTATAATTATTTAACACGCTTTTTTTAGCTTGACTTGTAACTAACTACGAGTAAATAACAAACAACGGAAAAAATCTTGAAAGTCAATTTTAACCTACTCCTTACTGTCGTATCGAAATTAAACTTAGGAAGTATACTAGCTGACCCCGTAAACGTTGTTTTGCTTCTTTTTTTTTTTGAAAAATCTGTGTTGGCCGATTCTCAGGCCTACCCGATATCGGCGGCGATGTCTCGCATCCGGCCCTGGTTCAGGCCATGGTACGGAGCGAGAGAGAATGGAAAGCCGTCACCTCCTTCTGCGAAGCAGTAATGCTCGCGAAGGAGGAGACGGAGCGCGTGAGGTAGAGAGCCTTGTGCCCTCACGCCCCCACTAGCCGCCGCAGGAGACGCCCTGGGCGTCGGGAGTTGCCTGCAGATTCCCGGCCACCGTAGGCGCGGGCTTGCGGAAGGCGAGCAACGGGTAGTTCGCCGTCCGGTAAGGACCAGGCCCGACGGCGCGTCTTGTTCCACGCGCGCCTCAAAGAGATGTCAGCACAAAGTGATTCGGGGTCCGATAGGGCCGATGCCTCAGGGTCGCGGGTAATTCTAAAGAGAAAACCGTGGCCCTGGCACAGGCAACTGAAGGAACACGGGTGGGTTTTAGTCAGTAAAAGTCTGACACGCCCTCCCGCTCCACCCAGAGCGGGAAAAGTCATTTGATGATTTCCCACCCAAAAAAAAAAAAGAAGGCCTACCCGATATGCACACAAAATGTCATACAAATCGGTCCAGCCGTTTCGGAGGAGTTTGGTAACAAACATTGCGACACGAGAATTTTACATATTAGTAGATGTAGTTCGGGTGACAAAACTATAATTAGCAGGTTCACTGTCCACAGACCACATACGGTCTGTAGAGAGACTTCCATATCAGTCCACAGACCGTATGTGGTATGTTCGCCCGTACAATTTCTAAGCCATCTGATACTGTGGACGTAAGGAGAAAGTCTCATATTTAATGCGGACTTGGCAGGACACAGACTTTAAATAAAAACATAACTGGACTTATGGACCATTCCCACTCTGGAGCCTGGACAGTGAACCTGTTAGGGATCTTGGAGCTGATCTGATTAAGGGCCTAGGAGATGGAGAGTCGAACTCTTCAGTGGCTACTAGTAAATGCCTCGAGATTGGGCTCATATGATTCGTTTTGATGAGTCCAATATATTGTTCTTACTGTCGAATGTCTGATGATGGAGCCAGGTGGTGGATAGTGGAACTCTTCAGTGGCTACTGGTAAACCGCTCGAGTTTGGGCTCATATGATTCGTTTTGACGAATCCAATCGATTGGGCTTGGTAAAACGAGGGTCAAGAGGGAGCCAAGAGGTGATAGTGGAACTCTTCAGTAGCTCCTAGAAAGCCGCTCAACTTATAACTTCGTTGACTTAAGACTTATTAACTAAATGAAAAATATACTAAACTAAATAGAAAAATATTTACAAACACGTTTTTAACACGCACTGAAAAGAAATAAAAGCGTGGAGCGCTTTTTTGTTGTGTGTACCTATAATTAGGTACATAATTTAAACAAAGCGCTCCACGCCTTTTGATTTAATATTTAGATACGAGGGTGACACTGAAAGGTCTTAGGAAATCAAAAACTGAATAAACTAGCAAGTTATTAGGTTCATTATATCTTTTCAAAATAGTGTCCATTTATATCAATACATCGCAGCATCCGATGGAACCACTGAGAAAGCACTTTGCCCACTCGTCCTTAGGGGTCTCTTCGACGGCATTTTGAAACGCAGCCACTGCTCGGCGCACCTGCACCCTCGGCGCTCATAAAACGTTTTCCTCAAAGTTTTTATTTTTTTTCGGAAATAACTCAAAATCGCAAGGTGCGAGGTCGGGGCTATAGGTCGGCTGAGCCAGTATTCCATGTCTGACTTCGCCAAGTAGTCGATTGTTTCCTCGGCGGTGTGCGACGAGGCGTTGAGGATCCTACTGCGAGGTCGTTTCTCCCGAACTTTTTCCAAGACAAGTGGCAAACAATTGTTGACGTGTCCTTCCGAAGAACGACGCCACCATCTTTTTTCCCACGCTTCGACCTCTTTTCACTTTAGTTGGCAACTCCTCGGAAGGATAACGCGAGTAAAAAATTCTCTCGTTAAATTCATGCTGACGTGACACAGACAATTTTCAATTTGCGGCCAAATCGGAAACAAATGACTAATTAATACAAATGTATTGTATTAACAAAGTACAATCATATTGGCAAAGAGTTATTTTTTTATTATATCGTTTAACAAGTGGCCAGTTCTAAAACTTTTAGTGTCGCCCTCGTTTAAAAGAAGTACTACTACAACTCAATTTAATGATTTAATAGTTTTTTTTTTTCAATCTAAACTTTGTCTTTTCAAGTATATACGGTTTCACACTTTTTTAAGTTAAGTTCTTCAAAGATTAGAATGTAATAATATAATATAAAAAATGCTCTATTTAACTACCAACCAAATAAATGTTTTTATTTTTATTATTCAAAATAGGGATGCGCGGCCTCCCTAGCCTAAAAAACTTTACAGTACCTACTTAACACTCGCCTTTGAATCTTGTAAAAACATAATAATATATTATTTATTGGCAAAGACATTTTTAAAATACCAAGTAATGTTGAAAATATTCTTAAATGACATCACATCAGACAGTTGTCCCATAGTTCAGTGAATAAGCCACGTATTCACTGGATAAAATGTCCCGCCAATCCAGTCCCTTGAAACGTCGGGCGATGTCGACCAAATTCTCTAGCTTGCCTCACGACCTTTTTCATCCGTTTCGATGTAGCTAGGAGGCATATCTAGGGACACGTGTCGTGGCAAGCTTTATGCATCGGAGCCTGTCTGGCCGAGTACGGCGCACGAAGCAAAGTGATAGCGCCATCGCCATCGGGTTTTTGTTAGTTTGACAGTAAAACGAAAACAAAACTTAAGTGTTACTTTTAGAACGCCCTTAACCTTTGGTGCCCAGCGGTGGTGCCGTCATCGTATCAAATGGGTCAAATAGCAACCTACATAAATTATCTATTTGTAAAGTTCCACTATGTTTAGTAAATTAAGGGACTGTACTACTGTTATTTATCCTTCCACAGAGTTACTGTACAAAAAGTAGAAATATGCTAATTTATACATATATGTTACCTACCTACCTACCTACTGCTAGTTACCTGCCCTTTTGCCATTGCGTTTAAAGCTCAAGTAAACTCCAACCTTCGTTCAAAGGCACACTATTCCATCAACGACTACTTAAACGATAAGAACTGTTGGTCGCTGTGATTAACTCAAGAAAAGGTTCTTTCTCCAGAATCAGCTTACCTGCTGACAGGGTATATGAGTTCATATATTTGTTTTAATATTTGACTATTTAAGTCAATTCTTTTTAGTTATCTTCATTTATTATTGACATGATCTACTCATTATAATGTTTTTTTTAATGAGTGTTATTGCAATATGTGGTTAGCTAGCGATTTCGACAATTGATCATATTATTCTTGCCTGAGCAACCGGCAGCAAGTTCCTCATGCTCCCTTAGATGTCACTGCTTGCGGTAGCGTCGGGGATCGGGCTGCCTCCTTCCCTCAAATATGGAGAGGTAATGGCTGATCTTTGCGTTATGCTCGTGAACGGGTGCTGCTTGTGGAGACTGGTCGTCTTGCTGTTATTGTTATAGTAATTGTACTGTTTATTTATTTTACTTCGATGGTACTAGTTTATCATTTGTGTGTACTTAATCCAGTATTACATAAGTAAGCTGTCACGCCCTTTATGCCTGGGGGCTCTTATTTATGTACTAAGTTTTGTAAACTTTTTTTTTTTGCATATTGTCGTGGCCAGCTTACATACGGCACATAATTGAATTTGATCTTCTGTGTCTCGTAATGTTTATTACTTTGCATATATCAAGTATTATTGTATAGATTCAACTCCCCAGCAGCACAGCTATCTGCTCAGTAAGTTTTTCTTTCCTGAGCAGACAGGTGTGCTGCTGGGGAGTTTGTTGCGCCACTTCCTCTTCCAAGCTAAAGCACTAGGAAGTGGTGAAAGGCGGGCGTGCCGGGGGACTGTCTTATGTCATTTTAACGTTCGAAAAGAGCTGATTCTCAGCCTAATTTGAATAAATGACTTGATTTTAATTTTACCTGGCTGCGCGACATCAAAGAAGGTCGGCTAAATCGACTCCCATCGGGCTTTTTTTTTGTTGATACCGTTGTTTTTGTTTGTTTGTGGTTCCGATATCTTGTTTACAGAATAAACCATTTCATTTAATTTCCTTCTTCCTCTTATACAACCAGTTTTTTTTATATCCCATAACTCTGGGGTTATATTTTATAGTTAAAAAAAAGGTGGTCCAAAAATGCATAGAATAGAATAGAGTAGAATAGAATATATTTTATTGTAAAAACATGAGTATACATCAAATAATATGTGCAAGGTCTTAAAACAACAGGTAGTTCTGCATGTCTTGCCATACATGGCGTACAAAAACAACATATTTTTGGTTTAGAATAAATCAAAAATAGAGAAAATTATTTGAGACTACACAGCAAACTATAAAAATTAAATAACTTATTCCTAATGCTAATGAAAGGTAGAGAAAATTAAGAATGTATCTTTTTTTTTTTTCTCCGATTTTATGCTCAAATTGTGAAAATGTCGTAATTCTAGGAATCCATTTAATTAACCTTTCTCGGCTCCGGAAACGGCTAACGTCATGTGGCAAAACGCTCGCAAAATTTCGCGATATCGCGGAAATTCGCCGTTTACGCGGTTTTGATAAAAAAAAAACTTTTTCATACATTTTTGGTAGATTCCACCCACTATAAGTAAATTATTTTGGGTTCTTGAATAAACATACCATATTACAAAATAAAAACAGTATTCGTAAAACGAGAGTTGAATATTGTAAATAAATGACGAAATAATACTTACAATTTTCAAAAACGGTTTGTTTACGTAACACATTTTTGCACACAAAAACTTTTTTTAATGATTTTTCGCTCAAATAACTATCCACAACAATAAAATAACTATTCACAAGTAAATATCAATCCACTCACAGTCAATTTAAACACAAAAACACTTAAATTCACTAAAAAACGAACATGCGCCATTGACAGACCACCCACGGCGACAAACTACGCGACTTTAACATTTTTTTAAAAAATATTCCGACAAAATTTATGGTTTCGAACGACTGATATGAATAGAGTAACTATCTGGCTCGACCCTGACACAAACCACAGACTAATATAACCTTTATTTATTTTACTGTTAGAGATAAAACCGAGCGAAACGGTTGGATCCCAAATGGGACCAGCGGGGCTTGAGAGAATTTTCGATTACCGAACCCAAATGGGACCAGCGGGACTTGAGCGGTACTACGGTTATTTAAAAATTCCGCTAAGGTATAATAGCATTTGGCTATGAGATATTTTTTTAAATGTATTTTAAACAGAGCAGAAGGCATTTGTCTAAAAGATTTTGGGATTTTATTATATATGATTGGTGCTAAACAAAAAATACTTTTACGCATACTAAGATCAACTACCGTTAATACCGAAATAAAATTATCCATACTAAGATCAACCACCGCATTGTTAATGCGGTGGTTGATCTTAGTATGGATAATTTATTATTATCCCGCCGGTTACGAATAGAGACGTCAGATAGTTTCTTAAATAGGTTAGGATTGGTTTTTATAAAATTAGCTATTTCATAAATAAATAAGGAAGGAAGACTTAAAATGTTGTATATTATAAAATACTGTTTGCAACTATCAGTCATTTTCAAACCAAACAGCCCTAATACATCTTTTTTGTGCCTTAAAAATGATTTCTTTATTAGTAGAGTTTCTCCAAAATATAACTCCAAACCTTAATATGGAGCCGACGACACCATGGTAGGCAGTTATAAGCGCATTGGTACTTATAATAGGTTTAAGTTTATAGAGGGCATAGGCAGACGAACATATTTTTTTATTTAATTCTTCTGTGTGTGCTTTCCAGTTCAGACGTCTGTCAATAGTTACACATAAAAATTTAGCTGTTTCTACCTTTTTCATAACAGTTAGTTTGTGTTGAGCATTAATATTTGGTGCTTCTAAACGTTGACTGAAGAACATAATTTTTGTTTTTTCAAGATTCATTTTTAAATTATTATTATCTAACCAGTTAATTATTGAATTGATTGTATTATTAATTTCATTCTCATACGTATCTTTATTTTTTGAATTAATAGTGATTGTGCTGTCATCGAGGAGCAGTGGTGGCCCAGTGGTAACGGTCCCGACTTACGAGTTGTAGGTCGTGAGTTCGAACCCAAGCAGGCGCTTTACTTTGTGTAAATAATTTAATCACCACTGCTCTCAAAACGGTGAAGGAAAACATCGTGAGGAAACCGGCATGTCCTAGAACCAAAAATTCGAAGACATGTGACATCTACCAACCCGCACTGAGCCCGCGTGGTGGATTACGGCTCACTGTCTCTCATAGAGAGGAGGCCTGTGTCCCAGCAGTGGGAACGTTATAGGCTGATTATGCTATGCTATGCTATGTGCTGTCATCTGCAAAAAGTGATAATGGATAGTTAGTTACTAATGGCAAGTCATTTATGTAGATTATGAGTAACTAAGGACCCAATACGCTACCTTGCGGGACTCCATATTTAACTATACGTTTTTTTGATGCAAATGTTTCTTCTTTTTTGGTATTAATGTTTACTTTAGAAATTTCTGTATATTGTTTACGTTTTTTCAGATAAGATTCTATGAGATTTAATACATTGCCTCTAATGCCATAAGCTTCCAGTTTACGGAGGAGAATGTCATGATTAACATAATCGAAGGCCTGGGTCATATCGCAGTAAATGGTACATACCGGCGTCCTTTTATCCACATTTCCCATGACGTTATTTATAAAATCAAAAATAGCCAAGTTTATAGTTTTATTCTTGCGGAAACCTTTCTGGTCTTTTGTAAGAATGTTGAATTTTTCTAAATAGTTATAAATTTGATTGGATATGTATTTTTCAAAAACTTTTGATATTATAGGAATAAGTGCAATAGGTCTGTAACAGTTAATACTCTGCTTGTTGTCTTTTTTGAAGATAGGTTTTACGATGGTCGTTTTTAGACTTTCCGGGTATGATCCAGTGGTTATACACATATTAATGATATGGCTTAGGTGGTCACAAATATGATAAGCGATGTACTTTAAGATTCTAGTAGAGATCCCGTCGTACCCAACACTTGTAGTATTTTTAAGCGATCTTATAATTTGAAGTATGTCGTATGGAGTACATGGTGCCATGAACATAGATTTACTTGATTTGGAAATATTTTCGGTTACGTCCTTACCAGCGTCTGGTATCGGTTCTATCTTTTCTATAAAGAAATTGTTAAAAGATATTTTCGGTTACGTCCTTACCAGCGTCTGGTATCGGTTCTATCTTTTCTATAAAGAAATTGTTAAAAGCATTCGCTATCTCTCGTGGCCTGGTTATATTTTTATGGTTTGTTTCTATGGAAGTGATACTATCCCTTGGTAAATTTAATTTAGAGCTATTAAAATCCTCCATGCGGCTTTGGATTTGTTAGTTGATGATTTTATGTTATGATTGTTTTGTGCTCGTTGCGTTAAATTAATTATGTTTTTATATGTTTTAGAGTATTTTTTAAATTTAGTTTTATTTACTTCATTACGATTTAGCCTATAGTTCCACATAAGTTCTCTCTTTTTTTTGCTACAGATTTTTATGCCACGAGATACCCACTGAGGTTTTATTTTTGTTCTTATTGAGATGTTTTGGAAAGGAAAACATAAGTCATACAGCATCATGAAAGCTTCCAAAAATGCATTATATGCTGTGCTAGGATTATTTGTATTATAGATTTCAGAAAAAGAAAAAGATTTTATATAATTTTTGAATTTTTGCATATTTTCCTTATTATAGTCTCGTCTATTTGCTCGCCAATAGTTTAATAAAGTTTTTTTATTAACTGGTATTTTTAGTACTTGCGCGGTGTGATCCGACAGGCCGAAGTCAATCACATCAGATTTACACTTCTTCCCCCCATTATGTGCAAAGTTGTCTATGCAAGTGCCGCTCGCTATTCGTGTTGGCTAATTTATTTCTAGCTTTAAATTATAACTTAAGAGCAAACATTCTAGATCTATCAAAGTATTGTTACGCTTAAGATAGTCAATATTATAGTCACCTGCAATTACGACATTTCTTTTTGAGTTTTTGTTACAAATAGTACATAACACTTTCTCTAATTGCTCAAAAAATACAGGTAAGTTATTAGACTTAGGTACTCTATACACACAAACAATAATCGTATTATAAATTGTCAGATCAACAGCGCAACATTCGAATTTTCCATTTATGGACAGTTTCGCTATGTCTTGAAGCTCATTAAACTGGTGACCTTTCTTCACAAGGATACATGTACCACCTCTCTTACTACCATTTCTGGAGTAGCATGTCGCCAAAGTGTAATTAGGAATATACAACAGTTTTTCATGGCCAGCCATCATGAAGTATTCAGATAAACAGATTATGTCGATTTCGTTATTTTTCTCTGACATCTCTTCAAGGCATACAGTAAGCTCACTGCTCTTATTCAGTAAACCCGCAATGTTTTGATGTATCACGTTAAGGTGTTTAAAATCGAAAACACTGCAATGTCGCTTGTTGTTCATCCACTTTATTAATTTTCTCTCCTTTTGCATGTGCGAAGGTATTTTCAAGTATGTAGTTCATAAGTGCGGCGATATCTTGGAAAATTATTTGCATACCGTAATTATTTACTGAACCTGTATTTTGTCTGTACATTTTGTAGTCCCAAGTTAGGTTCTTATTCGAGTCAATAAAGTAGGCATCTTCGTGTGCTAAAATGTCTTGGTATAGCAGATTATTAAAATTTTCTACTCTCATATTATACAAAGTAACATTACTAATACACTGTCTATAGGTCGGCATGCAGAGAACAACATTGGTGTGTTGAATTTTTCCGAGTATTTTTCTTATGTTGAGAACGATACTAGAATATTCCATAGTAGATTTGAAGTCTGTTTCACCAATTAAAATAATACAGAAGTCATTCATAGTGAATTTCTTCAGCTTTGGTTCCAAGTCGCAAAACATATTGTTTATACCTGAGTATGGTGTTAGGTAATGACATAATTCACAATTTTCAAACTTATTTTCTGCAATTGTACGTACGTATTTTGTTATATTTATTTTCGCTTATAATACAGATTTTACTTACTTTTTTCTCTGGGACTTCATTATGGCTTTTTGTATGAAGTATTGCTGGTGATACTGCAGATTCTTCCTTAGATGACCCCTTAGTATCCGTTGCAATTGTTTGAGTGCCCTTATTTTTTTTCATGTCAGACGTATTTACTTGCTCTGTTTGTCGTGTTTTTACTAAGTAATGCTTCCCTTTTTTTTGGAGTAGAAGTTTTTTGCCTGGTTTTCTTAGTAGGAGTGTTGGTGATGTTTTTGTAAAGTTGATTTTTCTTTTCCAACTCCTGGTTTGACTGTTTAAGGTTACTATTTTCCAATGTAAGTATCTCAATTTCTTCTTCTGCACTACTTAATTGAAGTGTTAGTTTCTCAAGTTGTTCCTTTAGTTTAGATAGTAGTTCGTGGTCGTACGTGTCGTCGTTGCCCGTCTCGGGGAGACTGGTAGCGGTGTCATCTAGCGTTTCGTTTTCAAATTGACTCATATTACTTTGCGAGTCTGACATTGAACGAGCATAGTTTCGGAGATATCATCAATCATAATTAAATTAGGTCAAAAATTTTCACCAGTATGACGAATCTTTACTTTTGCGAGGTTGCCAATTTTGTTTGCTTACCGCACAAAATAAACCCTCGATGTGTCTAGGAATCTAAGTTTCATTGATAAATGCGAGTAATTCATTTTTATTCAAATCATTCATATTTAAAGCTAAGAAAATGCGACGTTGTCATATTTCACGTAAGGGTTTTTTACATTAATAATCGTGACTTTGTCGAATTATTTTGAATGAAAAATGAAATAAAAAGATGATTGAAAAATAATTCATATGCCAGTTGATTCTTTGATATAGTCTCCATCATATCATAGAGTTAGGGGATATAAAAAACAGGTTGTATAAAATTAAAATAAACCGTTCGTTAATCTCGCAAAAACTCGCCGCGTGCCGGAGAAGGTTTTAAAAGGCATTGCAACGCATAAGGCATTGGTTTCAAATATTTCCTCATATTTATATTGTTTACCATTTATTTGTTTTGTGTTCATAAACAATAACAAATAAGGTCGGAATTTAAGAGCAGTGGTGGCCCAGTGGTGACGCCCCCGACTTACGTGTAGGTCTTGGGTTAATTGTTGATTGGCTTGCTTTATTAAATAATTTCATCAAAACGGTGAAGAAAAACATCCTGAGGAAAACGGCATGTCATAGAAACAAAATTTCGAAGAAATGTGACATCTACGAACCTGCACTGGACCCGCGTGGTGGGTTACAGCCCACTCCCTCTCGAAGAGAGGAGGCTTGTGTCCCAACAGATAGGGAACATTTGAGTGGCCCATTATGCAGGATGGAATTAACGCTTTTACATTACTCAAGAGAAGACAAAGAATCATTTTTATTTAATTTTTATTCCAATTTCTGAAGAGCTTTCCTGGCCTAGAGAAGCTGATCACCAAATAACAGCGGCTTCTAGTAACAAATTATCACCAATGTTCAGCGATGCACGTGTACAAGCTTTATAAATCCTCTGAAAGCCCTTCTGATATGAGAATCCTCAATTATTTAACAAAATGCAAATGGCATGAATAAACAGTAATTTCGAAAGAACTATGAAGAAGTAACTGCGTAAGTAGGTCAATTGTTTCTATGTTCAACAGCTGACATAACGGGTTTAAAATCGTATGACGAATACAAATACATCATATTTTAATGGCATACACACGCTCAGCAGATATCTAGAGAAATACAGGCGAATCTAATTAATAGTTCGAACAATAGTTATCTCGGCACGTGCATGGAATGTATCCAATCATAACAACTTGCTTGAAGGATACACGAGCTGCCGACTCCGCCATGTTATCGCATGTGCCCTGTTTAAGTATTACGTGAAGTTATTGAACGGGATAGGTTTAAAGTTTAAAGAGAAAACTTTCGCGCAACGACAAAGTTTTCGCTTAGTACAACTACAGGCTAAAAGCGTTATTGGAAGGCTGTTGCTGCTACAGACCAACATACCTATCCCGGTAGGTCGTGCTCGTGAGTTATTGGAAGGCTGTTGCTGCTACAGACCAACATACCTATCCCGGTAGGTCGTGCTCGTGAGTTATTGGAAGGCTGTTGCTGCTACAGACCAACATACCTATCCCGGTAGGTCGTGCTCGTGAGTTATTGCACAAGCTGTAGCACTGCTCCGGAATATAGTTCCAACTAACACAAGGTTATTTATTATAAACAATAATATTTAACTGATCCTCTAAAAACTTTATGAACTTCTAATGATGGACGTGTTTTAAGGTAATAAACCTCTAAAACAAATTGGACTTCTGACGATGAAAACTTTTTTAAATAATGAGCCTCTTTTTAACTTCCTGGAGCTAGGGCAGCCCGACCAAATGTGTTAGGTTAGAAATGTGACCAACCTTTAAATTCAAGTTCAAGTTGGTCGCAGTTACTCACCTATTAAATATTTTTAGGTCCACAAAATAGGAATCATAATTTTAGGCAAGCAAAATTGGAATTATTTGCAATTCGATTATATACAATACCATACACAAATATTGAAAAAAATGGGCCTAATATAATTTACAGTCTCAAAACCTCGTTGTAGTTATTACAACGAGGTTTTGAAAATTATACTTTATTTAAAGCAAAAGACCTATACATACTCGTGTAAAGGCGTAGGTAAAAACTCGCACGATGAAAAACTCGCACCAGTGCGAGTCTGCCCCTGTCTTTGGATTTACATTCCTGACAGATTTGATGTTAGTAATTGAAATTATACAGGATCGAGGAAATTGATACAGGAGAAGGAGCATAGCCTTCCTCCAGATTAGTCATCAACTCAACCTTTCGCATCCTACTGCTGGATGATGCCTCTCCCGTGTTAAGCCAAAACACCTGGTTTTCACCTTCTGCATCCATTCTGTCCCGGCTGCTTTTAGCATTGAGCAGTAAGTATCCTTCCAAAATATTCGGGAGCTGTGAATACTCATCTGCAGCACTGATGCCAAAGGGATATGCTACACAATTCACCCCCTCATCACTGCTTATAATAACTTATTTATTGAAGTAACATCTCTGTTGTCTTGGCTGCGTGATCCCGCAGAGCTGGGTCAGTGTGTTTCACGGTTAACGGCGCCCGCACAGCTATCAGCCGCGACTCGTGGTGCTAAATATAGCGGAGAGGACAACCAAAGCGATCCATTACCAATCAATCATGTTGTGAAATATCATCTGTATTGTTTTCCGTTGCCATGCTATTTGCAAGAGCATATCCTGACTTTTATCTCACGTTGTTTATTGGAGTGAAGTTAATAAGTTATTATGTAAGAGTAATTTTCTGATCTTTGCGAACTGTAAACAAATTGCTTTGTAATTTTAAATAGTGTTCAACTACTAACGCAAAAGTAATCCGAAGGTACCAATTTTTTTTTCAACGTGTAACATGTTCCTACATGTCGATCTCTAGCTTATAATATGTGCTGTATAGTAACACACAACCAATTTTTTCAGTGAAGCGTTACTTATTCCTTCGTTAAATAAGTCAATTTCCAGTTAGCGAACAGTAAGAGTGCCTAATCATAGTGATCGTACACCCACGATCCGCATGTGTCTCTTTGTTTACAGACAACAAATAGACACGGTGCCTTTTTACGTAATACACTTTAATATCATTGTTACTAAGTACCTAGTAAATTATATTTTCACAATGGGGAATTAGTACTTCGCTGAGCTTTTAAAAAGATATGAGTCCAATCTTAAGTTAATTGAAACTTTCAAGATATCTAGTCTTCGTACGGGGAAGAAAGACTGTGATCAGGATTTCTATACAGAAAAGTACTCTCCAAATATGGTACCTATTGCCAACTATCTGAAAGCTTTCAACAATACCCGAGAGCTTTCATCAAACAATTCAGACAACACATGTATTACTTATTCTGCCCAGTCCACAGCCAAGACAAAAAATAACAACAATAGTAACAAGATCAAAATGAAGACCGCTAACATTGCATTGGTTCAATATTTATTATTATTATAATTATTGCGCCACCGTCTGCTGGCCTGTTGACTTGTAGACATGCTTGGGAGTTGAACCCGTGTTTGTGCGGTCCTGGGTCACCCACACATGATATTGTTTATCTATGTGTAATTGTATCTGTACAAAAGAATAATCGGGAGTGTACAGTGAAAGTGAAGTGATAAGCGAACTGTGTCTAATGTCTATTACCAATGAATCAGAATCTATTCTGGTTTTGTTATTATGCCACAAGGGTAACTTAGTACAAGTTGCTCATCCCTTTGCATCAGATAAATGCTGTGACCGCAGCATTAACAATAGCACGGATACTAGTGTAGCAATTGATCATACCGGGAGCTTTAGCCCTTGCTCTAGCGGTTAGCCAAAGCGTAACAAACAAACGAAAATGCTTGCACTCCAGACCAACAACCTTTCCTCATATCGCCTAGGTTCACTCCACAACATTTGACAGACGTACAGCTATCCAAATACTTTCAAAACAAATGAAAAGCCACAAGAGTGACTTTTTGCTTTCCCTCCAATTTCTTTATCAAAGACTGCTCCTACGGAGGTGTAATAGCTTTCTTTCCCAAATCTCCAGGTTCCCTAGGTCATTGCTAAAACGAATGACCTCTCTCCTTTTACCTACGTGTCTGTTAACAGACACGTTGTAGTTTGTTGACGGCTCGTTGGTAACTCCTTCTTTACCAAGTTCAGGGCTGAAAAGTGCCTCATGTATGACCAGTCCGGACGCAAAGTACTGCCTTCTTATATATCTTGGTGTTACAGCAAACTGGGGCATGGCCATGAAAACATTTACGTGTGACGATACTTGCATAATATACAAATGGTTTAGTACAGGTATCCTAGGGGGCTATCTAAGAGACCTCTGATTGAATTCGTCAAAACATATTTTGAAAACAACGACTGCTTTTAAGTTAGCACTCGCGCTATCTGCGAATCTCCATAACCCATGTTCTTTGCGAACGAATGTAGCACAATTGCTGTAATACAACAAAGATTACTTTTAAACATTATCTTAAGTCGTGGTAGCATGTAAGTAAATACGAGACGTCGACTCTCGTACTGGCCTACCTAATAAACATGGTGCGAATTGATTGCCAGTGGCATGTAATAGTTTGAAACAACAATAAAATTTGCACCGTCTAAACAGTGTTCAGATGGTTCACGTGCGTTCACGATGCAAGTCAGTTCTTGCTTAGATTTTATTGTTTGCTAAAAATATGATTGCTGCATCGTGTAAATGGGGCTTTAGCAAAATGAAAAAGGCTGGCTGCCCAGACTGCGCCGGCGAACATTTACACAAGTATCACCCGACCTATGGAATCACCACTCGTGGAGGCTGTTATAAAACGTGTCGCTATTAATGAGAGTAAATGTTAAATGTACCAAACCGGAAAGGGCAAAGTTATCCGATAACTTTAGCTAATTTGTGCTATTTAACCTTTTCACATTGCAGTAGTAATACCGACTTGCGACGCGGGGCGACTAAAACAGATAAGGCAGATTTAGGGTTTTTAGCCTGTGCTTTATCGTAACCCTTCTCCATTAGCAGTCATTGACGAACTCATTTGTAGTTTATTCAATGGTAATTGGTACCACAATATTTTATATACATTAATTATATTTGTTTAGGTGAAGACGATGCACCCAGAATAAAAATGCCATACCACAATAGGTAAAAATAATTTATAATAAGCAAAGACAGTAATCAATCACGTGATAGGTACACGGTGATCACATATTTACAAACATTGCCAAAGTATATGATTATCCTAAAATTTTAACTAGGAATAAGTCAGTGTGTGAGTAAAAATAACACATAATACAATTCAATAAGGAACTAGTATGATTTTGTCTAGTCTCTAGATTGTCTTTCTTCTGTCTTCTGATATGTACTTTAGATAGTCTGAAAAATTGTTGTTCTTTTTTATTTTTATTTCAAGTGTTAATATTATGTCTATCACTTATTTTTTTCTTACATACATAATATTTTCATAAATTAACTGGCACGGTACCTACCGTCATTATATTAATCTTCTTAAATGGTTCCCTAAGAGATTCGCGGCGACGTAGATTGTAAATGGCTCTGACGGCTCTCTTTTGCAAAATAAAAATGGATTCAATGTCAGCAGCCCAACCCCACAGTAAAATGCCATATGACATAATGCTGTGGAAGTAGCTAAAATAAACCAAACGCGCGGTGTTGACATCTGTTAACTGTCTTATCTTTCTAACAGCATACGCAGCCTAGCTTAGTCGACCCGCGAGAGATGTTATATGAAGTCCACATTGTAACTTCTCGTCTAGCGTGATTCCTAGGAAAACCGTCTGATTAATAAATTACAGTTTTTCTCCATTCAATATGATGTCACATTCGCTACTTCTAACGTTAGGTTACTTAAATCGAATGCATTTGGTTTTTTCTCATTTAGGACCAAATTATTTACCGTAAACCTATCTTGGACCTGAAGAATAGAGTTATTCACGTCGTCAAGATTTTGTCGTCCTTCGGTCTATTTTAAAGATCAATGAAGTGTCATCTGCAAATAACACCTTTTCATCACCATATCATCTTCTGTTGATTTTAAAGTAACTGGGGTAAATCATTAGTGTAAACTAAAAAGAGGAATGGACCCAATATCGAACCATGAGGAACGCCAATTGTAATTTCGGACACTAATGAGTTTATGCCGTTTATTTGTACTTTTACCTTTCTATCTTTCAGGTTTGATTTTAGCAAATCAAGAGCTGCATTCCTAAATCCATAGTGCTCAAGTTTCAGCAGAATTGTCTCATGGTAAACGCAATCGAACGCCTTAGAGAGGTCGCAAAAGATTTCAATGGCATCTTGTGATTCCTCCCAGGCGTTAAAAATGTTCTTTATTAGGGTGACATCGGCGTCAGTGGTACAACGCCCTTTAGTGAAACCGTAATGATGTTCATGAAAGATGGAGTTTTTATTAAAGTGACGTAACATTTGATTGAGCATCAACTTTAAACACCTTATTGAGAACTAGCAGAATTGATACAGGCCTATAATTATTTAGCTCTTTACTATCACCGGATTTGAAAACTGGCATCACTTTACTGTTTTTCATAAGATCCGGAAAGACTCCTTGGTCTACACTGGTGTTAAATATGAAAGCTAAATAGGGCGCAAGGGTTTCGATGAGAGATCTACAGACTTTTACAGACACTCCTCAGAGATCGTCTGTTGATTTAATTTTAAGATCTTTAAAAGCTTTTAACAGCTTGGGGGTTTGTATGCTGAAACCTTAACTCCAAAGGGGCATGCTTTTACATTATTTTAAGTAAGGCAGCAGAAAGCGCAAGTGAGAAATTTAAAGCTTCAGTGAAATCTCTCTGTTAGGTACTAAGTCAAAGTCAAATATTTTATTTCAATAGTCACATAAATGGCACTTTTAGACGTTAACGTGCACAAAAAAATTGAATTGATTTTAGTTGTAGTACCCTCCAAAGGGTAGTTTAGTATGGAGAAGAATGGGCAAGAAACTCCACCGTACTATTTTAAAATGTTTTACAATATTTTCAATGTTTTATATGTTTAATATTTTATATGTGAAGACGTTGCACCTAGAATAAAATAACTATACTACTACTAAATCAATGGCAGGTAAATTAATAATGTGATATATAAATTGTGCTCACATATTAACAAGTATTGTAAAAATAGATGATTTCCCATTTTGTAACAAGTTACAAAATAAGCAACCAGTTTGATTTAGTCTAGCCTCTATTTTGTCCTATGGAGCAGGACTAGCATGTTTCCAAGAATTCTTATCTAGGATATAATCCTAAATATTTTCAATAATGCAGTGCCAGAACGGTGGTAATCCCACAATAATAAAAACTTTAACATAAAAAATGCATCTGCCTAGTACTATTTTGGTGAGCACCTAAACTTAGGCACACCAATGATAAAAGTTAACAACACTCGAACTACCACAACAAACCAATAATGTTCGTATAGCTGTCGTAACATACGTAAGTACGAGTATACTTAGTGGCAGTAGTCATTTCACTTTCAAATTTCTTTATTTACCAACGGAACAATAAACAAATTGCACTTATCCTAAGTTACATTAAGTAATTAAAAATCAGGCACTATAAGAGGCTCATCTGTCAAAGCTTGATCATGTCATTGTCAAAGTTTTAACCGCTTACAAAATAAACTTAAACACACAATCGTGGGTACATGATGACAATTATGCAAATTATTTAGTTATAATGTCCTGATTGAAAGGTATACAAGTGGCAGTAGTACAATCTCATATTCCACGCAGACCAGACGAAGCCGAATAAATGAAGCCACTGTTGATCATGTTACATCATTACGACGCGATAGTGAACCCTCACATATCACGCCACCGCCATGGCCAGTTGCAGGAATTGCACTTTAGCATTGTACTGTCGCTTCGAAGGGATTGTGTATTGCATTTCTAATGAACTTTGAAGTATTCGTTTCGAAATGTACCGCAATCATGTAACTTAGAATGAAATAGTTTAAACTTTTAAGTAGTTCCCAATTTTTTCAAACTGAGCCTCATTTCTTTAATCGATTCTGTTGTTTTTCAATTGTTAGTCAATTCGGAGTTAATGACCTAAATACTAAATAGGTGACTAGTTGGGCGCCGAAGTTAAGGAACGTTCTTGGCGCCCAATAGCCACAAGTGATATTTCAATAGATAGAGCTTTCTAGGAGAAACAGTTGTTACAAAAACGAATTTGGATGAGATGGCAATCTGACAAGACCGAAAGAAAAACGAATGTATAGTAAATGAGCATCTGTCATTGTGTTGTCGGGACGATGTGGCGGCTGGCGACATGTCAAAACATTGAGATTTCTTTGCTATATGTTACTGTTTAATACACATTAACCTTCTGGAATAAGTTCTCTAATTTATGGTGAAAAACTAGACATTATGAGCAGTCACAAAATCTGGACGACGTGAATAACTCGATTCTTCAAGTTTAAGATTGGTTTACGGTAAATAATTTGGTACTAAATGAAAAAAAAAACAACTGCTTTAAATTAACTGATGTTATGTGTAACGAATGTGACATCATATTGAATTGAGAAAAACTGGAATTTATTAATCAGACCGTTTTCCTAGGAATCATGCTGGACGAGGAATTACAATAGGGCCACATATAACATCTCTTGTGGTGCGGCTAAGCTCGGCCGCTTAAGCAGTTAGAAAAATAAGTAACAGATGTAGGAACCGCGCTTTTAGTCTATTTTAGCTACTTCCGCAGCATTATGTCGTATGACATTTTACTGTGGCGTCGCACTATGTGGAGGTGCCTAAGAAAATGTATTTATGGCCAGGCCATAAATACATTTTGTAAAAATCGGCGCAGGTACTCGTATTATACCTCAAACTGTAGCTAAGAAGTTAATCTACTATATTATACATAAATTATGTATGTGGTCGGTACTGGTTTATAAAAAAGATCATCTAAACACGATCATTCCTAAACTATCACAAAACGATCTGAATTTGTATTTTTTTCAAGATTATTTTCTAGCCACCTAGCAATGAAAACTATAAAAGTATTATACCATTACAGAAAGCCTATACTATGTACTTTTGACTGATATGCATTAAAATGCTATATATGTGTAAATATATTTACTAGAAATATTTATCTCGTGACCTATCATTTTTGCGTACCTGAAACTTTCAATTAGAGTTTTGACAGTTGCCGAAATTTGCCGAAGGTCTGGAAATTATGTTATTTGATAGGAAATTTAATATTATAATAAAATAAAAAAGAAAAGTTGCAATTTCGTTGCACAACATATGTTAATCTATTATAGCATAAAACAGTAAAAAATCCTACAAATACGTAGGTGATGCTATTTGACTACTTGCTCATTATAGGTCTTATTTGTGACATTTTATTAATTGCGGTTTACGTTAAGATAATGTATCGAGTGTTTCCCACCATTTTTTAGTTCACATACATAATAAATTATCAATTATACATATCGTAAACCGCATAACCACACAATGATAATTCGTTCTTTCTACCACAATTTTGCACACGTTTCAAATCAATATTTTTATATAAAATAGGGATTCTGAATACTCAATAATTACATACTGTTTTTCGTTCGTCATTGTCGTTACTTAAAGTGTAGTAACCTAACCATCTACCTTCTCGCAACAATGAGTGAATTCAACTGTACCAGACGTGACTTATGTCTTGTTTTAATTGAAAGTGACGGGAATTATGTTGTTGCTTTAACAAGTTATATACGGAATAATTTTACCAACTTTTCCGAGGCAAATATCGCTAAGATTGTAGCAAGTGTGCAAAAAAATCTTATTAGAAACTTTCGTCAACGTTACACAAAATCTGGCAGAAATAAGCAAATATTTTTAAACAAGAATAGCGTTTGGTTGGAAGTCATATTTACTGTGAATCTGGAAGAACCTACTTGTGAATCCGAACCTTCGACATCGACAGGAAAGCGAGGACGCCCTTCGAAAACCTACGAAGACAGTTCCGATAGAACACAAAGACGAAAAAACAAGGAGTTGCTTGAAACATGTGGCCTTGATTTTATACTGAATTCATATCTTCAGGGATTGAGATCTCAAGGGGAAACCGAAGAAGCATTCATTGTCGAAATTTTACGAGTATTGCCCATGCAAAAAAAAAAGTGATATACGTCAAAATCTCATAAACGAACCGGCACATTTAACAGCGTACTCTAAAGACGAAGCTCTCAGTATTTTCATCGAGTTGGACCTTAATATGGCACAGTATGAAAACATGAGGAGTTACTTAATCGCGAAGAATTGCTTATTATTTCCATCATACAAATCAATTCAGGAAGCTAAAGGAAAGTGCTACCCACCAAGATCAAGCGTAGAAATTAATAATATTAAGGAAACTTCAAGATCTGCTGGATCACACACTATTGCAAGAATTTTACAAATTGATGGTGTATACAAAGTTGGCAAAACACATTTAATGCTTTATTATAAATGATGGATCAAGCGGACAAAGTGAATACAAGCAAGTCTTAGTTGAAAAAGGTGAGTTAATTTCTGACACTAATTTATTTATAGCTTCATTAGTGCCTCTGAAACTTATAAATATTAATACAAATGAAACTGTGTCGGAAAACCCTGTTCCATCATCAGTAAGATTTTGTAGTCCCATTTTAATAGAGTTTTCAAAGGAGACACCTGAAAAGACAAGAAGTGTAGTTAATGAAATTGAAGCTCAAAAGGACGCTCTTACACCAACTTTAGTCAATATAAATGCAGAAGGTATCGAAATTAAACATACATTATTTTTAACCATGGTTGACGGGAAAGTGGCTCAAGTTTTGTCAGAAACTTCATCAGGTGCTGTGTGCACTATTTGTGGTGCAAGACCAACAGAGATGAATAATTTAGAAATAGTGCAAAATAAACCCGTTGATGAAAATGCTTATCAATTTAGGTTATCGACATTGCATTGCTGGATTCGATTTATGGAGTTAATTTTACATGTATCCTATAATCTAGGCTTCGAAAAATGGTCTGCTACAACAAACGAAAACAAAGATTTGAAAAATCAAAAGAAGGCATATGTACAAAGAAGGTTCAGAGAAGAACTTGGTTTAAATATAGATAAACCTAAACAAGGTACTGGTAACAGCAATGACGGTAATACAGCTAGAAGATTTTTTCAAAATTATCAGTGCAGTGCAGAAATTACTGGTGTGGACGAGGAATTGATTAAACGATTTTATGTTTTACTTCAAGTTATGTCAAGTGGAAAAGTTATTAACGCTACAAAATTCGGTCAGTATGCTTTGGATACAGCACAAAGATATGTTAATAAATATATGTGGTATTATATGCCATCATCTGTCCATAAAGTCCTAATTCACGGTGAAAGCGTCATTCGGCATTATTCAGTGTTACCCCTAGGACAACTTTCCGAAGATGCGCAGTAATCAAGGAACAAAGACTATAAACGATTAAGACTTCATCATGCTAGGAAATGCTCTAGAATAGCTACAAATGAAGATGTTCTACATACACTTTTGTATACTTCGGACCCTTACATAACAAGTTTAAGAAAACCATCTAGTAAAAAGTCTATGGAACTTATAGATGAAGCTTTAGAGTTAGTTGAATAATACAGTGTTTTTTTTTAGTTAAAAGTAATGGTACATAATAATAGCAGAAATCATTTTAAGAGTTTAATTTGTGTTTATTATAGCATTTAAGGTCATGTTATTTAAATATAGTCATAAATTTCTGAACATTTTTCAACATTTCAAGTTTACTATTTTTTTTAGACAATAAACATATGATTATATCCATTAATTGTATATTATTTAAAAGTACATTTATTCAAGAATACACAAAAAAAAAATCAGCAGCAAATCTATGAAAACATGGAAGTTATGGATTTATGACCCGAAACCGACTCAATCTCCACATAGTGCGTCGGGCTGCTGACATTAAATCCATTTTTATTTTGCAAAAGAGAGCTGTCAGAGCCATCTTCCTAGTCGCGAATCTCTCTGGGAACTGTTTAAAAAGATTAAAATTATGACCGTACCTTGCCAGTTCATTTATGATATAATTATATAAATAAGGAAAAAACTGCATATTTTTAATTAAATAAGTGAAGGACATAGTTTTAATACTATAAATAAAGATAAAATAGATCAACCATTTTTCTGATTAGCTAAAGTACATACATCTTTTATGGGGCACTGTGTTACATGTTATAACAAAATACCTTGTGATATGTTGCAATTTAAATTTATATTTAAACAACACTTTGTAAACAAGCATATATTACAAATTAGAGGATTATATCCAAGATAGGAATGCTTGGAAATATGCTGGTCCAGCTCCATAGGACAATCTAGTCTAGACAAAATCAAACTGGTTACTAATTAAATTGAATTATTTGTAATTGTTATGAAAATGATTTACATTCTTTGATTACTTAACTCACACACTGACTTATTCCTTGTTAATATTGAAAATCGTAATCGAGCACCATGTATTTATCACGTGATTGATTTATCTGTCTTTGCTTCATTTTAAATTCTTTTTACCGATTGTGGTACGGTAATTTTATTATGTGTGCATCGTCTTCACATATTTAAATATATTTAATGTATACAAAATAGTTTAAAGCATTTTTAAAGAGTATGAAGTGAGTGTGTGTGTGGAGTTTCTTACCCATTCTTCTCCATACGAAACTTCCTTTTGGAAGGGGCGACTAGAATCAATTCTATTTTAAGGTAAATGTTGACGTTCAAAACTGCTTTTTATGTGCACTATTTCATATACATGTTTTGACTTTGACTTCGACTTTGACAATTTAGGAGATCAAAGCGAACAACACTTTTAAAAGTGTCGATAGGTGCATGCCATACTTTATTACCTTGTTTTGACATTACCTGTATTAGAAGTGCTGTTTGTTTAGTTTGACCCAAATAGTTTTAAACGCCTTGCTGAGATAGTTTCACGTAATAGACGCGACATTACCCTACTGTGTCAGCAGTCCGCCAAGACAGCAATAATGAGCAAAAGTGTTTACTGCATTGCTCCGGTCATAATTATATGATAAAATACCTAAAAGTTGGAAAGAATTGCCACTATCGTTATTTATAAAATGGCTTTGAAGCTTTTTGACAGTCAAAGCATATAGCATAATATAATTCTTGACTGAAGAAAAAAATCAAATTTAGACTGTGTGTGTAATGTTTAAAATATTTTTTTATGTTTGGTGTGTGTTTTGTATTTTTTTGTTCTTTTTGTTAAAGTTTAGTAGATTAGTTTAGTGGCTTAGTACCTTTTACCTATATCACCATGTACTGTAGCCATATTTGCAAAATAAAATATATTTATCTTTAATACAGAGACACGAAAAACGACTTTGTTTTATTAAATACTTGTAGGTAGAAAATAAAATGTTGGCTAAAGAGGTATTTTTACATCTGAAGCCGAAATGTAGCAATACAAGTAAAAATATACGTCAAGAAAGAAAGACTCAGAACGTTTTGCGAAAACAATTTAAAAATGTTCTATATGTATATTTTGTTTTTATCAAATCTTTTCAAGTACGGAGAGTACTTGATAAGATTTAATAAAAACTAGCCTCTATACATGCGTCTGAACCAGTTTTCTAAACACTTTTTCCAGTCCGCCGTAAACACCTCGTTTACAGCCTGCTCGAACGATGGCAGCGATGCGCTGTCATCGTTCGAGCAGGCTGTAAATTTCCGGCGACGAAAATTGTAGCAGATTTTTTTTCGGGAATAAAAAGAAGTCACACGGTGCTAAGTCAGGGCTGTAAGGAGGGTGACCCAGGAGTTTTACAGCCGTGCTGTCCAGGAAGTCCCTCGTTTTGAGCGCGGTGTGCAAAGGTGCGTTGTCGTTGTGGAGCAGTAGCCCGCGGAGCCCTGTCTGGTCGCGAGTTGCTCACAACATAGAACTTCTGCGAAGCATTTGGTAGTATTCCATTCAGTGTTGATGCTTCTTTGGTTCCGTAAAAGAATTGACACCGAGTAGCCAGTCAAATTGAAAACGCTCGATTTCGTTATACCAACGATACCTACACGGTTGCCTTAAAAGGGCCTATATCTATGAATGCCATTAGACGTCTATCGTACGATTCGTCCGGTTTCAGGCGACGCTTGAAATCGTAAATAATCATAGCGCGAAAATGTTCCCGGCGCAAATCCATTAAATGAGACACGATTATTTAAATTAGCTCGCAAACAATGTGGTGGGAATTTTTTTAATTGGACCGTACCTATTTTTACTTACCAATAATCATATTTTCAAAATAGACTATAACTGGCCAGTCTCTCATACTAAAAAACTTTTATTCGCAATACTTTCTGAGTGGTCTGGTATGTCTGCCTAGCCTTTAAGGAATTCAGGCGTAATTTTTTTTCACAGTTTGTTAATTAGCTAACTTCTAATAATTCAGACAAGTCGTAGGCGTAACCAATGTTCATCTAAACGAGATCTTTTCAATGAAATATATCTCATCGGTATTGGGAGTTTCGGCAGGTTTATTAACAATATGTCCGACCGACTCTGAGAAAAATTGTTCCTAAAACGGCATACTAGCATAACAGGCCATTTTAAAGTGGACGGTGATAACAAGATTATATTTGCGAGACACAGAAGTAATTAATTAAATAACGAAATACGTAAATTAAATTTACCTGCGCACTGTTTTCTGTTATTTAGTGCATTATCGACAATAAGTTTTACAACGTTTACCAAGGTGAAGTGTCTAAGTGAGCTTAGGTACACCCTGAGATCTACGCACCAAAATAGTAGGTAACGAAAATAACATTTAGGAAATTGTCCTTTTTAAATCGCAACAGCGGTACTTACCTAGTGTGTCAATTTGATAAACAAATAATTAGTACCAGTTACTTTCGTTCCTGTAACATTACCATCGGTACATAAATACATATATATGTACATGATGGCTAACTTATCAGATATAATGTTATTCGCTGATGACACTACCCTTATTTTTAAAATAGATAGAAAAGATACGGATATCTTACATGTGAATGATAGTCTGGCTGTGCTTTCGAAATGATTTGCAGCTAATAATCTTTTACTCAATGCGAACAAAACTAAATGTTTTAAGTTCTCATTACCAAATGTACCACAAGTGGGTTTAAATTTAAAACTTGATGGCAAGAAAGTAGATGCTATTTCGGAAACTGTATTTCTAGGAATTACTTTAGATTCAAAATTGCAATGAGGCGCTCACATTAGAGCTCTTTCAGGTAAATTAAGTTCAGCTGCATATGCAGTAAGAAAAATAAGACAGTTGACCGATATAGCCACAGCTAGGTTAGTTTATTTTGCTTATTTCCACAGTATTATGTCTTATGGCGTTGTGCTGTGGATATCTGCAGCTGACGTAGATTCAATTTTCATTTTACAAAAGAAGGCAATCCGCGCGATCTATGAAATGGGTCCTCGCGAGTCTCTTAGAAACAAATTCAAAGAAATTGATATACTAACTCTGCCTTCTCTTTATATCTTAGAAAGTATTTTGTATGTTCGCAAAAACTTTCGACTTTTTAAAATAAGAAGCGATTTCCATTTTACTCGTATAAATACACGTAGTAAAAATGAAATTGTTAAACATTTAGATTAACTAAAACAAGCAAATCTTATTTGATAAAAAGTATCCGCTTTTATAACAAGTTGCCAAAGTCGGTTACAGAACTTAGCAATGGAAAGTTCAAAACCCACATCAAACGTGTCCTTATCAAAAAAACATATTATAAGATTAAAGATTACGTCGAAGACAAGAAAGTTTGGCAATAATTCCCTCTGCACATGTGGGTTCCCTGGTACCTCATAAACGGCATCAATATGTAAATTTCTAATAACTGCTCCCAAATAATGGTGTTTAATTTTTATTTTGTATTATTAGATAATGACTTTTTACATAACTCTGACATAATATTATCATTATTTGACTTATATACCTACAATTTTTAATTAGTTTTTGATTTTACTTTATTCGATTATTTTATATTTTGTAAATGTGAGAACATTGTAGGCCTTGTGGATTGTACATTTATAGACCATAATCTATTTGTTTAACATATGGTACATGTTAACAGGCCTGCACTGTCCTCCCATACCTATTAACACTGTAATTTGAAAACATTGTAAAAGACAAATATTTTTAAAAGAGTAACCATGGAGTTTCTTGCCGCCTCTTCTCCATAGGAAACAACCAATTGGAACCGTGCACCTAGAATCTGACGTTTCATAAGTGCCCATGTCGGTTTATGTGAAATAAAATGTTTTGATTTTGATTTTGACATATAATGTCAAACACAGGTACTTATCAGTTTTCAATGAAGCGTAATTGGAGCACATAAGAAATTAATCTCCGAGTAAATGGAAATATTAGTGGGTACTATTGGCGGGAGATAAACCCCTGACCGCCACGGACCCTATCCAACGAAATCTTGTTATGTCCACCAAATGATCGTGTGCAAAAATAAACATAACATAACATAACATATTTATTCAAAAAATTAAAAGGCATAAAAATACAATTACAGTTTTGCTTAAATTTAAATTATATTCCTAAGACTTACGTGCCTGAACTAGGTAATCCTGTTTTTCAGGCGAAAAGTGCTAAAATAGTCGGATAAAATTTACAAACAATCAAAAAAGTTGTCACTAGACAAATAAATTAAATGTAGAGTAGCTTAAATCCTAGTTTCTAAATTTAAAAAATACTTGTTGTAGGTGAGGATCTATATTTACTTTAACACAGTTAATAAATTCTCTGTATCTTCATAAGACATACTTTGGAGAGCCTCCTTGAGAATTCTCTTACAATTTGCGTAGTTCAGGGAATAAATGTTTGCTTTTGAGTTTAGTCTATTATAAAGGAGAGGACCGAGGTACAGGTAATATTTGGATATAAAAGCATGTTTTGTTGTATTTTGTGGACAGGCTATATCTTTACGTCTTTTGTTTGTATATTCCGTGCTGTAGGGTAGAGCTGTGTGTTGTTTTTGTACAATGCCCATTATAAATAGTTGCCGAACTGTTAATACTTCACAAGATTTGTATAGGAAGTTAGTAGGAAAAAGGAAAGGTCGGAAAGTAGACACTTTGAGAACCGCCCTCTGCGCTCTCTCGATGGTTAGTAACACTGTTTTGCCCGCTCCACCCCATGTTCTAATACAGTACGTTATAATCGATTGACATAAAGCAAAATAAACTTATCTAACAATTTTTGTGTCAGCAATATAGCGTAGCCTTTTAAAAACAAATATTAACTTGCGAATTCTATTATTTAAAGCTAATATATGTTGTTTGAACGAGAGTGTTTCATCTATTATAACACCAAGGTATTTTGATTTATTTGCCATTTTAATGTTGGGACAAACACATTGGTTATCCGTGGGATTTGTGCAATTATGAGCATATAATGTCGAGATGCTAGTGGATGTTTGCTTGCGCATCGAAAACTTAATGTAATTTGTCTTGTCTGCATTTAGTGTTAGTGAATTATGTTGAAGCCATTTATTAACAACATTGAATCCGTGTTGCGCAAGCTTGTAGACATTTTTTTCTGAGTCAGCCGAAAATAAAAGGGCAGTGTCGTCAGCATAAGAAACAATTTGGCCGTGATTTAGATTTAGATTACAAAGATCGTTTATGTATATCAAAAAAGGGTAGGCCCTAAAATACTTCCTTGGGGAACTCCGAAGGACGTGTTTTTTTATCATCGCTGAGAACATTACCAATTCTTACAAATTGGGTACGGTCTTCTAGATAGCTCTTAAATAGTTTAAGCTGGGTACCTCTGATACCTATGGCTTCAAGCTTGTGCAACAGAATAGGAATAGAAACCGTGTCAAAAGCTTTTGCGAGGTCCAAGAAGATTCCAACAGTGTGGTTACCTTTATCGAGTTCTTGTGCTAGATAGTTAGTCAGATGATGTACGGCATCGTCTGTTGCCATTTTAGGCCTAAATCCAAACTGCCGTTTAGATAAAATTAATTTATCCTCCAAGTATTTGTAAAGCCTTTTATTTATATTTTTTTCTAATATTTTAGACATAGAAGGCAGTAAGGAAATAGGTCTATAATTTGTAACTTGATCTTTACTGCCTGATTTGTAAACAGGGACAACTACTGCTTTTTTTAGGCACTCGGGAAAAAGACATGTAGATAAACATTTTTGGAAAATATAAGTCAGCGGCGGTATCAAAATGTGTCTGAACTGTTTAATAATTTTATTTGATATGTTATCCCAGCCAACTGCACAGTCGTCCTTTAAACTCATAATTATCGTTTCCACTTCAGTCTCGTCAGTGTCTAGCAACGCAAAGGATGATAGAATAGTGCTACACGTAAATGGTGTGCTTGTTAGATATTGTGATTGGCCCCGAACTTTTTCAGCCAGGCACTTTCCAACATTAACATAAAAACAATTTGCAATGTTGGCAGATGTTAACTGTGATGAGTGTGCTTGCAATAAACCTGAAGATGACTGATTTTGTTTAGAGCTATACGTTACACTTTTAATAAAATTCCATATTTTTTACTATCAGTACCAGCCTTTTCTAGTGCAATTTTGTCGTAGTTGCTTTTAACCTTTCTTATAAGATCATTACAAAAGTTACGGTACCGTTTATAGGACAGTTGCAAAATTAAGTTTTCTGGATTTGATTTAGCTTTCGTATGCAGTTTATCTCTATTTTTCATACAGCGAATGAGTCCTGTCGTGATCCATGGTTTTTCTGTTGTAGTTTTTGTTATTTAGCCGAGTTAAGACTGTGTTCTTTTGAATTGCATGTTAAACACTTTTGATTAGGTACAACATACAAAACTGCGGATCAGCGGAATTGTAGACGGGGTCAAAGTCGATATTACGTAAGTCTTCTTCAAGTTTATTGACATTTAAACTCGAAATGGTGCGAGTGACTACTTTAGGTAATTTACAATTTAAAATAAGCAGGGTAGCACTGTGATCGGTTATTTTTGAGTTAGTTACAAGGGCAAGAGCAGGGAAATTCGACTTGAGCATTATATGGTCCAAGCAGGAGCCACTTTGATGTGTAGGAAGCGTGTGAGCGGGAAGCAAACCATGGAAGGCGCATAGGTTAAGGTATTCCTCAGCGGATGCGTCAGCATTTTCTGGAAGAATATTGATATTAATATCTCCAATTAAAATGGTATTTTCGAGAGATGACAGGTTCTGCATGGTGTCGTTTAGAGAGTCAGTGAAATTGTTCATATTTCTAAAAGAGGGGGGTCGATATAAGGCAAGTATCGCTAATTCTGACCCAATTTTAATTAACAATCTGTTACAGTCTTGCATATCTGGTTCCTCGACAGACACATTGAGATGATTTCTTGCATAAACTATCACATTATCGTTCTGATTGTAGTTTACATTACTTTTATACATATTATATCCCGGAATTATTGGTATGTTATATTGTTTGGAAAGCCAACATTCGGATAAGACAATAACGTCACAATTAATGTCTAGACGTTTTAACAAAATGCTAAAATTGTCGAAATTCTTAAAAATACTGCGAATATTTTGGGTTAGTACGGTAAGTGGACTAGTGTAGGAGGAGAGATATTGCTTACAGTGTTCAACTTCACAAACATGGGATTCAGATACAGAGAAATTATCTAGGTCATTGATTAAATTATTAATCATAACTATAAAAAGTTATAAGAAGGGCCAGAAAAATACGTGATTAACGGCGCTCTTAGGCGCCTCCATAATCAACTGAATTTATGTACCTCTTTTCAGCCATTATTTTCGCTGGACAGTCAGCAGCACTTGTCTTGTGCTTGCTCGGCTTTTTGAAGTGCAAGCAAGGAGCGCATTTTGGTTCCTCGGCCTTCTTTATGCATTCTTTTATGGAGTGACCCTGATCTCCACAGTGGCCACATGTATGGGTAGTCTCCCGACATGATTTCGCCGCATGTCCGTATTGCTGGCACTTATAACAGCGTGTGACTAAAGTAAAGTCTCTCACAGGGCATGACGACCAATTTATAAACACTCTGTCTTTAGATATCAGGGCTTTACGTATGTCTGCAGATACTTCAATAATATAATTACAGGTCTCAGCGTCCTTCTTACCTGACTTATGGCTTAACTTAATGGAGGTCAAAAAGGTTTCGAGGTTGCAATCCTGGAGGTTCTCGGCTAGGTTTTGGTGGAACAAACAAGTAAAAACTTCCATGTCTTGCATTGATGAGGGTACTCCGATAACTACTACTCTGGGCTTCCTTTTTGGGGGCTCGTCTACTATAAGTCCTGAATTTGATAAGTGCATCGTTTTTTTTCACCTTCTCAATATCGTCCTTCGTCTCAGTGCTGATAATGACACCGCCATTTTTCGTCTTACGTAGTCCTCTTACTTGAAGTCTCATTTGCTCGGGGCGTATAATTTTTTGGACAAGTGTTTTTGTCTCCTCACTCGACTTCAGTTTGTCGTTAGGGTATATGGCCACAGAGCTTAAATTCATAGGCTGTATAAAACTATTCGTACCTTTTTTAACCATCTCAGCAAAGGAAGTTCCCGTAACTGGTTTCCTTGAAGCTCCGATTGACAGCTTAAGGTCTTGTAGTTGCTGCGACAGATCAATTTGGTCTTCGAGTGTTTGGACGGTGGAGTGGGCCCGGACGGCTTTCATCTTAAGGGACTGGTACTGCACGGCCATCTGCGACGTGCCGTGACTAACTTTTCGGCATAAAGTACTGATACGCAGTTTTTGCTCCATGTTTAATTTTCCCTCTGATGCAATAGAGCATACTTCGTTAAGGCACTGCTCAATGGACGACATCCATTTCTGGATTTCCGGCGTTGATATCGCTTCCATCATGACTTCGTCTCTTTGGCTGGGTGGTTGAGGGTGCGGTGCGGGTACAGGTGCGGGCTCGGGCGCAGGTGCGGGTGCGGGCACAGGTGTAGGAGGTGGACTCCGAGCACATCTGCCACCCCGGCTGAAGGGACTGGTTGCCATTATTATGATACCAGTTACTTACTTTATTTCACTTAAACACATTTCCACATATTCGATTTACACATATTATGCCTATGTTTGCATTACTACTCGCTATTTGGTAAAACCAGGTCAGCAAGCGATTATTTATTTATTTTATTAAATCTTCGACACGTCTGTTCACAACAAAGTTGCAAAAGTAAAGTTGCATAATAAATATGTATGTTGGTTTTATTTGAAACTAGAGTGATGTATAAATATGAAACGCTTAAAAACTAAATAGACGTATATCTGTATGACTTAATACTTACTGCATACCACTGCGTAATTAGTAGCGGTGTCAGGAGTTGGCGACCGCCGATGGCCTCGCGAAAGACGAGACACGCCTCTCAAAAAAGCTTTACTAGTTATTCGTATTTTTTTAAGGAAGTCTGTATAACCAAATGTTTACATTACAATCAGATTCATGCTCACCGTTCCATTCAGTAGAGCTTCTGCTCAGTGAAGCTTATCAAAGCTCAAATTGATTAAGACCTACATGAGAAGCACGATGTGCCAAGTGAGACTAACTGCTCCTTCAGTTATATAAAGTAGCGAGTGGTGTTAGCATGACATAATTCGCAAAACATTCAGAAAGGCCGTTTTATTTTTGTTTGTTTATAATTTGTGTTTGTTGATGTAATTTTTGTCACCATTTTATTGGCAATAAAACTGATATAAGTACTCAGATATTTGTGTATATTTCAGCTCTTTAAATTTAAAGTTTTTTTTCTGACTAGGAAATGAAAGAAGCTTCACAAAGCTGATGTAGCCGACGTCCCCTAGCGCCACATTATGGGACCAAACTGTATTTTCCATCTCAAAAATGGTTTGGACAAAAGTCGTAATACTGAAACCGTTTTGATTGTTTAACATTATAAGTTGACAGAGCTATCCGACAAAGTAACAAAAAAACTGTTTTTTTTAGGTGTACAAAGATACACCCAAACTTTATACTTTGAAAATTTTATATTTACTACATTATTCATTATGGAAGGTCAACTTAATATATTTTCTATGTTCTTCAAGGGAATATGTACTTATTATACATTTTTGGATTGCTCAAGATCTCTAGTTTAAAACTACGTTATGTTTTTATTAGAAATATTTTTATTTAATTTTTAAGTGTCTTAAGACACTTATTTTCCGTCTTTTCAATTTTCTAGTGGGATTTCCTTGTTACCGATGCCTGCCGATGTCGAGTTAATGACATTTTTAGATTCCTTAACTATTCAGTAGTACAAGGAAAATAAAAAAAAAAACTGCGTCATTACTGCGCCATTTCGAGCTAGAAGCAAAAATGACGACCGAAAAATATTTTCAAATAAGATTATTTTTTGCGGTGGTAATTTTAACCACACGTCTGATAAAAATAATATTGCATAGTTCTTATCTGTTGTGGTAATTATAATCAGATTGGTTACAGCATTCCTGTGAGAACTGTTTTATCAATTTTCTCATTAGGTACTGAAACTAGGGTCCTATAAATACTCGGGTTTTCAGCGTGTTCGTCAATGTGCCCGTATACCTTCCCTCAGTAACTGTGAATTTGTTGGTGATTTGTTCAAAATTAGTGAATTCGTTTGTTTTCGACGCGATATAAGCGGGAAAAGTACTTCAGCTATTGAACAACATTTGTTGGACAATTTCCATTGATCGATAACAGATGTGAATACGGTTATGCAAAAATTACAAAGAAATTTGATAACAATTTGTAAACAAAAATGGGTGAAGGCTCAAAGAAAACAAGATCGTTTCGAGAGCCAAAACACAAATTGGTTAAATGGCGAGTTAAGTACCATTGAATTCGTGCAGTACCTCAACATCTGCAAACTCTGACTTGAATAAATCTGCAGATCGTGGTAGACCAATAAAACCATATTACGCGTGTTAGCAGAGTACAAAAAAACGTAAAAACTTGGAATTACTCCAGGAATATGGAATGGGGCACGTGCATTATGCTTATTTACAAGGTTTGCGATCTATGGGTGAAAATGACGAAGCTTCGATTGTGAGTATTGTCAGAAATACAGAAAAAGTGGAGCACAACTCATTCTTCGAAACATTTTACGAAGACCAGATGGTATACCTTCCTATGCCAAAGAAGAAGCAATATGTAAAAATATTGAAACCGATGTATCCAAGGCTCAATATTCCTGCCTGAGGCTGAGACTTGTTGAGAAGAAGTTTCTGTATTTCCATCATACCAAACTTTGGCTGAAGCAAATAAGGATTGCTATCCTCTTGCGTCAAGCATAACCGTAACGAATATAAGTGCCAAAGTGAACCTTCAAGATCTCTTAGATCATACTGCCTGTCGTATTATAAAGATAGACTCGGTGTCAAAAAAATTCTGCCGTCTCAAACTGTATAGCAAATGGGGTGGCGATGGATCCTCGGGACAAAGTGAATATAAACAAGTTTTACCTGAAGAAAATGAACAAATATCGGACGCTAATATGTTGATAGTTTCACTTGTACCATTAAAAATTGGGGGATGAAGAAAGCAAAGCAGTTATATGGCAAAATCCGACATGCTCTTTAGTTAGATATTGTAGACCCATTTCTCTGGAATTAGCAAAAGAAACTCCAGAAAAAACTACAGCTGTTGTAAGTGAACTCGAAGCAAAAATAAGTGAATTGACTCCAAAGCGAACGCCTGCAGCAATAGAAGGTAATATTATAGAAGTAAGACATGAGCCTTTCATGACTATGATCGACTGGAAAGTAGCTCAAGTGTTAACGCAGACACCATCGAGTGCTTCATGCACTGTTTGTGGAGCAACTCCTATACAGATGAACGATCTAACAAAAGTAACTGCAAGAATTGAAAATGAAGATGCGTTTAAATACGGACTGTCTTTCTTACATGCGAGGATAAGATGTATGGAAATGATTCTGCATATTTCTTATAACCTAGGATTTAAAAACTAGTCTGCATCGACTCTAGAGAACAAAAAGATTAAAGAAAGAAAAAAGAAGTACGTCCAAACTCGTTTCCGGGAATTGCTTGAATCCTGCATGTCGTAAAGCATACTCCAATCAGCGGAAGTCAGCATAGAGTGTAACAACTCGTAGTCGGCTCGATAGAAGTTCCACTGCGGCCTAACACTACGCGCTGCGGGACTGCCGCCGGCAGAGGGCGCGGGCGGGGCGAACGCGGCGGGTGCGGGGAGCGCGCGCGCACAGGGCACGCTGACCGCCAGCGGCGGGTGATCCGCGTCGATGGGCACGAGCGGCGCGTCGTCGGCCGCCACCAGCGACACCTCCCCGCTATAACCTGTACTCAGAACCAAATCCAACTGACGACCTAGATAGTTTAGTACTGTGTTACATTGAGTGAATTCACAATAGGACACAAAACATTCGTAATAATTTTTAACATTTACTGGACACGAATACAAATTAAAATCACCAATAACAAGATAAAACTAACCAAACAAAAGTTCCAGTTTGACCCTTGTCCTTTCTATAGATGATTTTTATTTAGAACAAGTGCATGTGCACTGAAACGTAATCACATATTTATGAGATGCAACAATGCTACAATTTCTACTCACAAGGTCAGTGCGCAGGCGCAGAGCGTCCGGGACGCCCAAAATTAATACTGCATAAAAATATGTTTTCGTTAATGATAAAGTGAGGTAATAGTAAGGAAAGTGACTTGTTTTTTCAACGTATTGCAATGACATTGTTTGAACAACAGGTGATGAAAATTCGTAAAAATATCTGCCCTTCGTCATCCTCTGAAGAACTTGGATTAGATTAACTCTCTAAGAGAAATTGATGCTTTTGGGATAGTCAAATACATTTATACACATAAATATAGAACCCTAGGTTCAAATAGTCCCTGAGATGGTGGTAATATTGTGTAAAGACGAATTATACATACACCGACAGCCATCTGTCGGTGTATGTATAATTCGTCTTTACACTACGGAATGACGGAATATTTATTTATTTGTCCATACAAATAAATAAATATTCCGTAATTCCGTCGTTCGCGCTCATAGGGACTAGCTGTGTTGTAAAATTATTAAATCCAAGAAAAACAAGCAAAGTAAATTCTACCTTAGCTTTAAGTCAATAAAGTAGAAAGCCCGCTATTCGACGCCACATATCACGCACCAGCCGTGTGGAGTAGATAAGAACGAAGTGTACATAGTATATGCAAAATAACAAAATAAGTCTTCATCTCAACCGGATCTACCAAGTTATTCAGCAGAAGACCGCGATCAGTATAGTTCATCAAGAAAAAGAAAGGAACGTGGTGACGCAGAAGACCTTAATAACTTGCGATCTGAGATCGTAACAATGTTAAGCGACTTGAAAAAATCCCAAAACGATAAGTTATCTTCATTGTCCGATATGATCAAAGACCTAAAACAACAGAATCAAGAAATTCTAAAGCAAAACACTAATATGAAAAATGCATTGGAAAACACAACACTACTGTATAGCGAGCTAAAAGGGAAATATGAAAACATAGTTCTCGAAAATAACGAAACAAAAAATAAAAATATCGTACTTGAAAATAAAATGGAAGACGTTTTAAGAAAACAGCTTGAAACATCTTTGGAAATAACAAATATACCACTTATTGAAAATGAAGACCTCAACCTGATAGTTAGTGAAATACACAAATTACTTGATATATCAATTTCAAGGGAACAAATCGGCCAAATATATAGAAAACGACCAAATCAAAGTAAAGCAATTGTGGTTGAATACAAGATGACGCAATTCCGGACCAATGTTATACAGGCTCTTCGCACTTACAACAACAATCACAAAAATGAAAAATACCATACCAAGCTAATCAACTTGCCGGGTGACAAACAACCAATTTACATCTCAGAATCGCTAACTCCCACCACACGACATATCTTGTACCATGCTAAACAAGCTCATAAGAAAAATTGATTCAAGTATTGTTGGGTTTCTTTCGTTAAAGTATTTATAAAAAAGACGATGGATTGCCAAGAATACACATCAAAAGTCTGCAACAAATTGAAGACTTCAGTGCAGATTCTTATCCTAATACGTCTACACACAATCTAAGCAAGTGACTATTTTTAATACTTTTAATATATATTTTTATGTCTTATGTTGTCATAGTTTATGCATGCTTTCAAAATCAGTGTTTTCAACAAAAAAATACTCTTTCTTCATTCTGCCAGCCATACACATAATACACAAGTACAGAAACAATATATTACTTAAAAACCAACTATACATTATCAAATATTTCCAATTTTTGTCAGTCTTACAAAATTCTGTGTTCCGATCAATTTGGCGAGTCTTTTCGTTGTCAATAGCCTTATAGTAACAACAAACAATAAAGACTATGGTTGACTGCCAAGTAATTTCCTCGGACATTGATGAACAAATCAATGTCGGCAACGCATTGGTCGCCGAATTTCCGGAACACTGTAAATCAGCTCTTCATATGACTCATCAAAATATTACTATTTTAACGCAGAATATTAGAAGCTTGCATAAAAATGGTGATGAACTTTTGGTTCTTCTTAAGCGACTGGATATTGCCTATGATATAATTATATTGTCAGAATGCTGGCTTTCGGATACAACCGTCATACCGTCAATCGATAATTACGTCTCTTATTCTACAAAAAAATATTTAAATAAAAATAGTGGCATTGTCATTTATATTAAAAACAGTATGAACTGCTCTATATTAGAACCAAACTACTGTCTGGAAGCAAACTGTTTAATTATCACTAGCGATAGCGATTTAGCCATAGTTGCGATTTATAGACCACCTTCTTTTAAGAATTTAAATTCATTTCTGGGATCTTTGGATGAAGTTCTAACAGGGCTAAATAAATATAAAAGGATTGTGTTGATGGGGGATATAAATATAATTATCAAAGATGCGCATGGACAATCTTTAGAATATAGTAATTTATTGGCTTCACATGGTCTCTTAGCATCACACACCTTTCCTACTAGAGAAGCAAACTGTCTTGATCACTGTTTTATTAAAACAAAATTAAAAACTACAACTATAGGTTGTAACAGTACATTGACAGACCATTATTGTGTAATGACTGCTATACCTCGCAAGGCAACGGTTATAAAGAAACCTAATAAAAGACTGTACGCAAAATGTGACTATGATGCCGCTGTTGAAGATTTGGAGCAGCTTGATTGGAAAGACATGCTATCTCAGCTGGATCCAAATGAAATGACTAACCAATTCCTTAATATTATAAGAGACACCTTAAAACGACATACGCACATCTATAAATTATCCACACGTAAAAAAAAATCAAACCCTGGATAACACCAGGTTTGTGTCGTTGCATGAGAAACCGTGATAAACTTCACCAGAAACTTAGATTTGATCCAAATAATGAGGTACTGAAACTTACATATAAACGTTATCGCATCACCTGTAATAAATTATTGAAAACTATAAAAAATAATCATTTTAAAACCAAATTCGAAAATAGTAAAAATAACATAAAAAGTCAGTGGGGCTTAATAAAGGATATGTGCAACTTGGACAAAACAGATAAGTCTGCGGCGGACCTTTTAAGTAAAGAGCGGGACAGTCAGAGCTCACTGAATCACATAAATAACTATTTTGCCAGAGTTGGTGCCGATCTCGCCAGTACTATATTATCTAGAACTAAAACAAATGAAAAGCATCTTAGCAGAAATTGGAATTCAAACAATATCAATCCATCTCTGCACTCGTTTATGCTTTTCCCAACAGATGAGAGTGTAGTGAAACGCATTATCTCAAATCTCAAAAGCACAGATTCGTCAGGGTGGGATGGTTTAACTAAGAAGTTTCAAAAAAAGCGGTGAATCTGTTTTACCAAAGGAACCTTTCCACTGGCTCTAAAAAAGTCTGTCACTGTTCCAATTTTTAAGTCTGGAGACAAATATAACGTGTCGAATTATAGAGCTATTTCCTTGCTGCCTAGTTTGCCTAGTAGAAAAACTAATTAACTGTAAACTAAAAACATATCTAGCGTCAAAAGGATTTTTCTCGTGCAACCAATTTGGATTTAGGGAAGGCAAATCTACCAGTGATGCGCTACATAAGTTAACTTCCTTTATTGTTGATGGCTTGGATGGTGGAGATAGAGTCCTGGGTATATTTTTGGATCTCGCTAAGGCGTTCGATACGGTCTCCGTCCCTATTCTCCTTGCTAAGCTGGAATACACGGGAATTCGAGGTATAGCTCTGGATTTGTTGAGAGATTATTTGAGTAAAGTCAAAGTCAAAGCATTTATTTCAAATAGGCCCATAAAAAGGCACTTTTGAACGTCAAAATTTACATTAAAAATAGAACTGATTCTAGGCGCCACTTCCAAAAAGTAGTTTCGTATGGAGAAGAAGTGGCAAGAAACTCCACCGTTACTCTTTTAAAATGTTTTACAATATTTTGTATACATTAATTATATTTCTATATGTGAAGACGATGCACCAAGAATAAAAATACTATACCACTATTGGTACAAAAAAAATTAAAAATAAAGCAAAGGTATATAAATTAATCACGTGATAGGTACATTGTGCTCACATATTTACAAACAATTGTAAAAATATATGATTTTCCTAAAATATTAACTTGGAATAATACAGTGTGTGAGTAAAGTAAAAATAACCAAATATACAATACAATAAGCAAATAGTATGAGTTTGTCTAACCTCTATATTGTCCTATGGAGCAGGACCAGCATGTTTCCAAGCATTCTTATCAAGGATATAATCTTCTAATTTGTAATATGCTTGATTACAAAGTGTTTTTTTAACATGAGTTTTAAACTTTCTTGATTAATGATGAGTATAGCCAAGAGGTCGATATGGCTTGCGGAGTCCCACAGGGAAGCGTGCTAGGCCCAAGGCTCTTTTTGATATACATTAATGATCTATGTGACCTTTTTATGGACAGGGGACAAATTGTCACATTTGCCGATGACACAGTTTTATTATTTAGAGAAAAAACATGGGTGCATGTAAATAACATAGCAAATCAAGGAATGCACACAGTGGCAACATGGCTTGATAAAAATTTACTAACTTTGAATGCCAAAAAAACAATATTTCCTTCAGCACGTCAATTTTTAACTCAGCCTCCAGCAAACACCATGGATATAAAAAGTACATAAATGTCACAACGTACTAACATGTAATTGTCACGGTATTATTAATACCACCTCCACTAAATATCTCGGTGTTGTGGTTGATCAGCAACTTAACTGGAAAGAGGAAGCCAAAAAACTAACTGCCCGAATACGAAAACTAATATACATATTTAAAATAACCGACTGCCTCGTAGGTCTAGTGGTCGTAATCGCTACTGCTGAGCATGAGGTCCTGGGTTCGATCCCCAGGTCGGACAAAGTGTTATTGGATTTTCAATCTGGAATTTCTCAATAGCAGCCCGAAGTCTGGATTTGTGCCCGGTTGATGGCAATAGGCTCGCCCCCTATTACATGGGACTTAAACATAACTGGCGAAATGTGGGTGTACAGGTACACCTCTGCCCAACCCTTCGGGGAAACAAGGCGTGATGTTATGTTATATTTAAAATACTCAGAAACGCTTGTTCATTGCAACTACGCACCACTGTGTATTACTCACTTTGTCAGTCGATTATAAGCTACTGTCTAACTATCTGGGGTGGTACATCAAAAACGACTTTGTTGGTGGTAGAAAGAGCTCAACGTGCACTACTTAAGGTAATGTGTTTTAAAAACTACAGGTATTCTACTGATCTCTTATATAAAGAAAGTAATGTACTTTCTGTAGGGAAACTATTTATCCGGCTTTTAATAACTGCACAACACAAAGTGAAACCTGACTTCGGGACTAGGCGAAAGCTGGATATAGTTTACAATACTCCCAAATGTAAAACTAGGTTTGATCAGACATTTCCAAATTATCTTGGCCCCAGCATAAATAATATGATAAGCAAAAAACTAAAATTAAGAGATCTTAGCTGTCGCGCATGTAAAGAGTCTATTGAGGAATTTCTTAAAGAACTAGATTACGATGAAGTGGAAAATATTTTGAGATGATATAATGTCACACACTCACACAAACACACACTCACATACGCACACATACACACATAATTGTACAAGAAAACACACAATATGGCTTGATAACTTAAAAGAAAGAAAAAAGAACACGTTTTGTTTTATTTTATTTTGTTATAAGTTAAATTTTAAATATATTTTTTATTTTATTTAATTTATATTTTTTTAATTAAATCAGCTTCATTTTTGGTTATATATAAAGTAACAAGAGAACAGTACAAATATTTGTAAACAAACTTAACATCTATAATTTTTACTTGTACTATGTGGACTTACCCACAAAGTAAAAAATCAACCACTAACAACAATTTGACTTGAAAAGTGAGATTATCTAATTATTTCTTTCAAATCGGCTTTAATATTTATTGTTAACTGAGAACGAGGAAAACTGTCCCACCGTAATACAGTTTATAACTAGTACGGGGTTATAACTAGTACGGGGGTCAGGGTGAATCGGTTTCGTAACAACCTGAACTTAATATTGTGCACTGAGTTAATAATTGGGTATTCACGGGATTTCCAATAGCTCTTCAACCGATCCTCTAAAATCCCCTTGCATTATTCCATCCTATCTCTGTTTTTTTTTTGCTTTTTTTTCTATTGTGTCTTGCAATTCTAACAACAATATGTTGTCGTCAGCGTAGCAGTGAGGCGGCGGCATGGAAGACGACGTGACGTTCCTGTTCCAGCTGGGCGTGATGCGCGACGCAGTGGCGGCTCCCGCGCATCTGCTCACCCTGGCGCACCTCAAGGACCTCGCCGTCAAGTTCGTGCACGATAAGGTAAGGTTTGATGGTCCTAACTGCCACAAAAGTTTATGGAAGAGAAATTCCTTAAAGCTCTTTTATTTTCGGTTAAGGCCCTTTATACACTGTAACATACGTTTTAATTTGCCCTGAAAAACGACGGTTTATTCACCGTGTGTAGGCAAGATCGTCTGTGTTGTATGGATCACTGTAAAAGTTTGTTGAAAACACGGCAGCACTACGGCATGCCAGTGGTCTGAAAATCGAGCTCCATACTCTAAAGTAAGGTTTATTTTTTATTTTTATTGGTCTATGTACACTCGTTACACTGTTCAACCGAATTAACTCAAGCCAATATACAAGCCATGTGCACAACATTAGACTATAGACAAATCATCGTAAATATTTTTATCAAATCTTTTCAAAGTATTCTCCACTTTTTCCGTTTTCGAAACACTTTTACCAGTCCGCCGTAGACACCTCGTCTAGTCTGCTCGAACGCTGATAGTTCATCTTCCGGCGACGAAAATTGTATCCCTTCGAGCTGATTTATTTTAGGAATAAAAAGAAGTCACACGATGCTAGCTCAGGGCTGTAAGGAGGGTGACCCAGGGTGACTGAACGGCGTGCTATCCAGGAAGTCCCTCGTTATGAGCGCGGTGTGCGAAGGCGCGTTGACGTGGAGCAGTAGCCCGCGGAACTCTGTGTTTGGTGGCTTATTGCTAACAACAGTGAAAACTTCTGCCAAGCATTTGGTAGTATATCATTCAGCGTTGATGCTTCTTTGGTTCCGTAAAGGAATTGACACCATGTAGCCAGTCAAATTTAAAAAGCTCGCGATCGAAATCTTTCCCCCGCTTCTATTTGGTAGGCGTTGATTTGTTTTGAAACACCCAAACCGTCGCCGTCGACTGGCGCTTTGTATCTGGATCGTATGGATAAATCGCTGCGTACGGCTTTGCTGGTTCTCTTCTTAATTGGCTTCACTCCTATTTGACGGTTACAAATCCGAAACCCTGATCATACCTTCTGGGGTTTTGCAGGGTTCCCACCAGGGTCTTGTAATGTGTATTATCTTTGTTAACCATTCTCCTAATTGCTTCATTAACTCCACGCAATTTTTGTTTGCCGATGATTTAAAAATAATACTTGTAAAAGATTCTCATGCCGATTCAGCATTACTTCAAAAAGACGTGAATAGACTTTTGAAATGGTGTAAGGATATATGCAAATAAACGTTAAAAATGTTCTCAAATAACGTTTACTCGGAAGTCATATCACTCGACTTCGATTATAGTATGAACGGCCTAAGTAAAGTGGATGTAATCACAGACTTGGAGGTCCTTCTTGACCGCAAATTGAGATTTATTTCCCCCATATACACCATGTAGTCAAAAAAGCGTCATGGTGTATGTTTTTTCATGCGGAATGCAAAATGTTTCACAAACCCAAAAACAAAAATATACCTCTTCATCTGCCTCGTTCGTACCGTATTGTATTACACCGCGGTTGTGTGGCGTCCCCACTATGCATCACATTGTTTTAGGTTAGAGCGCATTCAAAAAAGATTTTAAAACCAACTTGACTCCTCTGCGAAAATAGATAAGAAGCCAAGCTACGCAAAACGTCTCGTAAAATTTGGCATGTGTGGCACTCGAAAAACGTAGACACAATAATAATCTAATGATTCTGTTCAAAATTCTTCACTGTAAAAATAGATTGCCCCCAGTTGTTAAGTAAGTTTAATCTCAACCTACCCTATAAATTTCCGCGTCATCCTATCAAACTGTTACGTCCCCCATTCCGTAAAACTGTTTCAGGATCTAATTCTCCAGTCCCAAGACTTAGTAAACTTTAAAACTGTTGTCATGAAGGGCAATTCACTTCAAAAATTCAAGCGCCAAGTTCACCAAAATATATAACCATTATACCAGGCCATTCAGAAAGTATTACGAAAAAGAGTTTTATGTATGAGAGACTGACCAGTTATAGTCTATTTGGAAAATGTGATTATTTGTAAGTAAAAACAGATTCAGTTTCAAAATTTCCCTCCACATTGTTTGCTAGGTAATTTAAATTTAAAATTGTCGTGTCATTAAAAATGAATCTGCGTCGGGAACATTTTCGCGCTATGATTTTTTACGATTTCAAGTGTCGCCTGAAACGGAGACGTCGTAAACACGCCGAGACGAGCCTGCTTCTTTGGTTATCATATCACGGCACCGTTCGGGCCTACTTCTGAACATCAGTGAGGTTGTGAGGCACCCAGCGTGAAACTATCCTCCTCACGCGAAGATGCATTTCGTGACGGCTTCCCGATTCAACCTTTAGTATGTGCTGAATCTCTTGATACGTAACTCGCCTATTGTCTTGGATTAAATTTTTCACTGCTAGAACGTTTTCTTCCGTAACAGCCGTCAAAGGGCGACCACTTCTTTCTTCATCCCCCAAAGTTTGTCGGTCGCGCTTGAATTCGTTATACCAACGATTCACGGTTGCCTTAGAAGGGCCTTCATCCATGAATGCCATTTGCAGTGTATAGTAAGATTTCAGGGTTTACCTTCTTCCCAATATGCGACTAATTGTTGGGCGAGCTAAGGAAGCGCAAAACTTCGTATACCGTTTACCACGTTATACAAAGTTTTGCGTCCGTCCGCCGATTTTGCATGTTTATGCAAACTGGATGCGGACTGATTGCCCAAAGCATTCATAATCTCAGAACTAAAAGATCTTCAGTTAAAAATCAAAGAACCGTCACAGCTCGATACCCATCCAGTTTTGACCCCTAGTTTATACGACTTAATTTGCTGCTAATGGCCTCTAGTATAACCCTTTTCAAGAAATAGGTCGAATTGAATTTCCCTTTCACCCTGTAGAAGCTGGCTTGACGCAATCCGTTAATATGACAGTTTCATTGAAGAATTTGTTAGCCAATCTGCCCATCAGAAAAAAAAAATATTTTATTCCCTAACATCCGTCTCAGCCCACATAAACACACTTCTGGATTTTATTTTATAATGAAACGTTTTTTTTCCGTTAATTTATTGGGCGGCAAACCTTATTACCCAGGGCGCTTAATCTTAAAATGCTCCACTGCTTCTAACGTTTCATAAGTGTCGCTGTAGTTTTATGGGAAATTAAATGTTTTGAATTTGAATTTTAGTACAAATAAAGTCCTCTTAACCATATACGGCGACAGGGACCCACTTTTTTTCGTTTCGTAAGCTCTCTGATGATTTAGCTATATAGAGCTTTACAGTCTCTGATGAAAACTATAATGGCATCAGTGCAAATAGACAATATCTAAGCCTAACATTAGTTTCAGACCTAAAAGCCTGTAACAGCCGCACTCAGAAAGGTTAATTAAATTAGTCCTAATTAGTACTTAACTAATGAGCATTAAATCCGTTAATGAACGGTACATCCCAGAGACATATTTTAAATGTTCATTAGCTAATGACAGTATTAAGTATCCATAGGGCGAAGCATCATCAAATCATCATATCGATTTATCATTAAAAAGTTAAGTAAAGGTTTTGCTGTACTTAACTTAAAGTGTCATTAAGGGTCGCTAATGAACCGTTATCTGACTCTGAGGGTGAACCTTTTTTAATTTTTACTAAGGATCCCTTTAAGTAACCATTAGGCTCTGAGTGTGGCAGTAAGACTCCATTTGCTTATCCGTTTACATTAGTAACTGGTAATATCTGCACAGATCCCGGACAACGGCCTGAACCGTCTGTCGGACCGGATCCTGCTATTCCGGCACGACTACTGCTCGCCCAACGTGCTGCAGCTGATCAACTCGGCCTCCGACGTCACCGACGAGACGCTCGTCGAGATCGTGCTCACTGCCAACCGTGAGTATGGATGTCAGTACGAAAGAGACTAATCATTTTCAATGGAGTTAATTATAGGTGCCTTTTAGTCATCGATGATGGGACTCTGTTGATAGACAATTCAAATAATCTGTTAACGTTAAGAGGTTCTTCTAGAAACGACTTATTAAGGCATCAGCATTATTTAATTCTTTTGCTAAAAATTTAAAGAAAGAATGAATGATCTCTTTATTTACTAGAACATAGGGTCCTATTAAGCGTATCACATACTCACGTTATCCTTCTCCATAGTTACTTGTTTCAAGACACCGTGAGTAGATCTGTAAAGTCTACAAAAAAGTTTTAAAATAATTAAATAGACACCAACCCTTTTAACTGGTATCATTTAGATCGTACATATCAAAAAGAGTATTTGACTACTATAAAAAATGTACATTAATTTATACTTATTTTAAAGATCTTACAAAAAAATATGCGATTTGAAGGCGAAAAATGTTGAAGTTACCCACTTACTAACTGCGAAACCCGCGACTTTCTCTGCGATCCAGGGTGAAAATATATATAGTCTTCAGGCATTACAGTATTTTGTTACTTGTGCATAAAGTTTTAATAAATAAATATATACATGTGCCAAATTTCATGCTAATCCGTTCAGCAGTTTTAGCGTAAAAGCGTTACAAGCAGACAAACTTACTTTTGCATTTATAATATTAGTTAGGATCCTTGTCACGCAAATCGATCATTGTACTGAAAGGCGCGAAGTTACTATGGCGTTCCTGTCTAGTGAAGTAAGATGTTTTTTAATTTCGATTAATATTTCTCTAGGTTTAGAAAAATCAAATATGAAAAATATACAGTCGATTGCCAACCCGTACCATCATACCTACAATACACAATTATGTTGTTCTAGCGTTGCTATGCGACGGCGGCGCGGAGGCGGCGCCGGTGCCGAGGCCGCACGCGCTGGCCGTGCACTCCTACAAGGCGCCCACTTTCTGCGACTTCTGCGGGGAGATGCTGTTCGGCCTAGTGAGGCAGGGACTCAAGTGTGAAGGTAAGAAGACTAAGGGTTGTAGATACATGCCTTCCTCTGCAACGTTTCAGTTTCATCTGGGTGAACTCCTATTATTTGATGTCAAAAATTGATCTCTGCTGTAACGATAAGGCTAAATTCTATTACTAATCTGCAAAAGATTCGACAATCCCGGTTTTCAAAAAGATCTATCTGTCTAAAGATTCTGGCATGGAGGAATGAGGAAGATCCGATTTCTGACCGTTTGTAACAACGTCTTGTGATTGCTTCCAGGATGCGGCCTGAACTACCACAAGCGTTGCGCTGTGAAAGTCCCGTCAAACTGCAGTATGCCCGCCATGCCGGGCGCCGGCACGCGCGGCGGCGCGCGCAGCCCGTCGCGCGGCTCGGCGCACAGCCACGCGTCGCACGACGACACCACGTCGCTGGTAAGGCGCCTCGCCAGGCTCGTCACTGATAAAGACAACTAGAAAGAGAAGTGGAGGAGGTATGAGGAGTTGTGTACAGACGGAATGGGGGAATATCTGGTGAACTGAGGGGCATTCCCGTATTATTAAGAACGTTCGCATTTTAATCTCATTCTCAATCTGTCAAAGATACGGCTAATTTAAACTAATCATATATATTTATGACGATTCTTTGAAGAAGACTGAAAGAGAGACGTTGATTGTTTTGGAATTGGAACGTTTTTTCAGTGCGAGATTTGGCATTCTGGTGGTTTTTACGCTATTGGCTAGGGATCGATGATATTCAACAAAAACGTTTCAAGTTCTTAAACTATATTGGTTCATTTCATACCTAGTTATTTTGGTATAACGGTTAGAAAAAGAGGGGGGAATCTCTGAGTTTGCCAATAGAAAGTTTATCAAAACTGGTTAAATGCCTCTTTGAATGTCTCTTTAACGACAATTTCGCATTTATTAATTATTGCAACTTACAATGTACTTAATTATTATTCTAATTATGATTAAACTTACAGATTGTATTATTGAAACCAATTAGATTTATGATTCTTTTAAATATGACTTCAGTTCATAAAATAATTGCAGTATTAAATACAATAAAATTGTATTTAAAAATCAAATCGTATTCTAATATATTATGTGTGACAAATGAATGTGTCAAAAGTATTACATAAATTTTATATGATCATATTATAGTCATAGGTCATAATCACAAGCATAACTTTGCAAAATACTATTTTAAATAAAGCTTATTTACACAAAATATTAACATTCCTTTTGTAGATCTACCTTAGTGTTTAGTAAACAACTATAACAAGTTAACTTGTCAAAGACCACAGTTATCACTGAATCTCTAATGTTTTGATATTACTTAGTCCAGCCAATAGTTATTTAACCATTATTAGTAGCCATTATTGTTGTTATTGAAAACATTCATCATCGTTTTCAATGAGGATGCTGTTTTTAGGTCAATAAAATGTATAACAATTTCTAGAAGCGAACTAAATGTGCGAAATATGTTAAAAATATACAAATGAATATTGTTTTATGACTTATTGTCTCGTAGATTTTTACACAGTTCAAGCTGTTCAAAACTAAAGAAGCAAATAGAATCAACTTATTTCATATGCATTTTAAATAAGTAAAATGTTAGTAACATTGTTGGTGTTAGGAATATCCTGTTTGAAATTCGATTTTGTTCATCTGTTGTGCGGGACAGCATTATTTTTCATGCTGCTTTCTAAAGACCACAGAAGCAAATCCGTTAACTTCAAGAAGTTGATTTTATTCTCTCTTTGTACATGATAGAACATTACGCAGTTTTAGTTAGTAAGTAACTTAAATTGAGTAATTTATTTCCGTCCTTAATACTTTCCTTTACTTTATAATACTACAAGTATTAAGTTTATATACAACTAATTGTTTACTATTCATTTTATTTTATAAAACTTACATGAATCGGGTGGTGGGTAGCATTTGTGGAATGATATATATTTGTTTTAAATAAATGACATATTATGAATTATTTCGTTTTATTTTCAATTCCCATGTTACCCATCATCCAATTCGAAAATGGCCAAATGTGACCAAGTCTCGGGCAGCAAGTTAGGTCCAAAATACAGAGGCGATTAGCAGATTCTTTAACACAACTTAAAACCCAAAGTAGTTCTTATTATTTTTATGAATAAGAAAAATATTTTTATTATATTCGCCAAGCAGCATGAATCTGCTGCGGTAGATGAGGTATGAGTGGCGGTATAATACAGGCAATAACTAGGCTTAGAGATCAGAAGCCTAATAAATTTAAAAAAAATATTTAGATTAGAAAAACCGTTACAAGAAAATAATTCGATATGGTCACTAGAAAGCGTCCGTCGCATCAGAGCCCTCCAGCCAAAGTGGACGAAGCGAGTCAGCACACGGCTTATTGTGTGTCACCCCCTCCACTGACAGCGTCATCGCTGCGACGTGATGTCCCAGCCCTCTCATACGTCAAATCCTCTAAGACGGCCTCTCCTGACAGTTGAATGTCCTCGTCAGCCTGGTTCACCAGATGGGTTCACCAATGGTATGCTTCCCTGCACCAGGTCGTCATCATGGCAAAATTGGAAAATCAACACAGTATTCTGATCGAGATGATCGAAGGAATACTTCGCAAGCATCCGGGGTCCACTCACCACCTAGATGATCGAAGGCATACTTCGCAAGCATTCGGGGTCCACTCACCACCTAGATGATCGAAGGCATACTTCGCAAGCATTCGGGGTCCACTCACCACCGAGACGATCGAAGGAATACTTCGCAAGCATTCGGGGTCCACTCACCACCGAGACGATCGAAGGAATACTTCGCAAGCATTCGGGGTCCACTCACCACCGAGACGATCGAAGGAATACTTCGCAAGCATTCGGGGTCCACTCACCACCTAGATGATCGAAGGAATACTTCGCAAGCATTCAAGGTCCACTCACCACCGAGATGATCGAAGGAATACTTCGCAAGCATTCAAGGTCCACTCACCACCGAGATGATCGAAGGAATACTTCGCAAGCATTCAAGGTCCACTCACCACCTAGATGATCGAAGGAATACTTCGCAAGCATCCGGGGTCCACTCACCACCTAGATGATCGAAGGCATACTTCGCAAGCATTCGGGGTCCACTCACCACCTAGATGATCGAAGGCATACTTCGCAAGCATTCGGGGTCCACTCACCGCCTAGATGATCGAAGGAATACTTCGCAAGCATTCAAGGTCCACTCACCACCTAGATGATCGAAGGAATACTTCGCAAGCATCCGGGGTCCACTCACCACCGAGATGATCGAAGGAATACTTCGCAAGCATTCAAGGTCCACTCACCACCGAGATGATCGAAGGAATACTTCGCAAGCATTCAAGGTCCACTCACCACCTAGATGATCGAAGGCATACTTCGCAAGCATTCGGGGTCCACTCACCACCGAGACGATCGAAGGAATACTTCGCAAGCATTCGGGGTCCACTCACCACCTAGATGATCGAAGGCATACTTCGCAAGCATTCGGGGTCCACTCACCACCTAGATGATCGAAGGCATACTTCGCAAGCATTCGGGGTCCACTCACCACCGAGACGATCGAAGGAATACTTCGCAAGCATTCGGGGTCCACTCACCACCGAGACGATCGAAGGAATACTTCGCAAGCATTCGGGGTCCACTCACCACCTAGATGATCGAAGGAATACTTCGCAAGCATCCGGGGTCCACTCACCACCTAGATGATCGAAGGCATACTTCGCAAGCATTCGGGGTCCACTCACCACCTAGATGATCGAAGGCATACTTCGCAAGCATTCGGGGTCCACTCACCACCTAGATGATCGAAGGAATACTTCGCAAGCATCCGGGGTCCACTCACCACCGAGATGATCGAAGGAATACTTTGCAAGCATCCGGGGTCCACTCACCACCTAGATGATCGAAGGAATACTTCGCAAGCATTCAAGGTCCACTCACCACCTAGATGATCGAAGGAATACTTCGCAAGCATTCGGGGTCCACTCACCACCTAGATGATCGAAGGAATACTTCGCAAGCATTCGGGGTCCACTCACCACCGAGACGATCGAAGGAATACTTCGCAAGCATTCGGGGTCCACTCACCACCGAGATGATCGAAGGAATACTTTGCAAGCATCCGGGGTCCACTCACCACCTAGATGATCGAAGGAATACTTCGCAAGCATTCAAGGTCCACTCACCACCGAGATGATCGAAGGAATACTTCGCAAGCATTCGGGGTCCACTCACCACCTAGATGATCGAAGGAATACTTCGCAAGCATTCGGGGTCCACTCACCACCGAGACGATCGAAGGAATACTTCGCAAGCATTCGGGGTCCACTCACCACCGAGATGATCGAAGGAATACTTTGCAAGCATCCGGGGTCCACTCACCACCTAGATGATCGAAGGAATACTTCGCAAGCATTCAAGGTCCACTCACCACCGAGATGATCGAAGGAATACTTCGCAAGCATCCGGGGTCCACTCACCACCGAGATGATCGAAGGAATACTTTCCAAGCATCCGGGGTCCACTCACCATCGAGATGATCGAAGGAATACTTCGCAAGCATCCGGGGTCCACTCACCACACTACTCAACCATGTATTCGGCGGCGGTCTGAGTTTTCTTTCCCTTCAAAATGGTTGAGCTGAATGGTGCTGATCCATACGTCATGTTCGTGAACGGGCGCCGTCAGTGGGGACTGGTCATCTCTTGGCTGCCACGGCTTTGTTTTTTTTTTTTTTATTTTTTTTTTTTTTTAAATTTTTCTTTTCCGATTTTTATGTTTTTTATTACGGGTCTTTCTACATCGTTCTCACATGTTTAATTTCAACAAGACTGATGTAACAAATTTTCTGTAACCATATTATTTAAAAGAGTGTCCATGGAGTTTCTTGCCCGTTCTTCTCCATAGGTACCTACTTCGCTTTGGAATGGGCAACTAGCTTCATATTTCTGACTGACCGACCCCTTGACAATTCAAAAGTGCCTGTAATGGGTTTATTTGAAATAAATGCTTTGAGTTTGAGTTTGAGGGAACCAGCTAACAGTTCAAGCTCGCATCAGTGATGTGGTAGCGCTTGCACGACCCCACAGTCCCAGTGCCTTGTAAACTTCTGCTCACACAAAACTGCGGACAGCAAATGTACGCGGCCGTCGACAACGTTAACTCACCAATGCGTCCTGTGGCTGCCGACTTTCAACACGCAACTCAGATGCTCTGACGTGAATTGGAAGTATCGCATGTAAATCCACCAGCGCGCCACACGTGGTAATAAATCCCTTTTACGCTCGATCCACTTTAGAAAGTTGCAATCGGTAATTACTTTACATCGATTAAATTTTGCTGTTAATGGTAATGCACGAACAATCGCCAAGTTTTCGAAGTCTTGTCTATGTTAACGGGACTCGGCGCCCTTTGTGGCTTTGCTAAAATAGCCAACAATTCGCTTTCGTTCCCCTCGTTCTCTTGCATTTGAATCCCACCGTAACTGTGATGTCCACTGGCGTCGCGTCGTATGAAGCTGAGTGGTCAGATCAGGATCTAACATTGCTACGGCTCCCTGACGTTTCAGGCGACGCAGGTGCTCTCGGGGCATGGTTGCTTCGGAAAGTACCTGTGTCGCATAAACAGGGAGCCGGACGCCCGGTGTCACCACTGCGTCGACTGCCGGGAGGACACGGCGTGGCATACGCTGGCAGAGTGTGCCGCTTGGGAGGAGCCGCGCCGTGCCCTCATCACCGAAGTAGGGAACGACCTGTCGCTGCCGGCCGTCGTGAACGCGATGGTCCGCGGCGCAGAGTCCTGGGACGCAGTGGTCTCCTTTTGCGAAACGGTCATCTCGCAGAAGGAGGCTGCGGAAAGGGAGAGAGATTTCGACTCTCGACCCGGCCCGCAGCAGACGCACCGGGCGTGGGAAAAGGGCGGACAACGCCCTCTTCCGGCCCCCCTAAATGGGTCCAGGGGCGACGGATTTGGGGACATCCGTCGCTCCCCAACATCAGGACCCGAGAAGGCGGCGCGCGTAGTGTTCCGCGTGCGCCGCTCACAGACGTTGCGGGGGGAGTACACCTCACTCCCCCCGCCCGAGACGGGGCCCGCGCAAGCGGGCCGGCACCAGCCGGGGTTGCGGAAGAATTATGTGTTCCCACGACCCCGGCGTAGGTGTGAGATGGAACATTGGGGTGGTTTTTAGTCAGTAAGAGTCTGACAGACCCAGGACATCCATGAGGATTTTCCACCCCGGGAACAAAAAAAAAAGGGTCTAACATTGCTTAATAGGGTTCTTCGGTTAGGCTTTTAATTATCTGCATAATTACAACTAAGCAATACAACCGGTTTTTGAGGCATAGCCTGCAATGTACCTACTAAAATAGCCCGCCAATCCCAAGAACAGACGAACCACTTTTACATTAGATGGTTTCGGGGACATAACTAAATCAGGCTTACTTGAGCTCGGCCCCCCGTCTGGTTCCGTGTAGTAGAATAGGAACTACCCATCTCATCCCGTGGGTGTCGTAAAAGGGCGACTAAGGGAATTGCTGGAGGACTTTATTGTTTTCTTCTGTTTGGTAAGAACAACACACACCCAAGCTAAGGTTGCCGTGCCGAGAGCTGCATGGCTAGGGGGAGCCTAGTCGCAATCGTGCCTGTTGTCTGGGATCGGGCGCCTACAGGCACTAACAAGCCTTACCTCTACTTGCTCTGTAGGGTGTTGACAGATTTTTTCCTCTGATTTTCGTGGGAACTAAATGAGTTATTCAAATGCTAATAATCAACTCGGAGGTTGCGGTGATGCTCGCCACACACCACGTCAATTGCTTCCACGGAGCGAAAAGCGAGCGGCGGATTGTCGCTTAACTACGCTGAACGTGCAGGGAGGTATAAAAGATAAGTTGGATGAGGTGTGTGAGATGGTCAAGGATAAAAGGATAGATGTACTATTTGTTAATGAGACGAAAAGAAAGGGAGTGGACATATCTAAACACTGTTCTCTGACCGCTATCTGGTCGCATGTTCAAGAGACACATAGGGCCCGTCAGGGTGTGGGGGTTATCCTCTCCGAGCGATGAAATGTGTGAAAGATTATGTTTGTGTGAGTCCCAAGATTCTATGGGTAAGAACAAAGGTGGGCCTAAACCCAATTTTTTTTTGTGCGTTTATGCAACGATATCCCCTCCGGAGAGGGACGAATTCTGGAGCAGTATGTTATGCTTGGAGACTTTAATGGTTGGGTTGGCGTGAAGAGGAATGGGTACAGGTAATGGGGGGTGGGACAAAGTATTAGGTACATTTGGGGATGATAGAGTGAATGAGAACGGGATGAATTTACTAGAGATATGTATAGAGAAGAATTTGTCTGTTATGAACACTATGTTTAATCATAGAAAGGTTCACAGGTTTATGTGGGAAGGGCAAGACAGTAGAAGCATGATCGACTTTGTGATTGAGGATGAAAGATTAAAGAGTAAAATCACAGATACTAGCGCATATCGGGGTGTTAATGTAGGGACTGATCATTATCTCGTTGTATCGGATGTATGGTCTGTTCAGGTATTGGCGTCACCGAGTTCGAGTTGTTGTGACTGCTCTAGACAGAATAAAAGTAGAAACACTGCAAGAGTTTAATAGAATCAAAAGAATAGGATCAAAAGAAGACGACTTCGTGATCAATATAATGCGTTCGAAATAAATGATGTGCAATTTATTCAACGATATCAAATTAGCAAAGACTTGGTACTCATCCATTGTAAAGAGCTGAAGCCTCACATCATGAGACATGTGATCCCACGTAAGGCTAAACGAGTAGTAAAATACACTTTCCAATCTACACTAATATTAAAAAGAGGAATGATTTGATTGTTTGTTTGTATCAATAGGCTCCGAAACTACTGGACCGATTTGAAAAATTGTTTTACCATTAGAAGCCGACATTATGCCTGATGAACATAGGTTACTTCTTTTTTTATATTATAAATAATACGAAATCCACGCGGGCGAAGTGCTAGTACTCGTATATTAATAAAAGTATAATAAACGTATTATTGAAATCCTTAGAACGGCCTTTCCTTTTGGTGTTCGCCTTTAACCCATAAGCATAATCAGCGTATTATGTTCCCACTGCTGGGACATCCAGGCCTTCTCTCAGTGCGAGGGAGTGGGCCGTAATCCGCCACGCGGGCCCAGTGCGGCTTGGTAGATGTCACAAGTATTCGAATGTTTGGTTCTAAGACATGCCGGTTTCCTCACGAAGTTTTCCTTCACCGTTTTGAGAGCAGTGGTGATGAAATAATTTACACAAAGTAAAGCGCCTGTCTGGGTTCGAAACTACGACCTACAAATCGTAAATCGAGGCCGTCACCACTGGGCCACCACTTCTCTCAAAACTGTGAAGGAAAACATCGTGTCTTACAACCAAAAACCCATGATGGGCCGACAAAAACCATGGATTTATCAGTAAAGTCTAGGGTAGTTGTTTTCATTGCGTATCAACTTTACGTAGTTTTAACTAAACATTATTCTCATTTTAGGTTTTGGTAGCATTATCATAGTATGCTACTGGCTTCTACCAAACCCCCACTGGTGATATAGGCTCTCATGCAATGTGCCAGCCAAAATTTTGAACAGTAATTACCTAAGCTAATTACTGAGATTTCTTCATACTTCTTGGTGGGAATATAAAAACTCCAACAATGATTCCAGCTGGACATAAGTTAGGTACGCGCCGACGAGGGCGAGATCGCTCATCCACTATTACAATAGTACTTACAATTTTATTGTATTAATATTATATCATGTTAAAAACTGAATATTAGTTAAAATACTCAATAACACTTCGCCATATTTTTGTTAATACTCTGTTACTCATACGAATTATACAAACAACACGATAGTGTTCTTTCTTAGTGTTATTGTTTTAATGTTTGTGAAAAATACATCCATTCAATTGAAGTTGTTGAATTCCCTGCTGACCTTCAAGTGGAATACGTTCAGAAACCTCGCGTTACAATATACAAACAGAAAAACAATACAAATTAATTATATAGCACAATATAATTTGCGTTAATATTAACACCTACTTTTAAACTAGAGTAACTAGATTAAAATATTATATTTATTAATGTTATCATACGTGATTTAAATAAAACCGTAACTTACCAATTAATATTTAATTGTGTTTCTGAACGGTACGTCAGAGAAAAACTACCCAGCCTGAAGTCGCTCAGAACTAGGAACTTCATGATTAGAAATTTAACCAGCCAGTGAAATGAATTACCTGGAACTTGCCTGGTTTTTTTAAGTTCGTAATAGGTCCCAGGCCTCCCCCAGGTTACTAGGGGTCTCACCTGGTGGCGACAGGGCCGAGAGGTCGTGAAGCAAGCGACGCTTTACTATTAGCGTCGCGGCACTCCTACAGAAAACATCATAGCAACCATTCACATGGGCGCGCGTAATAATCGTTGCCAACAAAATGAGAGGCCCGTTATTACGGGCTACCGTATAGCTTCGGCAGCCGGGGGATGAAGCCTGGGTACCCCTCGCCACGCCCCTTTTGTAGCGTCAGCTTCCAATGTCATGCCTCGTCCACTTTGACTGGGGGGCTCAGATGCGACGGACGCTTTAAAGACCATCTCGAATTATTTTCTTGTACCGGTTTTTCTAATTTAAATAAATACACGTAGGTCGATTTGTTTTTACTTTATTTATTATTTATTTATCTCTAAGATCAGAAGTGGGATAAGTTTAATTACACGCGATTTAGATCGAACGCAAATAGTGTTTTGAGACTTTAAAAAAAAACACCACGTGTTGTTGATTTTGGCCGTGATTGGTTTTTGTGCATTTAAAACGTGATTCGCCACGTGTCGACTTAATCATATTACGTGCGTGCTTTTTGAAGTAGTACAACCAGGTGTTTTTTTTTGCGTTTAGTTTGTGTTGTTCGTGTAGTGGTAATTTACGTTGCTCATTGTCATAATCATGTGGGAATACACCTAGGCGTAATTCTCGAGAAAACCATTCGCATAGACGTCGCTTTGTTCATAAAAGACGTTGTGATCGTTATCGTAAATCGCGTAGCAGATCTTCTAGGCGTCGCGTCGTCGAGATAGATCAGGGTACTCTCAAAGTTCACGTAGGCACCAGGATACTTGTAACCAAACATTCGAATACTTGTGACATCTACCAAATCTCCCTCGCACTGAGAGAAGGCCTGGATGTCCCAGCAGTGGGAACATAATAGGCTGATCATGCTTATGCTTACGGGTTAAAGGTGAACACCAAAAGGCAAGGCCGTTCTAAGGATTTCAATAATACGTTTATTATACTTTGATTAATATACGAGTACTAGCACTTCGCCCGCGTGGATTTCGTATTATTTATAATATAAAAAAAAGAAGTAACCTATGTTCATCAGGCATAATGTCGGCTTCTAATGGTAAAACAATTTTTCAAATCGGTCCATTAGTTTTGGAGCCTATTTGATACAAACAAACAATCAAATCATTCCTCTTTTTAATATTAGTGTAGATTGGAAAGTGTATTTTACTACTCGTTTAGCCTTACGTGGGATCACATGTCTCATGATGTGCGGCCTCAGCTCTTCACAATGGTTGAGTACCAAATCTTTGCTAATTTGATATCGTTGAATAAATTGCACATAATTTATGTCGAACGCATTATATTGATCACGAAGTCGTCTTCTTTTGATCCTATTCGTATTCGTCACACATGATATTTTATATTCATACCCCAAAGTTAGTTGCTTTGGGGGATGATGAAAGATGTGGTTACGGAAGAAAACGTGCTAGCAGTGAAGAATTTAATCTGACGCTAATGGTCAATTCTTGGGCGGTTTATCAGGCGTCCTCGGTTCTACCTAGCACCTTCTTTTAGAAAGAAAGAAAGAAAGATATTTTATTTGGGACACTCACAGGGAATACAAATAGTAAAAGAAATAAAATTAAGGTATAAATAAAATAAAAAAATAACAAAAAAAATTATAAACTAACAGAATAACAACAAAAAACAGTAAAAAGACCTATGCGAGGCCAAAAAGGCTCCTATCTCAGCATAATGCTGCGATATTTAAAAAATTAAATAACGCAGCGCTGATATTCTGACAGGGCCCGTTATGATGCCACATTTTATATTTCTTTACGTCTCAAAGTGTTACTACATTAATTTAGCCGACTTGGGAGTCACACTAGATAAACAACTTAAAGGACAATGGGCAACTTTATACGGATCGTGGGCCCAGTGATGTAGCACTTTCTTACCTATCTTAAAATTAAGATCCAAATAAGCTCAACATTTTATTCTATGGCAGCATTACTCTAATCTACCAAATACAAAAGTTACAATGCTTCTAAAAGTCTAATAATCACCGTTACAAATGCTTATAAAATGGCCTAAAATGCGCATACAAACATAGTTGTATCTACATGTTGCCAGTCAGATTCATTTTTCTCTTTTACTTAAAAAACTCAGTCGGATGAATAAGTGGTGTAAAAATATTCTTCATTTCGGTGTTGGGTTAGGTTTGTAATTAAAAAAAACTTATTATAAAAATGAAACATCTCTATTTACTAAACTATAATATTGCACAATCAAGCGATTACTGTCCCACAGCTGGGTACGGGCCTCTTCTCAGAATGAGACGGTAAAGGCGTCAGTTCTTACTAACTTGTACTAAAGAATTGTTCTTAATGAGTATTGTCGCTGTCAATAATAATGTCGTCCCAGGCACTTTCGGGAACATAAAAGTTCTCTAAATGCCTTCCAGTTATCGAAGTACCATATAATACTGATGACTTGGGCGCATGCTCCCAACAGTCCTCATATCTGTTAAGGATGTCGTATTTTTTTTTGTTTCGGGCATTAACGATATCCACGCATATTATTGCTCATTGGACATTGGAGTTGATCAATATACACAGTGTTCTTCACGTTACCTGATTTGTAAAAGCTAATCAAACGTTTTCCAATGTTTTTTTTACAATCTATCACAGGAAGTAGTACTTAAAAAAAACTTCGTAACAAAGATATTTGCAATTTCATTTAATGAAATTTAATTAAATAAAATCCATTTAATTCAGGTTCTCCCATATTAAAATTACAACACATCACATAAAAATAAATACAATGTCATCAAATCATAAATACAATGTTATATAAAAATAGTCAAGTCAATGTCAAATAAAAATTTAAAATTAATCGGAAATTAATAATATAAAATTCTAAAAAAGTAAAACAAAAGTTGTGGGCAGATTTTTGATAAAAATAAAAACATCAATTAATAAAACAGCAAATATCACGTCGGTCGTTAACATGCCGTAGCTATATGCCTACTGCAACACTTCCTAATGTCCAAAGAGCTGACCCGCACTCTGCGCACCAAGGGTGAAAACAGTGGGTGCGCGCTTCCGCAAACATGTCCGAGGAACTGCAGAAGCGGGGCAGCCCCATTACCGCCCTGAACGCGTTGTACTGGACGCGGTGGGCACTGTAACTCGCCTGTGTATAGCTAGCCGACAGGCTACACGTGTACAAAGAAGTGCAAGTATGCTTTAAAAAGCGTGATCTTAACTTGATCAGAACAGCCTGCAAACTCTTTTGGGCCCTCCGTTCGATGTCAGCATGATAAGTATTTAAATTGTTACTTTGCGGGCATTTAGCACTACTAGTCTCAAAGACCATGCACTGGCTTTTGGCTACATTATATTTAAGGCTGTGCCCCCACTCGCGTACTCCTCACAGATTTGCATAAGTTTCCTCAAGCCACAGACCGAAGCGCTCAGCAGCACCATGTCGCCAGCATAACTAAGGTTGTTGACGCAAACATCATCAACAATAATCAGTAAAATCAATCAATCAATAATCTAATTGAGCTAAAAGATAGTGTATTTCTTTGGCGTATGTTGCCGCTTACTGTAATTAAAATGATAAATCTATCAAATGTTATTTGCATTTTATTTGCATATACGAGAGGGACCCGAGAGTTAACGAAGAAGGACGATTATTTTTGATAACGAATTCATGAAATAGATTAAACTGGTCTTTATGCTAACCTAAGTTTCTAAATCCCAAGGCTAAAAAACCACCTGATCCCTTCTCAAGACTAGTTTTTGCCAGAGAATGAACCAAGAACTGATAAATAATCCAATCATCATTATCATCATCAACCAACAGCAGTCCACTGCTGGACATAGGCCTCTCCAAAAAAACGCCATTTACCTCGACTCTCGGCAACTATCATCCAGCTGCTACCAGCCACCCTTCAAAGATCGTCGCTCGACCTAGCCGGAGGACGTCCTACCTTACGTTTGCCGATTCACGGTCTCCAAGCATATCGCGTTCCATAGCTCGCTGAGCGACCTTGAATTTATGGACCAGCCGTGCCGTGAGTTACCACGTTTCGGCTCCGTAGGTCATAACAGACAGGACGCACTGATTGAAGATGTTAGTCCCTCTTGTGAGTGACAGTGCTACTAATCTAAAGTCTGGGGGAAATAAAGATTTAACGCGTTAAAAAAGGAACGAGATAAAAACGACGTTGCCATTTCGGATAGAGAGGCAAGCATATCGGGTGATTTACGTCAAGGTATTTAGTATAAAAACTTTAGAATTCATAAATATGTGTTCGTAAAAAATGCTTATTTCCATGGTCTGAACATCTGGTCGAAGTTTATTTATATCGTCTGGAACACGGTGTATTGGTTCATGTCATATTTGACCTACGTCGTAATAAAATACGACCTCTCATTAGCGTGCTCAATCTTGATATTATTATTTTAATACTGATAACTGATACTAAAGTCGTAATTAAAAAGTATACATGATTAAATTTTTCCACCAGAGCATTTCTACACTCGGTACATATAGGGCGCACGCAAAAGATCATTGTGACGTAACGCAATATTTGTCCACGCCACAATGCAATGAAGGGTGCCGAGTTATGCAAAGTTACGTCGCTTTTGTACGTTAGCTCTAAACCCCCCGCAACGTTGACCCCCACAGATGGGCAAGCACTCGCGCTCGCCGTCCCGCACGGGGTCGCTGGGCGGTTGGAGTGTGGCCAGCGCGGCTAGCGCGGCCAGCGTGGCCAGCGTGTCCAGCGTGGCCAGCGTGGCGCAGGCGGGCGCGGCCATCCCTCACACGTTCGAGGTGCACTCCTACACGCGGCCCACGGTGTGCCGCCACTGCAAGAAGCTGTTGCGCGGTCTCTTCAAGCAGGGCTTCCAGTGCAAGGACTGCCACTACAATGCGCATCGCAAGTGTATACCCTTCATACCGAAGGACTGTAATGGAGAGATTCGGGATCAACATAGTGAGTATTGCTATTAGTATTCGTTGATATTGAAGATTGAACCTAATTATGGTACCTAAATTATTTAATAATGCATAACTATCAGACCTGGCAAAGTGCAAGATCGCTTTTTCAATGTCGAACAAATGTCAACATTCTGTTTGTTTAAATAAAATCGAAAATGCAAAAATCATAGACACTTTAACGTATCCATTTAGGTGCCGTGTCGGACTAGTGGACGTTTCTAAAATAGAATATCGCAAATAGAGTTCCTCTAGCATATGATAATAATAAATTATTTAACTATAAAATATTAAAATGTTTTATAATTTCCAATAGAATCCACAAATAATCACTTAGCCTAAAACTGTCACCAAGTAAGGTATACTTATGTTGGATAATACCCAGGTGAGTACCAGGACAGCAGCGGCGGCAGCGAGCTGTCGGAGTCGGCGCGGCTGCCGGACGACGAGTCCGACGACGGCGGGCCCGAGGCCGCCGAGAGCGCCGCCGGGGACGACGGAGAGGTAATGGCCGCACTACTCACACTCTTAAACTACAAAAACTGCTTACTGCTATGAAATTCAGGCCGCAAGTCAAACAGTTACCAGAGACGAATTAAAGAAATATCGATAATTTTAATGTAGAGGGACATTAAAAGTATCGATACTTCCCCATTTCGTCTCTAGCATCAGTCCGTCATCGTAGTAAGGGTCTTTTCATGTCCACCAACTAAGTTGAGCGTACGAAAATGTGATGACGAACGATCGTTCTTTCTACACGAGACATTAATTGCCTACAATTACAAGGACACCCAGAGAGTTTTGCGAAAATAAAAATAAATGTTCTCTATGTAATTTTTTATTTTTATTAAACCTTTCAAATTACTCTCCGCTCCTTTATACAAAGTTTCAAACGTCTGAACCAGTTTTCGCAACATTTTTTCCAGTCCGCCGTAGACACCATCGTTAACAGCCTGTTCGAACGCTGACAGCGCATCTTCCGGCGACGAAAGTTGTATCCCTTTGACGCCACTTCATCAATTCGCAAACACTCCATTACAAAGCAACAGATTTTTTATTTTCGGGAATAAAAAGAAGTCACACGGTACTAGGTCAGGGCTGTAAGGAGTTTGACCGGCCCCTGGAGTTTGACCGGCGTGCTGTCCAGGAAGCCCCTCGTTTTGAGCGCGATGTGCGAAGTCACGTTGTCGTGGTGGAGCAGTAGCCCGCGGAGCTGTGTTTGGTCGCTTGTTGCTCAGAACCGAGAAAACTACTGCCAAGCATTTGGTAGTATAACATTCAGCGTTGATGCTTCTTTGGTTCTGTAAAGGAATAGACACCAAATAGCCAGTCAAATGGAAAAAGCAAGCGATCAAAATCTTTCACCCTGCTTCTAGATCGCTTCACTTTGGTAGGTGTTGATTTGTTTTGAAACACCCAAACCGTCGACTGTCGCTTCGTTTCTGGATCGTGTTGATAAATCCAAGACTCATCACCTGTAATGATGTAGTAAACACGCCGAGTCGAGCCTGCTTCAAACTTGTTTGTCATATCACGGCACCATTCTACCCGGGCTTGTTTCTGAGCATCTGTGCGCACCCAGCGTTAAACTATCCTCCTCACGTGAAGATGCACGTGTAGAATTTCGTGAAGGCTTCGCGATCCAACCTGCAGTATGTGCTGAATGTCTTGATACGCAACTCGCCTATTGTCATGGACTAAAATTTTCACTGCTAGCACATTTTCTTCCCTATCAGCCGTCAAAGGGCGTCCACTTCTTTCGTCATCCCCCAAAGTAAGTCGACCGCGCTTGAATTCGTCATACCAACGATACACGGTTGCCTTAGAAGGGCCTTCATCCATGAATGCCATTTGAAGTCTATCGTACTATTCGTCCGGTTTCAGGCGACACTTGAAATCTTAAATAATCATAGTGCGTAAATGTTCCCGGCGCAGATCAATATATTAATGAGATACGATCATTTAAATGAGTTCGCAAACAATGTGGAGGGATTTTTTTAAATTGGAACGTACCTATTTTTACTTACACATAATCATATTTTCTCTCCTCCAGTCTCCCATACATAAAAACTTTTTTTCACAATACTTTCTGAGTGACCTGGTATGCTCCTTGGCTGTCTATTACAGCTTGCAGTCGTAATTGCAAGGAGTTAACCAATCTAGTACCAACATCAGTCCCTCGCATGTTTTCCATACTTCTTGGCAATGTTGAGCCATATCTATCATAGCCTTTTCTTGGTTTACTAGGGTGATCCCATCGCTGCACCGTTAAACCCCACAGATTTTGTATGAGCAAACTCAAACTCAAAGCATTTATTTCAAATAAACCAATTACAGGCACTTTTGAATTGTCAAGGGGTCGGTCAATCAGAAAGATGAAGCTAGTTGCCCATTCCAAAGCGTAGTAGGTACCTATGGAGAAGAAGGGCAAGAAACACCATGGACGCTGATGGAGCTTCAGGTCCGGGGATTTAACAGGCCATGGAATCACCTTAATATGTCAGAATGTGCATCAAATTAGGTGCTGCCAATCCTTGCTGCACTTGCTGCGATGTATGGCAGAATTATCGTGAACAAAATGAATATATGCCATTTCATATATGGTGTCTGTGGATACACAACCCTGGCAGAGGGAAGCATATTATCTTCCAAAATGCTGATGTAGTTCACAGCATTTACACGAGGCGGTAGTTGAACAAGCTCGCCTACACTTTCGGAGCTCATCCAACCCCACATATTAACATATATATTTCCCGATTCTCTATTTGGTACGACATGATCTACATCATACCGTGTACTGTTATATCGCCATAAATGTAAGTGACCGTGGTCGCTTCATTGGAATGACTTCTCATGACTGAAAATAGTGGATGTCCAATAAGAAATGAAAAATCAGTGTGCACAATTTACGTGTGCGGTTATTGGCACGAATCCTATTAAGCAATTCCAATAATTGAAGATTCTTCTCTGATCTACATCAAAACGTTCCACGTAATGCTGCGTTGGTTTAAATCGATCAACTTTGTATTCTTTGTAATGCAGCGGGGCGATGGTTGTTCTAGTGACGATCGCTTTTATTGCTTTCTTCGGCGTATCGTCTCATCCACAAAGCATCAGTTTACGATATTTTACTTTTTTTATATTTAAAAAAACATGCAAAATGGGAGAATGAGCTCACCGTCAAAAGCAGATCTCTCAAGATTGCACGAATGCTCAGATCTTACTTATGCATTTTTACAATACTATAGCCAATTTTTTCGGAAATTGAATTGGCTCGCGTAAATAATTACGGGTACGATTCACTAAAATACGAAGTTATCGTCTCTGATATCGATATTTTCTTCGGATAGGTTTTCAGAAATAACAAGTATTTACACACACATAACATCACGCCTTGTTTCCCCGAAGGGTTGGGCAGAGGTGTACCTATAGTACACCCACATTTCGCCAGTTATGTTTAAGTCCCATGTAATAGGGGGCGAGCCTATTGCCATCTACGGGGCACAAATCCAGACTTCGGGCTGCTACTGAGAAATTCCAGATAGAAAAACCCAATAACACGTTGCCCGACCTGGGAATCGAACCCAGGACCTCATGCTCAGCAGTAGCGATTGCGACCACTAGACCAACGAGGCAACGAGACAAGTATTTATTGAGCTTTAATTCAACGAAGGTCAGTATCAAATAGATTAGATAAACGTGTGCAACATTGTATTGATTTATCAATGACAATTTATTAACCTTCAACCTCTATGGATAATACTATTTCCGATTATAAGCAATTTGTCATCTTGTTTATGCATGCGGTTAAAGTTCGTGTTTAATCGTGTAATCTCGCTAATGTATTAAAACAACAAAATTCGAAAGTTTGAAAGTGTCTCATCAATTAAAGTCCGTAACTGTAAATTACAAAATGAAAAATTCTTCTTGAATTCTTTAAATTGATGAAACAAAAACTAAACATTTCATATAGTATAAAAGTTAACCATATTGCTTTCGTTCTTTTTACGTGATACTTGTTCTAATTAATCTTTCACATCCAAACAGACAAACAGATAAAAAAATGGTGTTGGACCGAGTCTTATAGAAACGAACTGTTTCAGTTTAAGTTTATTTATTTCGTAATCAACAGGTTTTAACAAATACTTTTTAGAGGCCTTCTTTTAAGTATGGAGATACCTGTAACAGAACACCTCCCTCTTCCATACGTCTATGTGTACACATACAAAACCTATTAATGACAGAATCAATAACAAAGTAGTTACATTACGAAAAACAAGAATATAGAATCTACAGATGATTAGTTACATAGGTTAGATACTTGAATTCGTAATCTCAGATAATTTACATTTCATTCCCACTGACAAACAAATACTGAGAAAAGCAGAGAAAAATTAATTGGTTGCTTTAGAATTAGAATCGCATGGCGTATGTCATTGAGTTTGTTGTACCACATTTCGGGCAGCATATATGCTGCCCGTACTACTTTAAAACTACTTGCTTGAGGTCTAGAAGTTGAACCGACTTAATATGGGCACATTCCATAAAATTCTGTCTCAGCCAAGTGGTGATGATGCGAAAACTCTGTTCAGGTTCATGGCACGAATGTAATCCGTAGCAATGTATATTTAGGGTACGATGGAACTGACAAACGCATTGTGGTCATACAAGTCCCTAATTTGTGGCGGCATCTTCACCGCCACAACGCATCACACTGACGTCACACAAATCCTGCATCGCACAATCAGAGTTTACCACGCAGCTAGCATAAATACAACTTCCCGACAACAATCATCGGGCAGTTGCCCACCAGATACGACATTCATCTGGTCGGAGGATCCTCCCTTTTCTACGGAGTATGAGTGAACTTTTCACATCTTCATATCTCTTCAAATTAAATAAAGAAAAAACATTTTTTTTTCAATGTTCTGAAACGCCTTATCCACAGATTTATTATCTAATATATAAAATTCTCGTGTCGCAATGTTTGTTACCAAACTCCTCCGAAACGGCTGGACCGATTTGTATGAAATTTTGTGTGCATATCGGGTACGGTCACTACACATCCTCACCTTAAAGAACTTCATGAAAATCAATTTTGAAAACGCCGAAAAATAGTCTATTTTTACAATGCTATTATGAATACTGTTGCTTTTATTTATTGAAGGGTATTAATTAACTGACAATTGTGTGTTGGCATCCAGGTGGAGCTCCGTCGTCGCGACGACGAGCCGCAGCGCGACACACTGCCGGAGCGCTCAGCCAGCCGCCCCAGCAGGTGAGGCGAGCTCCTGTCTATACAACGTGTGTGGTGGTGGGCTGTACGCTTTCTGTTACTCTGTCACCTTTCTACTATCGCATATACTTGTATAGGTGTTGTTCGTGGTTCCAGTTGGATCTGTGAAGGATTTGTGTAAGCCTTTTGGTCCTATGTGACGTTTATACCATCATATATATTTGTTTAGATGATGATTTAAACCATAGGTTCTCAACATGGGCGATAATCCCCCTCGTGGTCGTTTGAGACTTTCAAAGGGGCAGTAGAAGACCCAGAGAAAATTAGGGGGCGTTGAGATGGGATCTTAGGACTAATTTTATTTATTTAATTTTTTATTAATAAAATATAATATAGACTCAATAATATTACACGTTAAAATTCAAGTATTGTATAGATTCAAGTTTTTTCTAACTGAACAGACAGCTGTGCTGCTGGGGAGTTTATGGCGCCACTTCCTCTTCCCAGCTAAAGCACTAGGAAGTGGTGAAGGGCGGGCGTGCCGGGGGACTGTCTTATGTAATTTTGACGTTCGAAAAGGGCTGACTCTCAGCCTAATTTTGGTTTTAAATATAATCGTGACAATAGCTGTTTCTGATCCGCGACAGCTGGTATGTGCAAAAAAATGGCGGACTAGAAAATCAATAATCTCAAAGTGGTTGGCAAAATAAAGTTGAAAAACCTATGATTTAAACTTTATACTTAAAGTTCTTCATACAAAAATTGAGAACCGAGTCTAAATGCCCGCTTGCAAAACTTAATTACGTTTAGAGCTGAACATAATTATTTGAAATATCATGCTGTCTCTGTTATGTTCATACGTTTAACAGAAACTAAACGATGTTTTAAATGTGTCTAGTTATGATGCAAGTTGACCTTAGTCCGAGATTTTTGTATGACGAGGTTTGTGGGATACGCTTTGTGTAACTATGTAACGTGTCTATTATACTGTGATCTATGTAATCTAATCTTACTCGCCTGTATTGTGCTACTGCGGGGCAAAGGCCTCCCTCTCCCTTTTCCACACAATACGGATGATGACTAATATTAAAAATGTTCGAAAAAATAATGTAATTTTAAAGAAGGCATAGTAAAAGTGAGATAATCGAAATCTGTTAAATGAATGTATACATGTAGAAGCTACACGTTTTGAAAGTTTTTGGAGGGGATTATTCCCGTCCCTGTCGCGCGGTACGGGCAATGTATGGCGCTAGTATGAAGTTACATAGTCGTGACGCCACTTCAACGATAGTGCTGTCTTTGTCTAACAGTTACTTTAAAACGTTTATAACTTGGATATTTTTTAAGCTTTTACACTTTTTATAATATCGTTTGCACTATTTGAAAACAAATATTTTTATTAGTTAAAAATCTAAAAATTGTCATCATCCCTATTCTGTCCGTTCGTTAGGAGTCAAACTTGTCCCGCCATCTTCGTCTCGGCCTGTTGCGATGGCGTCGTGCGTGTATTGAGACCCAATCGATGGTTCTCTTAGCCCATCTGACATGCGGCAGACATTTCCCGCCATGTCTAAATGGGTAAACGGACGTTACCCATCTCACAAAACTTGGTAATGGCGCGCAGTGTTGTGTTCCTTATACGGTCCGAAATTCGAACCCCCAGGATACTGCGCTCCATGGCTCGCTGGCAAACCTCGTGCTTGGACCTCTGCTGAAGTGTCAAATACCAGGTTTATAGTAGTATAATATCTTCTGTGCTAGACTAAACTTCAAAAAGATCTAAAAATATGCATACTAAGTTCTTAATAATAAAAAATGTGTCTAAAAATCTAAATCTACACTGCTACATGCGAACAACGCATCACACTGACGTCTGACGTCACACAAATCCTGCATCGCGCAATCAGAGTTTACCGCGCAAACTCAAACTCAAAGCATTTATTTCAAATAAACCAATTACAGGCACTTTTGAATTGTCAAGGTAGCATATATACAACTTTTCGACATCAACCGTTGCGCAGTTGCCCACCAGATACGATATCCATCTGGTCGGAGGATCTTCCCTTTTCCATGAGTATGAGTGAACTTTACACCTTGTTCCTCATATCTCTTCAAATGTTATGATGGAATAGGTGTTATCCTTACTACAGGATCAATCAAATCCCTTATTATAAAATTCTTTGAAAAATTTCCTGCTTTTAACTTCGCTGCTTTATGCTTTTTTAATGTCTAATAAATTTCTGTTCTTTGTCCGTGTTTTAAACTAAAGGTGGTTTTAAGTGTTATTTAAGGCTAACCTGTTTGATGCGAAAATGACAAAAAAAGAACGCTTTACTTACACAATCGTGACACTTCTAAAGGCTATATAATTGTGTTCTTGTTTTGCCTGTTTTGAGTGAGAAGGAAGCACACTATAACACGTATTTAATAGGATTGCTTGCTGGAAGCTTTGCCACGATATGACGATACAGCGCTGGGTTTTTTATTGTCAAAATCACCAACGAAAGCGATCAATCAGCGACAAGTCAAAAAACTTAGCTACATCTCGCGATGAAGTTTTCATCAAGGAATTCTGGCAGCTGGCTGTAACAAACCTATCATTTATAATAAGTGCGAAACTTAAATTAGCAGCATTACAATGTTCATAACTGTTGCAGCATTACAGTTTTGAGCCATTTGGGGTCGAAACGATCAAAATTTCTCGTCGACTGGGCGACTTAACATGACCGGAGGGCTGTCTCGTTTTTTGGCCAAAGAATTAGCATTGCCATTCAACGTGGCAATGCTGCCAGCCTTCTGGGCACGTTTTCGGATGACAGCGATGCGGACGAGTACTGCGAAGCTTAAGTGTCCTTTTGTTTTTTGTATTTATTTGTATGGTTAGTTAGTCATTGGAGTTATATACCACTGTAGTAGGTCTTTCTGCGTGGGTCGTAGCTGATATTGAATAACCTTAATCAATAGTTGGGCTATCAATGTTTCAAATCCAACTGGTAGTTCCAGAGATTAGCGTGTTCAAACAAAAAATTAACAAAATCTATAGCTTTATTCTATTAGTATAGATTTTGATAAATAAGTATTCGGGCCAATTTTATAGTAAATAGATAAATGAAATAAGGTTTTTCAAATAAACAGTGTCCTGCATTTTCATCACGACAGGGATTGTTATAAAAATAGCGTTTGGTACGGTTTCAATGAATGAATGAAATGCACCGACCCCAGCGTAGTTTGACCAGACTCGATTAATCGAATGAACCCCAAGATTCGTACTAGCCCCTGAAGCCTCATGCTTCATGGTGCTACAAGGACCATTGCATCTCGAGGAAAATACCGGGGGGGGGGGGGGCTTTAATGGTAGAAAGGACGTGCTCTTAGGATAGGAAGGAGTGTGAGCCAACCGAGTGTGCACCCTAAAGTTAGCATACGACTAGTGGAGAGACGGGTTATATTTATCTATGGGAGGGCATCTTTTATTGACGTTGCAGTTGAGTTGATTCAGGTCGAGCATCATCGGTAAATCTTTTCTCGGCTCTTTTCTATGTCCTTGCTCTGCTGTGATAAATGTTTCTGTTTTCACTTTTCAGTGCCTTCGTCTGAGGTTTCGCTACTAACCGTTTGCGGTTTTTGTATATCTCATTAGCAGCGTTCATGATCTTCCACCGTGTCCATGTTGTTATTTGTAATATCCAAAAATGCCCATTCTGCACTCACAAATAGCTCTCAGTTGCAGCACTTTTTCAGGTTTGTGAGTGTTGATTTACCTCGAACAAAACCATGCTGGGATTGGGAAAGATACGGTTTAAAATGAGAATAAAAATGCTGATATAAAGACGCTTCAAAAAGTTTTGCCATACCAGATAACATACTTATGGGTCTGTAATTTTTACAATCTGACTTGTCACCATCTTTGTAAATGGGCACAACGTGCGCCTTTTTCCAGCATTTCGGAAACGTTCCCAGTTTCAGCGATCGATTTAACAAATAATAGAGTGGCAAAGATAGCTCTTCAGCACAGTTGACCAGAAAACGAGAAGGTATACGGTCCGGACGCGCAGCGATTTATTAAGCGACAGCGCATTTATTAAGGTCCAGTTGTTTCAATGCACGCAAAACATAGTCGAACTCAACATAAATCTCCGATAAAGAAGAGTTACATTCAATACCTGCGCATGCCTCACCACTAGGGGGAGTTTCAGACGTATCCTCAAAAACTGAACTAAAGAACTTCGAAAATAACTCGCTAATAACTTGACTGTCGGATGAAACCACTCCACCAAATCCGTCATCGTTTGTGGTAAGCCATTCGTTCTTTTTTTGCCATTGACGAACTTCCAAAATGATTTGATATTATCAGATAAACGTGGATTTTATAAAAGAACTATTATAGCATTCTTTTGTAAGAAACTTGCAACTACTACGCAACATTGAGAAGGTGTCATAATCACGGGGGTTATTATATTTTTGAATCGTCTGTGAAATTTATTTTTCTCATTGAGACATTTTTTAAGAGCTGGAGAGTACCAGAAAGGCTGAGCAGACTCACTCAAGTTGGTTGTGGGAGTATGCTTGCTGATAATAGAGTTGAGAACCATGTAAAACTCATCCTTCGCCCGATCGATATCACTTGACAATCAACCTCTGCGATAGCCACCTTTACCTTCGCATATTCACACTTGTGGAAATTGAGTCGTTCGATTTTATAAGGTTTCATTTGTTTAGTAGGAATGCTGCCTTTTATTTGTATGCTTAAAGGTGGGTGATGATCATCAACCCGACTGAGTGGCTCATCATTTAACATTACTTGGATACTATCGGAAGTACAGAGGACAAGGTCTAAGAATCTGTTGTTTTTGTTAGGTATATGATTAAACTGTGACAAATCACAAAGGGCCAACAAATCCAGCAAGAGAGCACTTACAGTCAGTGGCTGCTACAGAATTCGTCAATTTGCTGCAAAATGGCGAGGGTGTCCATAACAAACCCGGAACATTAAAATCTCCAATAATCAAATTGACACATTCGTCACGAGAATCCGTTACAATATTTTGTGTATTCGAATAAAAAGCTTCAAGGTCAGTATTTGGTAAATCCGGGGGAAGGTAACATACGCAAACGTTGTACTGATTCTCGTGCGAGTTGTTAGGCAAAATACTTACCCAAATATCTTCCACTCTGCTGTCCCATGAGTAATGTCTTATCTCTTTGTAATGTTTTTGTATAGCTATTAAGACACCCCCTCCATCAACCTTCGTTACACATGAACTTTCGCGGTCTCTTTGAAATACGTTATACCGTTGGTCAAATACCTCGTTATCAAAAATACCAAAATTAATATTCGTCTCCGTTAAACAAATGATATCATAATTACAATTAAGTGAATTAACATACAGATCCTGCAATTTTGATCTTATTCTATTCACATTCTGATAATAAATTAACATTAAAAGGTAGAGTACATAGATAAACGTGATAATCAATTGTGTGAGTTTAGATTAGACGAGTTTAGCTAAGCAACTAGCGTCTTTTATAAGTCTAGCCTGCTCTTGCTCAATCTTTCTAACATAAATGCGGCCGTATTTTACCCATACAAATTTATAAGAGCGTTCCATAACTGCCATTTTCGTCGCGGCGTGAAGCTTCTTGCATTCGGGTGAAAGATGTTCCGCCAAGTAAATAGTGCGTTTATCTCCAGGAACGCCCAGGTGCGACGAGTTTAAAACGTTCTCTTTTATGCCTTTATTATATTGCGTGACGGCTGAGAGAAGCATATCTCGTTGCCTTTCTGATGGAAATGTTGCCAGTATATTTCTTGGACGGACAAATTCACTGTTTGTTTTTGCAACGCGACGAATTGCTTGTAAGTCTGTATCAGGGATTGGCACTTTAATTTCGTTACACAGATTTTTAAAAATTGCAACTAGGTTTTCTGTTTTCCTTTCCGGCACACAATGAATTTCAATATTGCGGCTTCGCGATAATTTTTCAATCGCTTGCATACGACGTGTAAGTTCAGTCATGTCTGAGCGGAGTTTAATGTTCTCAGACTCAAGCGACTGGATGGTATTCCGAACCGAAGCTAGATTAACATTAATGTCTTTTTGTTCAGTCGCAAAAAAATCTGTAGTGCGTGTAAAATCCTCTCTCAAGCTGTCGATCGCGGATGCTATTTCCTTCTTGATGTCTGCAGTTAGGGCATCTCTGATGCCTTCAAGCTTACAATCTAGAAGTTGGCCAAATTGCTCGTATGGAATAGCACAAGAAGCATCTGGCAGATTAACAAGCGTTCCAGTAGCAATTTGAAGCGAAGACTTCTGCGGGGACGCTTTTGAATCGCTATCGGGAATGTCCAATAAATCATCGCAGGACATGTTAGCATCTTCACGAAGAATATCAAATTGGTTTCGCACCGGAGTATTGTCTTGTTTAGGACGGGCTATGTTGATTGCGGTGAGGTGAGGCCGAATTTCGGCATGATAAACACGGTCAATACATAAGAAAAATAATGAGGACCGTGAGTACAATCGAATTTCGCTCATACTCACGGTCCTCATTATTTAAATAATAGACACGAAAATTGAAATATTGAAGCCATGAGAAAATGTACTATACCATTTTGTCGACGATACGATTCTTAAAGCAATGAAACACTCCAGAAAGAGATCGTTACCCACCACCACACATACCCCGCCCTCGACGCCCCCCCAACCCCCTGGTCTAGTAGATCTGACTCGTCCGCACGTTACAGCTCCTCCTCCTCGCCCAGCGCCAACATCCCGCTCATGCGCATCGTGCAGTCCGTCAAGCACACCAAGAAGAGGGAGGGACAGTGGCTCAAGGAGGGCTGGCTCGTGCACTTCACTAACAAGGATAAAACAGTAAGTACTGTTAGGTCCGGGGTTTCCTAGACGTAGGTTAAAAGGCTGACAACCTGAAATGGGTTTGCGACAGCGCCGCCGAGGCCGGCCCAGGAAGAGTTGGTGAGACGACCTCGACGCATACCGCAAGGTTTGGATCGAGCTGGATCTGGAAAAGGGCGCCTGGAAAGATTTGGGGGAGGCCTTTGTTCAGCATGGGGACAATGCGGGCTTACAAAAAAAAAAGGAAACGCATACAAGCTTGTTATTTCATTATCATTAAGGATTAAATACTTTAACATACTAATAGGTACCCCGCGTCAGCCGTTGTTGCTGATAATTGACTCTTTTTTCCTACTCTTCTAAATATGAAATAAGGTTTATCTCTTAATATAATACATGCCAAATATTTATTTATTTATTGAAACTTTTTGAACCCAAAGAGATACAAAGGCGGACTTAATGCCTTTAGGCATTCTCTACCAGTCAACCAAGGGTGGTGAAGAGATTAGATGGCAGGTGCATTTAGTTGAAGGGAACAATGATGGAAGAAAAACTTTAAAAATATATAAATTGTGATGTGTGATATAAAATAGATATTGTGTAACTTATAATACACATACATACATATTTACAAAATTAAAATGAGAAATATTCATGGAGGTTGGATTAGAACGCCCGCCAGGTAAGGACCTGTACTGTACTGCGTGTGTGTGCATTACTAGCTCATGAAATATTTCAGCCTATCTCTGGCGTGGGTACTCATCTATATTAACAGATCCATAAGCCGCAGTAGCCACATACATTTATGAGGGCATGTAGGCTTTTAAGCCATCTTTTTCGTCATCGGACGATGAGTAACTTTTTCCGATATCCACGACAGAAGAGAGAAAAATACTAATAATGTTCCATGTAATGTTTTAGCTTAAACGTCACTACTGGCGTTTGGACAGCAAATCCATCACGCTATTCACTTCGGAGCAAGGCAGCAAGTACTACAAGGAGATCCCGCTCAACGAGATCCTAGCCATCGACACAGCGAGGCAGCCGCATGCGGGCACAGGTACGCGAACTTACTAGATAGGGTCGATCGACATGAAATAGTCGATGTTAACCGCCTCACAATGCGATATACACTGTGGCATTTTAGTCGTCTTACACAGGTGGTCCACTCAATGTATCCGACATAGAAAACCTCTAGGCGCTATAAAAAAATGTTACCATTCATTAAGATAATATGTACTGTAGAGAATCGAGCTTAACACAACACCTTGCATGCGGTCTGTACGCGCAAACTTCATGATCAGCGCGTCATCGGCAAGTTGAGGCGCGGAGCGGCAGCGACATGGCTCGGCCCAACCACCACTCGCTTCAACGGACTCCACCGCAACGGACGATACTCCTAATATAATTACCACTTGTTTGTCCGGGAAAGTTTATTATTGTTATGAGCACGGCATTAAACCATTGCCGAAATAAATACAGTCCACACTTTCATTGTGGTCCTTCGAGCCGGATCTCGCTGTCTTATTGGCAGAGCCATGTCGCTGTCAGCTCAGCTTGTGCAAGGAGTGAATAGGTACCTACCTACTTCACAATGAGTGATAGGAACTATCAATACTCGAATATAGAGTACCTACAACTGGTGCGCCTGTACGCAATAAGTGGTGAAAATTTACAGTAAGCAAGGAGATTATATGGTGCGCCTAATAATATGAAAATGTTACATATGTGTATTGAACAAAGTGGAAGGAAATTTGAACAGCTGCTGCTATACAAGTAAAGCTTATTTACTTGCCTATGTAAATAAAAGGTCATAATTTTTAAATACGCCGGAAACAATTTACATTAGTACTGCCAATTTGGGTTGGGTCTAGTATCGTTTGGCAGGAGTTTTGGGGTAAAAAGGGTTAAAGATTGTAGGGGTGGGTTCCCTGATTATAACGCTACAACTCGTATTACAAGATAATGCATATTTTTCGAGAAATTAATAAAAAATGTTTCTAACCTCAAATTAGATAAACAGCGAAACGAAACGTTAAAATCGGCGATTGACAACCAAATCTCTAGTGTATTGTCTGTGGTGGAAAATGTCGTGCAAAATCTATGAAACGGAACGTAAAAAAAAAAACGCTATTTGTGTCAGTGTCATTTGTTTAGGGTCATTTCAGGTCATTTCGTTTCTCCTCAAGTTGTGAGAGCTAGTGTACCCCGACTTCATGGTTAAAATAGGTCGACACTGTTCCAAAACCGAATCGGGGCACCCCGACTTCACGTAGTCTTTTGGCTCATAAGCAGAAGCGACATTAAAGTGTTTTGAGGTTAGGTTACAATAATTAGTTTTTCTCAAGAACGGTGCGTTACCTTTTCATGGGAGTGGTACCAGGGGGGGACGGAGAACCCTCCCCCAACCCCCCCAACCCCTCCTCCTGCCAAACGATACTAAATTTTACCCGCCAATTTCATTAACATCTTTTGTTTGTAATTTGCCAGGTTAGAGATAGAAATTCTGGTTCTAATGTAGGTAGTTAATAACTACCTACCAAATCGTCAAATAGGGTCGAACGAAAACAAATTGACCGGTTTTTTAAATCGACCGTATGTTTGTAACTTAAATCATACATCTTGTTTATTAACCTGCACTTACTATCTATCTTACACAATTTAGTTTGGGTTTTATTAAGAAAAATGACGGTCCTTTTTTTTGGGTGGGTAATCATCAAATGACTTCCTTCGCTCTGGATGGAGCGGGAGGGCGTGTCAGACTTTTACTGACTAAAACCTACCCGTGTTCCTTCAGTTGCCTGTGCCAGGGCCTCGGTTTCTCTTTCGAATTGCCCGCGACCCTGAAAAATTACAGTCCTAAGCCCGTAAAAGTATGAAGGAAGAATTTTAATTAGCTAACTTTTAAATTTTACAAACTGCTACATACTGAGAACATTAAGATTGCAATAGTAAGAAACACACTTTTGCGCTAGGGTTGAATGAACTCTGATAAAGATGTCGCCCGTTCGCTGGCTCGGACCGCGTTCGTAACAGCGTGTTTCAAACTACGTAATGCGCCATAGTGTTTTTTTTTTTCATGTTATGACTAATTACATATTCTTAATTTTTATTTTTTATGAATGTTTAGTAGTCATTGGATACATGAAGCGGGCTGCCGTTGGTAGATCTCAAAGGTCGATGTCAGCGACCACAATCTATATTTTGTTTTTGAATTTTATACAGAGAAGCAAAAACACAAACAATCATTGAAAATCGTTCTATGATTACCGGCGAAGGGACTGCCAGCAAAAAAATTATATGTAATTTAGGAAAAGTGGCCGACATGGGAAAGCATTAAAATATTATTATTTTTACATTACCTATACCCAGATGTGCGCCGCGACAAGGCGATTCCTAGCAAAAACTGTAAAGCACAATTTCGAAAAGGTCAAATAAATGAAAGCTGCTGTTATCCGCGAAGAGATGGAGACGGTATAGGTATGCGTTTGGGGTAAGAGGTCGTGTGTGTGCGTTTGTGTGTACTTACGTCTGTTAACGTTTGCCTCCAAAACTACTGGACTGATCGATACTTGTCTAATCTGATTGTTTTCATGCGACGACATTTACGTCGACTTGAAGTTGCTTGTTGTGCAATATAAACAGTTTGATACAGAAAACCTGCTTGCTTTTAACAAACAAGTTTTCTTTTCCTTATGCTTTATGATCTAATTAATGCGCACAAGCTTTGGTCGAGCAACATATTAAATTTTACTTTTCGTTTTTATTGTCTTTAATTTTCGTGTTGTTTTGTTTTTTTGTTTCCATCTTGTTTTTTTATAAACATGCTGCTAAGTGCCGTGTGGTGTTGCAGACGTGATGCACTGCTTCGAGGTGCGCACGGCCAACGTGGACTACCTGGTGGGCGTGGAAGAAGCGTGGGCGGGCGGGGCGCCTCCGCCGCCGGACTCCGGGCTGGGCGCCTACCTGGCGCGCTCGTGGGAGACTGCCGTGAGGCAGGCGCTCATGCCTGTCACACATCACTCGGGTAAGCAACACTAACGTGGACTACCTGGTGGGCGTGGAGGAGGCGTGGGCGGGCTGGGCGCCTACCTGGCGCGCTCGTGGGAGACTGCCGTGAGGCAGGCGCTCATGCCTGTCACACATCACTCGGGTAAGCAACACTAACGTGGACTACCTGGTGGGCGTGGAGGAGGCGTGGGCGGGCTGGGCGCCTACCTGGCGCGCTCGTGGGAGACTGCCGTGAGGCAGGCGCTCATGCCTGTCACACATCACTCGGGTAAGCAACACTAACGTGGACTACCTGGTGGGCGTGGAGGAGGCGTGGGCGGGCTGGGCGCCTACCTGGCGCGCTCGTGGGAGACTGCCGTGAGGCAGGCGCTCATGCCTGTCACACATCACTCGGGTAAGCAACACTAACGTGGACTACCTGGTGGGCGTGGAGGAGGCGTGGGCGGGCTGGGCGCCTACCTGGCGCGCTCGTGGGAGACTGCCGTGAGGCAGGCGCTCATGCCTGTCACACATCACTCGGGTAAGCAACACTAAAAACAGTTACTCCGCCTAATTAAATTAATCAAAATATTTCGTTTCTGCTTCTAGCGGAAGCTCGCGGCTGTGCAGTAGCGGAAGCAGAAGGCGAAGGCAGCACAGAAGAGAGGGTGACGGATATGGCGCAGTTGTACCAGATCTATCCTGATGAGGTTCTGGGCTCGGGCCAGTTCGGTATCGTGTACGGAGGCCTGCACAGAAGGTCCAAGAGACCCGTGGCCATCAAGGTATGTCTTACAGTCCCTTCTGGATAGAAGCTAATGTATGCGGAAACTGCTAGCCTAGATTTCACCTTCGTTTGTGCCATGTTACTTGTTTTTTACCCGACTACGGTGAAGCTCAGATGAAGGGGTTTTTTTTTTAAGTTACTCTCTTCAATTCGAATATCCGCAAGGTTTGCGCAGATCTCTTTCTGTCATCATACACTAGCACTTCATATCTAGCTAAAGTTGAAATTTTCTATCCCTCCCCTCCCCAGGTGATAGACAAGCTCCGTTTCCCGACGAAGCAAGAAGCCCAGCTGAAGAACGAAGTAGCAATCCTTCAAAACCTTTCGCACCCCGGGGTTGTGAACCTTGAGAGGATGTTCGAGACCCCTGAGAGGATCTTCGTCGTGATGGAGAAGCTCAAGGGCGACATGTTGGAGATGATCTTGTCTCATGAGAATGGAAGGCTGACCGAAAGGATTACTAAGTTTTTGGTGGCACAGGTAAGTTTTTTTACCGTACAAGGTTGAAATTCAAAGAATACGTGTCATTTTCAACTGAAACCTAAGTGAGCGAGTGTGACTTTTCTTTTTCATAACTTTCACAGCAAATCCGACCGGTTCTTTTTCATAACTTGCACAGTTAAGCCTACCGGTTCTTTTTCATAACTTGCACATTTAATCCGACCGGTTCTTTTTCATAACTTGCACTATTAATCCGACCGGTACTTTCTCATAAATTGCACAGTAAATCCGACCGGTACTTTTTCACAACTTGCACAGTTAATCCGACCGGTTCTTTTTCATAACTTCCATAATTAATCAAACTAAAACTAAAAGTCCTGCCCTTGTCCCATGTTACCTGGGATCGTCGCAACACGTCTTCTTCTTCCATTCTCCTAATTGATAAATGATAAATGATTTTATTTCTGTAAATAGGTTTGTACAAACACTTTTACACGTCAATCATATTTTAAAAACTAGGTGAGATCGGCATTTCCTATCTGACTACTCTGAGAAGAAACGCCGAAACAAACTCAGAGGTCACAGTCTCTTTTAAAGTCCAGACATAATCTTGGTCAGGTCATGTGAAGACCATGTGGATTGATATCTAAAATGGTCTTTCGAGGAAAGAACCACACAGAATGAGTGGACCTGTCCAGTCAGTGCACGCATTTGTCAGTTGTCATGCAGCTCAACACAGAACTAAAGGAGCTAAACGATTAATGTCAATCATTATCAATAGAAATAAATTGCGTTAAACAATCGATTATCGAAAAACTAATGTATTTATCGTCGAGCTAAAAACAAGAAAAAAATAAACAGTTAAAACCAATCACTCGGTAATATTCAACATCTCGCCTCACAGTTCTCCAGACATACAATCCTTTTAACAAAACCCCTTCACCGCAGATCCTGGTAGCCTTGAAGCACCTGCACGAGAAGAACATCGTGCACTGCGACTTGAAACCGGAGAACGTGCTGCTGTCCTCGGACGAGGAGTTCCCGCAGGTCAAGCTGTGCGACTTCGGCTTCGCGAGGATCATAGGGGAGAAGTCGTTCAGACGGTCCGTCGTCGGCACGCCCGCGTATCTTGGTGAGTGTAATGTAGCTATGGAAATCCAAACTTTAGAATGCACCTACGAAAAATATATCATACAAACGTTTTATTCGTATGATGCAGCGTTAGCCGCAAATGTTGAACAAAGCTTGGCATGTTCATAGCATGTCACTTGCACAACTTATAATAACAGCCACAAGTAATAATCCAAGTAAATAAATAAAACGCGTCTGTAAACTATAAGCCATTTATCAGAAATCTTTAAAATTATACCCTGTTCATTTTTTATGGTTTGTGTGACACATCGAAAAATAACTCGATGGATTTCTTATTAACAGTCACCTAACCATAGATATTAATTATTAATTTTGATTAAAATCATAGACGAAAGAATAAGCCATAGGATCATCTGGTTCACCAAAATTTTTTATAAGCTGAAGCCCCGGCGCGCCGGGGCTTTAGCTTATAATAAAAGGGCGTTTTTAGGCGTTGCAAAGCCTCTTTTTTTAAACAAAAATAATAGTTTTAGCGAGACTAACTGTTGTATTTATTAATACAATAATATTTCCCACCAAAAACACAAATGTGAAAATGGGTGCCAAGTTTCTTTCGTAACACAATTGTTACAATTGTTCGAAATTATGTCTGACAGCTGAGCCGGCGCTGCCAGTTGCAGTTTAGGTTATTATTGGTGGTCTAAGTTTTGTAAATAGGGATGGTGACTAATATGCCAAGCGTTGTATAATATTAGAAATGTTCGAACAAATCATGTAATTTCAAAGAAAGCATCTGTAAAATGAGAAATATTTAAAAAATCTGTAAAATCGATGGAAATATGAAGAAGCTACACGCTTTAAAAGTTTTTGGAGGGGATGTTTCCCGTCCTTGTCGCGCGGTATGGGTAATGTATGGCGCTAAGTATGAAATTATTTAGTCGTGTCGTCACTTCTACGATAAGCTGTCTTTGTCTAACAGTGGTTTTAAAACGTTTACACTTTTTCTATTATAGTTTGCACTATTTGCAAAACAATATTTGGATGAGTTTAAAAATATATATATATCATCCCTATCCCCCTCTATCCTATTAGAGGTATGAGGAACAGGGTGTTAAGTTCACTCATACTCTATGGAAAAGGGAGGATCCTCTGACCAGACGGGTGTTGTGTCTGGTTGGGCAATTGCCCGACGATTGTGGTCGGAACGTTGTATTTATGCTAGTTGCGCGGTAAACTCTGCTTGCGCGATGCAGGATTTTGCGTGACGTCAGTGTGGTGTGTAGTTTGGATGTGGATGTTATAGATTATCTGGTATACAAAACAATAAAAGCAACTTTTCATCATGGAACCTATTTTCCTGCGAAAGTTTTTGTTGCTATTATAATTTCTAAAGGCGCTAGGTGTAAATAAAAATCGATCTTATGGAAAATATTTCAAATCGTTAAAATTCACGCGATTATTTTTTTTTTCCTCACAATTACCCAGCTGGACGCCAAAGGAGATCAGACATATCGGGCCCAAAATCCAAAACCCAATGAAAAAAAAGGTTGTAACCTAAGGCGGGAAAGTCCACCCAAGCAGTTTATACTATTTTACTACAAATCTCTACGACTTTTCTTGTTCCTGTTGTTTGTTCTGACTAGTCGCATAGTTCATAAGTTGTGTGCCCTTCTGGAGGCCTAAGCAGCCGACAACCTCCTAGTTAACACGCGAGTTGCCATTTTTTTCAAAATGGGTATATGTATGAGCTCCTCGTTTGTACCAAACCATATTATTCATGCGACTATTGTGGCAAGTGGGTTTCTAGGTAGTTAAGGAATGAAACCAAAGGTCACTTTACACATTAATTTCACGAGACACAGGGAAGTAGGTTTTAAGGTCTCTAAGTACTGGTTCACTGGTCACAGGAGTTAGTAGAAGAGAACGTTACTGCCCTGGGCTTGGCTACGCCGCAGCACGATGTCCGGCGTGAGGTCACAGGGCAGGCATCAGTGTTGGGGAGCGACCCCAGAGATCACTCGACGTGGGCAGCACCACGCAGGGATGCACGACCGCGTGTAGGCACGTGGTCCGCTCGGCAGGGGCCTCCACACGTGGCGGGCGTGGGGGCTCGGCACCCACGAGCCACGAGGAGGGCAGGTTCAGGCGGCGGTAGCGGCCGCGTGGGTAGTCCGCGTGACTGGCGTCTCTCCAGCGGTAGGGCGGAGGCAGCGATGACGTCAGTCAGCGGTAGGCAGGACGTGTAGCCTAATACTGGAACCCTGGAATCAGCGCAAGGCGGGTTGCTCCCGTAAGCGTTGTGCCAGAACTGCAAGCCTCCGTCAATGTGTGCATCTCCCAGCCGTCTCAAAGCACGGTGGATAGAGGAAGACTCACCCATCGTGGCGGCTTACAATTATAGGATATGCCGTGCACATGCCGCGGGCATTCTCGGAGTTCCCTCGCCGCGTGGCCAGGCGATTTAAGCGAACAGCAAGGCGCAGCGCGGCGAGACAAGCATAGCGAACAATGCGATTATTATTATTATTAATTAATCACCCTAGCTACGCCTTAACAGAGAAAAATAGAAAATTTAGGTTGCGGACATCCCATGTTTCAGGGGCCGTCTTGAAAATGCTCATAGGAACATGAAAGACAGCACATAAGGTAATGGTAGAGCCCACAGTATCCCTTGTGGCAACGCCAAGAGAAAACACAGAATGGATCTTCTGGGTAGGCAGAATGAAACAGAGTATGTGATGTGTGGGGTGTGTGTGTGTGTGTGTGTGGTCAGCAGATAGTAATAAAATAATAATAATAAAATCGTTTAATTATATAAAAAGGGACACATTTACAATCGATACCATAACAATTAAAAAGAACACAGTTGCTAATATGCCTGAACTAGGTTGAACCTGTGTTTCAGGCTAGAAAGTGCAAAATTACTTAATATAATAAATTAACAATGAGTACAAACTAAAAACTAAATTAAAACTTAGGTAAATAACAGTAAAATAGCATGTTGGTGGATCTATTTGCAGACAACAAGTAGATTTTCTGTGTGTGCATAATCAATGGTTAGTAAATATTTAAGTATAATTTGTTTACAGCTATAATTATTTAATTTATAGATACTTAGTTTTCTATTTCATTTATTGTACAGAAATGGGCCTAAGAATGTAAAAAAACTTTCTAAAAAGACATGTTTCGAGGTTGCATTAGATAAGCATACTATGTCATTCCGTCTCTTGTAAGTATTGAAGGTAAGCATAGTATAATAGTATAATTTAATACTAAGTGCATAATGAAAAGCTGGCGAACCGTTAGTACCTTGCAGGATTTATATAACAGATCTGTAGGAAAGAGAAAGGGATAGAAGTTTGCTACCTTTCAAATAGCTCTCTGAGCTCTTTCAAGAGGAAGCAAATTAGTTTTTGGTGCGCCACCCCAAGAAGTGATACAGTATTGTATTATAGATTGTTATTAATTTTGGATCTGAGATGTTCGCAATTTTTTTAAACATATATTATTTTGCGCACTCTATTAGCTAGGCTTTCAATATGTTTTTTAAAAGAGAGTGTATCGTCCATTATTACCCTCAGGTATTTTATGTTGCTCGTTTTGACGATAAAGGGACATTTACACATGTTGACTTTACGGTTTCGACATTGATGGGCATATAAATGAGGGTTAGTAATGAGTTGAGGCTTGCGCATGGAGAAGTGAATATATTTAGTCTTGTCGGCATTTAATGTTAGTAAATTGCTTTGGAGCCAATTAGTCACAGTATTAAAACCTAGTTGAGCGATTTCGAACAGTTCGCTACTGGTTTTAACGGTAAATATTAACGCCGTGTCGTCGGCATATGATATAATTTTGCCATCTTTAAAATGTAGATTACACAGGTCGTTAATATAAAAAAGGAATAGCGTGGGGCCCAAAATACTCCCCTGAGGAACACCAAAACCAGTATTTTTCTGCTCATCGCTCGTAATATTATCTATTCTAACACATTGGTGGCGGCCGTGTAAATAATCAGTAAAAAGTTTCAGCGGCGTTCCCCTTATTCCTATTGTCTCTAATTTATTAAGAAGGATAGAAACAGACACCGTGTCGAAGGCCTTGGCTAAATCGAGGAAGGCACCTAGGGTCTGGTTGCCTTTGCCGAGTTCTTCTGAAATATAATCAGTCAGGCTATGTACCGCATCGGCTGTCGATAGTTTGGCTCTAAAACCTAATTGCGCAGGGGATAAGAATGTTGTTTTTTTCTAGGTAATTAACTAGTCTACTGTTTATAATTTTCTCTAGTATTTTTAAAATTGAGGGGAGTAAGGATATTGGCCTATAATTATTAACTACGTCTTTATTTCCCGATTTAAAAATAGGGATTACAACTGCCTGTTTTAGAAAAATAGGGAAAATTCCTTTGGAAAGACAGATTCGAAATATATGTGTTAAGGTAGGTACCAAAATCTGCTTAAAGTTTTTAAGGATCTTATTGCTTATATTATCCCATCCACAGCACAGTCATATTTTAGCCCAGAAATAATTCGGATTATTTCATCTTCATCAATGTCTGACATAGCAAAAGATTTCGTGTTACGGCTACTGTATGATTTTTTTAAATCTGGTAGGTCGCAATATTTCGGAATCTGTTCGGCAAGAGTTTTCCCAACATTTACAAAAAAGTTATTAACATTGTTAGCTGATAAGAGTGGTGAAGGTTGTTTGTATAGGTTTTTCAAGTGGTTGTTTGTATAGGTTTTTCAAGTCTTCTCTGTCTTTTTTGTTAAGATTTGGTTTGTTTTTAGGGCGCTTCTTTTTTATATCAGTTCCATAGCCTTATTTGTTAAAATTGTTTGTTTATTCGCTCTTGATTTGTCTTTTAAACTTAATTTTAATGCACTTTCTATCATCTGGTAATATTCATTGGCTGTACATTTTTCATATATTTCTAGTAAGTTTGGTATGTGTTCACTTAGACTTTTTATGTTCATTTCGCGATCATCCAAATTTTTTAGTGTGTTTGTGCTGCCGGTGAAATTTCGTCTGCTCTTTCTTATTGATCTCAGGTTAAGAGTCGCTCTTAGCAGTCTGTGGTCTGTTCCAAAGGATAAGGAACTTAGCACCTCAAATTTAGAAAATAAATGTGGCTTGGTAGATGTTATGTAATCGATTTCATTTCTCGTCTTTTTGTCTGGTGAAATCCATGTCCATCTGTCTTCCTTTGATCTAAACATAGTATTTATAATTTTTAGATTATATTCTTGTGCGTAATGAATGAGTCTTTCTCCTCTTTGGCTTCTCTTACCGTAACCGTATTTAACCATCACTTTGCGTTCGTAAGACTTAGGTTTCCCAATTTGTGCGTTGAAGTCTCCCATAGATATAATGTATTGTGTAGAGATAATTTCGTGGGCTTTTTCAAGATCTCTGTAGAACAGTTCTATTTCGACTTGTGCAGAGCACTCAGTTGGTGCATATGCTTGGATAATCGCGAAATGTAAGTTCTCCAGTTTTATTTCTAATAAACATACTCTCTCCGATATTCCAGTAAATGTTATTGTATTTTCTTTATATATTTTTTTAACCAGAAAACCGACGCCATATTGACCTTTTGTTTGTCCTAGATGGTACATAATATAATCCTCATCTTCTATTATGCTTTGTCCTTGACGCCGGACTTCGCACAGTCCCACTATATCGTGGGTTATGTCACGAAGAGCCGTCTTCAATTAAGACTTAATAAATCGTTAAGTACACCATATAAACTACTACAGTTTATATGGTGTACTTAACGATTTAACATTCAAAGTGCATATATTAAATGTCTTTTTAATTCCGGTAGTTTTTTTCTTTGGATGGTTTTGGTCTGACTCTCCCGCGGTGACCAGCCGTAGTGGGAGTGTAGAGGGTTGGAAAGGGGGGTCACTTTTTAGTTGCTACTTTCCACTATTAGAGCTAGGTGGTGCTTGAACTGTTGCTGGTAATTGTTTTACATATGATAATATCGATTGAGTTTTATTTTTCTTCGGGTTTTGATAACTTTTTTCGTCTCTTGTAGGTGAGTATGACTTGTTAAGTGACCTCTTTTCCCCACGTGCGTTGTGTTCCTCTGGAAAACTAGTTTTACTGGTAGGTTTGATTTTGTCATTTTTATTTTCTAAGATTATTAATTTATCATATTACGGATTACTTTATTTCCCTTTTCGTTCTCGAGTTTTGCCTGGTCTAACAGTTCAGCTCTCTTTTCCAGTATATGTTTTGGATAATCTTGTTTTATATAATAGACACAGTTTTCTAACTTTTTCTTATTTTGTAATGCCAATATTTTAATACCTAACGTAGTGAAAGTTACAACTATGGGACGGACTTTGCCTTCTGCTTTTTTGCCTCTTCTTTGGACTGCCTCTATGTCATTTGGTATGCAGCTAATTTCCAAAATTTTTGTCATAATTCCCAGGATCTTGTCTTGAAGATCAAAGTAGCTTCTCTCAGATTCTTCAACTCCAAACAAAACTATTTTTTCTTTCTCATTTCCTTTTATATGTAGTATAAACGAGAATTTTGGCTTTCTAGTTTACATTGAATATCTTCATTTTCCAAATAAAGTTGTTGGAATTTGTAGTTCATGTTTTCATTTATTTCGTTTACAATACTTTTGCTATTTAATTTGATTTCTTCCTTTTGTTCGGCAATTTCGTTCTTCAAATCTTGAAACATTTTCTAAATTTCGTCCATAAGAGGTCTTGTGCGTGCAGATGTAGTAATCGTAAGGATTTTAGTTTGGTATTGTTAAATTGTATAACTGGTCGACTCTAAATGGTGATGATGGTGCTTCACGGTTGGTACAGCTGTAAATACTCGAGGATAGATGGCGCGACTTTATTTAAGTAATTTGCGTTGATGCGTTCTGGACACTATACTCCGTGGTTCTCAGACCGCTATTCAAATAAATGTCGACTAAACCGCAACTGCCACTACCATTTTGCCGCTCTTTAAATGATTTCATTTAGATTTTAATTTAGAAAAAGAATAACTCGTGGCTGGGTTTGAACTGGCTTCTCTCGGTATCACCTCTTTCGTATCAAGTCCAGATGGTAGCCACTCGACCGTCCGTTCATTAACTTTTCTAATCAAAATTGGTCTTCCGTTATTGCAAATCTTATGTCACAAAGCAGTTACAAATTTGATAAATTTTGAGTTGAGAGATGGTTTATTCACAATTGATTGAAATTTTATAACTTTTGGAATATCATTGTTTTTGTTTGTTGTTTCGTTTGAATGATGCTACAGTAATGTCATTTAGGGAGTTTTATGTACTCTTGCTCATAGAAACACTGTAATAGCATTGATTTATCCTTTTTCGAGTTGATGTTACACTTGTATTTTTAAATTTTTGTAACTTTCTAATTTGTGGTAATAACCACTGGATATCAATGTCACTTATTTGTAGTGGGTCACTTTCAGAAATGTACACTATAAAACTGTAAATTACGAAATAAACTATTTTTTTAATTAAAGTTTTGCGGAGCTGATTTATACCGTGGGTAGACGTAGACAACTTTTCTAAAAGTTTATATTATTAATACAAAATTAGTGTTGAAAATCAAAATATACATTGGCAATTTTTTAAAAAAAACATCGCACCTTGTAACGCAACGTTTAACCGACTGGCTAAACGTGGTCACGAGTTAAAATAAATAATTTTTAAATATTAAATACAAAAGTATGTAGAAAAACATATTAATAATTGGTAAAAGCTCGGGTAGGCCGCTCCTTTGGCCCGCAGTCTGACACGAGGGAGCTCACGGTCGCGAAGCAGCTCGAGGTCTTATGCCACGTTTTCAGATTTCTCCAATACCTGTCGAACTCTTCTCCTCTCGAAGACGCAAGTGGGAGGGTCGGAGGTGATTGAATGTGTCAAACAATTTTCATAAAGACTTTAGTAGGTACTGAATCATAGAAAGAATTGCTGTGCACAACAGCTCCTCAGTTGTTAAATAGAAAAATAGATAATAAGATGTGATTTTGGTGTAACAAAATATCACATTTCCCCAACAACCCCGGAAAATTTTCAACTCATTGAAAGAAAGAAAGAAAGAAAAATGCGTTTATTGGCATTACGACACAAAACCATTACACCTTAAAACTATAAAAAACAGAAAACAAATAAAGTAATGCCAAAAGGGCCTCAGCTCAGCATAATGTCAGATGACAACACAAGGTGACATCTGACGCTGGTTTTCAGCTGCAACCCACGAGTGCCATACGCCAGAATACTAAAACACGGAGAAGTGTGTGTCCGTTTTAATGACATACGTGTGTGTGTGTTTGTTGAGTTTGTGTTAGGATAAATGAAATACTAAAATAAATGCCCAGTTTCTGCGTATTTCCTACATACATTAAAATAGTAATCTATAAATAAATAAAAAAGTGAAAACTACAGTGTAAAACAAAAAGTGAAAATTCCCTAACAACACTAAAAGTGAAAATTTTGATGGTTAAAATAATTCCTTGACCTAACATACAATCTCTTTCATTATTTCAGCAAACTCTCTCATTCAATCATACGGAGGGGATATGGTTCACATTCGATGACGCATACTCCACAAGGAAATATTTAATTAAATTACGAAGGCTTATTTTTTTAATTAGGTGTCGTAACCCGCACCCGTTTGAAAACCCTTATAAAAAATATTTACTATAAATGCAAATCATAAGTGGCTTTATTAGCCTGATTAGAGATTAAGAAAACCAAGTTTGAGATAAAACTCGGTTTTAAGAGTTTAAGAGAAACCTAAGTTTAAGAGAAACCCAAGTTTAAGAGAAACCCAAGTTTAAGAGAAACCCAAGTTTAAGAGAACCCAAGTTTAAGATAAGTCAGGTTTAAGAAAAAGCTAGTTTAAGAAGAAAGTTAAAACTATATGGCATTAGGGGCTTTTTTATAGAGTTGCCAACCGCTCGAAAGAGTATGGCTAAAGAACCTATTTACAATAATAAGAATAAAATAAAAAATAATGGTATTACAAAGTTAGCCTAATAGGTTAAGTGCGAATGAGGGTCTTAGTGTGTTATAAGAGGTACTAAGAGGGTTTGAGAGGGTTATACTAAGCGTGTCTAAGAGGTATTAATAAGGTATAAGAGGGTTAAGTCATTTTTTAAGTTAAAGGGGATTGATCATCTAGGGATCTCCTTAAGAGAATGGTACTGTTATGATTAACTAGGTTTTTAAAGTTAAGTTATTAAAAGTAAAAGGTTTTATGAAGTACCTTAAAGGTTTAGTAATAAATAATGATGAAATTATGAAATCAAAAAGGTTATTCAAGATTTGTCTATACTAGTGGTAGTAGTTTTTTAGAATTTTGAAGTAAAGTCGAGCCCACGCTATGAAAATATGTAGATAGTAATCGCGCGTGAGGGCGTAATAGTATTTTTTTTTCAAGAGAGTGAGATTGAATGTGTCAAACAATTTTCATAAAGACTAGTAGGTACTGAATCATAGAAAGAATTGCTGTGCACAACAGCTCCTCAGTTGTTAAATAGATAATAAGATGTGATTTTTGTGTAACAAAATACCACAACCTTTGGCCGTGTCATGGCGTATGTCAAATAATTCCAAATAAAATATGGATTAATCCCCTGAAAAAGAATAACGGCCAATTGTGCGAGAGCGGAGATTTCATGTTTTTTTTTACCAACTCCATACAAATAAAAAAAAAAAAACTTATAGTGCTGTTTCCTATATTATTCCATAATCATGATATATTTAGGCATGTAGTTGGTCTTTCAAATCATATACAAGCATAAAAGTCGACACTTGAAACATTAAGATTATAAGTCAATGAAAGCCGGAATCCATACCACAGTGCGTCACCTCGGGTCCTGATGTATGGGGGGCGGCGGACGTCCCCGAGTCCGCCGTCCCTGGACCCATTTAGGGGGGCTGCCCCAACGATGCGGCGGAGGTAGAGAGGCACCCGATGATAACGCAGTGCCTCCCGAATACAACTCCAGGGCAGGGTGTTGAAAGCGTTGGAGGTCAAAGGACACCGCCACTACCACCCCACCCCGGGACACCGTTTCCTCCGCCAGGACTCTCACCCGCGATATAGCGTGGATGGTGGAGCGCCCATGCCGAAAGCCAAACTGGCTCTCGTCCAAGTCCGGCCCCTCCCTGCACAAGTGACGAGACGAAGACAGTCGAAGACGAGGCAGGCTGCGATTATCCGCTCGAACACCTTACCCACCTCGTCTAGCAGCACTATGGACCGGTTTGCGGACGGCGAGTGCGCCGGGCGCCGGACCAGGTGACCTGTTTTCCACAAAGTGGGAAACTGGCCCCGCTCAAGGCACGCTGTGAAGAGTCCTCTTAGCTGGGGCTCCAGTTCCTTCAGAGCGAGGGCTAACGCTAGGCCGTGAATCCCGTCGGGCCCCGGAGCCACGTTCTTGGCCCGGAGCCTCATCACGACCGCCCTAATCTCTACCTGTGTCACCTCTGGGACGCTGATGGCGTTCTCCTCTGAAGACTCTGCGCCTGTGGGCAAAGCCATCGGCGGCGGGGTATGCTTCGCTCTTGCCGGGAAGAGGGCTGCGACTACTTCCTCCAGCAGCTCGGGTTGGAGACTCTCCGTAAGTGGAGGCGCCGCGGCTCTGAGTTGTCCTCGAACCGCTCGATAGGGGCGCCCCCACGGATCCCCGTCTAGAGTCTCCAACATCTCCTCCATGGCTCGCGTCCTCGCTTCACCGATGGCCATGGCTTCTTCGTCAGTGACCCGACGACGTCTCGTCCGGTAATGGGTATACTGGCGTCTAACCGCCACGCACGCGACGCGTAACTGCGCGATTTCTGCGGACCACCAGTACACCTGGCGCCTTGCTGGCTGTGTGTGGACCCGGGGCAAAGACGCGTCGGAAATTTGCATCATCGCCCCGCGGAACCACAGCGCCTCCTGTTCGACGACGACGGGTCCGGTCGTTGCCGACTCCCGTATCCAATCCTGGACAATAGCGGCCTCCTCGAGAAGCTCCCTGTCGATGCGCTTGCGCGCCCAGCGCGGACCGTCCGTTCGCGAGACGGACCCAACCACTTCTTCAGTGCCTCACCCCTAGCACCGGAGATCCCAAGGCCGTAGACTTGGCGTTGAGATCCCCGAGCAACAGCACCGGGAGAGGATGTAGTCGGCCCACGACGTCACCCAACTCGACAAGGAAACTCTCGAAGTCGGCGAGACTCTTGATGGGTGAAAAATACGCCCCAACAATGCCAATCCCGTCTACGAAGGCGGCTACCCAGCTGTGACCTCCTGACGGGTTGACGAGAGCCCCACCAATGATGGCCACCAAACCATCCATGTCCCCCGCCCAGTTATCCGGGGGGGGGGGGGGACACAAAGTACGGCTCGGCGACCACGTGAATCGACCACTCTGCCATGCTCTGGAGCAGGAGATCCCGAGCTCTGTCAGCGTGGTTGATATTGCCCTGGAGGAAATGGTAGAGCGCCATTATGCGCAATCCATTCCCTCCGCACCATTCATAGGCCGGGAGTCGGCCGGAGGGCAGCCAGGCTGAGGGGACGGTAAAGAGCCTAGGCAGACCCTCTCTTCTTATTGGCGGGCGCGCCACAGGCCTTACCGCCCGCTCTGTGCCCAGCGGGCCTCCTTGCAGTTGTACAGAGGCTGCACTTTGGCGCCGCGGAGCACTGGGCCGCCTTATGTCCGGGCTGGCCGCAGCGATAGCACTGCTCGCTGCGATAGCACTGCTCGCTGCGGTCAATTGCGGCGGTGCACCGTGCCCTAACATGCCCCATGTCCAGGCACCGGTAGCACCGCAAGACCCTGGGCTGCAGCAACTTTACCCTCGCTGCAACCCACCCCACCAACAGACGCCCACCGTCAGCGACCTTATTCGCCGCCGCCACTGGGCACGGCACCCAAATCGTGCGCGTTTGTCGCCCGCCCGAACGTCTCCTGGCGGACATCCACAGACTCGGGCGACGGCCACCACGACTTCAGCCGGAGTCGTCGAGTCGTCCAGGCCATCGACGCGCAGCTCAGCGGTCGTCATCGGCCTGGACACCCGGACGTAATCCGCGTTAAGGACCTCCCGCAGCTTGGCGGCCAGGATGTTCGCCTTTTCCCCGCTAGAGGAACCCGACACCTCGAGCAGCCGCGCCCCCGTAATAGCCGGCCTCAATCTGAAGCCGGACGGTGTGCCAAGGTCGGGGAACGCGACATTGGCTTTCGCCTGCGCTAGGACCGCCCTGTAGGTAACGCCCCGTTCGACGGCTCCGGGCTGCAGCGTAATAACTACAGCCGCGGAGCGTGGGGCTCTGACCCTAGGCGGTCCTTGGGCCTTCTTCTCTGCCGGTGCCGGTGCTTCAGCGGGTGCGGATAGCTCCGTCTTCTTCCCGCGACGCCAGCCCTTCTTGACGACCGTCGCTTAGGTCTCTGTGGGAGGCGCGAGTAAGCTCGCCGGTGGCGCAGTCACCCGGGAAGTGGGCACGGACTTACCCTGCGCGGGCTCTTTGGTCTCCCTTCCGGACCGGCTCGACACAGCTGCCGCGGTTATTGGCCCCTGGTCAGTGGGCCCCTCCTTCCGCTTGTCCGTAGCGAGCGGTGGGCGGTGATTCACCGCTAGGAGGAGCCTCTCCTCTATTGCCTCTATTCGGGCACCCACCATCTGCCCACACTGCATCATGCAGATGCGCGCGATCTTCTCGATCTCCGCATTCGCAAGAGCAGGTGTCGACGACGGGACCGGTGATGGAGCCGACGACAGAGCCGCGACCGAAGAGGAGCCAGTGGCTGCGGGTATTGCCTTCTGGGCGGCGAATTGCCGCTTGAGGTCCTCCAACTCGGATCGGAGACGGCCATTCTCTTCCCAAAGCTTCGCCGTCTCCTCCGTACTTGTGCGAAGGGGACCTCAACCGCCTCCGCAGGGCACATTCACGCGTGCTCCAATGCCCGTCCCATCTGCTCGACCAAAACGATCGGCAGTTTAGTAAGTTGTTTTTCTTGTTCCTTACGTTGTGCGTCCGTTTTCGACATACTTTGGTCCCCTGAGGGACTGGAGCCTCCTCGACTCTTGTTGCCATCAGCAAACGTGGGACATGACGCACCCTAAAGTAATGTGGCGGATTCTCCAGGCGCTGAGCAGCTGGTACCGCCCAGGGGTAGTATTTTTCAATTGGCTTATTCATTTTGTTGGTTTCGCTTTTAAAGAGAGCGTACCCTGAAGCGCTAGCGACTGGTCCCCCACCAACCACTCATCCTCTCGCCACGCTTCAATGCTTAGGATTAGGTGTTTTTTTTTATCTATGAGGTGTCCTTCCTCTCCGACGGCGGCATCAGACATGCCCCCGTTCGCTGTCTGGCCGAACCGGCTCAGCGAACCCGCCGAGAGTCCTCTCCTCAAGATTAGTCTTGAGGGAGAAACGTCAGCCACGTTGGTACGCCTGCACCATTGTGGCAGGGTCGCTGCAATTCTTCTGTGTCAATTTGATATTTCCTAGCACTTTTTTGTAAGTTAAATGAATACATATCTAATTGTTTCAGTAGATGCAACCTTTCTCTGTTAAGTTTTACATTTTTGATGAAGAACTTTTGTTTTTTGACCATTTAATTTGTTTTAACAATGTTAATCTTTATGTATTTTTTAAGTTTATTTTTACTAGTTAACTACCCTCAATGAATTACTTGATTTTAAATCTTCATGTCCTGTTGTTAAATCTATTGTGTAAGAGGGGTTTATAGCAGAAACCATTGATGGGACAATCATCCGGTACACGGCCATATCTCGAACACAACAAAAAATTAAACATCCATGACAGCAGGCTTGCCACCACCCCGTCACCGCCCTTAAGCATGACAGCAGGCTTGCCACCACCCCGTCACCGCCCTTAAGCATTTCAACAGACAACCTGTCGTATCCTGCATCTTTCCCGACGTACATTACTTTCAGCGCTCTTAGAATCTCTTCTATTTCATTAATAATAAAGTTTGTTATTATTAGGTTTTTAAAGCTACTTCTCAAAGGAATGTTAGTGGGTGCTAAAATTGTTCCGCTTTCCGGTTACCTTGAATAATCTTTTGACAGAAAACAAATAATTGAAATATTTTGAAATTTTTCGAAAATGGACCAGCAATTCGGGGTAATTAAGTATTTGAGGGAGGATGTAAGATAAGCCAAAGACTATAAAAATGTCGAAATCATTAATTTTCCTAAACTACCCGTGAAAGGGGTGGATTTGGTGCTACATTTTGTAGGAGATAATAGGAAATCCACGCGTACAAATTCGGGTAATCTTAAAATTATGACAATTTAGAATTATTCGGTAAATAACTTCAACCTTTTTATGATAATATATTACCCTTTTTGATATAGTGCAAAGGTCCCTCTGGTGAAAGAAGGTGACCGGAAGATACCCTATTATACCGTCGTGCTGCCTTTCCTTTCCTAAAAAAACATTAAAAAACTTCATCTCTCCAGCCCCGGAAGTCCTACGCAACAAAGGCTACAACCGTTCCCTGGACATGTGGTCGGTGGGCGTCATTATCTACGTGTCGCTGTCCGGCACCTTCCCCTTCAACGAGGATGAAGATATCAACGAGCAGATACAGAACGCTGCCTTCATGTACCCGCCCACGCCCTGGAGGGAGATCTCCGCAGAGGGTGAGTTATGTCACTCTTATGATGAGTTCCCACGAGCATAAACAACATTGGCACTATGAGTGGGTTACGCAATAGGGATGTTGCATGTTATTTTTTTTTCACTTCATCGTAATTAAAGACCGTAATATAAACCCAAGAAAAGTATTTAAAGTAAATTTAAACTACAGCTTGTTGCTAAAAAAAAAAAAACTTCTACTACACTTAAATCGACCCTTACTTTCCATGATGTCGGTTCATGATCAAACTTCAGTGGGGCCCACACATATCAAGCCTAGCAGGGAGGCTCAGTTCAGCCGCCTACGCCGTCAGGAAAGTAAGACAATACACTGACGTTGATATAGCTCGGTTAGTCTATTTTAGTTATTTCCACAGCGTTATGTCCTACGGTATTCTGCTGTGGGGCAAAGCCGCTTATTTTGTTATCTTCATTTATTATTGACATGATCTACTCATTACAATGTTTTTTAATGAGCTGTATTGCAATATGTGGTTAGCTAGCGACCTCGACAATTGATAATATTATTCTTGCCTGAGCAACCGGCAGCAAGTTCGTCATGCTCCCTTAGATGTCACTGCTTGCGGTAGCGTCGGGGGTCGGGTTTCCTCGTCCGGGCGTTTTGCGGTAGACTTCCATACGTGGGGGGAGTGTCTTATGTAATTTTGACGTTCGAAAAGTGCTGATTCTCAGCCTAATTTGAATAAATGACTTTTGATTTTGACATGAACATTAAACAACAACGTCATCAACATCGAATTCACATTCGATTACATAAGCTATTTTGTATGCCCTTTGGCGGGACATAGTATGTGTCCATATTTTCTTATATAAAATCTCATCAAAATTAATAAATTTGAATTTGCATGATGCTTGGAGTGTATCACTATTAAAAGTGAGTTAGTTAGTAGAAAAGGGAAGCGTTTACCACTGGTAAAAAAACAGCTTTAGCGGAGAGTACAATATATTATGAACGTTTTATAATTTATAGGTTATCTTGTGTAAGTTAACTTGTAGATCAATTTTTGGTGAAGGCTATAGTAGGCGTCGACAGGAGTAACCTGATTCTGTCAGGGTCGCAGGTTGTTCGTAAGAGATACCGTGGCCCTGGCACAGGCAACTGAAGGAACACGGGTGGGTTTATTCAATAAAAGTCTGACACGTGCCGTTCTGCCCAGGGCGGGAGAAGTCATTTGTTGATTTCCCACACAAAAAAGGAGTATTCTGATCGGAGTTGCAAATTCAACTCGAGGATGAACAACCTCGGATTTTTTTATTCTAGCACTGATCTAATATAATAATATTTACACACCTTCACTAGCCTATACTATAATTAACGTAATATCACACCACAAGCGCCTGTAAGTCTACCATGAGTTTACACAGCCACGGTAGCGTATTAACGTGGATCGAATAGATTTAGATAATGCTAGCACCATGAGTTTTACGGAGTCTTACGCACTCGCTAAGGTTAACTCGGTAGATCGTGTCGTCTAGCTAACTTCACTCCTATGTTTTGTTTCTTTCTTTCTCAGTTAGAAGAAGAGAGAACGGCTCATATGTTTCAAAATGTTACTACAGTCATTATCACGAAATAAGCTCTTCTAGCGCTTATTTTGGCTATAATGGTGAGTCCATAAAACGTATATAAATTTAATGTTAACAAGTTCCGTCAAATTATTGACTCATTGTGCCATTTCGTACTGCGACTGGTAGAAAACGTTAGTAACTACCGAATAGATTACGTTACGTTTCTTACCTATCGAAATCTATAGTGCTCATGGTATGAATTTTAATTCTTTCTGTGACCGCTAGGGGCGCTGTACAATATTTCATAGATATCGTTTACGGAGACGCCAGCTAGTTTTGGCTGTGTAAACTCATGGTAGAGCTACTGTAGTTAATAAATACGTAATAAGTTCTCTTGGGAGAATCACCTGTATACGAACTATGCCATAAAAATCTTCAGGTTCTATTATTGGCAAAACCATAGACGCGCAACCTGTTACCATATTCCCTAGATTACCTTAGATCCGGTACACTATTGACTGACTGATCCCGTAGCGTTAAAAATTTTCATCCAGCTGTCCCATACATTTTCACCGCGTAGTGCAGTTTTCTATGGAACAATCGTTTTTTTTTAATACCGACGAAAACGAAACATTTCTACGCTAGGGCTTCTAGAATCATGTGCTGAATTTATCGTTACAGTTTGCGCGACGAAGGAGATGGCACCCTGTATTTGTGTGAAGCATTGGATTTTAGGCCCATTTTGCTAGTTTGTTTGTTTTTATTATTTTTTGTCTGTACAGCGATTGACCTAATCAACAACTTGCTACAAGTGAAGCAGCGCAAGCGCCTGTCGGTGGACAAGTCGGTGGCGCACGCGTGGCTGCAGACGCGCACCGCCTGGCTCGACCTGCGCGCGCTCGAGGCCCGCGTGGGCCAGCGCTACCTCACGCACGCCAGCGACGACGCGCGCTGGCAACAGCGCTGACTGTGAGTACATAGGGACTACACTAGGTACAACTGTACGCTGGGGGCCCGCGTGGGCCAGCGCTACCTCACGCACGCCAGCGACGACGCGCGCTGGCAACAGCGCTGACTGTGAGTACATAGGGACTACACTAGGTACAACTGTACGCTGGGGGCCCGCGTGGGCCAGCGCTACCTCACGCACGCCAGCGACGACGCGCGCTGGCAACAGCGCTGACTGTGAGTACATAGGGACTACACTAGGTACAACTGTACGCTGGGGGCCCGCGTGGGCCAGCGCTACCTCACGCACGCCAGCGACGACGCGCGCTGGCAACAGCGCTGACTGTGAGTACATAGGGACTACACTAGGTACAACTGTACGCTGGGGGCCCGCGTGGGCCAGCGCTACCTCACGCACGCCAGCGACGACGCGCGCTGGCAACAGCGCTGACTGTGAGTACATAGGGACTACACTAGGTACAACTGTACGCTGGGGGCCCGCGTGGGCCAGCGCTACCTCACGCACGCCAGCGACGACGCGCGCTGGCAACAGCGCTGACTGTGAGTACATAGGGACTACACTAGGTACAACTGTACGCTGGGGGCCCGCGTGGGCCAGCGCTACCTCACGCACGCCAGCGACGACGCGCGCTGGCAACAGCGCTGACTGTGAGTACATAGGGACTACACTAGGTACAACTGTACGCTGGGGGCCCGCGTGGGCCAGCGCTACCTCACGCACGCCAGCGACGACGCGCGCTGGCAACAGCGCTGACTGTGAGTACATAGGGACTACACTAGGTACAACTGTACGCTGGGGGCCCGCGTGGGCCAGCGCTACCTCACGCACGCCAGCGACGACGCGCGCTGGCAACAGCGCTGACTGTGAGTACATAGGGACTACACTAGGTACAACTGTACGCTGGGGGCCCGCGTGGGCCAGCGCTACCTCACGCACGCCAGCGACGACGCGCGCTGGCAACAGCGCTGACTGTGAGTATATAGGGACTACACTAGGTACAACTGTACGCTGGGGGCCCGCGTGGGCCAGCGCTACCTCACGCACGCCAGCGACGACGCGCGCTGGCAACAGCGCTGACTGTGAGTACATAGGGACTACACTAGGTACAACTGTACGCTGGGGGCCCGCGTGGGCCAGCGCTACCTCACGCACGCCAGCGACGACGCGCGCTGGCAACAGCGCTGACTGTGAGTACATAGGGACTACACTAGGTACAACTGTACGCTGGGGGCCCGCGTGGGCCAGCGCTACCTCACGCACGCCAGCGACGACGCGCGCTGGCAACAGCGCTGACTGTGAGTACATAGGGACTACACTAGGTACAACTGTACGCTGGGGGCCCGCGTGGGCCAGCGCTACCTCACGCACGCCAGCGACGACGCGCGCTGGCAACAGCGCTGACTGTGAGTACATAGGGACTACACTAGGTACAACTGTACGCTGGGGGCCCGCGTGGGCCAGCGCTACCTCACGCACGCCAGCGACGACGCGCGCTGGCAACAGCGCTGACTGTGAGTACATAGGGACTACACTAGGTACAACTGTACGCTGGGGGCCCGCGTGGGCCAGCGCTACCTCACGCACGCCAGCGACGACGCGCGCTGGCAACAGCGCTGACTGTGAGTACATAGGGACTACACTAGGTACAACTGTACGCTGGGGGCCCGCGTGGGCCAGCGCTACCTCACGCACGCCAGCGACGACGCGCGCTGGCAACAGCGCTGACTGTGAGTACATAGGGACTACACTAGGTACAACTGTACGCTGGGGGCCCGCGTGGGCCAGCGCTACCTCACGCACGCCAGCGACGACGCGCGCTGGCAACAGCGCTGACTGTGAGTACATAGGGACTACACTAGGTACAACTGTACGCTGGGGGCCCGCGTGGGCCAGCGCTACCTCACGCACGCCAGCGACGACGCGCGCTGGCAACAGCGCTGACTGTGAGTACATAGGGACTACACTAGGTACAACTGTACGCTGGGGGCCCGCGTGGGCCAGCGCTACCTCACGCACGCCAGCGACGACGCGCGCTGGCAACAGCGCTGACTGTGAGTATATAGGGACTACACTAGGTACAACTGTACGCTGGGGGCCCGCGTGGGCCAGCGCTACCTCACGCACGCCAGCGACGACGCGCGCTGGCAACAGCGCTGACTGTGAGTACATAGGGACTACACTAGGTACAACTGTACGCTGGGGGCCCGCGTGGGCCAGCGCTACCTCACGCACGCCAGCGACGACGCGCGCTGGCAACAGCGCTGACTGTGAGTACATAGGGACTACACTAGGTACAACTGTACGCTGGGGGCCCGCGTGGGCCAGCGCTACCTCACGCACGCCAGCGACGACGCGCGCTGGCAACAGCGCTGACTGTGAGTACATAGGGACTACACTAGGTACAACTGTACGCTGGGGGCCCGCGTGGGCCAGCGCTACCTCACGCACGCCAGCGACGACGCGCGCTGGCAACAGCGCTGACTGTGAGTACATAGGGACTACACTAGGTACAACTGTACGCTGGGGGCCCGCGTGGGCCAGCGCTACCTCACGCACGCCAGCGACGACGCGCGCTGGCAACAGCGCTGACTGTGAGTACATAGGGACTACACTAGGTACAACTGTACGCTGGGGGCCCGCGTGGGCCAGCGCTACCTCACGCACGCCAGCGACGACGCGCGCTGGCAACAGCGCTGACTGTGAGTACATAGGGACTACACTAGGTACAACTGTACGCTGGGGGCCCGCGTGGGCCAGCGCTACCTCACGCACGCCAGCGACGACGCGCGCTGGCAACAGCGCTGACTGTGAGTACATAGGGACTACACTAGGTACAACTGTACGCTGGGGGCCCGCGTGGGCCAGCGCTACCTCACGCACGCCAGCGACGACGCGCGCTGGCAACAGCGCTGACTGTGAGTATATAGGGACTACACTAGGTACAACTGTACGCTGGGGGCCCGCGTGGGCCAGCGCTACCTCACGCACGCCAGCGACGACGCGCGCTGGCAACAGCGCTGACTGTGAGTACATAGGGACTACACTAGGTACAACTGTACGCTGGGGGCCCGCGTGGGCCAGCGCTACCTCACGCACGCCAGCGACGACGCGCGCTGGCAACAGCGCTGACTGTGAGTACATAGGGACTACACTAGGTACAACTGTACGCTGGGGGCCCGCGTGGGCCAGCGCTACCTCACGCACGCCAGCGACGACGCGCGCTGGCAACAGCGCTGACTGTGAGTACATAGGGACTACACTAGGTACAACTGTACGCTGGGGGCCCGCGTGGGCCAGCGCTACCTCACGCACGCCAGCGACGACGCGCGCTGGCAACAGCGCTGACTGTGAGTACATAGGGACTACACTAGGTACAACTGTACGCTGGGGGCCCGCGTGGGCCAGCGCTACCTCACGCACGCCAGCGACGACGCGCGCTGGCAACAGCGCTGACTGTGAGTACATAGGGACTACACTAGGTACAACTGTACGCTGGGGGCCCGCGTGGGCCAGCGCTACCTCACGCACGCCAGCGACGACGCGCGCTGGCAACAGCGCTGACTGTGAGTACATAGGGACTACACTAGGTACAACTGTACGCTGGGGGCCCGCGTGGGCCAGCGCTACCTCACGCACGCCAGCGACGACGCGCGCTGGCAACAGCGCTGACTGTGAGTACATAGGGACTACACTAGGTACAACTGTACGCTGGGGGCCCGCGTGGGCCAGCGCTACCTCACGCACGCCAGCGACGACGCGCGCTGGCAACAGCGCTGACTGTGAGTACATAGGGACTACACTAGGTACAACTGTACGCTGGGGGCCCGCGTGGGCCAGCGCTACCTCACGCACGCCAGCGACGACGCGCGCTGGCAACAGCGCTGACTGTGAGTACATAGGGACTACACTAGGTACAACTGTACGCTGGGGGCCCGCGTGGGCCAGCGCTACCTCACGCACGCCAGCGACGACGCGCGCTGGCAACAGCGCTGACTGTGAGTACATAGGGACTACACTAGGTACAACTGTACGCTGGGGGCCCGCGTGGGCCAGCGCTACCTCACGCACGCCAGCGACGACGCGCGCTGGCAACAGCGCTGACTGTGAGTACATAGGGACTACACTAGGTACAACTGTACGCTGGGGGCCCGCGTGGGCCAGCGCTACCTCACGCACGCCAGCGACGACGCGCGCTGGCAACAGCGCTGACTGTGAGTATATAGGGACTACACTAGGTACAACTGTACGCTGGGGGCCCGCGTGGGCCAGCGCTACCTCACGCACGCCAGCGACGACGCGCGCTGGCAACAGCGCTGACTGTGAGTACATAGGGACTACACTAGGTACAACTGTACGCTGGGGGCCCGCGTGGGCCAGCGCTACCTCACGCACGCCAGCGACGACGCGCGCTGGCAACAGCGCTGACTGTGAGTACATAGGGACTACACTAGGTACAACTGTACGCTGGGGGCCCGCGTGGGCCAGCGCTACCTCACGCACGCCAGCGACGACGCGCGCTGGCAACAGCGCTGACTGTGAGTACATAGGGACTATAGCAGTTTCATTTCTCTAGAGACATTTTATTAGTAAGATCGTTGGTTTTATTGTTAGCTCTGTCTTTTGTGATCACTATACCACAAAAAAGAGAGAGAGAGGGCTTAGGTTAATAGATAAACGCATTTGATTGCAGGATATACGAAAATCGATGGTAAATGTATGGATACGGTTCCGATCGAACCCGATTTTGCACATCATTTTCGGGTATTCGAGTTACAAAAAAATTACTTCCAGTTCGATACACTTGAAACTTTATCCGACAATTCAAAATTTCCCCTCATTAACGCCTCCACACACACACACACACACACACTCTCATACACACTAATCAAAATCAAAAGTCATTTATTCAAATGTTATACTATACGAGTATTCTGTGCCCGACAGGTCCATAATAATCTCATAAAATTTGAAGTAACCACTTAAGTAAACATGCAACAAATGATTGAGTATTAAATAATCTCGCTTTTCATGTACCAGATCGTCCCCCAAACCTCCCGCGGAGGCGCCACGACCCAGGTGGCTGCGCGCACGCTGCGCTCGCCTGCGATGGAAGAAGCTATTCATCCGCGTCAGGTAGACCTTCACACCCTCATACTGACACCACCTCAGCGTCACTCCTTCGCAACGCAGCTTGGTGATATCATCGACTTCATTTAAATTCCATCATGACACAATGGAACGCTTGTGACAGACTTCAAATTAAACCCGATAAAAGTGTAATGGCCGCTTGCATTTTATAGATAAGAAGTGTCCCGGCGCATCTTACCTACATTCAGTGAGTGACGTGGATTTTGAGACATTTCAAAATTTACAAAAACGTCTTGCCGGTTGAAGAAAATAAGAATCGAATGAATAAGACAACGATAATTTCACAAAGATGTATTTTTTTATCATAATAGCGATACGCTTAAATAGAAGCTTACAGAAATGTAATGACAATCAAATATAACTGACAATAGGTTAAATATAGCATGTTGTAGTTAAGATATATTTTATATTTTAAAGATGTTTTATTTGAGATGTGTACAAGAAGAGATTTACGTTATTTCTGTATGTTCGACAAACTTAGTTCTGTCACAATAAGTACCATTTGCTATGGTACCCACAATGGTTGTCTAATAACTGCATTCCTAAAATGTTTTTTAACCTATTTTATTGTTTTAGCTATTTTTTATTTATTACTGCGGTGGGTTTTCTTACGTAACGTAGTTTGAATCAAAACCATTAACATTTTGCGTTTATATGTTGTGAACAAATATTATTTTAAGTTAATTATTTTTAAGTGTTACCTATGTGGAGAGGGTTTTTGCCCAATATTTTTATGTCACAAATAGATATGCTAGATAACTATGCTTACTGCAGTCGATCGATTAGTTTCCTGCGGTGAGAATGTTAATACATACTTTTGTAAAACTACGTAAGTCACAAATCAATAAGTACATGTTATGAACACAGCCTTTATTTTAAAGAAAATAAAATCTTAAACCTTATCTTATTACGCAAATCATGTTTCCATTCAGTCTGTAATTTTTAACAATTAAATAGATAGGTTTGTTGTATTCAAGTAGTTATAATATATTTCTAATAGACGTAACTCAGGCTGAACCCACGCTGAGGTAACTCAGGCTGAGTTCTAACTGTTTCGAACTAACTTCTTAATCTTAAGCGAACTCCTAGTCTATAAGAAATTGAATTCTAACTTCTAAGTTATAAAATAAAATACAAGTAGAACATTGTTTTTGTAAAATCTACAAAAAAAAATCGCTATCTGGCCGCTAGATTGTTTCTCTAACTTATTCAGAACACGAACAAGTTTAAAACATATTGTTTTTTTTTTTTATATTACACTAGTTGTTGCCCGCGACTTCTTCTGTAATCCAGGATGAATAGTAGCCTATGTCCTTACACAGGTCATGGTCTATCTGTGTGCCTAATTGCATCCAAATCCGTTCAGCCGTTTTGGCGTGAAAGCGTAACAAACCAACAAACTTCCTTTCGCATTTATATTATTAGTTAGGATCGTGTTTTTTCCTGCAAACAAACCCTGCGTTAATCAGAACGTTTTAGGGTTACTGGTAAAAACACGGTGTACGATTGGTGTCAGAATATCCACAATACGTCATAATCATGTTAGTTAATCACGGTCTTTTAAATCCCGTGTAGTCAGTGCATGAGCCTACGACATGGCGGCCTAGATGTTATACTCTACTTTAAATTAATTTAAATACCATCGATATGAAATTGTCCCAAAAGGGCATCTTGTAAAAACTTAAATTTTGTTAATGTTAGTGCATCCCGTGTATGGTGCGGTTGAAAAAAAGAGATGGATAAACGTGTAAATCTTAATTCTGTTTTATCAACCCGAGTGACAAAACTAGAGTGGTGCCAACATTTCACATTTTTACCACAAACATAAACATTTTGTAAATATATACCATTTTGTTTGAGATATGTAAGGAACTTTTCATCAAATATTTTAATATTTATAACTCACAAATGCATTTTAAAATTCAATTGGCAGTCTTCCTCATTTTTTTACTTATTTTACAGATTAAGTTATCAATAAGTATAGTCAATGCAAAACACATTTTAAAATAATAATGCTGATGTCGCTCCACTCTTGGATTCTCCATTTTTTTGGAAATTAATTGCAATAGTATTTTATCGTTACGTTATCTATAGTTTGAACGTTCTCGTCACATCTCTATCTTAACGATATTTTATCGTAAATTATATATATCGATTAAAATATAGAATTGGTTAGGAGCCATCACCAGCATTATACAAAGTACATAAATTGAGTCTTAATGATATGTACTGAAGACTTAAAGTGACAAGACATGTGTCACACAATTTTGTCGAGTTACCCGCGAGATCTGACAGATTCCATGACATATGTCTTGCCGCTGCGGTGCGTGGTACTGTGGTAGATGCGATAGAAAGCGGGAGGTACTGCTAGAGATACGTGACAAAAAGGGACCTAAGTTAAGCGTATACGTCGTAATGTGTGTATATCTTTATGTCGCAATTATTTTAGGTACTGTTCTTTTCTTGAGCCGTCATTCCAAGAGAGAAGTGAACCGGGGCGGTCGGAGTGGGTTTAAGCTTTATTGTTCTGTCGAACATCTTTTAGGGTATAGTACAGAAAATGATGAAGCCGGGATCGTTGTAGCATAGTAGCAATCGGTAAACAAGTACTCAACAGTACTCATTCTGTCATATTTGACATTAGCTGTTGTACGGTTTCATTATTAATAACATTCCCAGAGTGACTCTGTCCTCTTTTTATAATAATTTTATATATATACTTAATAAGTAAACTAAAAAAATAACCTACTAACCCTCATGACTTGTCCCCAGTCGCATATTAAAATGAAGCTGTGATTTTTATACTTTTTTTATTTTTTATACACTTTAAATTTTGCAATACAAGCTTCCATTTTCTGTGATCTCTATACGGCGTTACGTTACTCGCAGCTAGCTCATGAAATAATATTTATAATAAATGAATTATACATTATATATCTAGGTGTATGTATATGTTGTCTGTGTAATGTTTAATGTGCTTATCTTTGTCGTTCATTTATATAAATATTTTTTATTATGCAAACCTCTGAATTTTATGGAGTATTGCTAAAGCATGTTGACATTTACTGAATATTTACAAGAATGAATATTTTTAAATGCATAGGTACGTATCTTCATATAAGTTTGTATACTAATCTATACATTTCAATCGTCAATTCTGGCCTGTTACTAAGTAGGTGCTGGATGTTTTACTCAAGTGTTTTATTGTGAATGCAATTACAAACGCTTCCTGTATTAGTATTATTATTGTTGGGTCTTTTATTTATTTGGGTGCCCATTGTTTTGAAAAGGTTAATAAAGGTAAAATTGACCATCACAAATAATTAACTGCTACCTAATTATTTTTCCTAACATTATAAAGGTATTGGTTTCAAAACAACGGGCAAATTAAATCAATTCCGATGTATTTTTTTATATTCTTGACTCAGAGTATGTTATGTTATAAATGGTGAATTTTGGACCAAACACAAGTTTATAATCGTGTAGTGTTAAGTTGTAACATTTAATATATCATCCAAATATGCGTGGCCTCCAAATGTGTTCGGACGAACGTTTGTAGACGTCAAGAGAAAAGTAAAGTTTCACCCAGTTCAGCATATATTCTGCCAACTTTGTGCCAAAAAAAAAAGCATGAACTGATTTTAAATATCATCCACCTTATTCATTAAAATCCTTCGTGAATACCAGACATAATAATTATCTAACTTTGCAATTTAGTATCCAAAAACAGCGTTAAAATTACGAATCGTTTGCGATACATACTTATTTTATTATAATTTCACGTAACACATTTGGTGGTATCGGTGGCGAATATAAGTTTAATACTTAACAAGTGTCAAAGTGAATGATGATCGATATGTGTAATGGTGTATGCACACAATGGACTTCGATGGCCTCATTTTGACTTTCTCACAAAAAAATAGCTGAATTCTACCTTTTGAGTCAAGTTAATTCAATTTGAAATTTGGGTGATTGACACTAAATTCAAAATAACTCAAGCTAAAGAGGTATGAGGAACAGGGTCACTCAACCTAACCTACCAGACGGGTGTCGTGTCTGGTGGCATGCCAGACGATTGAGGTCGGGACTTTGTAAATATGCTAGTTGCGCGGTAAACTCTGTTTGCGCGATGCAGGATTTCATGAATTAGGAAAAATAATTGGTCTAAAAATTCAAAAATGTTGATTTAATTCCACCATGGATGGCCATGGACTGGTCACCCTATCGTAACCAGAGTGAATCATTGTGTACAATTGCTAAACGTAAACCACTGCACTCAAGGTGTGAGTGCTTGTTTGATGCTAGGAGGGAATGGTGTGTCGTGCTCGCCGGCTGAGAGTATGCATCGTGGTAGCATTGTGCTAGTGCAAGGGTCGGATTTTGCTAGGAAAATGAAACTGTTTGTTAAAGGTTTAGCAGGATAAACATGAAGTCAAACAAATGCAGCTAAATTCTAAAAGATTTCCTACGACAAGCAACAATGTTCAACATAAGTCGATATCTTCTTTTAAACAACTTCAAAATATCAAAGGAAGTTTCTGATGCGTGTGAAGACTCCGTTTCCTCGGCCTATTCTGATCCAACATGTTTAAATATGTTTAAATATAACAAAGTTTAAATATGGCGAGCACAACCCGCTGGCTCCGATATGTTGATGTTTTAGCATAAGAGATTAATATTGTGACAGATCGATTTACAAATTGTGTTATTATTAATAATTTAAATAATAAATGCCGTTTTGAAAATAATAATTTACTTTTTATTAACTTTCGGTAGATCTACTCCAAATATTTAATCATAATCATATACTCGTATCAATTATTGATTGCAAACTTTAAAAAGTTGTTACAAAGGGCTTAAAGCAAGGTACAAAAATATGGACCCTCTAAGGGCACAGCAAAAGGATAAAATAAAGTAAGTTGGAGAGGTTTTACACTTAATTTGATTAATTACTTGGTATTCAAAAGTAATAACATTTCAAATATAAAATATTTTCGAAACATGTAATTTAGATATTCTTTGATATTAGAATTAAGTTTTGGTTCAATGTTTAATTATTTCCGGTAATTTATAATATACTTTCATTGACATATCTAGGGTACTTATTGAGTGCATTTTTTATAAAAAAATATTATTATCTTTCTTAAGTAATATTAAACACACAATTTTTTTTATCAAACACACAAAAAAAAAAATAGGTTTCCAGCAGATCCTGATATAAGAAAACTGTGGTTCGAAGCAACTGGTAGAATTGAACGGATTAAAAAAACAATTGTGACATTTGTGTTGGAACACTGTTGTCAATAATTTGACATTATTATTTATATGTATTTAGGAAATCGACACTAATTGTCCCCCCTTCCCGAAATTATAGCGAAATATATAAATAGATAATGCGCCGTAACATTTATGAGAAATAAATTGCTTTTGCGCATACGTAATGGTGTAATGGAGTTAAAACTCCACTACATGCAAGAGACCATTACCCATTCACTCTTTAGAGTGAGAGACAAGCGGCGACACTCGTTCTAATACAAATCAGGACGTATTTCCTTTCGAACGTCTTTAATCTGTTCTGTGGTAACCACGTGGTAACAACTATATTATTTAAAAAAGTAGTGATATTGATTATAATGATATAAAAACTGCTTTCCATTGGTGGTTAATTAGTAGCACTAAAATAATTTAAAATAAAAAGTGGTTATGTAAGTTACTAATAATTGATTACTCAGAAAACCATCTGAGTGATAAAGTATGCAATGTTAGATAATTATTTATTAATTAAAATCATAAAAACTTTCTTTAAAATCAAATTGGGTTTCGCGGTCGCGAAAACAGCTCGCGTCCTTCGCGAAGCAGCTCGCGTCGGTCGCTACACCTGCCCGTAGCCCGTCGCGAAGCAGCTCGCGTCGGTCGCTCCACCTGCCCGTAGCCCGTCGCGAAGCAGCTCGCGTCGGTCGCTCCACCTGCCCGTAGCCCGTCGCGAAGCAGCTCGCGTCGGTCGCTCCACCTGCCCGTAGCCCGTCGCGAAGCAGCTCGCGTCGGTCGCTCCACCTGCCCGTAGCCCGTCGCGAAGCAGCTCGCGTCGGTCGCTCCACCTGCCCGTAGCCCGTCGCGAAGCAGCTCGCGTCGGTCGCTCCACCGGCCTGCAGCCCGTCGCGAAGCAGCTCGCGTCGGTTGCGGAGGAGCCCGCGAGGTTCTCAATCTTAGAATTGAAGATGTGTTTAGCCAGAAGGACAAAAGGTTTAATGGAGGGGACGTCAGAACCTCCCGTCCCGGAGCACAGTGGGCCCAAACTGAAAATTAGTGGACTTAGGCAACAAAGTTCCAAAATAGATGCGATTTTTTTTTATATGACGTGTTATGATATTCCTGACAACTTTTATTCTTATAAAATTTCTTCTAAAGTTGATAGTTTGTCTTGAAAAAAAATTATTAGATTTTTTTGTATGGAGCGAATCACGTTTAATTTTTTTTCTTCAATTGTGCTAATATGTTGGGCGTGTGGCGTGAGTATATGATAGCTAGGGTCATTCTCTATCCACGAAAAAATAATCAGCGCCGGCCATCCGCGGCAGCGCGAGTAATCATTAGGTAAAAAAAAATGTTTTGTAAGAATTTTTTTGCCATTTAAAATAAATTTTAAGTAAATTTTTTGTCTCATTTGGCTGTTTTGACCTTCTTTTTAGTTAAATATATAGTTTTAATAGCGCATAGGTACTTATAACTAGTAATTCTGGTAGAGATTTAGTTATTATTGCATGTTATCGGTAGCACCTGCATTGTGATTGATGACTCATTTGTTTGTGCGCTCGGCTAAGTGCATAACTAATGAGTCACCGAAAAATGCTAGTCTCTGATTGGCTGTTATTTTTTTAACTGCACATTACTATTGTTGAATAAATATCGTAATAAGATTCAGGTTACACTAATTTAATGATAGAAAGAAAGAAAAAGTATTTATTAGTCTCGCACTGGATCAAAAAAAACTATAACTTAAAAATAAATCAAGATAAAAAAAAGTAAGAACTAAACATATAAAAACTAGATAGGTGCAATAATTTTAATTTGTACGGGCAAGTCGTTGATAATTATCTACATAATCAAGTGTATGTATATTATAGCATAAGTTATCGTACGTATGATCAATATGAAACTGTAAAGTAATTGTAGCCCTGAAAAGGGCTGTTTATCATATTTCTAGCCTTGATGGGCTTTTGTGGGAATAATCTAGAGCCAGATCACATTATTTCTTGTTCCAGAAGTGCTAGTGGATCCGGCAAATTTTCGGACTCTGCTATGAGGCATTCTTCTTCCTCCATAATCTCACTGTCACAGGGAGGCTCTGTGGTCTGTAACAACTGAATTGCTTCAGGCAACAACTCATTATGAACCTGTTTCGTTATTTTAGGCCTTATGTAGGATATGTGGGGATCAGAGCTTATTAGAAGTCCATGGAGGATGTCTTCGTTTGTTACTATTCTCCCCGTTTTCCGAGTGTGCCTCTCCCTGACGTTTCTGAAGTCCTTATTACGGGCTTCTGATGCTTCTTCAGATAAGGTACCTAAAACGAATAAGTACATATATTTTAATTTCTTAACGCAATCGAGTCAAATAATTAAACTATATTTATTTTTTACTTACCGATTGGCAAAACACCAAAGTGGTTACAGATGTCTGCACCGTGCATTAGAAGTTTATGTACACTAACTGGCATGTAGTACCACGAATAGTGTTGCACGTACACAACAGCTGTTTCTCTGCAGTATCTTCTAAATTTTTCACAGTCAATGTTATTGCCTATGATGGCTTGTAGAATAACAAAAAATCTTAAAATAAAATTTTCGTCAATTCCCGTTATTCTGGATGATCTTTTGTAATCTTGGAAAAAGCGCCTCGCAGTATTCCCGTCATTTGTAGTTCCAAAACCCTAAAATGGGAAAACAATACTGTAATATACAATACATAGAGTTATAATACAAATAAAAAGAGCGAAAATGAAATACATACCTGTTTGACTATATCAATCAGCATTCCAGTTTGCTCACGAAACTCTTGCTGCGTGGTATTTTTTTCAGCTTTTTTCAAAGCCTTATGTTCGCCTCGAGCAGTCCATCGTTGAAAATCCAGATTATAAGATATATGGAGAAGACATTCCATACACCGAATCTTCATATGCAGTGAAGAAATTCCTTGTTTGTAAATTTCTTCACGAAGTGGTTTGGAAGCCAAAGCGTCTAAATTATTCATCTCGCTAGGTTTTGCCAAGCAAATGGGACAAGTTGCATATGATGGTACTTCAGCAATTATATTGGCCACTTTTCCATCAATCATGGTCATATGCAATTCATGTGATACAATAATATTTCCACACTGTGTAGATGTTCGTTCATCAATTTGTTTTTCATCTCAGACTCTTCAGACTTTATAAAATCAGCTGTCTCCGAAGTGAAAGTGAATTTCACTGGTCGACAGTACAGAGTTGAGCAAGGTGTGGGGTTCTCCCAAACTATATTTTCATTCCCAGATGATGGGCTAGTAGACACTAGCCGAAGAGGGACGATGCTTATCATGATTACTGATGAATCTTCGAAATCTGTAGCTGTGTTTGACGTTTTCTGTTTATAATTACTCTGCGACGAAGAACCACCAAGTCCCCATTTCCAGGTCAACTTGAGTTCTTCATTTTGAGACCTATCCTCGCTCGTCTACTTCGGATAGTGCATCTGGATTACTGGAAAGGTATTCGACCACTTTAGCCAGATTCGTTTTGCCGTTGTCTTTCAATTTTGTTATTTACCAGTGCTGCAACTCTTCCTCGGAATTTTATTCTCTATGGAAGTAGAACGTCTTTATTTTTTGCTTATTACTTAACTCTTCGAACGGTTTTCTGTGCTCCTTTTCTGTAGATGTAGATGTTAAAAAAAAGTCGACAGAACTCCTTGATTCGGTTCTTGTCTTCTTCAGAAACTTCGGTAGTAAAGACAGAAATGATACTTTCATATAGAAACATATGATTTTTCAGATCACCACCACTTCTTAATATCACAAAAAGATCTAGGTTGGTACAAAATCCAGCCATAGTTCTAATGTAAATTTAAAATTAAAAGTATTTCACTGTGTTCACAAATAAGCAACAAGAGCGAAACTAGATGGACTTAGTATGTTGTATGTTTGTTTGGCATCTCGCAGGTCAACCTATGCGGTTGTCGTCTGCTTAAGCGGACTTGCCTGTGGATTCCCTAATAAATTAAGGCCTCCAGCCAGGACTTAAACTTATATACTAAGTAAAACTAAGCGACAACGCTAAGGGCACCCCCTGTGGGGTACGAACCTCGGCTTAGGGCGTCGCTGGAAGAGGGCAGCAAATGACTAGCTGGATCAGGATTAATATTAATTAGGGACGAATTTAAAGCTACAGGCTCAGCGGCGCGGGCTGGCTCGAGCAAGGGTCGGGAGGGGCGTCGATTTGGGCGTCGCGGCGGGCCTCGGCGGCGAGGGCGGTAGGACGGCGATCGGGTTTTGGGCTTATGTAGCGTGCTAGTGGCCTTACTACTCTCCTGGAGGAGGGTAGTGGCGTCGTCGGGGTCGATTAAAGTATGCCTTGGTCGGCGAATACTGCTAATGCGAGAGGGAGTGTAGCGGGCGGCCGCTGTAATCAGGGGGTTAGAATGTTTGATGCCGCAGTCGAAGAAACGCTTTGATAAGCGTTTCATGAACTGTTTTATGGTTGGCATTTTGAGGTCGACGTGAAGATCGATATTACGGACATAGAAGGGGGCACCCGTGACCCTTCTGAGGAAACGGTTTTGGAGGGTCTGCATCTTATGGAGATGACGTGGGTGAGCGTGCGCAAATACAACGCAGGCATAGGTCATGATGGGGCGGATGACTGCGGTATAGATGCGGAGCTTGCATTTGAGGGACAGTTTACTACGGGCTGTCAGTACGAATTGCAGCCTGCTAAGAGCGAAGGAGGCGCGCGCGCGAACCTCCTTAATATGAGCCTTAAAGGTAAGGTTCTCATCGAGGATCACGCCTAGGTATTTGGCTTGCTTCTCCCAAGGGATTGGCTTGCCGTACATAGTGATCGGGCTAGATGGACTTAATGAATGTCTTTATATTTATAGTCAGTGTTAATTACTCAAGTAGTGGACATAACAGTGACTGAAAATTATTCAGCCAATCAGAGACGAGCATTTTTCGATGACTGATGATGATTAGAATTTATTTTAAATGGCAAAAAAATTCTTACAAAACATTTTTTTTTTACCGAATGATTACTCGCGCTGCCGCGGATGGCCGGCGCTGATTATTATTTCGTGGATAGAGAATGACCCTAGTTATCATATACTCACGCCACACACCCAACATATTAGCACAATTGAAGAAAAAAAAATAAACGTGATTCGCTCCATACAAAAAAATCTAATTAATTTTTTTCAAGACAAACTATCAACTTTAGAAGAAATTTTATAAGAATAAAATTTGTCTGGAATATCATAACACGTCATATAAAAAAAAATCGCATCGATGTTGGAACTTTGTTGCCTATGTCCACTAATTTTCAGTATGGGCCCACTGTGCGGAGTATCGGCGGCGGCGTCTCACGCCACGTTATTGGAACTCTCCAAGCCGTCGACTCCTCACGCAGACGTAAGTGGGAGGGTCGGAGCTAATGGAGAGAGTAGAACACCTTCACTCACACAACAATTCTATGATGAAATAAGTTGATGAAATGTTAGGTCTAAGAGGATCTCAAGAGTTACTAAGAGCTTCCAGGAGGTACTAAGAAGGTATTAGAGAGTTAGACTATTAGAGGGTCTAAGAGGGTTAGACCTACTAGGGAGTACCTACTAAGGGGGTTCAGACGTTGGGACTAAGCGGATCTCAGGAGGTAATAAGAGGGTTAGAGAGGTTTGATCTAAGAGGATCTCAAGAAGTACTAAGAGGCTCTTAGACCCTCTTAGTACTTGGTACTAAGAAGGTATAAGAGGGTTAGACTAAGAGAAATAAAGGAAGTGCACCGACTCGAAAGAAGGGAGTCTGCAGCCGCCTCACCATAAGAAACTGGCCCGCGATGCAGACACAACCTGTTCGCTCGTCGCATTGAAGAAATATAGAGGCACAAGCAAAGTTACGGTGGCATTAAGGAACTCGGAATTGGCAGAATCGCGATCCAAAGTGGCTCAAGCTGAACTGGAGCTCGCTGCGGCTGTGTCAGAAGAAGCTGGTGCCGCAGAAGCATTGTATGAGCGAACTCACGAAGTCGAGAATTGGTTCATTGAAACCGGAGTCAGGCCTAGCAAGGAACAGATGCAGCTCATACAGAAGTAAAGAAGAGTAACATCCATGAGTTAGCCCAAGTTATAATGAAGCTATCTGAGAAATCACGTGACATCAGTATAACGAGATAGCTTGAACTCCGTCATTTCAACGGATCCTGTGAAGAATGGTTGGCGTTCAAGAGATCATATGAATAAATGATTGCTTCCTTCAGCATTGCTCAGAACTTAGCGCGTCTAAGAAAAGCAATACAAGGGACAGCTAAAGAAGCATTGCAGAGCCTGTTGTTCACTACCGAAGACCCTCGCGAAGGAAGCAAAGGCTTGGAGGGAAGGTTTGGAAGACCGGGTGCATTGGCGTTAGAACCTGTCAAAAGTAAATGAAAACCCAGGTGCAGATGTGTGTTCGCAAGCAAAGTGAAGAATGCCGTCGAAACGATCAAGGCGCTGAAGAAACCACATTACCTTAGTTATCCTGAAACATTGAAGGCCATAGTGGACATGATGCTACCATCCATGAAGTTTCGATGGTTTGCCTTTTGAACTTTGTCTCTTGTTTTTAGAAATAGAAGCCGATATGTGCGGGGACTTTGCTCCATCTGAAGTGTTATCCGAGCAGAAGAGAGGAACAAGAAAACCCATATATACCGTTCAAGAAGTGTCAAGAGAAAAGTATAAGAAGTCGTGACCGATGTGTGAAGAAGAGCGTTTTGCAACAGAGCGCAAGAAGTTCAAAGAAGCCGCCATTGATGAAAAATGGGACATCATCAAGTAAGCAAGAATTTGTTTCAAGTGTCTCCGATTAATGCATTCAAGAATTAATTGTAAAGCTCCAGTCTGCAAGCAGTGCAAAAGATGGCATCACACTATCCTACACTCTGACAGACCACCAAAATCGTCAGAAAAGAAGTCAAATGAAGAAGACAAGACAGACATACCAGAACAGAGAGTCGTCTCAATCAACAACACTAAAAGAGAAGAAAGGGTTTATCTGAAAATTATATCCGTGAATCTGTATGGACCAAAGGGACAGGTTCGCGTGCTAGCATTCGTGGATGAAGAGTCGACGGTCACGCTCTTAGATGCATCAAAAGCAGAGAAGACTGGAGCGAAAAGAGACCGAGAAACTCTTGCAATTGAAACAGTCGGCGGGAAGGTCATATAGAATGATGGCTCACAGAAGATGAAGCTGAAAATAGAAGGAACTAACAAAAGAGACAGGAGGTCTATCGTCGTAAGAACCATCGACGACCTGAAACTGTCTGCACAAAGCATAAACAGGGACACTATAAAGAACTGTCAACACCTGAAGGCAATCGAAGAGGAACTTCTCTACGTCGCAGAAAGGCCCAAGTTGTTAATAGGCCAAGACAAGTGGGGACTCATAGTGCAGACGCTGCACTGTGAGTTAGTGTACCTACCTAGAAACACGATAAATACTTGTTTCTTTAAAATACATGGTCACCCCATTTCAATCGCAATCCGCCATTGTGCCATTATATAGATTCATCTTAAATCTGTAAAAATACTTACACCATTGCACTGAAAACCTGCAGAGCGGTTACTTATTATCGACGACTGCAACACATCAGGGGTTTTTACGAGTTTTCTAGGCTTTTTAGTTGTGGAGGAATCGATAATCCCAAAGTTTTGAGGTTAAATGTTTAATTTTCAATTTACTATTGAATGGGGTCCTCACAAAAAAACCTAAAGCAATGCGCTAAGCTATGGCGGAGAGTGTCGACTCTCCGATTATTAAAAGTTTTGTGAGAAGGACAATCACTAAACTTTAATGTGGGGATGTTCTTTTCATAATACTAGTTGTTTCTGTCTTTTTGTCTTGTAATGTAACTACTAACACTAGTATTAAGTTATATTATTGTCACTAACACGCTGGATCAATGTTGTCCGTAAATAAAGAATATAATAATAATAATAATAATGGACTCAGCAATCATTGTGCCGATAGTCGTGACAGCCAATGGCTTAACTCAAACTCAAACTCAAACTCAAACTCAAATCATTTATTTCAATTAAACCATTTACAGGCACTTTTGAATTGTCAAGGAGTCGGTCAGTCAGAAATATGAAGCTAGTTGCCCATTCCAAAGCGTAGTAGGTACCTATGGAGAAGAACGGGCAAGAAACTCCATGGACACTCTTTTAAATAATAATGTTTTTACATATATCTTAGTTACATCGATTAATGTTGTTCACTATAAGTGAGAACGATGTACAAAAAACCGTACACGTTAAAAGCGTCCAGAGTGCATCAAAACATAATTAAAAACAATCCAGCTAATAATTTATTAAAATAAGCCCTGGCAGCTAAGAGATGACCAGTCCCAACTGACGGCGCCCGTTCACGAACATGACGCATGGATCAGCACCATTCAGCTCAACCATTTTGAAGGGAGCTAAATGATCCGACACACGCGCCACCGTCAGCGAGACATTTGAGTGAGCATGACATACTATCAGCCGCCAAGGCACATTCAAGTCAATCTATGACATTACCCGGTAAATGGTAGCTCTATAGTACAAAGTACTCACATCTGTGCAATGTATCTATATAATAAAAAGGAGATTGAGTTTATATAATGCAAATAAATTCTTACTATCTTCAGCAGCTTCAACAGTGATTCGAATGTCAATTAATTAGTTGTGGTGTGGAGCAGGACCGGCATTAAGCCAGGCATTTTTATCAGTTATGTAGTCCTCCAACCTATAATATGCCTGCCTGAATAGTGTGCGTTTGACAAAGGATTTGAATTTTGTCTCATTCAGTTGAAGTATGTGGGGAGGTATTTTATTATAACATTTTAGACAGTACCCCATGAAAGATGAGTCTACTTTAGCCAGTCTGAAACCTGGTTGAACTAATAGGTCCCGATTTCTAGTACTATAATTATGTCTTTCACCTCTTTTACTGTAAAGGTGTAAATTTTTTCTTACGTACATGATGTTTTCATAGATGTATTGACAAGGTACAGTCATGATGTTAATATCCTTAAACAATTCCCTTAGAGAATCGCGCCTGCGGAGATTATATATGGCTCTGATGGCTCTTTTCTGCAGAATAAAAATAGACTCGATGTCTGCAGCCCGTCCCCAAAGCAAAATACCGTAAGACATGATACTATGAAAGTAACTAAAATAGACCAGCCTCGCGGTATCTACATCAGTAAATTGACGGATTTTTCTGACAGCGTAAGCTGCTGAACTTAGCCGTCCTGCTAGAGATGTTAAATGAGGACCCCATTGTAGCCTTGAGTCGAGCGTGATCCCCAAGAAAACCGTTTTATCGACGAATTCTAGCTTCTCTTGATTCAATACTATCTCACAATCACTACTCTTGACGTTTGGTAAAGAAAATCTTATACACTTAGTTTTATTTCCATTTAGTACTAAATTATTAGCCGTGAACCAATTTTGGACCAGCAGTAGGGCGTTATTTACGTCGTCAAAATTTGAAGCACGTCTATCTACCTTAAAAATTAAGGAAGTATCGTCAGCAAATAACACCATTTGTGGTTGATTTATTAATAAATGGAGTAGGTCATTAATATATACTAAAAAGAGGAAAGGACCCAATATCGAGCCTTGTGGAACACCCATTTTTACCTTTAAACCAAGTGAATTGACACCATTTATTTGAACTTGCTGTTGTCTATCATTTAAATAAGATTTTATTAAACTAAGCGCAAGTTTTCCAAGTCCGTAATGCTCAAGTTTCAAAAGCAGGGTTTCGTGATCGACGCAATCAAATGCCTTGGAGAGGTCACAAAAGATTCCTATGGCGTCTTGAGCATCTTCCCACGCGTTAAAAATATGTTTTAATAAGGTAACACCAGCGTCGGTCGTACAACGCCCTTTGGTGAAACCATACTGTTGCTCGTGAAGGATTTTATTAGTATTAAAATGATTGAGCATCTGACTAAGCATTATCTTTTCAAAAACCTTGCTGAAAACCGGCAACACGGACACAGGTCTATAATTATTAGTGTCTTTACTGTCCCCGGATTTGAAAAGTGGTATTACCTTACTGTATTTCATTAGATCCGGGAAGACTCCTTGATCCACACACAAATTAAATATTAAGGCTAAGTAAGGTGCTATAGTTTCAATTATGGAGGTACAGACTTTAATAGACATTCCCCAAAGATCTTCGGTCAATTTGATCTTGATTTGCTTAAAAGATTTTATTACTGTTAAGGGGTTAATATGCTTAAAGTTAAATTCAATCGGGCAGGCAGAAATATTCGCCCTCATTAAATCAAAAGCACGCGAGGGCGAAGAATTTAAGATTTCAGTGGTTTTTAGTGGGACACTGGTAAAGAAATTCACAAATTCCTGAGCAACTTTTTTGTTATCGCAAATGAGACCACGTGACGTCTCCAGTGTGTAATCAGAATTTTGCTTTTTGATCCTGTTCGTTTCATTATTGATAATTTTCCAAACCGTCTTTATTTTATTGTCTGCTGATTTTACCTTGTTGCTAATGTATAAGGCTTTAGCTGCCTTACAAGTGTTCTTAAAAATTTTTGAGTAAGAAGCAACATACTTATTAAAAGTTTCCGTGTTAATATAAGGCTTAAGGCCATACAGCTCGAAAAGTTTTTCCCTACTTTTCCTAAGTCCTTTAGTTGCCCAGTCACTAAATAAAAACTTAGGGCTGATACTTTTAGACTTCTTCTTAAAAATATTATTAAACTCGGTTTGAACTACCGAAAAGAATTCTTTATACAAACTATTAACATTATTCATTGTAAGGTCCTGATTACTTAACTTACAAATTAAAGTGCTTTTAAATTTATTTAAATTGACAAATGTTATTGGTCTGGATTGTATCTGCACTTTTTGTATCGCTATGTTGGACTCAAAAGTTACGGTTTGACCGCTGTGATCTGAAGGGAGATAATTAACGATAGCTTTATCTAAATAGTCGCAGCAACAAAATACATTATCAATACATGAAACAGAAGTTGTAGTTGTTCGGGTTGGTTCCAAAAACACATTTGACAAATTGAATGATTTAAACAAATTCAATAATCTACTGGTATTTGAATTATTTTCTAAAATATTAATGTTAAAGTCTCCACAGATAATAACTGATTTATTACCAGTTGCAAGTTTAGCCAAAACATCTTCCATTACTGACTCAAATATAGAGAAGTTTTGATAATTTGGGGGTCTGTAAACGCACACTATAACATGCTTATCTAGCTCAACACAAGACAGTTCAACGCTATGTTCAACCGATAGTTCAACTATGTCTTTACGAGCTTTTGATTTTATACAACGTTTAATTAGGATTAGTGAACCACCACGCAGCATTGATTTTCGGTTAAAACAACTGGCCACATTATAATTCTCGTAATTAATTAACATTTCAGAATCTTTTAACCAATGCTCAGTTATGCAAATAATGTCAAACATTGTTTTTTCTAAAAACAATTCAATTTCCAATTGTTTGGAGTTAAATCCTTGAATATTTTGATGAAATAATTTCAAGGATTTCTGCTTAGCCCCTTTTCTACAGTTAACTATTGTGGTGCTAGAAAATACCTTTTTGTTTTTAAGTGGAACTGTAGTATTATTGGTACCTTCTGTTGTCTTACAAACTAGTTTAAATTATCTGAGCTAACCACCTCAACATTAGTACTATTAATAGCCAAGAGCCTCGACAAACACCTGAGGAGGCTCTCGTTGGGCAGCTGGATCAAGGGCTTGATTCAGAGAGCGGTACTTCTGGACACGGCTCGCATTGTCAGGAGGTTCCTCTCTCTGGAGCCCTGACCGCCGGTAGCTTGGACCCTGTTCCCGATACCGGTGGGATACTATTTTTTATATTTTTAAATGTTTTTTTTAATTTCTTTTTCAGATTTTTTAAAAAATATTTAAAAATGTAGTTTATAAGTTTGTTAAATGAAATAAAGGAGATAATAATAAAATGAAGATAAAATAATGATAGCTGGCAACACCAACGTCAACACGTCTCGAAATTTGTTAAAATTATTTTCAATTACTTATATTCATTTTAGACACAGTTTTTATATTTTCATAGTACCCCTACAAGCCTGAAGTCCAAAAAACAATAAAAAAATATAATGAACCAGAATAAAACAGAATTTCACGCCATAAACTGCCGAATCGGAGGTGACATCTGTCATGTCACCTCGGAACATTTAAATAATTAATAAGTATGAAAATGAACAAATGTTGACGAGATCAGCCGCACGTCAAGCACGCCCACCACCTCCGGACTCTTCGCCCAGCTCCGCCTCGCCGCCGCCGGTATCCAGCCCCACCGTGAGTGCTGTGACGACACCGGCCGCGGTAGTTGCGTCGACTTGAGCGACGAGTATTTTTCCCCGCCGACGTCACCAACACCTGTTCGTCGGCAGGGGAGAGGCCGGCCACCGAGGAGCTTGGGACTTAGGGGCCATCCGGCCCCGAGCCGGGTCCCCGCTGCCGGTGGTTGTGTGCAGCGCATGAGATGGACTCAGTCTATGAACGAGAACGTCATGCGCGCATATTATGGGTCTACAGAGGGGGGAACTCACCTCACTGCGTACCGTGATAGGATGCTGTCTCTTTTTCAGGAACTAGAACCAACCGTCAGCGTCTCGGCCCAACGACTGTCGGATCAGGTGCGGGTCATCCAACGCAATCATAGGTTGGACGCTGCCGCACTTGATAGGCTGCTCTCAGAGATACTGAGCAACCTTATCGTCTCGACTCCGGCACAAACCGCGGTACAAGCGTCAACGATTGATCTACCGCGGTCCAATCATGGTGTTGAAGAGGAAGATGATAGGTGTTGAAAACCCTAATCGATGTGTTTTTTAATCTGTGACATTTTATATATATAAGGACTCTGTGGTTTCTATCGTGGGTGTGGCACTGTGGCAATGTCGGTAAGAAAATAAGAAATAGAAGATTGTTCAATAAAAGGTGGCTTTAATTTCGGTATCTTCGATCTGTACTAAAAATAAATAATAAATACGTGGACAAGACGTTCACAATCTGGCGACCGTGATCATGGATCAGAAAACGAAGGTACGCTCCGTATTGCGTCGGCATTTTACAAAGTCTGCTAACGCATTCGAAACTGTGCTGAACGCAACGGACTATAACGAAATCGAGGCGAAGTCATGCTATAAATATATGGAAGAATGCCACAAAAATTTGAACACGTTAGACAGCGAGATTCAACAACTCTTAGTAAATTTAAGTGATTGGAAAGAAAAGGATCTCGATGACGAATTGAACGATGTCTCTAAATACGAAACAAGATGGATGATCCTACAAACACGATACGAATCGATTTCGACGGCGAAGCCGTCTCCAAGATTCACAGACAGGGATCGCGAGATGAAACTACCGCGTCTACATTTAAAGACATTTAACGGAAGCATAAAAAATTGGTTAACCTTCTGGGGTTCATTCCAAAAAGTTGATAGCAACCCTGAAATTGACGAAATCGACAAATTCCAATATCTATCACAGGCGATGGAAGAAGGTACTGATGTTAAGTCATTTGTGGATAGTTTTCCGTTGGCAAATACCAGTTATAAACAATGTCTTGAAGAGCTCAAAGCACGATATGCTCGAGAAGATTTACTAATCCAGGTCTATGTGAGAGAATTATTAGCATTAATATTGAATAAAGAATCAAACAATGATTTAACCTCACTATATGACAAACTCAATGCTCAACTGAGAGCTTTACATATATTAGGGGTTGCAAAAGATAAATTCTCTGCATTTCTTCTACCAATGGTGGAGTCAGCATTACCAACTGATACCCTCAAAGCCTGGGAGAGAGCGAGACCGGAGAAAATGGATGATGTACTCAGCTCATTATTGGAATTTCTAAAGAAAGAAGTGGAGAGTGAACAAAGAATAACCATGGCTAAATCAACATTTGACACAGAGACAGGTAAGCCTCTCAAAACAACAGCAGGATGCTTTATGGTAAACAGTGAAACTACTCGAAAAGAGCGAGCTGATAGAAAATGTATCTGGTGTGAAAAGGATCATTCAAGCATTGAGTGCTATAAAATATCAAAAATGTCTCTTGAAGAGAGGCGAGAACATTTAAAAAAGAAGAAAGCCTGCGTCTTATGTCTAAAGGTTGGGCATCATGCAAAGGTATGCAAATGTTTTGTTAAGTGCTATGTGTGTGGACAACGACATTCTCCTGTTTTATGTACTGGGACATCTTCTGAAAAAACAGTGAGTGACAATAAAACATATTCCAAGTCCCAAACAAAAGGTGACCATACAACATACCCAAAATCAGAAAAGAGTGACTCTGCTGCAACTTTACAAAACTTCTCACAGAATAATTTGAAGACATCAAATACAACAACTCTACTGCAAACTGTAGCCGTGAAAATCCATTGTGGAGACAGAGTAGCAACAGTGCGATGTTTGTTTGATAGCGGCTCACAAAGGTCGTATATCAAGAAAGAGGTAACGGAGAAACTTGAACTACCAGCGGCAGGGAAAGAAGAATTAAGTCATTCTTTGTTTGGAGGTGTCACTGTATCTTCTAAGGAGTATAATGTATACAATTTCACAGTACAAAGTACTAATAGTTCATTCAAATTTGATATGTCAGCTTTAGAGCAATCTTGTATTTGCAAAAATGTTCCCAAAGTGGATAATGAGTCTGTAATAAGATTGTTAAACAAACAAAACATTAGGTTGACTGACACTAAGAGCTCTGATATAGGTCTATTGATAGGAGCTGATTATGCAGGGTTGCTACTGACTGATTCCTTTGTTCATCTCGAAAATGGTTTAACTGCCATTAAAACAAAATTAGGGTGGACACTACAGGGTAAAATATCTGCAACAAACAGCAATATAGTCACATCTTTATTTTGTTCACAAGATTTTATTAACTTTTGGGATTTAGAAATATTAGGCATTAATGACCCTATGCAGGTGCAGTCCAAGCAGCAGATAGAAGAGGAGGTGATAGCATGTTTTGAAGAAAATATACAAGTCAACTCTGAATCCAGGTATGAGGTGCATCTTCCATGGAAGGCTGGGCATGATGATCTTCTAAGCAACAAACAGCTTGCCATTCTCAGACTGGAATCTACAACAAGAAAATTAAAAGCAGGTAATAAGTTTGATGATTACAATAACATTTTAAGCGAATGGGAGCAGGCAGGCATTATAGAAGAAGTACCTGATGCAGAGAGAGACATAGGCAAAGTGCATTACTTACCTCATAGGGCTGTATCCAAGGAGGCCAGTCTTACAACAAAGTTGCGTCCAATATTTGATGCATCAGCAAAAGATAAAAATGGTAAGTCATTAAACTCGTGCTTAGACAAAGGAATTAATTTCCTTGATAAAATTCCCAAAATACTAACAGGATTTCGCAAAGGTTGTATTGGTATAACCGCTGACATTGAAAAAGCATTTTTACAAGTGTCAGTAACACCACAAGATAGGGACTACCTAAGGTTTTTTTGGTGGAAGAATGGATCAGGTGAAGAGCTTAAAGTGTACAGACACCGGAAAGTTGTTTTTGGTTTAACTGCAAGCCCTTTCCTGCTTTCTGCAACTATTTCACATCACCTTAATCTAATAACAGAGCAAAAGGATACAGCAGATATATTAGCCAAATCATTCTACGTAGACAATTTAGTAACAAGCTTGGATTCCACTAAAGAAACCCAGAAATTCATTCAGGAAGCTAAATGTATAATGAATAAAGCAAAGTTCAATTTGAGGCAATGGGTAACATCCCCATTACAAATAAATGAAACTAAAAATATAATGATTCAGGTGCTAGGGTTTCAATGGGACACTGTCACAGACGAGTTGTGTTGTAATATAAATTCTATGCCTTCATACACTGAATTACATAAAATTACCAAAAGAATTATTTTGTCTTTGACACAAAAAGTTTTTGATCCCATTGGATTTATATGTCCAGTCACCTTGGTTCCGAGACTGATTTTACAGCAAATTTGGATCAGGAAATTAAAATGGGACGAAGAATTACCTGATGATGTTCAATCACAATTTAAAAATTGGTATAAACATATTGAATGCTTAAATAGTTGCAGACTACCACGAAGACTGTCAGCAGCACAGCTACAAAAATGTGCTACAAGCTTGCATATGTTCTGTGATGCTAGCCAGGTTGGATATGCAGCCTGTGTCTTTCTGAGAACCGAAAACAAAGGCATTGTGACTGTTCGATTGATTTCTGCAAAATCAAGAGTATCAACTCCAGAGAAAGCGACGATACCGCGACTTGAATTGTTGGCAGCACTAGTAGGTGCGAGGTTGCTATCGGAAGCAAGAAAGTATCTGGAATTAAATGACTGCAAAGAGTTTTGTTACACTGACTCAGGAGTAGTATTATGTTGGATTAAAAGACAGCTGCTCTGGAATACCTATGTAGGGAACCGTGTCAAAGAAATCAGACAAATCACTAAGACAAACAATTGGTATCATATTCCTGGATCAGACAACTGGGCAGATTTAGCATCCAGGGGTTGCAACGCACGTCAGTTGCTCGAGGTTCGTTGGTGGGAAGGACCAGCCTGGCTCCGACAGCAACCAGAAACGTGGCCGCAGACTGTGCTGGTTGTGGATGAGTTAGAGGCCAGTCGTGAGCTTAAGAAGACCGCAGTTTGTAATACAACAGTCTCAAATGAAGGTACGACAGGTCAGCTCTCCTATTTTTCTAAATACAACAAAATTATTCGAATGGTTACTTGGATGCTCAGATTTGCGCACAATGCACGTCATAAAATTAAAATAAGAGGCGAGCTAAGGTGCGAAGAATATGAAGAGAGTGAAAATAGAGTAATCAGAATTATACAGGCAGAAAATAGAGATGACATAGAGAAGAAAATTCGAGGACTCGTACATTTTTATGATAATGATGGCCTGTTAAAAATCAAAACTAAACTTTTACTCTCAGACTTTCCAGAGACAACCAAGTTTCCGGTACTGCTCCCAGGGAACAACATCATTGTAAGAAGATTGGTGGAGCAAAGACATCGAGAGCTCAAGCACGCAGGTGCTAACCAATTGACAGCAGACATAAGAGCCAAATTTTGGATTATTGGGATAAGACGGCTTGCAAAATCTATTATAGGTTCATGTGTAGTATGTACCAGATTCAGGTCTAAATCAGTACAAGCCCCTACTGCCCCATTGCCAAGTGAAAGAATTCAGTGCACTTCCCCATTCCAAGTAAGTGGCGTCGACCTGGCTGGCCCCCTGTTCCTACGCAATGGAGAAAAATGTTGGGTTGTACTATACACATGTGCAGTTTATCGCTGTGTCCACTTGGAGTTAACAAAATCGCTGTCAACAGAAGCTTTTATGCTAACCCTAAGAAGGTTCATTGCTAGAAGAGGTAGGATTAAACAGTTAATCAGCGACAATGGCACTAATCTGGTTGGCACAAAGAACAGGCTTTCGGAAATAGATTGGAAAGAAGTCCAGAAATTCTCAACTATTGAACGTATCAAGTGGAAGATGAATGCTCCAACAGCAGCTTGGTGGGGTGGATTTTTTGAACGACTAATACGTATAATGAAGGAAATGTTGAGAAGGATCCTAGGACAGTCGCGTGTGGATTATGAGGAGTTGGTGACCATCTTATATGAATGTGAGGCAATAATGAATCAACGTCCTCTGACATATGTGCAAGATGATATGAATACACATCTAGAACCATTGACACCATTATGTTTCATACAAAGTATTCCTCACAATGATGTTACAGATCTGGATGCAGCAGATGCTAAAAGTTTAAATTACAGACTCAAGTACTTGTTAAAACTACGAGAAGACTTTAAACAAAGATTCAAGACAGAATATTTGACAGCTTTAGTACAAAGAGGAAATAAGAAACAAACAAAACTAGATGTTGGAGATATTGTTTTGTTGGAAACAGAAGATAAAAGAGTGAAATGGCCTCTTGGAATAATAGAAGAGATTTTTACAGGTCGTGATAATATCAACAGAACAGCAAAGGTGAGAACATCAACTGGCACCAAGGTACGTCCATTTCAGCGTTTATTTCCTCTTGAGATTACTAATCCTGAAGTAGAGTTCCCAAAACATGAGAAGAGTGCTCCAGGTAAGATTATACCTACCACTAATGTTCAGCAAGCTGTGCCTGAGGGGACCCCGTCGTTAGTTCCAGTCGTCTCTCCTAGTACTAGTAACCCCCTAGAGAAAGATAAGGTCAAAGAGCAGACCACCCGCTCTGGCCGGGTTGCTAGGATACCCAGCAGGTATTTGATTTGAAACTAGTGTCTTGATTTGATTTTGTTTATTCAGTAAACATACACATTACACACTTACTCAGCACTACATATTCACATATTTAGTGCACAGATTATTAGTATGACTTGCGTATCTGTTTTATGGGTAATTGAGCATTAACAATAATAGGATAAGTAGGTGTTTCAAATTGTATGGATGCCAGACACTGAATATGATTGATACGGATTTAAAATACAATGTTATTAAGATTTTATAAACTTCTTTGATATGTTTAGTATTATTAGTTATAGATTGGTATAATTTGGATTATTATTTTTAGAGACTATAATTAAAGAGTAGAATTTGATAATGTTTGCTAAATGCATAAAATGTCACATTGTTGACAAATTAATTTTATTAACTTTGTCTTAGCTTTATTTCTTTTCTGGGTGTGGAGGATGTTGAAAACCCTAATCGATGTGTTTTTTAATCTGTGACATTTTATATATATAAGGACTCTGTGGTTTCTATCGTGGGTGTGGCACTGTGGCAATGTCGGTAAGAAAATAAGAAATAGAAGATTGTTCAATAAAAGGTGGCTTTAATTTCGGTATCTTCGATCTGTACTAAAAATAAATAATAAATACGTGGACAAGACGTTCACAATAGGGTTACCACAGTAAGTAGCCAATACAACGACCGATTGAGGAGCGCACTGGAGGATGCGTTTCGCGAATATAGATCCACTCCGACCGAACTTAGACCACGATTACCACGCCTACTTATGCACAAAAAAATAGGGTGCTGGTGTGTGCCCTGGACTCGCAACTTAAGAATGTGTTCGAGAGCAGCGAGGATCTCGTTGATACACACTCGATCCTGCATTGCGCGGCTGTTGCGGCATGTCGTTTAGCTAACGTCAAGTTTCCAAACTGTGACGGAGCTGCTCGACCAAAACCATCCGTACCAGCCTGGCAATACAGGATCGAGCGTCGTATCGATGAGGCCAGGGTACTCATAGGCAAACTATACTGTTTCAGGGAGGGCAATACAAGACCACGAGTGATGCGCTTTGTGAGGCGGGCATTTTCGGGGACTGTAGTAAGCCCTCGAGAATACATGTCCCGTGTCACAGAGCGCATCGACTTCCTGAAACAGAAAGTTTGTGCATGGGCGAGCCGTATTCGGCGGTATAAGCGGCGGGTTGATCGATATACGCAGAATCGCATGTTCCAGAGCGATGAAAGGTGGGTATATAGAGCTTGGGAGCGACCTGAACAAAATTTGACAGACGTGTGCCGCCCAGATGATGCCGCCACAAGTGCATTCTGGCGCAGCATCTGGACAGTACCCATCTGTCACATTGAGGCTGACTGGATGCAGGATGTCGAGCGAGTGTGTGAAACTATACCAGAAATGGAAAAAGTCCTAATTACGCCATCAGACGTTGCCAGAGCAGTCCGTCCCTTACCGAACTGGAAATCGCCAGGGCCGGATGGATTGCATAACTTTTGGTTGAAATGGCTAATTAGTTCGCACACTAGCCTGGCATCTCAGTTCCAGTCAGCCTTTAGAGTCTGGGTCGCTACCGCAGTTTCTATTAACAGGCGTTACCCACCTGCTCCATAAGTCAGGTAGTCCCACGGAACCCAAGAATTATAGACCGATCACGTGTTTGTCGACGATCTATAAACTTCTTACATCCATTTTGAGAGTAAAAATTAATACACACATTGACAGTAACTCTATTATGTCTGCCTCTCAAAATGGATGTAGGAACGGGTCCCGGGGTACTAAGGAGCTACTCCTCATCGACATGGCCATTAGCCAACAGGTTCGTCGCTCCCGCAAGGATCTGTCGACATGCTGGATAGATTATAAGAAGGCCTACGACTCGGTGCCACATACATGGCTTGTGAGGGTGCTGGAGTTGTACAAGATAGATGCAACTCTACGCACCTTCCTTAGTTCCTGTATGGGGCAATGGAGGACAGTCCTTCGCTATCCGGGGTGTCAACAGATCCAGGGGAATGACGAGCCTGTCTGGTTTAAACGGGGAATATTTCAGGGCGACAGTTTGAGTCCACTTTGGTTCTGCTTGGCTCTGAATCCTCTAAGCACACTGCTGGAGGATTCAGGTCTAGGCTATCGGTTGAAGAGAGGTGGTGAGGTCATATCTCACCTTCTGTTCATGGATGACTTGAAAATCTTTGCCCCCAACAAATTGCAACTGATGGAGCTACTGAAGGTAACTGAAACATTCAGTAGCGCCATCAGGATGGAATTTGGTGTGGACAAATGTGCAATCATGCATGTTAAGCGAGGTGAGATTATGGAATTCGAAGGTATTCAACTTTCGGATTCCATACACCTCAGATCCCTCTCTTCATCCGAAAGCTACAAGTATTTGGGTATGTCGGAAGCGTTAGGCATCAACGTTATTAACATGAAGCAATCGTTGAAGGAGCGCTTCTTTGGCCGCCTGAAGAAGGTATTAATTAGTCTTCTTTCGGGCGGAAACAAGGTGCGCGCCTTCAACGGTTGGGTCATGCCGATTTTGATGTACTCTTTCGGCGTACTCAAATGGACCCAAACCGAACTCGACGCCCTGGATAGGCGGGTCCGTACACTTCTGACCGCAAATCGGATGCATCACCCACGATCATCGGTGATGAGACTGTACATCCCGCGAAAGTGCGGGGGTCGAGGCTTTTTAAATGCGAAGACCCTCCACAATTGCGAGGTGTGCAGTCTCAGGGAATATTTTTTTAAAACCGAAATGGGTATGCACCGTGATGTGGTCGCAGTGGACAAGGGGCTCACCCCGCTCTCCATGGCTAAAGAGAACTGGCACAAACCTGTAGTACTTACTTCCGATGACCTCAAGGCGGTATGGCAAAGCAAGGAGCTTCACGGGCGCTTCTATCGGGCTCTTCATGAGCCTGATGTAGATTTCCTAGCGTCCGTATCCTGGCTACGTTTTGGTGACCTTTTCGGGGAAACTGAAGGTTTCGTCTGCGCAATTATGGACGAAGTTATCTTGACGAATAACTACCGGAGACATATTATGAAGGACGGGACGGTTGACGTGTGTCGGGCATGCCACCGTCCAGGTGAGTCCATCAGACATATTATCTCTGGTTGTTCTCGTCTGGCTAACGGCGAGTACTTGCACAGGCATAACCAAGTAGCCAGGATTATTCACCAGCAACTTGCTTTGAAATATAAACTTGTGGATTCTGAGGTACCGTATTACAAGTATGTGCCCGACCCAGTTCTCGAAAATGACCTTGTCACGTTGTATTGGGATCGGTCTATCATTACTGACAGGACTATTATCGCTAATAAGCCTGACATAGTAGTGATAGATCGATTAGCGCGCCGCACAATGATTATCGATGTTACCATTCCACATGACGAGAACCTCGTGAAAGCTGAGAAAGAGAAACGTATTAAATATCTCGACTTAGCACACGAGGTTGTTGACATGTGGAATGTGAGCTCGGCTGTCATTGTGCCGATTGTCGTATCGGCCAATGGCCTGATGGCAAAAAGCCTCGACCAACAAACATCTCTCGAGGCTTTCGTTAGGCGGTTGGATCAAGGGCCTGATTCAGAAGGCAGTACTCCTTGATACGGCCCGCATTGTGAGGAGGTTCCTGTCTCTGGAGCCCTAACCACCAGTAGCTTGGACCCTGCTCCCGCTACCGGCGGACCACTATTTTTTTATATTTTTAAATGTTTTTTTTTAAGTTGTTTTATAAAAATATTTAAATATATAGCAAAATAAGGATAAAAATAAATAAAAGACATAATAATAAATTACATTACACAATTACTCGCATTGTCAGGAGGTTCCTCTCTCTGGAGCCCTGACCGCCGGTAGCTTGGACCCTGTTCCCGATACCGGTGGGATACTATTTTTTATATTTTTAAATGTTTTTTAATTTTTTTTTTCAGATTTTTTAAAAAAATATTTAAAAATGTAATTTATAAGTTTGTAAAATATAATAAAGGAGATAATAATAATAATACAAATTGGTTTCAATTCAGTCACTAAATCTTTATTCATTAACGGTTCTTCTAGGCTTCTTCGTTGTGAAGGAATCGATAATCCTAATTTTTTGAGGTTAAATGTTTAATTTTCAATTTACAATTGAATGGGGTCGTCCCAAAAACAACTAAAGCAATATAAATTCGTTTCATTGCCCTCACTATATCTTTATTCATTAACGGTTTCTCTCAGGTCCTCAGTTATGTAGATCAGGTTGGCCGAACGTCCTGATTTTCCGGGAGCTAAAAGTCATTTTGCTTTTAACCGGTGTCATTGCGAGTAAAATTAAAGTAGTGGTTGTTTGTCACCAAATCGTCACTAAATCCTTATTCAGTAACAGTTTCTCTAAGGTCCTCAGATATGGAGATTCAGGTTGGCCGAACTAAGTAAGCCTCAACCTTGTCCCATCCGCAACGAAATACATAACACAAATGTTACGTCAAAAACATTCCCGTGTGAATAAAATTAAATATGAATATTTTGTTATCAAAATATAGTCGTGTATGTTACAAATTACATACAATAACCGCGAAAACTGCACTGTTCCTGATTACACTAGCTCTGATCTGATTTGACAAGTTTCATGTCAATCTCACTTATCAGTAGACTCAAGAATCCGTCAAATAGATCGTTTTGACGGATTCTTGTTCAGATCTTCTCGTGGTGACCCAATTTAACGATGATTTTAAAAAGTACAAATTAGGATGTACCTACCTACCTAACTAGGTAGGTACCGCTTCTGTGGATGATTGTTTTATTTTAGACTTTAATAGACTCGACCAAAATTTTACAAAAACTACGCAAGTGGACGCTGATATGCAGGCATCAGCTCAACGCTGATTGTGCTTATGCACAAAATGTTTGACGTGTTTTATTTTATTGAGATCTATTCGATAAATACTTATTTCGTTGGAATAGCTACATGATTACCTTATTACAACTATTTCGACGTATTGAGTACCTACCTAGAAACACGATAAATACTTGTTTCGTTAAAATACATGGTCACCCTATTTCAATCGTCATCCGCCATTGTGCCATTTTATAGATTAATCTTAAATCAGTAAAAATACTTACACCATTGCATGGAAAACCTGCAGAGCAGTTACTTATTCTCGACGACTGCAACACATCAGGGGTTTTTACGAGTTTTCTAGGCTTTTTAGTTGTGGAGGAATCGATAATCCCAATATTTTGAGGTTAAATGATAAATTGTCAATTTAATATTAAATGAGGTCGTCACAAAAAAACCTGAAGCATTACAAATTGGTTTCAGGGCAGTCACTAAATCTTTATTCATTAACGAATCCTCTAAGGCTTCTTCGTTGTGAAGGAATCGATAATCCTAATTTTTTGAGGTTAAATGTTTAATTTTCAATTTACTATTGAATGGGTTCCTCTCAAAAAAAAACCTAAAGCAATACAAATTGGTTTCAGTGCAGTCACTAAATCTTTATTTAATAACGGTTCCTCTAGGCTTTTTAGTTGTGGAGGAATCGATAATCCCAATATTTTAAGGTTGAATGTTTAATTTTCAATTTACTATTAAATGGGGTCGTCACAAAAAAAACTGGAGCATTAAAAATTGGTTTCAGGGCAGTCACTAAATCTTTATTCATTAAAGAATTCTCTAGGCTTCTTCGTTGTGAAGGAATCGATAATCCTAATTTTTTGAGGTTAAATGTTTAATTTTCAATTTACAATTGAATGGGGTCGTCCCAAAAAAACTAAAGCAATATAAATTCGGTTCAGTGCCGTCACTAAATCTTTATTCATTAACGGTTTCTCTCAGGTCCTCAGTTATGGAGATCAGGTTGGCCGAACGTCATGATATTCCGGAAGCCAATAGTCATTTTACTTTTAACCGGTGGCATTACGAGTAAAATTAAAGTAGTGGTTGTTTGTCACCAAATCGTCTCTAAATCCTTATTCAGTAACAGTTTCTCTAAGGTCCTCAGTTATGGAGAATCAGGTAGGCCGAACGTTCTGATATCAGGACGTTCGGCCATACATAAATGCTTCTAACTTTCGAACTGTACTGTCACAAATTATTTGGCTGGCATCTTTGTGAGTCACCAAATCGTCACAAAAAAAACTGGGGTAGCAGCCAGCTCCCTACCTCGATTGGCCGAACGTTCTGATGTACATATATTTTTTTTCCTTTTCTTTTTCCGCTTCTTACTTATAAGATACAAAAGCACAGCTATTTCCTCAACGTCCATTTTGAATTGGGTTCATCCCTTGCTACGTGAAAGGCGAACAAAGGGATTATTTCATACTTATTTCACCGACCTTCAGCAATATGATGACAAGTTCTTTAATTATTTGCGGATAAGCAAGTCTTCGTTTGAAGAACTGTTAAGAAAATTAAGTCCATCAATCACCGGCACTGTAACTAAATTTCGCCCCTGCATTTCTGCCAAGGAAAAACTTGTTGCACATTAAGGTAAGTCTATGCCTATCTACTTTTATTGAGATTATTTCTTTATGGTCCGTGTGTCTGTTTTATGAAAAAGGATGCAGGTAGATAAGTGAAACATGTAGGTACATAAAAGTACTTAATTACTGCATTATCATAATCAAAGGTAGCAGTTGTTCAATAATTATAAAAAAAACATTTCAATTATTTCTGAATCTTGCGAGGCCTGAGAGTAGTTTGATTCGGGTGATTGGATAGAATTTTCTTCTCTTCCTGAATCCAATGGCGGCGGCAGTTCACTAGGACGTGACAGAGAAGGGCGGCAGCTCATTGTCGCAATTGGTCCATTATCCGATTGCTTAGCAAAATATCCCTGTTGATATTCTTGATGGTTGGTATAACTGCTTCGAGGGTAAGTAGGTTGGCTGTGTCTGGTCATAGGTTCATAAGCAGTCGCGCGCGCGCACCCGTTCGACAATGACCTCGAACGTAGTGAAATGTAGTTCGTGCAATATTTTGATAAATGAAGTGCTCGCATTTATGCATAATAAGACTTGTGTGATGGATGAGATTTCCCTAATACGGATATGTGATACTGCTTTTTCTGAGGAAGAAGTTTTAGCTGCTAAGAAATTGTTATTTGAAGCGGTGCCGACCAGAAAAATGAAAACACGAAGACAGGCAGGTAAGTCGAACAGAGATTTACAAGACATCATAGAATTAATTAAGTACACCGAGGCCACCCATCCAGAGAGGCTTCCTACGTTTGTGTCCAAAGAATTACACCGTCTACCTCTTGTATCTTTCGATCATTTGGATGCAACAAGATTGCTTAAAGATATTTTATTGCTACAACAAGAAATTAAAAACATAAAAGCCGACTATATCACGAGGGACCAACTGGATGAATTTCATATTGCCATGCGAACACAGTCTCTGAATGAGTTTGATTTTGATCCGGTCGCAAGCGAGGTGCTCACTTATTGGATAATTTCGAGTGTGAAAGTGGGCCTATGGGTTTAAATCACATCACCGTATCACCACCAACCAACCATGAAAGTGTCTGTGTTGCAAACAGTGACCTATCCCAAACATCTTTACTTGTATCGGAAAAAGTCTCAAAACTCACACCGCCTACCCACATAAACACATTGTTAACAGCTGGCCAACGCGTGGAGGCCCACGTAACTTAAATCCTGTCTGTGTGAGCGACGCCGAGGAAGCGACCGCACTCAGGAGCGTCGAGGCCCCGACCACGGTTCCGAACACGGAGGGTACTGGTTTCCGTTCGCGCGCTAGCAGAGCTCGCTACTAATGTTACTTCTCACTCATTATCAATGAGTGAACACACGGTACGGGCGTGAATTATATAGCCAAGAAAACCGAGATAGGTTCGAGGCCGACTATGGCTGATGTACTAAAAGCGAGTAGTGAATGTAAGCAAAAAGTAGGGGACACGGATGACTGGATAAAAGTGCAATATAAAAGGTCATATAGAAATAGGTTCATTAGTCATACAGGAAAAGCAAATAACGAACTTAATAACAAATTTAAGGCAGCACCAATATATAGAATACCATTATACAATATGTAACAAAAACCCTGTCCGATCCAAAAAAGGCGTATTCCCGGTTTAACATACGTACCAGAAAAAATAGTAAAAAAAATGTCACTCATAAAAACTAAAAGTTATTGATTTTTTTATTTTTAGTTACCATGCGAAATGTAAAACTAAATATGGTAAATTTTCATAAGTTGACAACACTCCACCGGCCGGCGAAATCTTTTATTTTTTGCCTATTTTTATTTCAAAGGACACCGCCGTGCACTAGCCGCGCTGTAGGTACTCATAAAGAGTCCTAGACCCTTTGATGTAGCCGACTGGTTGCCTACTGGCTCTACTTGTTTGTCGCCAGTCTCACGTGGAGATAGCTTGCGATCGGATGTCCGTACGTATCACGTGCCGATATCGTATCGCGAACAATGTCGTATACCAATCAGGAATATTTGAGTATGTTAATTTTTATTTGTGTGTGAATGTGATTCGGAAATCGAAGTAAGAGCTCGGATTGTGGAAGCTTTCGACTCACTCAAATCGTACACAAGTGCGCTGCGAAGAGTACGTGCAAATTGAATAAAAACGTGTCGATAATAAGATAATAAGATTCGAGATAGACATATGGAACACAATCTCAGAGGTATGCAACAAGTAAATGTTTTTTATAAACTGATACCTACAGTCGGTACATTGCCAAAAGCACATCACATTAACTCAATAATAATTGTTTCTTGATAAACAGAAGGTCAGAAATCGGGGTCACTATGCGTCTATGCCTACAATAAAATATCAGCTGATACCTACGCGTAGGCAAAACGTAGGTTTCTTTAGTCCTAAGTTTGTTTGGCGGCATGCGACAAAGCACCGCCGCGCTCAGGCGGCTTCTTTGACACGAAACTGTAGGTGAACCCTGTCGAGCGATCAGTGTTGCCTTTGGTATGATTATTTTAAATTTTTTAAATTAATTATTTTCATTGGGGAAAAATAATTATCTCGTATCCATTAAATGATTACGTATTTGTGTACGCATTACGATACCAAATAATATCTATCAGGATCGGACAGGGTTTTCGTTACATGCTGTATATATCAAATGTTTGTAAACAATCACAGGAAGAGGACATTATTGAATATATTTGGAATAAAACGCAAGAAAAAGTTACTTTAGAAAAGATTAAAATGAAAACAGAAAAAGGTTACAATTCATTCATATGTCGTTATTTTTAAATGATAATATGTAGCCTGGCGGCATACGTTTTAGACGCTTTGTGCAGTTTCGTGACAAAGTGATAAGCAGTAATGATGCATCTCATAGGGACTAGTTATAGTACTAATAAGATTATTACGTTTAACTGTAAGTCTTTGAAGCGCTCAATGGAAAGCGTATAACACTTATGTGATACAGCTGACATACTGGCACTGCAGGAAACTTGGCTCCTGCCAAATGACCTGCCATTGCTTGGCACTATTCATAACGATTTTGAGTGTACGGGAAAGACGGCGGTAGACACGTCGGCAGGAATGCTCTTAGGACGTCCTTATGGAGGAGTAGCATTGCTTTGGCGTAAGCGGCTATTCAAGTCAGTATGTGTAGTGCAGTGCAATAGTGTTAGAATCTCTGTCATAAAAGCTTGCCTAGTGGAAACTGCAGTTATATTGTTTAGTATTTACAAGCCAACAGATTCGACTGAAAACCTTCTTGATTTTACAGAGTGCTTGAGTGAAGTTAGTGCCATTATTGAGGCCAACGATGTGGAAGCAGTTTATATGTTAGGGATTTTAACTCTCACCCGCATCAACCTTTCTGGACTGAACTATGTAAATTCAGTTTGGATCAAAACTGAGTATGCGCTGATGTGGAGAAATTAGGCTTATGATAAGATAATCACACGTATGTGTGAGCGACATGAATGGTAGCAAGTTGGACCATTGTTTTGTTACTGAAACAGCCTGGCACTCCATACTGAGTGTTAACATACAGTATGATGTTTTCTGGTCTGATCACCTTCCCCTCGCTATAGAATGCAATTTGCATACGATCCTAGAAAAACTTGAATTACCACAGTTAGTGCAAGACAAAGTAAAATGGTTTGAGCGTGGAAGTGATCAGATCAAAAAATATCATGAATTGTATAACGCTGAGTTTAAAAATATGCTTTTTCCAGAACTCATTTCCAGTTGTGCTGCCAAAGTTTGCGATTACGCAGAACATAGACGTGGCTTGCAGAGCATGTACCAAGACATTGTAGGTATTTTGTCTAGGGCTGCCATTCAGACCCATGAAGGTATTCGGCCGCAAGGAAAAAGGCGTATTATTGGGTGGAATAAGCACGTTCGCGCTGCTCACTTGGAGGCGAAGTTAAAGTATCAGTCCTGGCTGTTTTGCAATAAACCCAATTCCGGCAGAGTTTGGGAAGAAATGCGAGATAGCCAAAGGGTTTTTAAAGGCAAGCTCAAATTGTGACAAAATCACCAACACCAAATAAAAATGGACATAATAACATCTCAAAGAACGTCCAAAAACTTTAGTCGGTTTTTGAAGTCGACATCCCGGCTTGATCTTAAGCCAGCTTTGCCGGTGACGGTGGCGGGCTGCAATACACCAGAGGAAATAGCGAACACTTTCCTAAACCACTTTCGCGTTTCCTCGCCGCTGGGGCCATCTTAATCAATGGTCTATGCTGAAATTGGTCACAATATCCCTCTCATTCGTTTTACTGCCAAGATAAGATAAGATAAGATAAGATCATTTATTTGTCAAACATGCGTTTACATAAACTGACTAATCAGACATGCAAGGTATTGAGGTAATAGTATGTTGTGTGCGTCCATGTTTTACCATTAACGGCGTACAAATTTTGTGGGTATAGAAGATTACATTAAATTGCATTTTTCTTAATCATTTTAAATTTAATTACAAAACAAATAAATAATAATTTATGTCAAGATTTTATAGGTATATTATAGTCAACATAGATTAAATTATTCCCAGGATATTCATTATTATGCAGTCAAATAGAATAATTCAAAATTGATACAAAATTCAAAATGTTATTCTTATCTATATATTGGAAGTCGGAATAGAAAAGTCCTTTTCATTTAAAAAATCTATAACATTGTAATATACTTTACTAACTAAAAAAATTCTCAGCTTATTTTTCAAAAGTGACAAGGGCAGTTCTCTCCAACTTTTTGGTAACTTATTAAATATGGTAGGAGCCATACAGAAGACACTTTTGCTCATGAGAGTTGTTCTCGCAGTATGAGAGCATATCCTGCTATTGTCGCGCCTATTACGTGGTACTACTTCATCTAATCGTCTAAATCGGTGTGGATTTGTTTTGACAAAAACAGTTACTTCTAAAATGTACAGACATGGCAAAGTAAGTATCTTATATTTTTTAAAGTAAGGCACGCAACTATCAGTAGGTATTATTTTAAACATTGAACGAACGCATCTCTTCTGAGCCTTGAACACCGTGTCTTTGTCTGTTGAGTTGCCCCAAAAAATCACACCATAGCGTAGATGAGATTCGGTTAAACCATAGTAGGCTTTAAGTAATGCCTCCACACTTAATATGGACGACAATGTGTGCAGGGCGTAAGCAGAATTACTGATTTTTTTGCACAAGATTTCGATATGGGTCTTCCAATTCAGTTTTTTGTCAATGTTGAGCCCTAAAAATTTGGTTGTTTCTACCTCTTCTATAGACTGGTCATCATAGTGTATATTTAAGTTACTCTTGCTATTGATCCGTTGACTAAAATGTATTAATTTAGTTTTTGTTAGGTTAATTTTTAAGTTATTGTCATCTAGCCACTTTACCATTCGATTTATAGAATCATTTATGTCACTTTCATAAGCAAGTATCATCTGCAATACTGAAACTGGCCAGAGGCAAGTCTCCAGGGCATGACAGTCTCAGCATCGAGCACTTGAAACACGCGGGTGTACACTGTCCGAGAGTGTTATCCATGTTTTATTATTTGTGTTTAAGTCACTCTTATCTTCCTCCCGAGTTAATGCACACATTAGTTGTCCCAATCATAAAGAATAGGACTGGTGACGTCTCTGACGTAAGTAATTACAGACCCATATCACTTGCCACTGTGCTAGCAAAAGTATTGGACAGTCTGTTAGATAAAACTTTCAACAAATGGTTGAAGTTAAACGACACACAGTTCGGGTTCCGGCCTGGACTTTCCACTGAAAGCGCAATATTGAGTCTTAAACAGACTGTCCAATATTATACTGACAGAAGCACGCCTGTATATGGGTGTTTCCTCGACCTCTCTAAACCTATGACATATTGTTGAAGAAGCTCGGGGAAGCATGCGTACCAGCTGAAATTATACGTCTTTTTCGGTACTGGTATGGTAAGCAAGTGAATTTTGTTAAGTGGAATAATTCAATCTTTGCTGCGTATGGGTTGACCTCGCCTAAGCTTTTCAACCTTTACGTCAATGAACTGATCGGTGGACTCAGCAGCAAACGGATTGGATGTTGGATTGACAACGTTTGCGTCAATAACATCAGCTACGCGGATGATATGGTGCTGCTGGGTCCAACGGCCGGCTTCATAAGGGAGCTTTTGGAATGTTGTGAAAGGTACGCTGCAAGCCACGGTCTTGTTTATAATTGTAAGAAGAGTCTTTTCATGATCTTTAAGGCCCCGGGTAAGAAGCAGACATACGAGCCAACTATCAACCTCAATGACCAGCCCTTGCAAAGGGTGAAACAAACGGAATATCTAGGGCATTACGTGACGGAGGACAGATCATGAAGACATCGAACGCGAGCGCAGAGCTTTTGTTGTGAGAAGCAATATGCTTGTTCGCAGGATTCGCAGGTTGTAGTAAGGAGGTGCCAGATCTTCTACACAAGCAGCCTGTGGGCCAGCTATACGCGGAAAACTATGGACACCCTGAGGGTGCAATACAATAACAGCTTCAGAATGCTCTTGGGGCTGCCGCGTTTTTGTAGTGCCTCTGGCATGTTCGCTCAGGCGCGTGTTCATGACGCGTGAGGAGAAAAACAGCGTCGCTATTGGAGAGGACGCGGTCAAGTTCGAATAGCATTTTGAAGATGTTAGTGGACAAATTTAACTCAACGATAATGAATCACTTGATGCAGGTGTTGGTCAGGCAGGAGTGATTCATTTCATGCGGTGAGTGTATCATATAAATATTGTTTTTTCTGTGAGCTTGTATTTAGTTGTAACACACTAACATAGCTTTTAAGTATTTTATTGTACCTAAGCAACTAACATAATATAGATCATTGTTGTCTGATGGAATAAATAAATTTAATAAATTTAATTAATAAAGGCTTGGATCATATCTTCCACTTTGAGCTCGGTGGATTAGACTAATCTTTTCCCAAGATGGAAAAGATTAGTCAGCTTCGCGGATTCGGGTATTTTTTTGAAATCCTTTAATATGGAAAGCATGAATAATCTGTCATTGTTTACTTGTTTGACTTGTGATTTTGTTCGAGAACTGATTCACGTTGACTTCTTGAATTTATGCTTTCTTTTAAAACCGAAACAAGATCTTCTTTTTAGAAATTATTGTTCTCCTTTTTCTTTTTTGATCTTGGTTGTCCCTGACTCGGGGGTGGGAGGGACTATATTTTCCGCATCATTTAAGTTCGATTCTGTTGTATTCGGTGCCACCGTATCTTTAAGGAACATCAGGTGTTGAAAATATACATAGGGAGATTTACGTTTCGCTGCGGCGCCAATTTTTGCGCCTTTGACACAGCGTAGCTCCCTGAGGAATGAGTCCCTTATATTTTTCCATTTTTTTGGAGTGACTTACCTGGAAATTAAGAAAGAAGAAAAAAAAAAGTTATCATAACTTGTTTGTTTGTTCCAGATACCATCTGGATGCTCCTTCAGAGAACTAAATCATTCATTTCGCATTGGACACACAACTGTTCGAAAAAAATTGCGTCGACATATGGCAAAATATAAAAGACATTGCCTTTCCACAACTCGATAGAGACCAATGGCTAGAAATAAGTGAAGGATTTAGGAACAGTTCCTAACTGACTGGAGCTGTGGACGGAAAGCACATAAGTGACCATAAGGACATTGCGGATGTCTTCAGGGACCATTTTTCTGTGCAATCCCCTTTGGGGCCTGCTGGTGTGGTCTTCAATGCTGAGATGCCGAACGAGGCAGTCGGGGTAAGGTTTATTGCGAGAGACGTGGATAAAGTTATCAGGAAAACGACGAGAGGCAAATCCCCGGGGCACGACGGCCTCAGCATTGAACACCTACAACACGCTGGCCCGCACATCTCTAGAGTCTTAGCAATGTTCTTCTCACTCTGCTTGAGCCACTCTTACCTGCCCTCAGATCTTATGAAGTCTGTGGTGGTGCCCGTTGTGAAAAATAAAACGGGTGACCTTGCAGATAAAACAAACTACAGGCCTATTTCCCTAGCTACCATCATAGCCAAGGTGTTTTACGGTTTGCTTAACACTCAGTTGGATAAATATGTAAGCCTGCACGATAACCAGTTTGGTTTTAGACCTCATTTGTCTACAGAAAGTGCTATACTGAGTCTTAAGCATACCGTCAAATACTACATGGATCGTAAAACCCCTGTGTATGCGTGTTTCCTCGACTTGTCTAAGGCCTTCGACTATTTTCAAGTTTTGGTATACGCATCAGGTCAACAGCGTCAGATGGGCGGGGTCAATGTCGGAACCGTATAAGCTTGAGTGTGGAGTGAGGCAGGGTGGATTGACTTCACCAACCCTGTTCAACCTCTACATGGACGCGCTGATTGTCGCGCTCAGCAGTCGGCATGTCGGCTGCCACGTTGATGGTGTCTGCGTCAATCATCTGAGTTATGCGGATGACATGGTGCTGCTGAGCGCGTCGATCTGTGGTCTGAGAAGGCTGGTTGAGGTCTGTGAGGAGTACGCGGGTAGGCATGGGCTCAAATATAATGTTGACAAGAGTCAATGCATGGTCTTTGGAGCCAGCGGTACAAAATGCCTAGAAAACGTGCCACCAGTCTTACTCAATGGTGCTCCCCTAAACAGAGTGGACCAATTTAAATACTTGGGGCATATAGTCACGGCTGACCTCAAGGATCATGCTGACATCGAACGGGAGCGGAGGGCCTTGTCAAAAAGAGCGAATATGTTGGCTCGAAGGTTTGCACGTTGCTCCGATCAAGTTAAGATCACCCTTTTTAAAGCATATTGCACTTCACTGTACACGTGCAGCCTGTGGGCTCGCTACACACAAGCGTCGTACAGCGCCCTCCGCGTCCAGTATAACAACGCGTTCAGGGCGGTGTTGGGGCTGCCCCGCTTCTGCAGCGCCTCGGGCATGTTTGCGGAAGCGCGCACCGACTGTTTTCACGCCACCATGCGCAAGCGGTGCGCGTCCTTAGTGCGCAGGGTGCGGGCCAGCTCCAATACTGTCCTGATAATGATTGCTGAGCGATTTGATTGCCCCTACATACGAAAATGCTGTAACAGACATGTATAGCCAGGGCGCAAAAGTTAATGCCATGATTATGATTATTTAATTCAATTTGATTTTGTATTTTATTTTATCATTTTTAATTTTATTGGCTGTGACCCTTATAATCAGATATTTTATTATGTATTATGTTATTATGTAATTGATACGTACTCAGTCGTTTGTAGTTTGAATTAGTGACCGTAGTATTATTCTATTTCTGTAACACTAATAATGTGTACCTATTATTTTATTCAATCGTTTGTTGACATGCACATCACATTTCCATTTCAAATTTTCTGTTACAGTACTGAAAATGAAAGTGTTTTTTTTTTTGTTATATGGGATTTGCCTGAATTAAATGAATTTTATTTTATTTTTTTATTTTATAAGTGTCATTCAGCCGACCCATACAGGGTCACTATAATATAACTACAAAAACTATTTCTCTATTGTGTAAGTATTTTAACTGATTTATGATTAATTGATAAAATGGCACAATGGCGGATGACGATTGAAATAGGATGACCAAGAACTTTAACGAAACAAGTCGGTATTAATCGTGTTTCTAGGTACTCAATACGTCGAAATAGTTAAAATAAGGTGACCATGAAAATATTCCAACGAAATAAGTATTTATCCAGTGGGTCTCAATCAATGACTATATAACCAGTCTCAATAAAACAAAACACGTCAAACATTTTGTGCAAAAGCACAAAGTGAAAAAAAAACTATTCAAATTCTACGAAATAACCTTCTTCAAAATTCTAGTCGACAACATTACGACTTTCTTTCAGCCACAACGTAAGCTACTCATTTTCGTCAGTCCTGCCTGGTTCTACTATAGTTCCCAAGGATGGAGAAGCACCTGACCATGGCATCAGCTCAACGCTGCTGGTGCTTATGCACAAAATGTTTGTCCACTATACTTATTTCGTTGGAATATTTTCATGGTCACCTTATTTTAACTATTTCGACGTATTGATTACCTAGAAACACGATAAATACTTGTTTAGTTAAAATACATGGTCACCGTATTTCAATCGGCACAATGGCGCGTGCCATTTTATAGATTAATCTTAAATCAGTAAAAATACTAACACCATTGCACTGAAAACCTGCGGAGCAGTTACTTATTCTCGCCGACCGCAACACATCAGGGGTTTGTACTAGTTTTCTAGGCTTTCTAGTTGTGAAGGAATCGAAAATCCCAATGTTTTGAGGTTAAATTTTTTATTTTCTAGTTACAATTGAATGGGGTCACAAAAAAAACTAAAGCAATAAAAAATCGTTGCAGTGCCGTCACTAAATCTTTATTTATTAACGGTTTCTCTCAGGTCCTCAATTATGGAGATCTGGTTGGCCAAACGTCCTGATATTCCGGGACCTAAAGTTCATTTTACTTTTAACTGGTGGCATTACGAGTAAAAGTAAAGTAGTGGTTGTTTGTCACCAAATCGTCACTAAATCCTTATTCAGTAGCAGTTTCTCTAAGTTCCTCAGTTATGGTGATTCAGGTTGGCCGAACGTTCTGATTTCAGGACGTTCGGCCATACATAAATGCTTCTAACTTTCGAACTGTGCTGTCACAAATTATTTGGCTGGCATCTTTGCGAGTCACCAAATCGTCACAAAAAAACTGGAGTAGCAGCCAGCTCCGAACCTCGATTGGCCAAACGTTCTGATGTACATAAAAGAAGGGCGCCAAACTGTAACGTAACGTATCCCGAAACAACCTTATCCTCACCGGATATGGTTGTTTCGGGAGGTTCCTGTTCCATTTAAGGCAGGAGGAAACTGCCAGGTGTCACCATTGTGTGAATCCCCCGGAGGACACGGTGGAGCATACGGTGGAGGTCTTCCCAGCTTGTGTGGAGCACCGCCGTGTCCTCGCGGAGGCGATCGGCGGCGGCGATCTGGTCTGGGTGGTTGGGCCTGGTCCAGGCCATGGTTCGGAGCTAGAGGGAACGGGAAGCCATCACCTCCTTCTGCGAAGCAGTTATTCTTGCGAACGAGGAGGCGGAGCGCGTGAGGGAGAGACCCTTGCACCCTCACGCCCCTAGTCGCCGCAGGAGTCGCCCTGGGCGTCGGGAATCGACGGCGAGCAATGGGTACCTCGCCGTCCGTTAAGGAGCAGACCCGTGTCGACGGCGCGTCGTGTTCTACGCGCGCCTTAAAGCGATAACTCACGGGGTCCGATAGGGCCGATGCCTGCCAAGGTCGCGGGTTGTTCGAAAGAGATACCGTGGTCCTGGGCACAGGCAACTGAAGAAACACGGGTGGGGTTTAGGCAGTAAAAATCTGACACGCTCTCCCGCTCCACCCAGAGCTGAAGAAGTCATTTGATGATTTCCCAGCCAACATACAAAAAATACTTATTGTAAATATAGATAAGCAGGTAGGCACCTGGGTCCATTCAAAAACATATCTGGCAGTTTTTATTAGTGATCGATGGTGGCAGTACAATTATGATAATCATATCATTAATTGTATTCCATAGATGTCCTCTTTAAATTAAAAAAACCGGCCAAGTGCGAGTTGGAGTAGCACACGAAGGGTTCCGTATCACCATACAATATTTAACACATTTTTTTTTTGTAATGCGTTCCTTGTATATATTTAATTCCAAACATAACAACATATTTATAACTAAATTAAATTACTAAATAACTAACTAACTACCTATACAAATTAATATAAAAAATACTCAGGCGTCGAAGTACTCGTCCGCATCGCTGTCATCTGGAAAAGTGCCCAGAAGACTGGCAGCATTGCCACGCTGAATGGCAATGCTAATTCTTTGTCCAAAGAACAACCCAGCCCTCTGGTCACGTGAAGTGTCGACTAGTCGGTGAGAAATTTGATTAAAAATTAGATGCGCACTCGGGCCCCATGACCCGAGCGTTTCGACCCCAAACGGCTCAAAACTGTAGTTACCCATAAGGTTACAGTATTTGCGCCGCTTGAGGGTCTCAGCAGCCGCAGCAGCAGCGCCAGCACAGTTCACCGTGCTAGGAACATGAGATGGAGCAAGGGTATCGACACAGGTTGCGTCCCACACAAGAGGCCTACCCACCTTCCAAGGCAACAACGTCATACCGTCTGGTCTCTTTCCATCGTCACGTATATACATTTTTATTATTTGTTTATAGGTTGTTATAGAATTTTAGTAACCTAGTAACAAGTATTATTTACTAACAATATGAATTGAAATGAAGAATGTAAATTCTGAAATAAAATGATTAATAAAAATAATAGCGGCAATAGAAATGCACACTCTGTGATTTCAACTGTTTATCTATTACGGTTCATGATATACAGCCCGCTTAAAGACAGACGGACGAACAGCGCAGGATTTACGGCACTGTCCCTATTACTAGAGGACCAATTCACTATAGGGTGCCGTTGGCCCACCCTTCCAGGTGCGGAACCCTAAAAATGAACAAATTAGTAATCTGTCACCCAGTAACACAGAATCAGCCACGGGTGACAACGCCAGCAGCAAGATCAAATGTGAGAACATTTACTTACGTCACTATGAGGTGGCCAAACTTCACGGCTCGGTTGATGGGGGACTCACATACCAAGCGCGTGGAGCGTATAATAGCTGCGTTTAGCGCGAATGTTACAAACATTTCGCGTTGATGTAAAATTTTGTAGGCAAGTTTGAACAACTTTTTATATTTGTAACTTCTGAACATGCGTGAGTTAATAATAATAATAATAAAGGCATAATAATAAATCTTTATTTCCAGAATTACAATTAAACATTTACCATTTGGTTTATAACAAGATAAATTTGTCATCTAAATTGTAGGTTTATACAGAGTGATAAACCTCTGACACCCAAGCTAAGATTAAACTTGTGTTATGGGTGACAGGGCTCTCAAGTTAACAACAATCAGACAACAAAAAAAGCAGCAGACGTTCGGAAGTTCACAATGTAGGTACTATAGAGAGAAAATAAAGATTTTGTACACAAACAATTAAAACAAAACAAATAAAAAACCATTTCAATAGTGTGTTATTTGAGTGTTGTACGTGTGGGTGTGTGTGTGAGTTGTGTGCGGTGTGTGGTGTGTGTGTGTGTGTGTTGCATAGAGTTGTGTTGTGTTGTGTAGGTATATGTGTGTATACGAGGATATGTCGGACGGGGTACTGTTTGGGTGAAATCTACATAACGAAAATTTTTTCAACCTCGTCATAGTTTGTTAGGTATCAAGGTTCCAACAATTCTTTAGTTGGTATGTGTTGTTTATAGATTGTTTACGGCATAGTCTTAATAGGTTATCTTGAGAAGTTATTTAAAATCAGAATTTCAAGGTTACTGTTTACCGTTACCCACGCTACGTAGTTCATATCTATTTCAACCGAATTCTGAACGACATGAACAAAATGTTAAGTATCTTAAAAGTTTTCCCGTGGAGCACCCCTGATCTAACAGTAACACACGAAGCGAAGCGCGTCCACGTCACACGACGCTTCACAACCAGACTAACATCTCAACAGTCACACACGACTCTAGAGTCATGACACGCCTGCTAACATTGCTCCTCATCGCCCAAGTAAAAGCAGAGTGGGTCGAGATCTCACAGCAGCACTATAGGAAGCCCATCAGGACACACAGCCCCTTCACCACATCAGACAAATTCATAGACGTCGAGGACACCACAAGTCCTTGGACCTACAACAACCGCAGTGTAACCGAGTACAACTGGAACAAAAACCCTGCAAGACTACCAAACATTGGGAATGTGAAACGTGTGCAACACATTGGAAGTATTGTAAAAACAACTGAAAGAGTAAAACTAGAAGAAGACGATCTTGATTTACATGTTGATTTTAGAGATTATGAACTTAGACCAAACTACGACTCAACGAGAGAAACATTAAAATTACATGACAAACAAAAAGGTACCATCGAAAAAGTTCCAAACGTGGGCAATATTAAACGTGTTCAGTTAAATAACAGCTCCGTCAAATCACCCACTAGTTATAGGGGAGACAGAGAGAAATATTCAAACAATCACAATGAGAATATACCACATGATGACGATAATGATGGAGCAAATAACTTTAAACACAAAAAGTACACCGAAGCATTTAGAAGAATTTACGTAAATAGACTGGGAAATCCTCATGGAACTGAAAGAACGGCCACATTTCCACCACATAATGATGACGATTCATCATTTACCGAAGAAATAACTTTAAATATAGAAAGGTCAAAACAGGAATTCAAGAATCAAACTACTGTAAGAGATTTTTACTCGACGAAACCAACTTTTATTACTGGATCTGAAGATTTCACCAAGCAGGAACCTCAGCAGAATAGGTTTTATAAGATCACTAAGAGTAAATCTTCCGAAGTGACTGACACAATCAACGTCTTTACTACTGAACTTATTGAAACTGATGAAGGCATAGTTACTAAGACCCCCAAACTTGATAAATCTACAACAGCAAAAGCTATTAGAAGCAATGTTCATAAAAACTTAAATGATTTCAAAGCGGATTCAGATGAAAATAAGGTTCAAGTGTCTAGAAACGACGAAAAACCAGCAAATCCAATGATCAATTATCATAACGCGAAACGAAAAGGAAACAACGACCAAGCAAAGCAAGATCACGCATACGAAAAAGAAACCAAGGGCAAAAACGATGAAGTACCCATCAGCAAAGCGGAGAAGAATAAAGTGAACACAATGGAGAATGTGATCAAATTCATGAGAGTAGTCGCGGACACTATATCCAAGAACTCTCGCAGGAGTTTTGGAGGCAAGATGCAGTATTTACACGAGCTGAAGGAGTCTATACTGGCAAATATCGGTAAGTAAAATCAATAATTAGCTACTGTGATGACACTGTAGAGAGGAATATAGACACATTATCCTTGACCTAGCTTAGCATTCATTTTAACACGCTTTTTAATAAAAACGTGTTAAAAGTAAATGAAAGATTTCGTTACACAGAAAATAAATGGTTAAGTTAATGCTTAACCATTTATTTTCTGTGTAACGGAATCCTTCAACGTAATTTTTACCAACTACAAGACGTCGTAATTTGAAAATTTGAACACGTAATCAAGGACTGATGATAATACAATAAATTGCTCTCTTAGAGCTGATTTGATGATGGAGCCAGGAGGTGGATATTGGAACTCTTCAGTGTCTCTTAGCAAACCGCTCAAGTCATTACTTCGTTGACTTAAGACTTATTAACTAAATGAAGAATAAGCTAGACCAAACGTACAAAATAAAAAGAAGTAGTTTTGTAAAAAAAAAAACGCGTTTTTATTACTCGCTTTGTATATGTATATTAATAAATTAGACACGCAACTAACTGTTTAAATTAATCATTGGTTATAAAAGAAGTAACACGTCACGTTAATTATTTTATAATTGTGATAAAACCGTGTTTTTTATTTATTATAATTGACGTTGCTTGTTAACGGCGGGAATGATGCATCTGTCCTTGATGTGGAAATTGTTCTGCCTATTTGATTTGCATATCTCATGCAGTTGCACCAGTGCCACTACGGCTATAGTTTTCCGTTACGTCTCCGCGACTGTTACAGTTAGAAATTCTGTCTCAAAATCCATAATGTAAAGTAAGGGTGATATTTGTAGGTTATCTTACCACTGATGTGCAATTGACTATTCGTTACATTTGTTCAGTTTACATGCATGACTGACAGCCTATCATATTCCAGAGGAGCGCATAGATACAACATGGCCGGACGACGACAGCGCCGGCGCGGCAAGGCGTCACTCGCGCTCAGCGCAGGCGTCGCCCCGCGGCTACGGTCACGTCCAGTTCCCCTCATCAGAGAGCGCGCTCATGACTATATCCTTCCTTACCTTCGCCGTTTTCCTCATCAAACTGGTGCTGGTGAGTGTGGCTATGATACACTTTAGGTTGTTCGAGCAAATTCTGACTTCAAGTCGAAATGGTTAAAAGAAACTCAGAATAGGGCCTCAGGACTCGTTGAGACACAAGTAATGAGCCCACGGGATTTACTAGTACATATTCAAGAGTTCCGTTATGTAGCATTCAGGTCAACAATCAGGCCAGCTCGATGGTAGGTACCATGTCATTGTATCATCATCGGAATGCATCCATTTGCAAATATTCTTAAACGACCACTGGAAGTGATTAACTATGGAAGGGTTCCAAACTCAAACTCAAATCATTTATTTCAATTAAACCATTTACAGGCACTTTTGAATTGTCAAGGAGTCGGTCAGTCAGAAATATGAAGCCCATTCCAAAGCGCAGTAGGTACCTATGGAGAAGAACGGGAAAGAAACTCCACTCTTTTAAATAATAATGTTGTTACAAATATATTAGTTACATCGATATTAATCGATGTAACTAATATATTTGTTGACACTATAAGTGAGAACGATGTACAAAAACCGTACACGTTAAAAGCGTCCAGAGTGCATCAAAACATAATTAAAAAGAATCCAAAAAAAAATATTATTAAAATAAGCCGTGGCAGCTAAGAGATGACCAGTCCCAACTGACGGCGCCCGTGCACGAACATGAGGCATGGATCAGCACCATTCAGCTCAACCATTTTGAAGGGAGCTAAATGATCCGACACACGCACCACCGTCAGCGAGACATTTGAGTGAGCATGACATACTATCGGCCGCCAGGGCACATTCAAGTCAATCCATGACATTACCCGGTAAATGGTAGCTCTATAGTACAAAGTACTCACATCTGTGCAATGCATCTAGGTATACGAGTTTAATAAAAAGGAGATTGAGTTTATATAATGCAAATATCTTCTTACAATCTTCAGCAGTTTCAACAGTATTTCAAATGTCAATTATGTAACCTATAATATGCCTGCCTTCATAGTGTGCGTTTGACAAAGGATTTGAATTTCGTCTCATTCAGTTGAATTATGTGGGGAGGTATTTTATTATAACATATTAGACAGTACCCCATGAAAGATGAGTCTACTTTAGCCAGTCTGAAACCTGGTTGAACTAATAGGTCCCGATTTCTAGTGCTATAATTATGTCTTTCACCTCTTTTACTGTAAAGATGTAATTTTTTTCTTAAGTACATCCGTTATCTAGCTACCTGCTTCACGTGTACCTACTCCCTACTTATGAGCTCCTGCGAGTCAAAAACGATGTCTAATTTGAGAAAATTAATTACAGCAAGTAATCCAGACCTACAAGCAAAAAGCGATGATGGTGGCGCCACTGATGGTCTCCGGACGTAACGTGTTGACACATGGACATCCTTGATGAAAAAAATACTGTGTTTTTTATTATATGTTTCTATAAATTGAACTTTATTTTATTACATTCCTAATTCTCCAGATAGAACTGAATATTATGTAGTATAGTGGTGGCATGGCGGTGCAATAAAACCAACGTTGGATGACAGCTAAGGGTTTAATCACTTTACTTCAAACACTTGATAGATTTGAGCAAACAAAGTTAGACTGAGGTTAAACCTACTTGTGTTCCTAGTGATGGACTGCGGGGCTGTCCTATCCCTTTCCCCCAGGTCAAGCTTATGGGAACAGTGGTGACTGCGGGGCTATCGACCACTGTGCCTTCTAACGGCCGAACCCAATAACGTATCTATCTCAATTTTGGCGTACCGGAGATAGAAAAAACCTATCAACTTCTGGTTTGAACGTCCTAATAAAGCCAAAGTATGCGACCATATAACGTGTTGCCAGCTATTTGTTTGACAGGAACAGATAGAATTGTACTGTCCTCTCGGTAGAGAGTAGTTATATTCTTTGGCATTGTCTATCATCAGTAGCTATCTGTCTTAGGTTATTGGGTTTGGCCGTAGGGAGTGACTCATTGTTCCTCCATGATATTCAGTTTGACAGATCAGTGTGTGTCTTCACCATCTCATGTTTGTATGTGGTTGTAACCTTAATTGACGTCACGGACACCTCACACGTCGAATGTTAGATATCGCTAGTAGTCCGTAGGTACTGTTGCTATTATCGTCATATCAATGGTTGATCTTGTTTGTGTTGCGATCTACTCAGGTGGCGTAGTGTTGTGCACACAATCCGGTAGATGGCGTTAAGGCATCGTGTTATAGTAGGTAATATTCACTCTTGTTGTTGTAACAATAATAAGAATAAAAACATCAAGATGTTTTTGTAAATTCCCGCTGTAATTGCCGTTTAGTAAAGAGTGAATGAGTGAGAGTATCAGTAAGGGTGAATTTTACCTAACTCTTATACCTCCTATGTTGTCTTATCTCCCATATTATTATCTATTTGGGTCATAATCTGTGACAATACATTTTGACAGTAGCAGGAGGCGTTCTGTGGTTTCTGCCTACCCCCATGGGAAAAAGACGTGAGTTGTATGTAGAAATGTCAGACGGTCAGACGTCAATTTTATTCCACAGATAAAAGAAATCTGACTTTGGTAAAATCAGCCTTGTTCTGAGAATCAGCCCTTTACAAGGGAGAAAACAGGGCTGCAGTTTGTAAAGTATTATTCACTTTAATAGATCTTAATTGCTATTTATATATACTTTATTGTACACCACAAAATACATGACAAAAAATATTAACAAACACTACAAACTATACAATACGGCGGCCTTTTCGCTTTCCGCGATCTCTTCCAGACAACCTTGGAATGGACAGTGATTTGCCTGGACATAAAATGGGGTTGTGCTATATTTGTATATAGCATAATCACCCTATGACGTTCCCACTGCTGGGAGACAGGCCTCCTCTCTTTGAAGGGAGTGGGCCGTAATCCACCACGCGGGCCCAATGCAGGTCGGCGGATGTCACATGTCTTCGAATTTTTGGTTCTAGGACATGGTTTCCCCACAATGTTTACCAATTTAACTTTTTTTAATAGAATAGAATAGAAGACTTTTTATTATGTACACCTTAAAAATTACAGACATTGTAATTTAAAAAAATTACACATGTAGAATTTTTACATACATACAGTAGATCGCTCAATGCGATCTTTTACAGACAACCTTTGGATGGATTACAGGGAGAAGGAAAGGCAATACTGCAGGTAGTCAGTGGTGTACTATATACATATTCATTAAATACATACATACATTTATCTACACATATATTTATACAATAATAAACACGAAACAAGACTCAGGAAACTATATGTAATAATGATTAAGGAGTGAGGAAGTGTTTTTTACTAGAATTTTAAAAGTGGACAGTGATTGAGCACGCCTTATCGACATAGGCAAGGCATTCCATAACCGCACTGCTTGAACTGTAAAAGACTTGTCATAAAAACTGGTGGAATGCATCAGCATCTCCAGTCTTAAGTTTTCCGATGACCTCAGAAATATATATAAATATAATAAATATATATCTGTTATGTGTGTCATGAAGGAACTTGAACGTTTTTCAGATAAGAGGGGGTTTTAGGGTTGAGCAGAATACTGTAGAGCTGAAATAAGATATGAGAATTCCGGCGAAGACGTATGGGAAGCCACTTGAGCTTTGTACGAAAATCAGAAATGTGATCATATTTGCGCAGGCCAAATATAAATCTTATGCAAAAGTTTTGAATTCGCTCAAGTTTATCCAGTTGTGCCTCAGTGAGATCGAGATAACTGAGTACTGACATCCGCGTAGTCAAGGATGGGAAGTAAAAGGGATTGTGCAAGCGCAGTTTTAGTGGCAGTTGGAAGAAAGTTCCGCAATTGTCTCAGGGACTTAACAGATGCAATTTTGCGACTTACTTCCTGTAACTGGGGACCCCAAGAAAGATCGTCCAAACGATCCAAAGTCGATCCAAACCCCAAGGTTCTTAACCTTTTCGCTGACTGGAATAGCAGTTTCGCACTTGGGGAAGCTGCGACCAGTTTATCTTGGGGGTCATCCTTGAGCTGCCAACAACAATGACCTGAGTCTTCGATGGATTAACCTGCAACCCATGTGCCTCACTCCACTCGCAAAGTGAATCTAAATCCTTATTTATGACATTAATAGCATGAGCCAAATCAGGATGGTTGCTTGTGTATATATTTGTAAATCATCTGCATAAAGATGGTAGGAAGAAAGAAGTTTTTTGGAAATAGTGTTTATTAATATTGCGAAGAGTAAAGGAGATAAAACGCCTCCCTGAGGCACACCGGCAGAAGTATAACACCAAGAAGAGCAAGACTCTTCTATGCAAATACGTTGCCGGCGGCCATACAGGTAACTACGAAACCAGTCAATCGCCGTTGGAGATATGGAGCAAAGCATGCCAAGCAGTATATCGAAATCGAAGGTATTAAACGCGTTACTAAAATCCAGTAAGCAAACAACCGTCAATTTTCCTGGTTCCATGCCTAACCGTATGTCATCAGTGACGTTAACTAAGGCTATAGCGGTGCAGTGACCAGGACGAAAACCGGATTGGAATGGATTCAGCAGACTATTCTTACAAAGAAAAGCACTAAGCTGATTATGGACAAGGCGTTCAAGGACTTTTGAGAGGAAAGGCATGATGGAGATAGGACGATATTCGGATAAAGAAGTAGGATTACATTTTTTGGGTAAAGGAGTGATTTTTGCCTCTTTTCATATCGATGGAAAAACACCAAAGGATATAGAGTAGTTTAGGATATAGCATAGCATAGGAAGGATTTCGTCGAGGACAGGAAGTAACATTTTCCGACTTACACAATCACTACCTACTGCTGTGATTAAAACTACGCTCTTCTTAAGGTGAGGTGAGAAGTTCCAAAAGTGAGGGATTACAGTTTGGAAAGTGGTGGCTTTTAAAGGAAGAATTGATAAGCTAGACAACTGAACCATTGATCGAAGAGAAGAAGATAGATCGGGAATCGATTTTCAGTAAGCAAGTATTGAAATCGCCCATGATGATTGTATGACTGTAAGAGGGTGTAAGGTTTTCAAGGATTTTTTCAAAGGAGGAAAAGAAATTTACACGAGACGAGGGGCTATAATAAACACCTAGAAGGACTTTCACGTGATTCAGGCTTACTTCCAAAAAGAGATGCACTCCCGCGTTCTGCGGTGGAGGTTGTGCAGACATATCTACAATTGAAAAAGGAATATGTGGACGAAGGTATATGGCAACACCGCCGACACCGCCACGCGCGCGATCATTTCTTACTAGTTGAAAACCTGGCAAGGTATAGGAAGTTGAAGGGAGACATGGCTTTAGCCAAGACTCTCAGACAAGGATGGCGTGGACGTTCTTACAGTCTAGGTTAACTAGCATATCAGGATAATGTGCCGGAATACTTTGGGCATTTATATGGATAACATTAAAATACTTTGGTACATCAGAAAACTGAGATTCAAGCGTGTCAGCAACGGACGGAAAACTAACAAAGCTGTCATTACTACAGGCCGACAAAAAGCTTTCGTTGTCGCTGTCGTCATTGCTATCTGACATCGACATTAAACATACATACATGAAATGAATATATAATAAACGTAAATAAAATAACTAATATACACGTAAATAAATAAAGAACAATAAATTTAAATCCACCCGCTAGTTTAGCACTACAAATATAAGCGAAAACAAAACAACACTTTAAAAATTCATCATCCGGGTAAAAGAAAGCATACGACTTAGATTTATGATGATGGGAAAGTTAAAAAGAAATTGACATAAAATAATAAGTAAAAATAACAAAGTTATACCGAAGAATAGAAGCAAAAATAAATATACTGGGCACACTGTCAACTGGTTTCTGAACGAAAACTATGAAAATATGACAGCTGCCATATAAAAACAGAAAATAAAATAAATTAACGATTCGTAAGTTGTGGAAGTGAAATGATAGAGGGTAGAGAAATTAAAGTAAAATAATATGTAATTTAATACACCGTTTTTTTCTTTTCTTTTAATAAATTAATTCTATAAGTAGGTAACGTATAAACAAACACTTAGATTAGATGACAACGAAGTATTTGTAACCGACTGCGTGGCGCAAAGAAGGGTAATGTGTTTATCTGCCTTTGGTTTCTGCACGAAGTGAAATTTACAGCGAAGTGTTGCCAACCCTATTGTATTAACTGTAGATATCCTGTTACATAGAAGGCAAAGTCAAAGCATTTATTTCAAAAGGCACATACAAGGCACTTTTGAACGTCAACATTTACATAAAATAGAATTGATTCAAGTCGTTTTGTTGTTTTTCGTGTAAGTACAAAAAAAGTTTACAGTAGGTATATGTACTGATTCTGGTGTAATCTGTGGAATTGTCACGGTAGCCCGCGAAATTCTAATTTTCTTGCGTTTTTTGTAGTTTGCAGGCACCGACACTGACCTGCAAACTGCAAAAAACGTAAGAAAATTAGAATTTATCTGGCAACCTGGCGCTTCCCACCAAAATGTATAAAAAGTCACAGTGAGGGGTGCTGAAGTTATGCATTTTTGTTGGCAGGGTTGCAAACACTGGAGCGACGCACTCCGTCTGTTGAATTAGATTATTAGGGCAGCCTAACAGCGTTACCAGATTGGGGGTTTTATTCGTGATGTTGGTTTTTTTATCTTTGGGCACAGATAATATAATACTACTTTTGGGGAAAGTTGTGGGTTATTTATGGAAAAAAATTGACGTTGGGTAAATTTGGGGTTGACAATGTATGTTAAAATTATCTATCTATTTATGTACCTAAGGCAATAACTTTACATTTTGGAATGGTTGAAATCTATGAAAACCCTAGTGAGTTTTTAGCTTAGCATACAGCGTTCTTTTGATAAAGCTGTTGTATTATCAGGATTTAGGATGAGGATTAAGATGCCCCTTATTTTTGATCTGAAACTTAAATTTCTTTTCCTTATACAAACCACACAACATTAAATATAATAAGAAAGAAATCGCAGTAAGCCTTAGACTTGGCACGACTTTGTCTAGATTTCATTACTTTTTAGAGATAAACAAGCAGCTCCATCGAGACTTGGCTAGTTTTTTACAGAATGTTTTTGGTGGGATTACAATTACTCGATCTGTTTAAACCAAATTTGTTTAACAAGTTAAATATTATTAAAGTTTGGTCACGTTTCAGAATTTGTAACTTTTTTGCCTTTTGCAATAGATAATATAAAATGACGTTGTCACTTATTTCTTTATTAATTCCGCCAAATCAACTTTTGGGGTTTTTTTTCTGTAAATTTTGGGGAAAAATATTCAGAATCTGGGGAAATATCATAAATTACACCTGGCAACCCTGAGTCTATGACTCGATACTTTATGGTACTACTTCAATGCTCTGCTCTCATCGAGTCATGTCATTCATGCACAGACTAATTAGAGATACTACGTATCAGACGACCCACTCCCGTTTTTTATTCACTCGACACACTCCCGTTTTTTATTTAGAGATACTACGTATCAGACGACCCACACCCAGAAAATGGCTATTATAGATTGTCAAAGATTGGAAGTTTAGAACATGACAGTTCGTTTTTTTTTAATTTGGGTGTGTTGAATTTTAGGCAAAGGCTCACACAGGAAGTCTCAATTACCTCGGTTGTACTGTATTCAGATTTCAATTTTGTTTTGCTGTTAGCAGCAAAAATCCAATGAGCTTGTATTGGAGCTCATCGGTAACTAATAATTGCAGGGAATTACTGAGAAGTATGTAAATGAAACAAGAAATACCTATACAAGTTTATTATTTTTTTATTTTGTTTATGCCTTAAGTTGCATCTTAGGAAGAGATTTTCCAATTTGGGATATATCTGTGCCTTTCATTATTTTACTTATTGTACAACACCAGTTAAAAGTTACTGATTTCAACCCATGGTCAAGAAAGGCCTTCTCAATGTCTTTTTTATGTGTTTCACAAGAAAGGAAGTCAAATGAATAAGACATAATTTAGCTTTATTATATTTTTATAATGTTACTTTTTGCGGGAGAATGTATTTGCTTCCTCTGTAACTACTCCGAACGCTCTCACTGCATTTTCAAAAGGGTAGGTCAATTCCATTTTCTTAATTGATTTATACTCTTGTTTTTTGCACCCAATTATGTATAGCACTAACCTCGCGCTTTGTTAAATCGGTAACGCAATCATCACATTTTATTTTTGAGAAACAAATTATTGTGACCCACCCTGCTGTTTAAGCTCTTGCATGTACATTGAGGCGTTCCTGAGCAGTAGACCGCGGCAACCCAGATACTTTGCGTCATCTTTTTCGGAAGGTTCAAATAGCTGTTTCAGTTTAACAAGCTGGATCATCTTCACAATTAAAAGTATCTGAGTGAAATTATATAAATCTCGTTATTAGTAACGATCTAAAGGTGTTGACGAAGGTGTGGCAATTCGGGTTATTATTTCAGAAATTAGACGACCGCACTTGTCCAAAAAAGTTTTCCATTGGATCTGAGGTAAAGTAGCGCGGGCGCATTATTTTCACGTTTTTCTTTTGGAAGAATTGCCACAGCCTTAAATAACTTTGAAGAGTTACAATCCAGTTTTTGTAATGAAGGCACAGTTGTCTCCCTACCTTTAACATCCACAAAACGTATTTCTTTTAATTTTAGTATGGCTTGTTTCCAAAATCGTTGGTGTGGTGACCCTGATGTACAGGCTGCGCGTAAGAGTTTCCCTCTTGACGTCCTTATATTATGGCTCGCACCATTAACTGAATCGAACAGATTGTCAAAAATGAAATTGTTTCAGCAGTATTTTCGAGGGTGGAGCTAACCCCTCTTCCATCAGCATATTGAGCTGGAACAAATGACACTTAAATTAAACTTTGTATACATGTTATTAATTGAACATTGTTAAATTGACTTGGAGTTAAAGATCGAGATTCCGATTTATTTGAGATCAGAAATATTCAAATTCAGGATGATGTGATAAATGTCTGGAGTAAATAAACAAATAAAAAGAAAAATATCTTGATTTTATTATAATATAACTGCTGCCGTACTTATATGACAACATTATAATTTTTATTCTAGGCTAACAGAGAATAAGTTGAAGAAATCTATTATCACAGAAATACTTACAAGATTCAGAGTAGCTGCAACCGTTTTTCTGAAAACTCGAGCACAATTCTTCACCTACAAAAACAAAAACAATATTAAAAAAAAAAAAGGTAGGTAATACGGGCTGGTGTCCGAATAAATGATTTTATTTTTTTTTGTTTTAAATTCGCCTGCTGTATACATCACCTAACTAAGTATTGTTGGAACGGAAATATAAGAGTATACGTGCGTACTGTACCTACAATCTATTTTTCTTTATTTTTGTGTGTCTATGTTTTTGTAATTTTTCTTTCTTTCTTTTATGTATGGTGTATCTATTCATACACGAAATATTTGAAGAGGTGCATCTATAGGTCGAACAGAAGCTATAGAAACGAAAAACAATTTTTTATCTAAGCATCTAATTTTAAAAATTTAATGTTACTTAACACACATAAAAATACTGGCTCTTTCATATTTTGTAACATCCATTACGCTAGTTTCTACGAAAATACTACGTAGAAACTACTTTCATTGAAGCGGGCGAGGTCATGGCGGCGCCCTTAGATGTAGCGTGGCTTTTATGAGTGATCAAAAGAGACCCGACCCGCGGCGCCGACGCCGGCGCCGCGCACGTGTGTTTCTTCAGTTACCTCGCCCCACGCCCGCGCGCCGCGCCGTCCGCCGCCGTGTTCAGTCTCTCGCGAACTCCATGTTGCACTGCACGCGGCTTAACTAACGTGGAACGCATCGCGCTTCGCGCAACAAATGCAACAATGCCGAAATATTCCAACTAGGAGTACCAGAACATGGACTGCTACAATGAGGGTGGACTTATTTTGCTCACAGCACAAGCCCCCTTCCTAGGGATCTTAGAAGCTCGACAGCGGCAACGGGACTACGGGGTCTACATGCCCCCAGCTGCAGACGGAGGCAGGCCTGATCTTACGCCGTTGGACTTCCATGTGTGGGGGACTTCCATGGTAGGGATAGACCTGATTTATGGTAATGACGGCCAGACCATTTCTAGTGCGGAACAACAAAACGTGAATTGTGAACGCTTGTTTACGAAGTGATGGCTTTTTTTTTTTTTTTTTGGGTGGGAAATCATCAAATGACTTCGCCCGCTCTGGGTGGAGCGAGAGGGCGTGTCAGACTTTTACTGACTAAAACCCACAGTGTTCCTTCAGTTGCCTGTGCCAGGGCCACGGTTTTCTCTGTGGAATAACCCGCGACCCTGAGGCGTCGGCCCTATCGGACCCCGTCATTTTGTGCTGACATCTCTTTGAGGCGCGCGTGGAACACAACGCGCCGTCGACCCGGGCCTGGTCCTTATCGGACGGCGAGCTACCCATGGCTCGCCGTCCGCAAGCCCGCGCCTACGGTGGCCGGGAATCTGCTTGCGATTCCCGACGCCCAGGGCGTCTCCTGCGGCGACTAGGGGCGTGAGGGCGCAAGGCTCTCTCCCTCACGCGCTCCGCCTCCTCCTTTGCGAGCATTACTGCTTCGCAGAAGGAGGTGACGGCTTTCCATTCCCTCTCGCTCCGTACCATGGCCTGGACCAGGGCCGGACGCGAGAGATCGCCGCCGCCAATCGCCTCCGCGAGGACACTGCGGTGCTCCGCCCAAGCTGGGCATACCTCCACCGTATGCTCCACCGTGTCCTCCGGGCGATCCACACAATGGTGACACCCGGGCGTTTCCTCCCGCCTTATGCGAAACAGGAACGTCCCGAAACAACCGTGTCCGGTGAGGACCTGTGTCAGGCGGAAGGTGAGGACGCCATGGCGCCTCTCCAACCACTCCTCAAAGAGGGGACTTACCGCCGCTATTGTGGCGTGCCCAGCACTGGGTTGCGACAATCGCACCCTCCATGTCGCCATGAGATCCCGCCGGAGCTCTGTCCGCTGTACCGTGATTTGTCGCGGCAGCGGAGTTACACCCCGGCGTTTTGCTTCCTCGCGCCACTCCCATACGTGCGCGAGGGCTTTTGCCTCCAGATCCCATGGCGGCAATCCGGCAAGGAGGCTCGCCGCCTCGCATGAGACCGTGCGGTATCCCCGGATCAGCCGGATGGCCATGACCCTTTGGGACGCGTTCAACCGGCGGGCCGGTCGGCGCCTCAAAGAACGCGCCCACACCGGTGCCCCGTAAAGGGCCATGGACCGCACACGAAGTGATGGCTGAGATAGAGACATTGTTAAAAGTGCAACGACACATTATTTAACTTGCAACTGCAGGGTGAAAATACAGCAATTTTGGTGTAAATAGTGTAAATAAAAACTACGTCGTTATGAGGTATGTACATTTTAAATTGTTCGCGCTATGCACTTCTTACAGTTTACATCTGTACAAATAGGTAGGTACACAACCTATCAATCAGCTGACAGATACGACTCGACGCAGTTTGTAACCTAACAGAAGTCATTACCTTATGCGAATTCGCGTCAGCTGTTTGTTTTTCTATCATTATTATCTAAAAGATGTGTAACACTGTAGAATATGAATGTTTTAATCGAATACAGGCTCCTTTTCGTAAAAAAAATAAGAAAATGATTGAAACGTTTCGATGCTCGCTCTTAAAAGTCGTGACCCCACAGAGGTCATTAGCTGCTTATTCAGCTTTAAGTACCTAGTTTACAGAAGGTACTGTTTTTGTAAAACTTCGAGGAGGGAATTCAATATTGCACCTACTTAGATTTAGGTCGTTTTGTATTTTAAATTCACATTTATTTTTATTGTAAGCGACAACTATGTTATCAAAATAAGACGAGATCGAGTTACGAAGTCTTCTTACGTTGGTTTATTGTTAACATCATCACGCCTGCATTCCCCGTAGAGATAGGCAGAGGTGTATTGTCGAATGTTCATTACAGTTCACCAGTGATATGTTAAACTGAGAGAGACGGCACGCGCCACGCGGCTACAGACGGACGGGCATCGCGCCCGTACCTCTGCCCCGCCGCGTCTTTCGTTCATAGAGCAGGCCGTAAAGGTTTTATGCAAAACATCTCAAGCAGTTTTAAATTATGATAATTACGTAACATTAAAAATAAATTTAGATAAAAATTCTTTTTCATTTCTATAGCTTCTATTCGACCTATAGAGCTTCCTCTTTAAATATTTCGTGTATGAATAGATACACCTTATATACTATGAAAGTAAAGTAAAGTTTTTTTAGTTGCACAGATTGTTGGTAAATGGCATAAGGCATTAAAAAAACAGTTGTGATCCTTGTACAATCCACCAAAAAAAGTAAATGAGTATGAGAATGTGTTTTATCCATTAGGTATATCGACGGAACAACAAAAAAAGAGGGTATAACTAACTTACCTTCATGTTTTAAATGTTGTCCACCAGTTAGTCATTTAATTTAGGCATCAGCATCATTTGAGCATGACTGCATTCAGTCTGATAAATCTCGACGATGTCACTCCATTTTGAAATTTTTCTTAACCTAAAGGGGAAACATTTTTTTTTTAATTAAGTGTGGCGGATCAAATATGACACTTATTTTGTTCCCATGAATTTTAATAACACCATCTAAAACAGAAATAACATTACCATTAATGTATCTAAATTCTGGCCGTGACTTCGTCCTCATGAAATTTCTTGTTCCCCCGACCCAACGCATCGTGCTATTATCTCGTTTACCGCTTTTTTCTTTTTACTCGGCTCTTATGAGTCATAGCGTGTTAAATAGCCTATTAACATCCTCAAAAAGTATGACCAGAAGTCTGTATGTAAATGAGGCAAAAGGAGTATGTAAGGATTGTAGCAGATGGCGTTCTGTAGTTTCTGCCTGAGAAGATATTTTTTCATATCAAAAATAACCAGTACCAACTGTATTTTAAGATTTAAAAAAGACTTGTTTTAATTAGGTTTATAAAAACAAAAGTCTTTTTTAGAATCCTTGTTAAAAAAATGTGTAGAATTCAGTATGTACCTGTATTTTCATCGGCCAGTAATTGATCTCTCATTGTTTCTTCAAGAAGACTTTTATGGCGGACTGAAAAGATGTGCCATGATCACTGACTAGAGCCAAAGGCAACAGACCAGCATCAATGCTTGCACTAAGGCACTAATAACTGTTTCTAAAATTATTTTCAGGTGGAGGGAAGACGTTGTGCCCTTCTGTTGTTCTCCATGTTGTAATATAAAATTTAAAAGAATAATAGGTCCCTAATTGGGAAGCCAAATGTAATATTAAAAATTAAAAGAATAGGTGTGTGTGTGTGAGTGTGTGTGTGATCTCCTAAAAAAAAAGTATGATAATGTAAGAAATTAAATTTCGGGCGCCGTGGAGCGACACACTATTAATAGATAGCCAGATAAAGTTGGAGAGATTGGACCATTAATCTTAGGATGGGGGCCTGTGGATGTCAATGGTGATTAAAAGTCTCACTACCTTGAACGTTCCCAGTTTATTGTATACCTTTAGCCTAATGAATACAATTATATTAATATAAATTTTAGTTGCTATATCATCATTGCATCTTTGTAACTTTAAATTCGCAGCTGAAGGCTGTTATGTTATAAAGGAAAAAAATATATAAAATATGTAACTTGAAGGTGACCCCGAGAGCCGGAAGGTGGTACCTCTCAGGTAATCAGCCCCCGTGGAAGGCCAGTAGAAATTTCCCGGTTGAATTGAAGTAAAGGTGGAATAAGCACCCACAATTGTAGGCTGTGGACAAAAAGGAACTCTGAGATGTGATTTCACTCCGAACTCGGACACGCGGGGACGCATCGACCAACGAAAAACTTACCGCTTATTCCAGGTATTTAAACTCGCGTCTCCCTCGGTGTACCGTGAAGATATCTGGTATCAAAAGACGTAGGGAGGCGACGAGGAAACCTGCGAAAAACCGTAAGATGGTCACAAACGAACCCCCATCGTCGAAGGAAATTTTCTCTCGAAAAGAGTCCAACTTACCAAAAATCCGATAGAAATATCCACCGGGACCATTCCACGGGTCCTTTGGTTTAGGATTAGGGCATTAAAGCGCCACTATAAACCAGATTAGTTCCGATTCCATTCAGGGAAAATCAGGAGACCTGTCACCTTCACCAACAAAGATCGCAAAAGTGCCTTGTCAAATTTTGACGTCGAAAATGTCATACGAAACGTATCACAGATAAAAAATACAATTAAGAAATCGTTCCGAAATCAACTACAATCATCAATACATGTAACGGTGTAAAAAAACTCGTTACATTACATCCCTCCCCGAAAAAAATAAAAGAAAGCAATTTCTTTTATGCCAAAAAAACAACGATCAAGGTAAAACGAACAGTTTCCCAAAAAACAGGAAATATAAACAGCGTGATACAAACAACACTTACAGGTGCAGACTAAATACTAGCACAACCGACCCATAATATCAAAAGAACCACAAGAGTACAGTTAAGCACCTTCGCCACTGACTAACAAGTTAAATCCAAGATCTACTATAGAATCAGTTAAGTGCAGCAGTCGCTTAACACTGTAAAACAATACAACAGAACTATACCCAATTGAGTGCGGTTGGGCACCATCGCCACCGACTAACAAGTATAAAATTCTAAAAAGCAACAAAAAATACCAATACGAATTCGGTTAGGCACTATAGCCGCCGACTAGCAAGTATAAAGCTTTACAAAGAAACAAAAAAATACTAATAAGAGTTCGGTTAGGCACCATAGCCGCCGACTAGCAAGTATATGTTTAATGTAACAGGATAAAAAGAATATTAATTCGAGTACAGTTAAGCGCAAAGGCCGCTGTTTAACGAGATTAATCCAAAAAATTCTATATGAGTGCAGTTAGGCACCATCGCCACTGACTAGCAGGAACAAATTATAACTGTGAGAAACAGTATAAGAACCTTCACATCTATAAAGATGCAAAGAAAAAAAATTTTGTGATCGGCTCAACTCCAATTACTTTCCGGGCACAAACAAAAAAAAAAATCACTGTGTTCTTCCTAAGTGCACCGCGAAATATTCTGGGTGACAGAGTCACTATAGGAGTACTACAATGATAAAAAAAATAGGTAAACCTCTACAAGTGTAAACAAAACGTACAAAGGTAGTAGGCACCAATGGGGAAGGTCGGGCAAAGCTATTTGTAGATGGCGTGACCATAGCTAGGTCCCTACGGCCTACGATAAATTTGACATTTCGTTCACTCATTTCATTTTATGTTCATTCATGAGTTTGATTAAATTTCACTATTTCGTTATTTACGGTGCTTTCAGTATTTCAAATCAAGTACTTGACATGGAAAGTGTCAGAATTTTAAACCTTGAATATTTCCTCGTAATCATTTTCTTCAAAATGTTTTCGACATAAACTCGAACGCAAAAAATCTCTACGAATAGCTTTAGACCACAATCTTCAAATTTTAGGGGCTTTCGGGATATTGTAGACTCCAATTTCGTAGTATCTAGGAACACAACAAAGCGTCAATTTTCGCTAAAATAAAATAAAACTACATCACGCCTTGTATTTTTAGCTTGTGTTGGGAACTAGCTACGACAGCGCCATTTTGACAGTTGCCTTCCCCATTCAGGAACTGCATGCAAAAATGTGCACAGGAAAATTGCATACAAGACTGTTTAAAAAAAAAATATACATGATAATAATAGTATAATAATAAGATCTTTGGATATGGAAAATGTATCTGTGTGGGTTGAAGAAGTTTATAAAAATGTCCTAAGTTGTAATTTAGAATGTTAAATCAAGATTTAATAAATTTTATAAGAAGTTACTTATCATAATCTTCATTCAAATCACCGATAACCTATCATCCATCCCATCGTGCATCACACTATCAAAAGTGACCTTCAAACAAAATCATCAAAATCAAGATTAATAATGGGAAACCAAATTAAAATTTAATTATATCCTTAACATGATAACGACCAGTCGTTCCCTTATTAAGGTCTTTCAGAATATAAACATTATCAGAAATCTTTTCAATAATTTTACATTTAATAAACTTAGGAGCAAGTTTTGCCGAAAAATAAGTAGGTGCATGAGATTGAACGAAACTTCGTCTCCACACGACATCACCCACATCAAAAGAAATGACTTTGCGACCTTTGTTATCATAGCGAGCATTACGCTGATAAGCTTTTAATAAATGAGTTTGCACTTTAACAAAAATATTACTAAGTGAATTGAGAGAATCGGCATAGTGAACTCTATTGGAAATTTCCAGTTCATCTATGTTTTATTTTATTTTATTACTTTGAAGAAAACTTACAGCTAACAAATCAAATATTAAGAAGCAATACGTAGAAAAACGCCAATTACAAGTTTCCACTTATATAAACTTATGTATAAAATTGATAAAACGGTAAAAACAGCGTAAGAATTAACCATAGAAAAAACTAAAGATAACGAAAGAAAACAAAAATTATATAAATTACACGACAAAGTTACGCTTCAAAGAAAAAGTTACATAATGTTTTTTTTTAATTTCTGGACACTATTTGTGAACAAATCCAGATCAACATCCCGGCACACCTTATTATACATTCGACATGCTCTTAAAATAAATGAATTTTGCCTATAGATTGTTTTCACTATAGGCACATGAAGGAGATGAGGTCTCCGAAGAAACACAGACGGTACACGAAGTCCAATCTTAGCCACAAGTTCAGAGACGTCAGTCGACCCATTCATTATACTAAATAGGAAAGCAAGATCTGCAATTTTTCTCCGCTCGTGTAAAGGTAGAATATGAAATTTCTTACACCGACTAGTATAGTTAGGAAGATAAGTATTTGAACGATATTGAGTGTATCTTAAAAATCGCCTTTGAATACTTTCAAGGCGATTAATATAAACATTGTAATTAGGATTCCAAACTTGAGAAGCATATTCGAGATGGCTACGGACAAAAGCACAGTATAGAATTTTCATGGTTTTGATATTCTTAAACTCAGAGGAGACCCTAAAAATAAAACCCAAAGCTTTAGAAGCCGTGTTGACTATATTGTCAATGTGCGCATCAAACAAAAGCTTTGAATCAAAAGTTACCCCAAGATCCTTGATGACGTCGACTCTGGCAATTGAGGTATTTGATAATATGTAATCATACTTAATAGGGTTTGGCTTACGAGTAAATGTACATACATTACATTTTGAGACATTTAAATCCAACCTATTTCTATCGCAATAATCATGGAAACGGTCGAGATCCTCCTGTAAAAGATGTGCATCCTCAATGGTTGACACTTGACTTAGAATTTTCATGTCATCCGCGTATAACAAAATTTTAGAATGTAGGAAACAGGAGGCGATGTCATTTACAAAAATATTGAATAAAAGAGGTCCCAACAAGGATCCCTGGGGAACCCCCGAGGGAATGTACATCGCTCTAGAGGCATAACCGTTGAGGACTACAGTCTGGCATCTATTTTCAACATATGATACAAACCATCTGTACAAGTTACCCCTCACACCAATCCCTAGCAATTTGCGCATTTAAAGCCCATGATCTATTCGATCAAAACATTTGCTATAGGCAGTGTATATAACGTCGACCTGTGACCTCCTGGACATATGCTCTGAAAGATAGTCACTACAGACCACGAGATTGGATGTGGTGGAGCGACCTTTTAAAAATCCATGTTGGTATTCCGAGTAACTTAATTTAAGAGAAGAAGAAAGTTGCACATGTACAATTTTCTCCATAATTTTGGCGTATACGCAGAGTTTGGAGATCGGTCTATAATTTACCACGCTGTCCTTAGGACCTTTTTTATGAATCGGCGTTATATACGCTGACTTCCAGATTGCAGGTACCACTCCCATGTCGAATGACCGTTTGAATAATAATGTCAATGGAATGGATAGACATCTGGCACATTTGGTTATAAAAGTTGGTGAAATATTGTCTGGACCAGCGGATTTGTTAATATCCACTTGTTTTAGCAAGCGAAATACCTCCTCCTCCCGCACCTCGATAGAACAGATGTCTGATACGAGACCAGAAGATTGATCCCTTCTTGTAGAGGCTAAGAATTCATCTGTGTCTCGCCGCTCTTGGAAGTCCGAAAAAAAGTAGTCTCCAAACATTTTGCATATTTCCTCCCCGTTACCAGACGACACTTCACCAAACTTTAATACAGATGGGTAACAGTTGGTTGATTGTTTAGACTTAACATATTGCCAAAAAGCCCTAGGATTCTTAGAAATGGCTAATTCGATGTTAGCAATATAGTCGTCAAACATTTCCTTCTCCAGATCTTTAGCCCGTTGACGTAAGGTAACAAAAGATTGAAAGTCCGAAAGATTTCCATAGGTTTTAAATTTTGAGTGAAACTTTGACTTTTCTTTAATTATTTTAATAAGAGGGCTTTTGTACCAACTAGGGTACTTACCCTTTGGAGCGATAGTTTTAGATGGAATATGTCTATTATGAAGCAAGTTGATAATGTCATAGAAGAATTTTACAGCTTCTTCAAGTGGCCTACAATTCAGCTCTAATGGCCAATCAATTGCCATCATTTCATCAATTATGGCGTCATAATTCGCCTGAGCATACAAGAACTTGACTCGAGAAAGAGACTGCAACTTATAAAGTTGCACGAAGTCGGCAGAGATGCAAAGTGCCTTATGATGTGAGTCCTCATGCACTAAGGGATCCAGGCTGCTAGTGACAGCTACTTCACTGTTAGACAAGACAAGGTCAAGAATCCTATTGTTCATATTACCAGGTTCAAGTTACCAGGACACAGATGATCACTGTCCGCCACAGCGAGCCAGTGAATATTCGGTTGGTTAAAATCACCGAGCACTATAAACTTATCTGCGGGTTGCTTAAGAATAATATCAAGTAAATTGCAAGAAAAATTATTGAGTTTTTAGGAAGACTTTGGTTCAGTAGAAGGTGGAAGAAATACTCGTTGTCGATGAATGAATGTGAATAATTTATTATGAAAATAATGCGAATTTTATACTATTTTACAAACTAAAATCTACCAATAAAAACTTGTACATTAAATTAAATAAAACGTTTGCAAAAACATAGCAAATAGGATTGCGTTATTTCGTCCAATCACATCACAGCACACTGTTCTCGTAATGAATCCGCGAGGTAGCGCTTGTGTGCTCGCGGCTGCGACTTGGCGGGCTCTCCGAAGGGATAAATATAGGTGCCTCGTAGTTCGCGATTCCTTTGCAGAGCGGCCGCCGTCGAATGAAGATTCGTGTTGGAAACTGTGGATTGCAGACGTGCCTCGTGTGACGAAGACTGGAGTGTCCTGGAGATCACGTCGTCGGCGTGTGGCCTCTGCAGCTCCTATTTCTTTAAAGGATGTCAAAACGTTGTGTCAGTTCTTTTCAGAACTGTTGGCTTCTGTGTTTCTTTAAATGATGGTCAAAACGTGGTAAGGTGCTGTGATGAGTGGTGGCTACAGTACTCCCCTTCAAGCGAAGCGTACCGGCAGCTTGACGACGCGGCCCGAGCGAGTTGTTTTGATGATGGTGGGCTGTGACGTCACGTTGGCCGTAGGTACTCGTGCTTGAGGCTTGGTAATGGTTGGTAATGGTATGGTACTGGTATTGGTTTGCTTGGTAATGGTAATTTTGCTCGGAGGTAAGGTATTGGTATGCTCTGTGATGACATACGCAGGCTTCAGTCGATCGATTGAGATGTTAGCTTGCCGATTAGGTAGCTGTATAGATTACACTTTATCTGTTCGGCTTAAAACTCGGTAAGGGCCTTCATACGGAGGTTGAAGTGGTTTCTTAACTGCATCGGTTCTGATAAACACGTGACTGCACTTGAGTAAATCTTGATGCACAAAAACGCGTTTATTGTTACTGTGATGCTCGGTGACGGCTTGCGGTTTGTTTACATTAATGATGTCACGCAGTTTGTCGACGTAAGTATAGTCCATTGTAGGTGTGTAGGTAACGGATGTGAAAAAATCGCCTGGTAGACGTAAGTTGTAACCGTAGGTAAGTTCGGCGGCGCTTACGCCGGTGTCGGTGCGTAGTGCGGCACGCAGTCCAAGTAACACCGTAGGTAGCTCGTCTATCCATGTACTTGCGTCCGAAAGTTTCGCGCGCAGTGCAGTTTTGAGCGAGCGATGCCAACGTTCGACCATCCCATTGCTTTGAGGATGATACGCTGTTGTGCGATTTTTCTTGATTCCCATTTGTTTCATTAGGTTTTGGAAAAGCTGACTCTCGAACTGGCGACCTTGGTCGCTTGTTAGTGTGGTCGGACATCCAAATCTTGATATCCAATGCCGGTAGACGATATCGGCTATTCGATCAGCTGATATTTCGTCGGTAGGGATTGCTTCAGGCCACTTCGTTAGTCGGTCGATCATTGTAACTAAGTAACGATGTCCTTGAGCTGTTGTAGGTAGCGGTCCAACGATGTCGACGTGTAGGTGTTGAAAGCGATCACTTGGCGGAAAAGATGAGATGTTCGAGAATGTGTGACGCTGTATCTTGCTTTTCTGACAATGTATACAGGTTCGAGTCCAACGGCTGATGTCTGCGTTCATTGATGGCCAGAAGTATTTTTGAGTTGCGAGTTTGCGAGTCGTGCGGATACCAGAATGGCTGATATTATGCACGCTGTTAAAAACTTCTTTTCTATGTACTTCAGGTATATACGGGCGTATAAAAGGTGTAGATGTTTCGCAGTATAACTCGATGTCCGTGTTAGGTATTACTATTTTCTTGATAGTGATGTTGTCTGCTTGTAATAATTGTTCAATGTTGCTGTCCTGTTCTTGCGAGCTGGCTATGTCCTTGTAGTTTATTGTAGTTGGGCATGAAATTGTTTCTATGCGGCTGAGTGTGTCGGCGACGATGTTTTGTTTACCGCTCACGTGTCGTATGTCTGTGGTAAATTCGCTGATAAACAAAAGTTGTCTCGTTCGTCTCGGTGTTTCGGTATTCGATTGAGTTTTTGCAATTACGAATGTTAGCGGCTTGTGATCGGTGAAAATTATAAGATGACGTCCTTCGAATGTTTTGCGGAAGTGTTTGACTGCCATGTAGATTGCGAGTAGCTCTCGGTCGAAAGTAGAATATTTCTTTTGTGCGTCACTGAATTTCTTCGAATAATATCCAAGTGGTTGCCATGTTTCATTTATGAATTGTTGTAGGACGGCGCCTGCTGCGTTATCGGATGCGTCGCAGAATAATGCTAGCGTAGCATTATGTGATGGGTGAGCGAGTAAAGCTGCGTTTATGATGCTAGCTTTACATTGCTCGAACGCTTGAGTTGCTTCGTCGGTCCACGTAATCTGAGTCTTGTCTCGTTTCTTTACGTTATGTAGGTATGAATTCAGAGGTGCTTGTAGAGCTGCGGCGTTTGGTATGTGATCGCGATAAAAGTTAATCATTCCGAGAAATCTTCTTAATTCTTCGACTGTAGTCGGCCGGGGGTAATCGGTAATTGCTTGTATTTTATGTTGTGGAGGTTTGATGCCTTCTTTTGTTACGGTGTAACCCAGGAACTGGACTTCTGATTTGCCTAGGTTGCATTTGACGGGGTTAATAGTTATTCCGTTGTCTTCTAATCTCTTTAGAACGATTTTGAGATGTTCTCTGTGTTGGTCTTCCTTTTCTGATGCCAATAACAAATCGTCTATGAATGGGAAAACAAAATCTAATCCTCGTAGTACTTCATGGATATAGCGTTGAAACGTTTGTCCCGCGTTTTTCAAACCGGGGCACATACGTGGGAATTCAAATAATCCCATCGGAGTGATGATGGCTGTCTTCTCAATGTCTTCTTCTCTTACGCTCAGTTGTTGGTATGCACGGTTGAGATCAATTGTTGAGAAGATAGTTTTTCCGGATAGATGATGAGTGAAGTCTTTGATGCGTGGAACGGGGTAGCGATCTGGAATGGTGATGGAGTTGAGTCGGCGATAGTCACCACAAACTCTAATATCGCCATTCTTCTTGGGAACTATGTGTAGAGGTGATGACCATGGGCTTTTGCTAGGTCTGCATAGTCCTTGTTCGATCATGCTTTCAAATTCCTTCTTCACTATTTCGAAGCGATGTGGTGGAATCGGTCTTGCTCGGCTGTGTATCGGTGGGCCTCGTGTTTCGATAAAATGTTGCACGTGGATATCGGAGTTTAATTTCATCGATGTTAATCTTGTTATGCCGGGATACTGCGCTAAGATGTCGTGGTACGATTGAGACATGTCGATGCTGCGTACTGTAGGCACGTTCGATACTCGTACCGGGGCGTTGACCTTCAAATTTGTAACACCGTCAATTAGTCTTCTGTTTTGCAAGTCGACGATTAGTTGATGATGTTTGAGGAAGTCTGCTCCAAGTATGGGTTTTGAAACGTCAGCGACGATGAATTTCCACAAATACGGGCGGCGTAGATTGAGATCGAGTGATAATGTTTTCTCGCCATACGTAGCTATAGCAGTGTTGTTCGCTGCATATAGCTGGAATGGTAATGGCGTTGGTATTTGTCCTTTTCTTCTCGGTAGCACGGATATGTTGGCACCAGTGTCGACTAAGAATGATAGATTTGAGTTTTTGTCGGTGATGTATAGGCGGTGAGATTTTTCTTGAACGCCGGTGTCCGCCACTGCCAACGTTCCGTCTAGTTTTCCGTATTTTGTTTCTTGAATGAACAAGGCGATGTACAGCGTCTGGCTTGATCTTTGAAGCGGCGGTGATAGTAACAAAATGGAGATGGCGAAACTTCTCGACTGCGTTGTCGTGATGTGCTGCGGTGATGAGATGAATGACGACTGCGGCGATAGTTATTGTTGTTGGGATATCGTCTTGATTTTAACTCGGCTATCTCTAGCGATAATTTTCTGATCTCGCTGATGAGGTACTGCGTATCTGCTTGCGGTGCAGATGGTGCAGGTGGTGCGGGTGCGTGCACAGCTGCGACTTCTGTTGCTGCTGTCTGCTCCATTATTTTGTCAGCGAGTAGCGCGAGTTCGTCGAGTGCTGTCTTGGTGGTGAAAGTTTCACTGACTGCAAGGACTGAGCGGACGTGTGGTGGAAGGTGATTGGTCCACATAAGTCGCAAAGTGGAGTCGGGAACTTTGTCTCTGGCGAGGTTTCGCATGCGGCGGAGTAGTTGCGTTGGCTTTTGGTCTCCGAGTTCCATCTCGGACAGGAGTTTTTGGAACTGGCGACTGTCGGATTCCTCGTAGGCGGATATGAGTCTTTCTTTGATGGCTTTGTATTGGTCCGTCTCTGGTGGGTTGTATAGAAGGTCCATTATCTGCTCGATGTCTTGTCGCTCGAGCTGTGCAATGACCATCTGTGCGAGCTGGGCTTGGCCTTTCTTGAGGTCGTTGGTAGCTGCTTCGAAGCTGATGAACCAGAGCCGTGGTCGATCGCGCCAGAATGGTGGAATTCTCATGGTGAGGGATATGGCGGCAGCTTCGGTCTTCGGGGCTGGGTGTACTGTTGAGCTGGATTGTTCGTCCGTTGAGCAGGGATTCGACATCTTGAATTGGCTGAAGGTGCTTCGACGATGCTGGCTGAGCTTCGATGATCTTGAATTTCTTCACTGTGTTCAGGCAGGGGTCACCACTTTAGGAAGACTTTGGTTCAGTAGAAGGTGGAAGAAATACTCGTTGTCGATGAATGAATGTGAATAATTTATTATGAAAATAATGCGAATTTTATACTATTTTACAAACTAAAATCTACCAATAAAAACTTGTACATTAAATTAAATAAAACGTTTGCAAAAACATAGCAAATAGGATTGCGTTATTTCGTCCAATCACATCACAGCACACTGTTCTCGTAATGAATCCGCGAGGTAGCGCTTGTGTGCTCGCGGCTGCGACTTGGCGGGCTCTCCGAAGGGATAAATATAGGTGCCTCGTAGTTCGCGATTCCTAACCGATCACCATCATCTCTGCTTATATTCCACCAGACAATGTTCCGGAGGATCCCATCTCTCTCCAAAAGGACTTCACCGCCCTCTTCGGTATGAGTGACTCCGTCATATTGGCGGGGGATCTTAATGCCAAACACCCGGCGTGGAATAGTAGCACGACTTCTACCAGAGGTCGGATCATTTTCAAGTTAGGCGAATCCCTTAACTTTGACGTCATCGCTCCAATGAGCCCGACTCACTTCCCAGGTAATCCTAATCACCTTCCCGATGTTCTCGATGTAGCGCTGCTCAAGAATGTGAACCTCCGTTTGCAATCGATTGAGACGTTCCACGAGCTAAACTCTGACCACCGCCCTGTAGTCATGCATCTTGCACCCTACTCGGGCCCGATCGACCCCAACCGCCCCCCTCAGACCCAGACGATAACCGACTGGAGGAAAGTAAGCGAAAGACTGAAATCCACCACGTCGCCTCACTTAGACACCATCCCCGATCACTTAGTGTCAGTCGCCGACACGACGGCCGCAATCGACTCGTTTACAGAGCACGTACAATCCGTATTGACGGATTGTTCACGGGAAGTTCCGGTGATGGAAGACCATCGCTGGAAACTACCTACTGACGTACGTGACCTGATAACCGAGAAGAACGCGGCCATCCGTGCCTACGACTCCTTCCCTTGTGACGCGAACAAAGCCCACATGCGCCATTTACAGCGTGCTGTAAAGAAACGCATAGGGGAGGTTCGCTCTGAGGGCTGGAACAAGATGCTCAGCGAACTCGAGCCCACTCATCAAGCCTTCTGGCAATTACAGAGGAAATTGCGTTCCTCAGAAGAGGTGTCTATGCCTCCTCTCATCCGCCCCGACAATAGTGTCGCTTTCGACAGTCCCGATAAGGCTGAATGTCTTGCCGACAGCCTAGAGTCCCAATGTTCTCCCAGCTCCCAACCAGTAGACCAAGCTCACCTGAACAAGGTCGACGCTGAAGTCGAACGAAGAGCCTCCCTCCCTCCCGTCGAAGACCCTGATGATCCTCTGCCTCCCGTCACTCCAGACGAAGTGCACGACATCATTAAAGGGCTCCACGCTCGTAAGGCCCCCGGTTCGGATGGTATTACCAATAAGGTATACAAACTCCTTCCTGCCCCGCTAATAATGCTTATGACCGCCATCTTCAATGGCGCCTTGAGCAACAACATCTTCCCACAAGCATGGAAAGAAGCAACAGTCATCGGTATCCCAAAGCCAGGCAAGCCAAAGTCTGAGCCCTCCAGCTACCGTCCCATTAGCTTACTCAACGTTCTCGGCAAAATCTACGAGAGGCTTATTTATAAGCGTCTCAAAGACTACGCCGAGGCAAAGAGCCTCATTCCCAACGAGCAGTTTGGTTTCCGTCCACAACACTCGAGTATCCACCAGGTCCACCGTATCGTAGAGCACTTGTGCGCCGGTATGCAACGTAACGCGACGACGGGTGTGCTATTCTTCGACATAGCGAAAGCCTTCGACAAAGTCTGGCACAACGGCTTGTTATACAAGCTTTACCAACTAGGAGTGCCAGATCGTCTCGTACTCATCTTACGAGACTTTTTGTCGAATCGCACCTTCCGCTATCGCATCGAGGGTGCACTCTCGTCCCCTCACCCTATTCGCGCCGGTGTCCCTCAGGGTTCCGTCATATCTCCTCTAGTTTTCACGCTGTTCACCAGCGATATCCCACAGAGTAAAAAGGCTCAGTTGGCTCTCTTCGCCGACGACACTGCCGTTTACTATACCGGTCATTGTCCCAATGCTATAGCTCGTACTCTCCAAACCTCCGCAAACGTCTTAGGCGCTTGGTTCCGGAAATGGAGAATCGAGGTCAACCCCGATAAGAGTCAGGCGGTTCTCTTCTCGAGACGTCGTCGAGTCCCACCCCCCCTTCCCAGCCCGATCACTATGTATGGCAAGCCAATCCCTTGGGAGAAGCAAGCCAAATACCTAGGCGTGATCCTTGATCAAAACTTAACGTTCAAAGAGCACATTAAGGCTGTTCGCGCGCGCGCCGCGTTCGCTCTTGGTAGACTCCACTTTATTCTGACAGCCCGTTGCAAACTGTCACTTAAATGCAAGCTGCGCATTTACACCGCAGTCATCCGTCCCATCATGACCTATGCCTGCGTTGTATTCGCGCACGCTCACCCACGTCATCTCCATAAGATGCAGACCCTCCAGAACCGTTTCCTCAGAAAGGTCACGGGTGCCCCCTTCTATGTCCGTAATATAAATCTCCACATCGATCTTAAAATGCCAACCATAAACCAGTTCATGAAACGCTTATCGAAGCGTTTCTTTGACTGTGGCATAAAACACCCCAACCCCTTGATCTCAGCGGCCGCCCGCTACACTCCTTCCCGTATTAGTAGTATTCGCCGACCAAGGCATACCTTAATCGCCCCCGACGACGCCACTACCCTCCTCCAGGAGAGTAGTAAGGCAACCAGCACGCTTCATAAGCCCAAAACCCGATCGCCGTCCTACCGTCCTCGCCGCCGAGGCCCGCCGCGACGCCCAAATCTACGCCCCTCCCGACCCTTGCTCGAGCCAGCCCGCGCCGCTGAGCCTGTAGCTTTAAATTCGTCCCTAAATAATATCATTTCTGATTCAGCTAGTCATTTGCTGCCCTCTTCCAGCGACGCCCTAAGCCGAGGTTCGTACCCCACAGGGGGTGCCCTTAGCGTGTAGTCGCTTAGTTTTTAGTTAGTATTTAAGTTTAAGTCCTGGCTGGAGGCCTTAATTTATTAGGGAATCCACAGGCAAGTCCGTCTAAGCAGACGACAACCTCATAGGTTGACCTGCGAGATGCCATTTATTAAAAAAAAAAAAAAAAAAAAAAAAAAAAAAGTTCGCGATTCCTTTGCAGAGCGGCCGCCGTCGAATGAAGATTCGTGTTGGAAACTGTGGATTGCAGACGTGCCTCGTGTGACGAAGACTGGAGTGTCCTGGAGATCACGTCGTCGGCGTGTGGCCTCTGCAGCTCCTATTTCTTTAACGGATGTCAAAACGTTGTGTCAGTTCTTTTCAGAACTGTTGGCTTCTGTGTTTCTTTAAATGATGGTCAAAACGTGGTAAGGTGCTGTGATGAGTGGTGGCTACAAGTTGTATCATTAAAGAGTTGCCAGTTTGCTGGCTACATATATATACTACACATATATGTATTTTATAGATTATTTTAGGTTTCTTTTGGTGTAAAGTTAAGGTAACCCACAGATCCGTGATGAGATGTTATCGATAGAATCACTAAAACGATGTAAAGAAGCATCAAAAATAAGTTCTCTACCATACATCAAAAAATTAGGTGTGAAATCTGTGGCCACATTAACACTATTATTCAAAGCTAGTTGAATATTAGGTAAATATTTAGACCAAGTTCTATGATCATCTTTGACAAAACAAGCTATGCAAGTTTCAACAGTTTTATTATATCTCTCAACAGTATTATTTTGAGGCGTGTATAAAGTATTATAAAATATTTTAATAATGTTAAAACCCTTCAAAAACTCTACAAAATGTTTAGAAGTGAATTGTGTACCATTATCACAAACAATTATTTTGGGACACCAAATTTAAGAAATATTTCTTTTTCAAAAAGTTTATTTATTACTCTAGTAGTAGCATCTATCATAGGAAAAATCCAGCAGTATTTAGTGAAAACATCAACAACTGAAAGAATATATTTATGTCCAGAATAAGATTTAGGCAATATACTTATAATGTCTACTGAAAGCATCAACATAGGACGATCAACTTTTTTAGGGTTAACCATAATACCAAAAGGAGGTTGAGTGGTATGTATAAAAGCTTTACAAGTATCACAAGCAAGAATATATTTTTGAACATCATTAAACATCCCTTTCCAAAAATAGTGTTGTTTTAATTTATTTAAAGTTTTATGAATACCTAAGTGTCCAGAATTAATATCATCATGATTAGAACGAATTGTATCTATTATGTGTTCTTTAGGAATAACTATCTTCCAATTAAGATTACTATTAGGATCAAACTTACTTTTACAAAACTTATATAAGGCTTTATTTTCTACTCTAAAGTTCTTATATCTGCAAGGAGACTTTTGACAATTAATAAATACTTTTTTATACCAAGGATCATAAATATCATCATCGGGTAAGACTAAATTATTTTCAGAGATTCCTATAGTAGCTATTTCAATACGAGACAAAGCATCTGGGACTAAATGTAAAGAACCTTTTGTAGGAACTATATCAAAAGTAAATTGAGAAATTCTAGCAGCCCAACGTGCTAAGCGTCCACTAGGATGAGTGTACTAGGTGAGTAGGAGTTGTGAGAAGTTAGTGTACCCCCACTTCATGGTTAAAATAGGTCGACATTGTTCCAAAACCGAATCGGGGCACCCCGACTCCACGTAGTCTTTTGGCTCCTACCCCTAGAGTGTTTATAAAAATCCGGAGGCGCGAAGGGAGGACAACCCCCGCCCGCTGTAACAAAGCATAGGCACCCGTGCGTACCGTAGCGGACCGCTACGGACGGCGACCAGTAAGCCGAAGCTGCGGAGGTGCGCATGGGTGCCTATCCTTTGTTACGCAAGGGCGAATGGGTTGCACTTCCCGCAGCGCCGGAGACGTTAGAAAAGCGATATTTAAGTGTTTTGAGGTTAAATGCTCCGAAGCCACTTTTTGAGTCCTATCTCACTAACTGGAATGAAAATGGATGCATTTTAACGTCCTTTCGTTTAGTATCACAATGTTCGATACAACATACAACACTTGTTGTACATCTTGCATTAACAATTTAAAATATTACAGTTTGATCACTGAGAGGGTACGACAGTACGGAAATTAATCAACGCAGACTTCACTCGATCAACAACAAATTTTGTTGTTGATCGAGTGAAGTCTGCGTTATAAGTTTTCACCCGCCATTACAGTTTTGTTGAACAAAACTGTAATGGCGGGTGAAAACTTATTCTATTCTATTCTATTTTGATAAGGCAAGCAAAGCCGATGTCGACTTTTCTGCCAATGTCTAAAGTGAACTGGAAAACAAGTGTGTAATACAAAAAAATTAAAATGATGAGAAAACTTATTCAAAAACCACCTATTCCACCTAAATTTGACAGCGACATTTGTAAATTGTCTATGGTTTTAGCACCGGGCGTAGAGGGGTGAAGAATGATAGAAGGGGGTGAGGAAATCTGTCATCTGTCATTTTCGTTTCTTCCAACCATAGAGTATAAGGTTGAAATTTTTTGTTCTAAGTTTGCCTGCCGTGCATTCATGGAAGCGTTTGTCATTTGTCATTTTGTGTTGATCAATTAAATAACAATGAGTATAAACGCACCAATACTTTTACAAAGTCCTACCCCGAATCAGCCCCCGGGCTTCGCACAGAAGATGAGCATCCTGTTACCGTTACTCAACTCGCCGACTAACCTTAATAGTGAGTAACATAACAACTTCTAGTCTTCAGTTGTTGTTAATCTTATTTTGGTAGCTAGTTAGGTAGCTGCGTTAGAAACAATGCAGGCAAACGCATTAGTTACATTTCTGATTTCGGCTTATTGGCACGGTCATAACAAGCTGTTCTTTGCTGCAAAGTACGACACAGGTTTGAAATAGCTGCATTATAAAAAAGGTGTTCTAAGTAGGTAGGAATTCTAATCCATTTCTAGAATACCAATTAATTGTCATTATTTGCAGATGTCCGAGACTTCTCGAATGTGTGTCGGACATGCGCCACCATCACGGAGTTTGTTATGCCCATTTTCAGTGGAGAAGGGCTGCAGAACAACTTAGCTGATAAAATAAAGAGACACTTACCAATACAGGTGATTATTGCCTATGATTTGTGTAATTAATCTTAGGCATGTATTACAGAACACCACTGAACTCAATTCCATAGAACTAGTTTTTAAAGCCGTATCATTGGTTGAAACTAGTTTTATGTAATTTTTGAGTCTAAGAATATACATGATTGTGTGTGTAGATCAAAGCTATGCATTTCTAGTATTTTGTGGTCACCAAAACAAAAATAATGATGTGGGAATTCAAAAGCGAACAGTAGGAACTAATAAAAAATTAGACGAAGAAGCTACCTTTATCATTTGCATGCCAAAGTCTGTCTACATCATAAGCAGCCATAGTATTGCACATTGTTGTTTTCTGAACATCAATAATACATTTATTTGTCTGTACCTATAATTGCACTTTATATTTTAACATAACATCACGCCTGTAATCCCAGAAGGGTTAGGCAGAGGTGTACCTATAGTACACCCACATTTCGCCAACTATGTAATAGGGGGTGAGTCTATTGCCATCAACCGGGCACAAATCCAGACTCCTTGCTGTGAAATTCTAGATAGAAAAACCCAATAACGCTTTGCCCAACCTGGGAATCAAACCCAGGACCTCATGCTCAGCAGTAGCTCTTGTGACCACTAGACTAATGAGGCAACTCTCTTATTTTGTAATATTATTATGTGTGTGTTGAATAAAGAGTATTCCATCGATCTATGTTTTTTTTCACATATATTCAACCCATAAATTACACCAGGTACAGGAGAATGATGAGCTACCGCTGGTGGTGTGCTACCAGTGTTCGAGTACACTGCTGGCGTGGCATGAGCTGGTGAAGTGTTCTGTACAGGCCGATGCAGCCCTGCGTGCAAAGATCAGCTCCAACCGGGTATCTGCTGTTCCTAAGATATTTATAAATAAAATTGTTTTTTTATAAATATGACTTATAATCTCATCTAGGTAACAAACTTTTTTGTTTGCCTTAATGAGATTAATGCTTCTTGTCCATCTACCTTTAAGAAAAGACACCAGTACAATCTTAGACCAACATTGATTTTTACTCAGCAGTTCATAATGATTTTTGAGTATGTTCTGCTTCACATGCAGTAACAGTACTACTTCAGACTCACACACAGCTAACAATGTGGCTGAAAACATGTAAAACTCAAACAGCACAGCATGTGGAATGTGGAAACCTTCTTTATTCTTTTATTTATTAGCTGACCCCGCAAACATTGTTTTGCTTCTTTATTTTTTTATTTATATAGTTTACGTCCTATTCTCAGACCCACTGAATATACATTCAAAATTTCATAGGAATCGGTTGAGACGTTTTGAAGGAGTTTTGTTACAAACACTGACACGAAACTTTTACATATTAGATTTTAAAAACATAAATGAATAATAATAGCACTGAAAATAATGATCAATTCACTAGGAGAATAAAATCAACATGAGAGTTGCACTGAAAAATTAAAAGGATATGATGACGTATAACAGTCACTGCTACTGCTAAAATATAATATAATTATGTGGGACACAGAAAGTTTTGCTAAAAGAAAAATAAATGTTCTATAGGTAAATATTTTTTTATTAAATTTTTTCAAAGTACTGTACACTAGCCTCTATACGAAGTTTCATGCGTCTGAACCAGTTTTCGAAACACTTTTTCCAGTTCGCCGTAGACACCTCGTTTACAGCCTGCTCGAACGCTGACAGCGAAGATGCGCTGTCAGCGTCGACGAAAATTGTATCTCTTTGAGCAGATTTTATTATTTTCGGGAATAAAAAGAAGTCACACGGTGCTAGGTCAGGGCTGTAAGGAGGGTGTGCCAGGATGAGCGCGGTGTGCGAAGTTGCGTTGTCTTGGTGGAGCAGTAGCCCCTGGAGCCCTGTGTTTGGTCGCTTGTTGCTCACAACAGAGAAAACTTATGTCAAGCATTTGGTAGTATAGTATTGTATGTATTCAGCGTTGATGCTTCTTTGGTTCCGTAAAGGAATTGACACCTAGTAGCCAGTCAAATTGAAAAAGCGCGCGATCACTATCTTCCCACCGCTTCTAGATAGCTTCACGGTAGGCTTTGATTCGTTTTGAAACACCCAAACCGACGACTGACGCTTCGTTTCTGGATCGTATTGATAAGTCCAAGACTCATCGCCAATAATGATGTCGTAAACACGCCGAGACGAGTCTGCTTTTCCTCACGCCTAGATGCACGCGTAGAATGTCGTGAAGGCTTCCTGATCCAACCTGCAGTATGTGCTGAATCTTTTGATACGTAACTCGTCTATTGTCTTGGATTTAATTTTTCACTGTTAGCACGTTCGTTCGCAGCGGCGACCACTTCTTTCTTCATCCCCCGAAGTTAGTCGACCGCGCTTGAATTCGTTATACCAACGATACGCGGTTGCCTTAGAGAAGGGCCTTTGAAGTCCATCGTACGATTCGTTCGGTTTCAGGCGACACTTGAAATCGTAAAAAATCATAGCGCGAAAATGTTCCCGGCGCAGATCCATTTTTTAATGAGACACTATCATTTAAATTAGCTTGCAACAATGTGGAGGGAATTTTTGAAATTGGAACGTACTTTTTTTACATACAAATAATCAAAATGTCAAAATAGACTATATCTGGGCAGTCTCTCAAACATAAAAACTTATTTCGCAATACTTTCTGAGTGGCCTGATATAGAGACTAGCTTTTTCCCGCGGCTTCGCTCGCGCTAAGTTTGACTGATAAGTTTTACTTTTAACTACTTTCTACTTTTCTTTTAGCGATTTAATTTTAGGTTCCAAGAATAAAGTAAAAAAAAAAATCTATAAAACTTTTTATACACAATATTCTTCACTAACATATTAGTTGGTGCCTAAACCACCAAACTGCTGGGTGAGCTTATGCGAGAGCAAGCTACGTAGAATAGCCCGTGTAGAAACCGTTTTCTTTCAAGTCTATTCCCGCAGTGTCTGCACCGTGTGCGGCGCGCGCGACGTGCAGGGCACCGTCTATGGTTGGCCATTATTATTTCAGCGCAATTAACGCCGCCACTGTCATTGGTTAGCAAAAGCGCGTGCGCGAGGCGCGTTCCGAAACATTCTAATATTTGAACTCAACTATAACGACACTTTTGAGTTGTTCAGGGGCCGATCTGTCAGAGAGATAGTTTGTTGCCCATTCCAGCGTAGTAGGTACCTATGGAGAAGAACGGGCAAGAAACTACACTAACACTCTTTTAAATCAGTGTTGGTTACATCATTCATGTTGTTTATAAGTGTCATTTCTTTGGCCTGGATACATTTTGGTGGATTTCGTTTTCAGCCCAATCTGTTTGTGGTTTGAGGCTATGTGTTGATAGATCAGTCAGTCAGTCAGGGTTTCCTCTTATATATCGGTCGTCTTGTATAGAATAGTTTCATGAAGTGTTCGTTCAATTCATGCAATGGCCAGCAAAAATTGACCATCGTTTAAACGTCAACGTTTAATGATATGTCTGTCGATGCTTTACGACATCATTAATGTAGGGTATTAAGGGTAGGGAAGACGACGTGGCGGATCTAATTATTGCATCAATCAAAATCATGTGTAAAAGTAGCAGATGTTAATCTACTTTGTCGCTAACCGTTCTTGGAACTGAAGTAGTATCAACAATATTTCATAAACCATACAATAATTAAGGCCTTTTTATTTTTCAGAAAACAAATCCATCTAACGCTATCATTAAAACGAGTTCAAGTGTAGAAGAGGAAACAGAGAGCAAGTGAGTATATGCCTTTACCTTAGTATTGTTGATTCTGCAGAATTTGCCACACATATTCGTATTTCAGGTTGTTTTACACGAGTGTCAGAAATGCTCTCAATGACTTTCGTATTGACCTGGATGAAGATGATACGGATGTAGAGTTTGTTTGCCAAAAGTGCGTAGAGAAGCCAGCTCTGACCACTGTGCACAGCCTCGCTGAACATATCCGACACCACTCTCCTGACACACTCAATAATACTGTTAAAACATTCATTACCAACTACATAACGTTCGAACAAGTGCTAGCGGAAGAATCTGACAAAGAAACGCAATCAGACACTAAAGAGAAGTCCCAAATAATTCTGCCGAGCCTGCACTGTCCCTTCTGCGCGAGTGTGTTCTCTTCGGACACGCGGCTCGTGTACCATCTCAACAAACACGCGGAGGTGAGCATGGCAGCCGGCGCCAAGTGCTGCGACCTCGTCTATAGCGACAAGAAGGACTTTGTGCAACACTTGCAAGAGGCACATGTCGACAGGACAGCCGACGAGCCAGTGCCAGTGTGCGTCAGCTGTGGCTTCACCGCAGACCATGCCGAAGAAATGAGGCAGCATTATAAAGACGCGCACAACGATGTGAAAAGTGCGAAAGTGATAAAAGTAGAGAGTCCAAACAACCAGAAGTACATCCCAGCGGTGTGCCCCGAGTGCAACAAGACGTTCTCTAACAAGTACAACATGTTCGCGCACATGCGCAGTCACACGCACACTGCGGTCTACCCGTGCGACAAGTGCACCCGGACCTACCGCAACCAAGGGAACCTTACCCATCACAAGAGGCTTGCGCACCAGGGAATACTCAACTTCATATGCGTCGAGTGCGGGGAGGCGTTCCCCAGTCGGTCAGAGCGCGACATACACACGCGCATACACTCGGGAGAGACGCCCTACAAGTGCCCGCACTGCGGCAAGTCGTACCGCGCCAAGAATACGCTCACACGACACCTCGAGATACACGCAGACATACGCAAATACGAGTGCGAAATCTGCTCTAAAAAGTTCCGGAAGAAAAGCCACCTGGACTACCACGTAAAGACGCACATGAAGTAACAACGGGCATTATTTGTTGCAGGAGCCCCTACGACTTGCCCGAGGATCCCCGCAGTGCCCACTCTAACCTGTCCGAGCTGTCCGATGACGAGCCGCTGGCCACGTTCGCTACCAAAAAGCCCGCGAAACTCTATACCAACTTCTACAGAGCACTAGTGAACTTTAGAGACCATTTAGTTAATGATCAACATCATGAGGATTATCCTGACTTCACCGACTCGAGTGTCTCTGACGCTGAAGAGAATGACGTAGACGGGTTCGACGACCTGACGCAGTGCAACATGAGGCGAGACAGATGGGACGAGGAGACGAGACTAGAGCTGAGAGAAGTGCAGAACAAAATCGACAACAAGACATACTACACTTGCAAGATTTGCGGCAAGAACCTGAGCTCTGCGCACACGTACCTGTTCCACAAGCGCATTCACACGGGCGAGCGGCCGTGCGTGTGCCACGTGTGCGGCAAGCAGTTCCGCGCGCCCAACGGGCTGCAGCGGCATCTCACGGAGACGCACGAGCGCGTGCGCCGGTACAACTGCTCGCTCTGTACCAAGAACTTTGCCAACTCACAGAATCTCAAGCAACACTTACGGATACACACCGGAGAGAAGCCTTTCGTGTGTTCTCACTGCGGGAAGAGGTTCACTCAGAGTGGTTCGTTACACGTGCATCTGAAGACACACAGTGAACAGTTTCCTTATGAGTGCGCGGAGTGCGGGGCTAAGTTCAGACTACGGTCGGGGCTGGTGCGGCACAGACTGAAGCACACGGGCGAGCGGCCGCACGTGTGCGCGACGTGCGGCAAGGCCTTCCGCCAGAGGCACGAGCTCACGTCGCACGGCCTCGCGCACAGTGGCAGCGCGCCGCACGCCTGCGCCGCCTGCCCGCGCGCCTTCCGTCTGCGTCGCGCGCTGCGGCTGCACGTGCGGCGCGTGCACGACGCGCGGCCCGACGCGGCCTACAACGCCACGCACTACTAGATGTTACCGTAATATGCGTAACGATTGCTTCGTTATGACAACATCATTACACCGATCCCATCCTTTCCCTTTCCAGAATGGTAATGCCAGAAGAAAGCGTCCAAGAAGACAAAACTAAAGTCGAAGTTATCGAGAAACCGGAGTTTACAATAAGCGAGAATGGCAAGCGATACGCGAAGTGTGGCGTGTGTCAGAAGAGTGTGTCCGTGGGTGGCTGGAGCCGGCACATGCGCGCGCACCGCGGCGACAGGCGGCACAGCTGCCCCGCATGCGGGCTGGCCTTCAACGACAGCGGCAACCTGGCGCGCCACACGCGGGCTATACACACCAAGCAACGACCGCACGCCTGCCCCACGTGCCCCAAAACATTCTCACGGAAATCTCACCTAGAAGACCACGTTAAATCTCATTCAGAAAATAGGACATTCGTGTGTGATATATGCGGAAAAGGTTCAAAATCAAGTGCAGCATTACGCATGCACGCGCGTACACACGATACTTGCCGGTTCCCGTGCGTGCAGTGCGGGGCACGGTTCAAGCGGCGCGGCGAGCTGAACGCGCACGTGTCTGTGCATACCGGGGAGAAGGCACATGTCTGCCACTGCGGGAAAACTTTCCGATTGCGAAGCCAGCTGACAGCACATACTAGAGTGCATCAAAAAACACGGGAGCAGGAAATGGACTAGCAACACACTTAGGATATGCGAAGACTAAATTCTATGATTTTTGAGTTTTAATTGGTAGTGAATTAAGGCAGCGTTTAATTATACAGACACGCCTATTTATCAGGGCGTAGCTACCGCCGTATCACTGGTACGGAGCCTCCGAGCTGCGCGCCTCCCGACGCGGCGTGTGTTAGTAAAAATCCTTAAGATAATATTTAAAACATCTAATTCTTATTGATCCATAAGGTGTACATAATAAAGAGTATTCTATCTATATATCTAAGAGCTCTGTAATTAGTGATATTCACACCCAATTAACATATGAAAATTAACGTTATTTGTTTATGGTTTATAAAGGCTTCAAGCTCATTTAAAACTATAGATATAAGAAAGAAAGAGATAGTAGTGGTAGTTGAAAATATAACCCGTTGTCTCCACTCGCCACAACTACAAATGCTGTTCAGTGAGTAATAGATACGAAGTCACTCACTCCTAATTCATATAGCAGAATGTACAACACAATCAATTATAAACCTGATCCGTTGAAACACTGCGTGCACCGGACAACTTGCTCACACGAATAATTAGTCGCTATCATTATGCTGTGCAAAAGCGATATATTTTACTTACACGCTAGTGATTGAATAAATCGGAAAGTTGTCGATTCTTTCATTTCTTATTGTATTCAAAAAAATGTGGGGTCCCTATTATAAAATAAATAAAAAGCGATATGTGCAGATAAAATAAATAAATTAACAATACTCAGCTAAAAAAATTTTTGGTAATCAAAAATTTAAAACATGATAAAATCAAAATAAGCATTATTTCACATCGGTCTTCCAACCGGTTTAAAACGGTTGACAAATTGAAGAATTAACCATAATAACAATATATTAAGTAGCCAATCGACAGTTGTCGATAGCGACGTTATTGGATCTGCACAAGCACACTAACTCGCCGCAAGACAGCGGTGGTACAGCCGTGTTGTCGTGCACGATGCATCCGCAAGAGTAAAGTATTATTTTGTGATTTTTACTTTGCTTGACCAGTCACTTAGCGACATGCTTAGGTTAAGAAGCAATGTATTTAATGCATAAAAAGTACAGTCGCTGTGATATCTGAAAACAAAAATAACCTAGTAAAAGCAAGAAATATTTTACGATTCGATGTTTTTCATGATTTTAAAGACTAAAAATACTTTATTTATAAATGAGTAAAATATTTTTAAATAGGATAAGTAATTCCATGATTTTAGTTTCTGTTTTGGTTTCGGTTTTTACAAGAAACCACTGAACATGGCACACATCCCACATCCTATAATTTGTCACGATCGCGGTCGCAAGCGCACTAGTTCGTGGAGACGGCCAATTGCCTGTGACATGAGCAGTTTGAACATGACGCGCGGACACAGACAAGGCCCCATGTCACTCCTCTTCTTTTTATATTTCTATGGTACAGAAAATCTAACCTGCTGATCTAAGCCAGGGTGCTTAAATGATGAGCTCGCTCTTGCATCCTCTTGGTAGCATCACAACACCAGCTTAACCTAATATCCGAGGCCTACCTCGGAGTGCCGCGAAGTGAGCTGTAAAATTGGAGCCTAAAGATGATCCAATTTTCCAGCTCACTTCGCTCGGTCATGCATTCATATAATGAAAACTTGCCCTATTATGTAGTGTTATTGTCCAGAATGCTCCACTCATGGAGCTTTCACTCGCTGTATGATGAAACCGAATCCTAGTCAGGGTACTCCAATTTTTCAACCCGCTACGCTCGCTCTTGCATTCTCTTAGTAAGATCCAAAAATACAGATTTACCTTTCAATTCAGTACGCAATTTTATTTATTTTGTAAAAAAAAAACCCTCCTTCAGAGCTGCGCCGCAGTCAGGTAGAAAAGGGCCCCAACAAATTTGAATACAGGGCGCCTTCAGAAATAGCTACGCCACTGCGTGTGTTATGTATTATGTGGCAGGCTGAAACCTGAAAGATAATTTAAACTAAGAACTTAAGTTTTGGCTTTCGTGATACAGGAACTCCTAGTACAAGAGCCAGGGCTACATTGATGTTTGTGTCTTGAAGTGAAAATAAATTATTATTAAAAGTATTAATTAAAAAAGTGATCATAGCGTAAGTAAGCTGCACTATGTGGTAAAGGTGATTTGACAATCTGAACTAAGATAAATATGAATACGCTATAAGACGAGATTCCACAGAACGCCACCTGCTACGATCCTTACATACTCCTTTTGCCTCGTTTACGTTCATACATCTGAACATACACGAGCGTCGGTTGCGAGTACTACGCACCTGACCTTTCTGAAGAACATCACGGAGATATTTTATGATGCAAATTTATAAGGTCTATCGTAGTTGAAGATTCAAAAGGCTTGCAGAACCCTCGAAACAACAAAATCAACACGTAAAGGTATTTTTATAAACTATCCTCTTACCTTTGGAAATATATTTAATTTTAGTTCAACTGACATAATATATCCACAAGCTGTAATAGAGCACTTTGTTGCAGGTTCAAGCCCGAGTTCTCACGTCCGCAGGCGCAGCCTTACCGCACATGCGTGTACTGCGCGACCACGCACCCCCTCGCCTCATACCGGAAACACCTCGTCGTCGAGCACTCCCGACGGCTGTTCCACTGCGAGGAGTGCGACTCTTTCGTCGACAGGAAAGACTTTATCGTGCACATGTCCTTCCACGCCCTACACTACACCACAAACGGCATTAATCGAAAAAATAATAAGAAGAACGAGGAAATTGCCAGTCAGAATCCCAGCATAATGCCTCCAGCCCCTGCTCCACAGTGCTCACCAAAAACCGGAAGTCCACAGTGCTCACCAAAAACCGGAAGTCCACAGTGCTCATCAAAAACCGAAAGTCCACAGCTCTTACCGAACCCCGAAAGTCCACAGTGCTCATCGAAAACCAAAAGGCCACAGTGCTCATCGAAAACCAAAAGTCCACAGTGCTCATCGAAAACCAAAAGTCCACAGTGCTCATCGAAAACCGAAAGTCGACAGCTCTTACCGAACCCTGGAAGTCTACAGTGCTCATCGGAAACCGAAAGCCCACAGTGCTCATCGAAAACCGATAGTCGACAACTCTTACCGAACCCCGAAAGCCCACAGTGCTCATCGAAAACCGAAAGTCGACAACTCTTCCCGAACCCCGAAAGTCTACAGTGCTCATCGGAAACCGAAATTATACCGCTCTTACCAAAAACCGAAAGTCCACAGTGCCCAATAAAAACCGAAATAAAACCATTCAATAAAACCCAAGATATAATAAAGCCCCCCGTGGTAGTTAAAACCAAAACGAGTGTCCAAGAGAATGAGTTCTCAGACCACAGTGATATGGAAGGCTTCGAACCTCTACCTGAGTCAGTGTTCGAAGCTATCGAGGACTCACAAGACGGCCAGCATTTAGAAGACCATACCACTCACACGCCTGAGAATCAGCCACACAGCCATAGTGACGAGTCCAATAAATCTTCACAACCCAAAAACAATCATTTAAGTAATCCTGTCCCGAGTTTGGAAAATATAAATAAATTTAATAATTGTTCAGTAGTTATAAAGCCAATCAATATCAATAACTGTGCAGAAATGAATAACGCAATTAAAAACAGTAATGGTAACAACAATCTTGCTCTGCCAGCAAATAAAACTCCCCCAAAAACTACTGTCGCTAGTACTAGTGATAATCACCCGACTGACAAAAGGGAGAAGAGGAACCACCAGAAGACACGAAAGTGTCCCTTCTGTCCTAAAGAATGTAGAGCATCGTCCAGCTACTTCTATCACCTGAAATACGTCCACAAAGAAAGCAAGGAACACGAATGCGAAGTGTGCGGCAGAAGGTTCAACACCAAATCCTGCTTGACGCAACACATGGCCACACACGCTGCACAGTACGAGTTCGAATGCCAACAGTGTCAGAAACAGTTCAAGACTAAAGCGAGCCTTTACATCCACGAGCAGACACACAGCGGTAAGAAGTCGTGGTCGTGCAGCCAGTGTGAGAAGTCGTTCAGATGGAAGACGCAGCTGCTGAGGCACATGACGAGGCACGCGGCGGAGAAGGGGCACGTCTGTGACACGTGCGGGCGCGGGTTCAGCGTGCGGAGCGATCTGCTGCGGCACGCGCGTACGCACAACGCAGGGAACTTCACCTGTGACAAATGTGGACAGAAATTCGCTCAGCTGCGATATTTGAAAGTGCACGCCACGAAGCAGCACTCGAACAATGTTGGGAAGGTATACATGTAAAGGCGGCCCGGCGCTGCCCGCGAGCTTCCGCCGGCACATTGTGTAAAACCTGTGGAGGATTGAATTCGATTGTTATAAACAAAAACCAAAAACAAAGTCACACCTGTAGGTATGTTCATTTATTTACAAAAGTCGAAATGCTATTCGACTTTCAATCTTATTTATATTAGGTACAGGGTATGTAAGGATCTTAGCAGGTAGCATTCTGTAGTTTTTGCCCCCTCTAATCCGAATGCTAATATGACTTTTTGAAGCGACAGTTATCACTCATGTAGGATATTTTGCTAGTGTCGTTTTGATACGAAGGTATGACGAAGTCATGAGTCCCAATTCTGGGAAATTTTAAAAAATACATCAAAATCTGTTTTTTTTATTCCATGAATTTTCGTTCTAGGCTTTATGGGGTGCTAATTGTTGCAAATGGGTCACACACTATCATGTCCTGCAGGGCTAACATGCCAGACGCGACAATTAGTCACTCTCGTATTTTCTCGTCGCGTCTATACCGTCACTTTACTCGTTTTCTGACAGCACTGCCATACAAAATACTTGACTTGTTCTGTAAAACTTGATGTTTTCTCGTTAAACCCTAACATGGCCACCTAATTTATCTCGCATTTTGACAATTCAACATGAGAAAATCGTGATTTTCTCTAATTTAGTCGTCCTCGATTTTGACGACGAGAAGAGTAGACAAAATTATGATACAAAAAAAAATTGAATATCCAAAATAACATGGCAAATTCATAATTATACTTATTTTCGTTCTAGCTCTATTAGACAACATGAAAAAACTTAATTGAAATACTGAATTTACATAATTGATTTGATTGAATTGAATGAAAATACTTAGTTTTAAACAGCCTACTAAACACATTGGAATGAAGTTCCTTTCGGCGGCCGCGAGAGAAAGTTTGGCGCAGGGAAGCACTATTACGTAGATGAGCATCAAATGAAGTAATAATCAGTCTAGTTTGTCAATTATGGTGATTATCGAAATCTAGGGAGTTATGGCTGTACCTGCCTACGCAACATAATTACGAAAATCGCCAGTTAAGTCCGCAAAGTTGGTGAGTAAAAGCAATATCATGTGTTTTATGGTGATTGTTACAATATCAACCTTCGCTTTGTCGAATAGTGACCTTCGGCCGATTTATCAATTGTGGTGGATTATCTAGTGAGTATAATAAGTGCCACTAATTGTATATTTTAATTTTAGCATGCCAAAGAAAAACAGTAAAAAAGTTGGTTTTATGGAACTAAACAAAAATTAGAATAGATAAATCAATACAGAACATACTTATTCCATGCGTAAAATCGACCGATGTTGCAGTGATAAAAATGATTTGTTTTTAATAACTTGCTACATCGGTTTCTCGTCGCGAGATACAGAAGTGTCAAAGTGCCTTATTCGAGTTTACTCGGGCTTGGCGGTCATGTTAGGTGTAACGATGACGTCAAAATCGTAGACAAATTTCGAGATATCGAGCGTTCTCGCGCTTGTCATGTTAGCCCTGCTGGAAGGAATACGTCACGAAGTTATTTGCTTCCGAATACTGTTTGTGTTCGCTACTTTGTGGGCGTGTGGTCTAGTTATCTAGTGAGTAGTAGCTGCCTCCGCAAATAATTTAAAACGAAAACTATCACAGCTAAGTACGCTTTATAAGTTAACGAGTAATTGTCGACCAACTTACATTTGCTGTTGGAATGTATGGGAGAACATTTTTTTCAACTACAATATTAAGTTTTTTCTTGGGATAAATTCATTCAACTACGGAACCCTTTTTTGTGCGTGATCTCCGACACGCACTTGGCCGTTTTTTTTTTGGTAGCATCTTTCTTCTCTACTAAGCATTATATTGACTTCTTCTTCACTCCCCCCCCCCCTTGTTTGAATGATGTGTTCTTCGCAACTTTTTAGTCTATGAGACTGTCTTTCTTTTCTCATCATGGTAGACATGTATTTTCTTTGAAATCTTACTTCTTTAGATTTACTTTGAATTCCAATATGTCCCTTTTTTCCTGTAACTTTAGTGTTTCTTTTGATATTTTGTGTGTTGCCACAGCTCATGTTTTGGGTGTATGATAAAGCATGTGCAAGCAATTGGTAAATATAGTTAGGTACTTATTTTATATTGTGTAACAACCGTTGTTGTATGATATCTTTTGGTGTAGCTCTAAGAAAGATTTTCAAGACTTAGCTTGCATCAGTAATTTTTGGTATTCTTTAAACCAGCTTAATATAGGTGTAAATACTCAATATATTTATCTTTTAGGTATATATAGAGCATATATATATTATAAAAATTCAATTTATGTTCATGTCTACCTCCAGGGCTCCAACCAAATTAATTAAGTATAGTGCAACATAAGGTTCGGACAGTCAAACATTTCATAGTCTTTAAGTATATTTTCAAGTAGTAGGTATTTAAGTTAACTTTAAAATAAGCTGTGTCAGTTAGCTTTAGATTCCAGATTTCCAAGATATAATAAAAACGATAGTATAATCTTGATTACTTTATTTATTTTAATTCGTATCTTAGTGTTAAGTATAAAACTATTTAGTACGACGATAACATTACACAAACAACAATAAGTTACTGAGACGGACGAATACATTAGTAATGTAGACAATCATGTCATTTTTTTTTTGTTTATTTCATTTTTATATATTCAGATTCAGGACGTGTTGAAAAAACACATTCGCAATTGCAATTTATTCCATTATTGAAATGGTATAGTTGCTAACCGGGAACCCAAAATGTAATTATGTAGGTTAAATAAATGAAAACCAAAAGTTTCCATAAACAATGAAATACATGATTAATATTAAGATTTAAATATTTTTAAAAAACTTATTTCCTAGTTTGTGGACAATGTCTAAAACCAATATTTTGTACAAAATAACTGAAAACTAAGTTACTATCACATAGTTAATTATAACAATAATAATCTTGCTATACATCGTCTTCAGCCCAGCCTCCCCCACTGTGGTGGGGTTACTACCGATTTAGTAGATAATAGTTTCCTATAAATAAAATTTCATATAATAAAGTGTCATTTGGCATAAGTATTACATGAAAACATTAATCTGTCTAATAGTTTTGAGTAAAAACAATCAGTAACAACAGATCAAATAATAATGGATTCGTCTATCACACAAATTTAATAAAAAAAATAAGTATTAGGTAATAGGGGCTGGTGTCCGCAACTCCACGTTAAAGCGCGTATTTTGAACTTTAAATTTCACAAAAACAGTAAAAAAAACAGGAGGAAAGTTACAACCCCTTTAACAATTTTGTAACCAAAGTGACGTTTCCTGTTCTCTTTGATTTTACGCGGTTTGACACGGGAATGTAAACAGCTGAAATCATAACTTCATTATTTTCATTTAACTTTTTGCCCTGTCTGTTCTACATAACAATTAAACACCAGTCTTACTCAAGTAAAGGCAAATAATATTACCTCATTTCTTATATATAACAATCAGTTCATTTTCAACAGCCTCTCACTTTAATCGGGCACCCTATTTGCGTAACACACTTCCAATCACATCTGAATTGTTTTGAAGAATATTGCTAATCCATTGCTTCATATGTTCGAAAAATGTGTCTGCTCTACAACGTAAATAACGCAATAAATGTTGTTAAACTGTCAAACTGAAATCCATTGCTACTGTTACGCAATTAGCCCGCAGTTTCAAATGCAGGTCAGATAGGAGGCTTCCTGGCATCGGAATTTGAAGTTTAAAACTTGTCAAATTCTACTTTTAGACAAAACTTAGTATATAAAAGAAATCACCATAAACAAAAGTAGTGTTTAACAAATTTTCAAATTCTCTATCTAAACTATCAAGAATTGCGGAACGCACATTTGGTATTTTTGGATACCCCTGGGCATTTGGGCTGTCCTGCATACAGTTCTATTATAATAATTATATTAGGATATTAGACAAGATTCCTCTACAAAATTAGTTAGTACAAGATTGGCCAAATAATCTCACATAGCTAATCTGACGCTCAAATGAATAGCCAGTTAATTTATTTGCAAAGCTTCTACAGTTACCTGCACATCCATCCAAGGTAGGTATCAGTTTGACCTCGACAGCGCCCTTATTTCGTAGTAGCACAGATAATATAATACTACGTACAGATACCCAATCCCATACAAAGAAATGAAACCTCCCTAAGTGTGGCTATTGAGCTGGCAATTTTTCTTCGTCCAATTTTTCAACAGATGGCAGCATCAGCGACTCACTAATTTCCAGAGACTGTAGTTTTACAACACCATCTAGGAGTCGACCTACTTTTAAAACGTTTCGTGTACTTAATCCGTTTTATATAAGTTTTATAGTTCCGGGTTCAGAAAAACATGATTTCTTTTATATTTCTATGTTAAAAAGAATGAAAAAATAAAGTTGTTTCATTTAAATAAGTCTCAATTTTGGAAACTGTGATGACAGGACCAATTGAGTAAAACGCCATCTATTGCAAAAAGCTCTAATCAAAATACGTGCAATATGAGTGGAAATAGATACATCAGCACTAAACAAGGAAGTTTTTATTCATTTACATAATTCAGCAAAAATTCCGTCGTATATCGCTTTTTAATAATTGTTAATTTCATGATATGCTGCCATCTATGATTTTTTTTCAATACAAATTATAATTTGTTCGAGTTCATGGTAGTAGTAAGGGTGGTTTTCGTACTTTTCAGTTGTTACTACTGACGTGCGATCGACAAAAGATATTCAATGCTAAGTTAAATGACACCTCCCTAAATAACTTAATTTCCTCATACATACTCTTGCTAGAATGGTGTTAATGTGCGATGTCAATGGGTGGCGTGGAGCGGCCGTCCTGCGCGGTGGGGGAGCCGCTCTCGTTCACCAGGCGCTGTCGCTCGCGGTACATCGACACCTGGATGTTCTCCAGCTGGTGGTACCGGCACACTTTGATGGTCGAGAACACTGCCAGGCCGACCCACGTCGCGAATGCTGCCCATGTACCGAACTGGTAGACGAAAGCATTATTTGTTTAACAAGTCTAAAAATGTATATGCATGCAGTGGCGTAGCGTGCCTTGGCGGGGCCCCGTATCAAAATTTGTTTGTGGGCCCTTATGAAGGGTAAACATTTCTCACAAAAGAAAAAAAATGTTTGCAAAATGAAAAGAAATATTAATTCTTCATAATTATCTATCTGTCACTTTTTTCAAATTTTTTACAAACAATTAAAATTTGATATACACTCTCCTTGCCTTTTTTTCGGCAAACTGATTAATTAAACCATTTGATGATGACTTTTCTGCTCAACAGTGGCAGGTAGTGACAGGTCTGACAGGCGTCCATGTCGGGGGCCCCGTATAATTGATATGGGCGGTAGCTACGTCCCTGGGTGTACCTATGTAATAGGGGGCGAGCCTATTGCCATCTACGGGGCACAAATCCAGACTTCGGGCTGCTACTGAGAAATTCCAGATAGAAAAACTCAAACTCAAAGCATTTACTTCAAATAAACCAATTACAGGCACTTTTGAATTGCCATTACAAAGCGAAGTAGGTACCTATGGAGAAGAACGGGCAAGAAACTCCATGGACACTATTTTAAATAATATGGTTATAGAAAATTTGTTACATCAGTCTTGTTGAAATTATACATGTGGGAACGATGTAGAAAAAATCTAAAAAAATCGGAAAACAAAGCCGTGGCAGCCAAGAGATGACCAATCCCCACTGACGGCGCCCGTTCACGAACATGACGTATGGATCAGCACCATTCAGCTCAACGATTTTGAAGGGAACTTAATTATCCAACACACACGCCACCACCAGCGAGACATTTGAGTGAGCGTGACATACTCTCAGCCGCCAGGGCACATTCAAGTCAATGACAGACGTGCCCAGTATAGGGTAGCTTTATAGTAGGTACATAGTGCTCACACGTGTGCTTTGCAATTGTGCGCCCTTGTGGAGCAGAACCAGCGTTGAGCCAAGCATTTTTGTCAGAGATGTAATCCCCCAACTTATAATATGCCCAATAACACGTTGCCCGACCTGGGAATCGAACCCAGGACCTCATGCTCAGCAGTAGCGATTGCGACCACCAGACCAACTAGGCTGGTGAAATATAAAGTTGAAAACTTATAAATACATATTAATATATTAGTCATATATTAGTATTGCTATTGCTTCGAATGTTCGAATAATTTGTCTGCTCAGCAACGTACATAACGTAATGAATGTTGTTGAACTGTCAAAATGCAAGCGATTGCCACTGATAGTTTCAACATTGCCTTACAGGAAAACAATAAATAATGTAATTCCTTCCTAGGGCCAGGCCAATCGCCAGGTAACTTTTACTTGAAAACAGCATTTTTTTCCCTCAGATAAAACTTCTTTGAAGGTTGAAAAAGCTGAGCAGACGATGGACAATTTATTTGTCTGTGACGGTAGAAACGTATGCTAATATATGCAATAACGCACACTGAGGACAAAACGACCGCGCCGCCGCCGCGCCGATGCGTGTCGGATGATGTGATGTCTCTCACGCTCGCGGTCATTTGATGACAAAATGTCCGTCGTCTGCGAAACACATAGAGCCAAAGCGCCAGGATAGTCCGCGAAATTCAAATAGTCTAACGTTTTTTGCAAAAAAAAAACATTACGATCAATATACAACTTAATACTGACCAGTATTAAATAGTGTTAGGTTGGATGTTACATTATTCTATCTGACTTTATTGTCTTACCTGTGATGTGCCGATTTCAATGTAGAAGCCCGTAGTGGTGATGTTATCACGCTTGTCTATATTCTGACCGGCTGCGTCTTCACAACTGAAAATAAAACAATCATTTATTTACTATTTAACAAAGTATCACACGACTGTTTCCCCCAACCAACCCGGGCAGAGGTGTACCTTTAGCACACCCACATTTCACCAGTTATGTTAAAGTCTCATGTATCCGGGCACAAATCCAGACTCCAGGCTGCTTCTGAGAAATTCAGATGAAAAGGACCAAGGACCCCATGACCTCATGGCCTGCAGTAGCGCAGACTTGCAACATGTGTTGAACAGAGACCGGAATAGGTAGAGTATATCTACCTTAACTTCAAGGAATTAACATAGAGTGAATAATACCTCCTTCTAAAATGCCCGAATGATAATCATGGCGTTTTCATCCCGAGATTTAAGAAATTTCAAATTGTTTATCGCACTTTGAATACATACGTAACAAATTGTTACTTCAGAGAATCTTATTACATTTTGAGGGTTTTTCGATCTCTGGTAAGTACATCAAAGTACTGTCATACTAGATTTTTTACTTGTTGCTCACCTGGGGAACCGCTCGACGATGTTTTGGCACCAGGTCATGAAGCCGAGGGTGACTATAATGGCGGCGGACACGGCCAGCCCGCACAGCATCATGCAGCCCACGGCCTCAAGGAAGGCAGACAGGAACGAGCTGTCCAGACCCTTGCACATGAATATCGACAGCCTGGGGACAAAACATCAAACTCATCACTCACATTTATTTTAAATAAACCAGTTCTAGGCACTTGTGAATTGTCAAGGAGTTTGTTAGTCACAAAGATGAAGCTATAAACCATTTCAAACCGTAGTAAGTTCCTATGGAGAAGAACGGACAAGAAACTTCATGGGCACTCTTTTAAAATATTGTCACCTAAATGAAAATAGGCTAGAACTAATATTTTTATGTTTTTGTTGTTGCCAGGAAAAATTATAGAGGAAAATGAACACACAAATCGTTTCATAAATGGTTTTGGATGTAACAAATTGTTGAATCGAGCGATATTCCCGCATATTTGTAACGTATTATGGCGTTAAGTGCGTTGTCATCGGCGCGGTTGAAAACGAATTATAAAGTAAACTACTTTAAATACGTTATACGAGGGCTGCACTAAAAGTATCGGGAATGGAATATTTCCACTGTTCCTGACATATTAAAATCTTTTTAATTGAAAACTTCTTGGTTTTAAAAATCGAATATCATTTATTTATTTTTAAAAATATTCTCGGTCTTGTCACAAGGTTTTGTCAAACTTGTTTAGTCGTTGAGAAAATGGAATCGACTCGAGAAAATTCAAGAGCGATGATTTATTATGACTTTCGAAGTGGTTTAACACAAAAGCAGTGTGATGACCGGATGATTTCTGCATTTGGTGATGAAGCCCCATCCAAAACCACAATTTATCGCTGGTTTGCTGAATTTCAACGTGGACGTATCAAGCTCAGTGATGATCCCCGTCAAGGTCGTCCAAAAACTGCAGTCACCCAAGAAAACGTTGATGCTGTGCGTAAGCTGATTGAGGAAGATCGACATGTGACATACCGCGAAATTCAGGCAACTTTAGACATTGGCATGAGTCAAATACAAATAATCTTGCATGAACAATTAAGTGTAAAAAAGTCGTTTTCCCGATGGATACCGCATTCGCTCTGTGAAAGAGCAAAAAGCGGCTCGCGTTACTTGGTGCATCAGAACTCTCGAAAGATTCCACGCAGGATCCTCAAATGCTGTATACAACATAATATCAGGTGACGAATCCAGGATATACGCGTACGAACCCGAAACAAAAAACCAGTCACGAGTTTGGGTGTTCGAAAATGAGTTAAAGCCAACAAAAATTGTTCGTTCACGGAGAGTTGCAAAAAAAACGGTGGCCACGTTTGTCTCCAAAACCGGCCATGTTACGACTATTCCTCTTGAGGGACAAAGAACGGTTAATGCAGAATGGTATGCTAGCATTTGGTTGCCACAGGTAGCTTCTGAACTCCGTAAAGAGTACTGCAACCGCCGCATCATCCTCCATCACGACAATGCGAGTTCTCACACCGCACACAGAACAAAAGAGTTTTTAGAGCAAGAAAACATAGAATTATTAGACCATCCGCCGTACAGCCCCGACCTAAGCCCTAATGATTTCTATACTTTCCCTAAAATAAAGAATAAATTGCGTGGACAGAGATTTTCATTACCTGAAGAAGCTGTGGACGCCTACAAAACGGCCATTTTGGAGACCCCAACTTCCGAATGGAATGTTTGCTTCAATGATTGGTTCCATCGTATGGAAAAATGTGTCAAATTTCGCGGAGAATACTTCGAAAAGCAATAAATACATTTTTAAATAGTAATGTTGTGTCACTTCCTTGATTCCCGAAATTTTCAGTGCCGCCCTCGTATTGAGTGTTCTATTACTACAGATGCGCACAGCTCCAACATCACGACCGCCTGAACATACGCGCATTTTCGCTCTACCTGCGGCAACATGTTACGCTAGGTGTGAGTTATCTTTATTTTCGCATTTTACGTCGTACTACAGCTTATTAAGGATTATAGTACGAAATTACCAAATGAATATTATCGACTGGCTGTTCACAATGTTGTGCTGGTATGTATGGAAGAGAATGTTCGGTGTGGTAAAAGAAGCATAAAAGCAGAATAAATGCTGTGAAAATGCGTTCCTTACGGAGCTTATGTGGTGTGACTATGAATTATAGGCTGAGGAATGATGTGATAAGGCAACGGTGCGGTTTAAAAGAAGATGTAGTGACAAACATTTAAAAGAGTATGCCTAGATAGTTTCGTCATGTTGAGAGGATGAATGAAAGGAGAATAACAAAAGGTATTTACAAGGCAGATGTGAGTGGAAACGCCGGGATGATATTGATGATGATTTTCAGAAAGGTCAGGTGCGTAGTACTCGCTGTTGTGTATGACCAGATGTATGAACGCAAACGAGGCAAAGAAGTATGTAAGGATCGTATTAGGTGGCGTTCTGTGGTTTCTGTTTACCCCCATGGGAAGGAGGCGTGAGTTTATGTAAGTATGTACGTGGGACACTCGGAAAGTTTTGCGATAATACAAATAAATGTTCTAAGTAAATACTTTTTTATTAAATATTTTCAAAGTACTCTCCACTACCTTTTATAAAAAGTTTCATGCGTCTGAAGCAGTTTTCGAAACACTTTTCCAGTCCTGCTCGAACGCTGACAGCGCGTCTTCCGGCAAAGAAAATTGTATCTCTTTGAGCAGATTTTTTTATATTCGGGAATGAAAATTAGTCACACGGTGGTAGGTCGGGGCTGTAAGGAGTGTGACCCAGGAGTTTGACCGGTGTGCTGCCCAGGAAGTCCCTCGTTATGAGCGCGGTGTGCGAAGGTGCGTTGTCGTGGTTGAGCAATAGCCCGCGGAGCCCTGTGATTGGTCGCTTGTTGCTCACAACAGAGAAAACTTTTGCCAAGCATTTGGTAGTATACCATCCAGCGTTGATGCTTCTTTGGTTCCCTAAAGGAATTGACATCAAGTAACCAGTCAAATTGAAAAAGCTCGTGATCTAAATCTTCCCCCCGCTTCTAGGTCGCTTCATTTTGGTAGGCATTGATTCGTTTTGAAACACCCAAACCGCCGACTGGCACTTCGTTCCTGGATCGTATTGATAAATCCTTTAACCTGTAATGATGTCGTAAACACGTCGAGACGAGCCTGCTTCAAATTTGTTTATCATATCACGGCACCGTTCCACCCGGGCCTGCTTCAGAGCATCGGAATGGTTGTGCGGCACCCAGCGTGAAACTATCCTCCTCACGCGAAAACGTACGTGTAGAATTTCGTTAGTGCTTACCGGTCCAACCTGCAGTAGGTATGTGCTGAATCTCTTGATACGTAACTCGCCTATTGTCTTGGATTAAAATTTTCACTGCTAGGTCGTTTTCATCCGTAACAGCCGTCAAGGGCGACCAGTTCTTTCTTCATCCCCCAAAGTTAGTCGACCGCGCTTGCATTCGTTATACCAACAATACACGGTTGCCTTAGAAGTGTCTTTGAAGTCCATCGTACGATTCGTCCGGTTTCAGGCGACACTTGAAATCGTGAAAAGTCAGAGCGCTAAAATGTTCCTGGTGCAGATCCAGTTTTTAATGAGACACGCTAATTTATGTTTGCAATCAATGTGGAGGGAAATTTTTAAATTGGTACAACCTATTTATACTAAAAAATAATCATATTTTCAAAATAGACTATAACTGGCCAGTCTCTCATACATAGAAACTTTTCTCGCAATTCTTTCTGAGTGTCCTGATGTGTGAATATTATAAATTACTTGCAACATGCTTAAGTTGTTCTGGTCTTTATTAAATTAATAAACATGAATGAATGAAAATATGATAGATATGGAGTGATTCACACTAACGTTATCTATGCACAGACAGACAGGACAATGTCAACACTTGATTGAGCGGACTCATTTGAAGCAACAAAATAAAACATAGTTCAGAGTTTATATTGTAAGTCCCCCAATTTTAATTAGTATGTGTCAATGAATTTTGGCAATTGGGATGATGACTACTGTTAAAAATGTTCGTAAAAATAATGTAATTTCAAAGAAGGCATAGTAAAAATTCAATTTAAAAATGAAGAAGATACACGCTTTAAAAAAATTTGGGGGTGATTATTCCTGTCCTTGTCGCGCGGTACGCACAATGTACGGCGCTAGTACGAAGTTACATAGTCGTGACGTCACTTCTACGATAGTGCTGTCCTAGTCTAACACTTACTTTAAAACGTTTATAACTTGGCAGTTTTTTAAGATTTTACACTTTTTGTAATACTATTTGCACTATTTGGAAATAAACATTTTTTTGAGATAACAATAAAAAAGTTGTCATCATCCCTATTCCAAAGATAAGAGATTTTATGCCCAAAATCGCTTGATAATTATAAAAATAAATGCAAATAAAAATATTCCACTTGTCGAGATGAGAAGAAATGCTTTTTTTTTTTTCTATTCGCTCGTGTCCCTAAGGTTCCAGCGCAATGTTAAATAGCCGATAGCCTTCCTCAAGAATTGTGCTATCAAATGCAAAAAGATTGTTTTCAAATCCGAACGGTTTGGACGCTTCCAGAGATTCCCCCCTACATACAAACAAGTTTTACCTCTTTAAAATATTAGTATAGATGTCCAGCATACCCAGGGCAGTCAGACCCTGACAACCTTTCTACTCCTCATACCACCTTACATATTGAAACAAAACTTGTTGTCTGGTTTACCAACAGCAGAACAGTTTTAAAACCTTACTAGTATAAAAGCCTCCTATAACAGCAAGTAACACCATACCTGTAGATCTGAATGCTGCATGCCAAGAACATGAGGACTCCAACCACAATGACATAGTCACAGTAGGCCCGGTATGCCCAGTGGACAAAGAGCTGACCATCCGACAGCCATTCACCATGAGAGAAGAGTAAGCAGTGACCCCTGAAATTAAAGTTTTTGAAAACTACTTATAATTAATAGTTTACACTACTGTTTAAGATATTTATGATAGGCTTTCTTTTTGACAGTTCATCAACATTCATTGCATTATTTATGTTCATGAGCAGGCCAATTTTTCAAACATATGAAGCAATAGATTAGTAATATCCTTCAAAATGATTCAGATTACAATGGAGTGTGTGTTAGGCAATAAGGTTGTATTTGAATATTATTATTAGGTAAATACTGGTTGTTGTCACAGTACACATTATGCACAGGTACAAACTCAGATCATGGACAGTCGTCACCAAAAGATAGCCACCGGCGGCCTCCAGTAGGTACCCATTATCCTTGCAGACAGCGATATGAAGAATTACATAATATAACATCACGCCTGTAATCCCAGAGGGGTTAGGCAGAGGTGTTAGTACCTACAGTTCCTACACCCACATTTCGCCAGTTATGTTTAAGTCCCATGTAATAGAGGGCAAGCCTATTGCCATCAACCGGGCACAAAGCCAGACTCCGGGCTGCTACTGAGAAATTCTAGATAGAAAAACCCAATAACACTATGCCCCACCTGGGAATGGAACCCAGGACCTCATGCTCAGCAGTAGCTCTTGTGACCAATAGACCAACAAATGATTAGTAATTGTGGTAAAATACTTAGCCTACTTTATAGCCGAGTCAATACAATGCACAAAGTTAAATTCAACTGGTTTATTATTGTAGAAACAAATTTGCTGTTAAAAGTAAAAACCACAAAGGAGGATAAAATAAACACAATGTTATTCTTGAACACTTACAATTATAATCTCAAAAAAAGATAAATGATACAAAATAAATTCTCAAATCTGATTAACACCGTCGTGGTGATGATATTGAAACGACTTATGATAAATAACATTCTTCCATAAACAGCATTTTGTCAATCATTAACAAATTCAGACCAAAACAGATCTTTAGTTTTAACTGTAGTTAAAATTTGCACTATGCTTTTTTTTAATAAGGCAGCTCAGCTTACTTGAATTCATCCTGATGCATGCTCATCGGAACTATGATACATAGTGACAGTATCAGCCCGATCACATAACCTGCTATTTGACTCAGGAGCAACACGTTCGTAAGAGCCATCACGATAGCTAATGCACTCACAGATTTTGTATAATAGGATAATTACGACTTATTTTCAAAAGGCTGAACAGAGTGATTAGTCTGAATCTGACTATAATTGAGGAAACACAAACAAACTAATGCCGTCCTTCAAGACCTTCGCACAAATTGAATTGAAATGACATGACATTAGAATGGCAATAACAATTCTGGCCGCATTCCGAGTTAGACCATAATCGCTGACAGCGCTCACATCGATAATTTGCGTACCGATTTAGATATCACGATTATGACAGCTGAGAACTGTCAACATTTCGCTCACAGTGATATTTCTAAAGGGCATGGTCGGCGTTATCGCAAGATGGCGCATGTCATGACGTCATCTATGACGATTCACATGACATCGTTATCGCGCTCACGCTAATTCGGTGCGGACGTAAGCGCGCTCAAATCGATTACAGCTCAATTCGGAAAGTGGCCTATGTATTGTCATTTATTTGTCAATAAAAATGTAATTTTTTGGATTGCCTATAGAAAAAATAAGCTATTTATGTCTGTGCATATTTCCGATATTTTTAAACGGGTAGCACATAGACTACTATATATACTAGGGTAGCAGCAGTGCAGCAGTGGACGTCTTTCGGATGAAATAATGATGACGAATTAAATTTATTCTAACAGCATGTTGAATCGAAATTTCACAAATAATTCCATGCAATATTTCAGCTCATGGATTGGCCAAATATGCTGGCTGAAGAGTGTAACAATTATTACACTGAAATGAACACGTTTTCATTTATTTCATTACACGTAGATTATGTGACTTTGTGATATTTATTTTATATTTTGTAGTGTTCTTTCGTTAGATAAAAATGTTATTTAACCGTTTATAACAAAAGATTATTTAGATAAACTTAATTTTTGAGTCCGAGTTTTGGAAACCACAAAATAATAAAACTCATTCCAATAAGTAAAGAAACGTAAAAACATAATTCTGTCACGGGAATCGGGCACGGCTGCGGGCTGTCTGTAGTCTGTCAGTCAAAATTAAATGTCAAAAACTAAATGACAGATTGGACGTTGGTGATGTGTTTCAATCAGTAGAATCAGAAATAAATCGTGTTAATTCAACAATTTACTATGTCATTGCCTTCCCATTAGACTGATAGTGAACTAAAATAATGAATTTCAACGCTTCCAGAAACGGTAAGTGTTTCTGTCTATGTAAACAACATTGTCATCTGTTACCGACATGCTCGGGCTGTATCTAACAATTGCTCTTAAAGTTCTCATTACATTCAAGTGAACTGATCACACTATATCTTTCGTAACACCTTCCACACATTAATCTTCACAAGTGACCTAAATCTAATGGATATATTCTATTATTACGGCTGCATCACAAGCCTTGCTACAAACTGTTGCTGAGTCCTTATTTAGTCAATTAGCTCTTGCTATGTACACAGTTGTGGTTCTTATAACTTACTAACTAACAGCTCAGCCTTAATCTTTCCTTGAGCCATAAAATAAAGCCTTTAATAACTAATAATAGGCATTTTGTAATGTTTGTTTGCAGTGGGTCAGGTGGGAGGGATTCGCAAGGCGAAGCGTGTGAGTGATGTAGCAGCGATGGGGGTGCCATCTCCGAACCCTGCATTTAGCCCGGCACCTCCAGCATACGCTCCAGCATTCCAACCCACAGGACCCCCACCTCCATACCAAGAAGGAATCCAATTAGACACCTCACAGGACTTTGGTGCTCCTGCTGCACCAACTGGAAGTAAGTTTAAAACCAGCACTATTAAAATTTATCTGGCTGAATTTCTTGCAATTAAACACACAGTTATATCAGTTGTTAGAAATAAGTTTCAGTCTGTAATAAGTGATTAGTGTATGCATCTTTGGAACTTGAGTTTACTGAAATCAATAATTTACAGAATGTTTTAGTTAAGTATGCCATCATTTCAATATTTTCATCCATCAACAGCTGAACCATACCATTTATATACACATTCATAAGACAATACCATTTAAAAAAAATCTAAATACGGAGTACACATAATGGTAAAAATATGTTGTGTTTCAGATTTTGGTTATATGGGTGGATACCCGCACTCTCCAATGCCAAACCCAGCACAACTTGGTTCAATGCTGCACCAGCCTATTGTACAGGTAATTTCCATGTTTAAATAAATAGTTGAACTAATCTGTGATAGGCATAAGTTAAAAATAATACACTTACTTAAGTCAAGTTTTGACAAAAACATGTGTTTTATAATTAGTGTAACGAGTTTTTTTACACCGTTACATGTATTGATAATTCTAGTCGATTTCGGAACGATTTCTTAATTGTATTTTTTATCTGTGATACATTTCGTATGACATTTTGGACGTCAAAATTTGACGGGTCACTTTTGCGATCTTTGTTGGTGAAGGTGACAGGTCTCCTGATTTTCCCTGAATGGAATCGTAACTAATCTGGTTTATAGTGGCGCTTTAATGCCCTAATACTAAACCAAAGGACCCGTGGAATGGTCCCGGTGGATATTTCTATCGGATTTTTGGTTTCCTCGTCGCCTCCCTACGTCTTTTGATACCAAATATCTTCACGGTACACCGAGGGAGACGCGAGTTTATATACCTGGAATAAGCGCCTACAATTGTGGGTGCTTATTCCACCTTTACGTCAATTAAACCGGGAAATTTCTACTGGCCTTCCACGGGGGCTGATTACCTGAGAGGTACCACCTTCCGTCTCTCGGGTCACCTTCCAGTTACATATTTTTTATATTTTTTTTCCTTTATAACATAACAGCCTTCAGCTGCGAATTTATAGTTACAAAGATGCAATGATGATATAGCAACTAAAATTTATATTAATATAATTGTATTCATTAGGCTAAAGGTATACAATAAACTGGGAACGTTCAAGGTAGTGAGACTTTTAATCACCATTGACATCCACAGGCCCCCATCCTAAGATTAATGGTTCAATCTCTCCAACTTTATCTGGCTATCCATTAATAGTGTGTCGCTCCACGGCGCCCAAAATTTAATATCTTGCATTATAAAACTTTTTTAGGAGATCACACACTCAGAAACAAACACACACCTATTCTTTTAAATTTTTAATATTACATTTGGCTTCCCAATTAGGGACCGTATTATCCATTAAATTTTTATTATTACATTAGTTAAATGGATTTGAACATAAGTGTTTTCATCTGTCTCAAATGTTTTATCAAAGATTGATTAGTTGAACTAAAAACCATAAACCAGAATGGTATTACCACCGGATTAAATTAGAGGTCAGCTCAGTTTATGCAGAGACCATTTCTCTGAGGAATGATGTGATGATATTTAAAATATGTAGTGACAAAAATTTAAAATAGTATGCTTACATGGTTTGGTCATGTTGAGAGGAAAAATGATAGGAGCCTAACAAAAGGTATTTATAAGGCAGATGTGAGTGGAAACGCCGGGAGGGGTCGACCTAGGATGTCATATAATGACATTATTTGGTGATGTTCTTTAGCTTGGTCAGGTGCGTAGTACTTATTTTGCAAAAGAGAGCTGTCACAGCCATGTACAATCTTCCTCGTCGCGAATCTCTCAGGGAAATAATTAAAGGGATTAGTATTATGACAGTACCTTGCCAAATCATTTATGAAAATATAATGTACGTAAGGAAAAGTCTACATCTTTTTAATAAAATAAGTGGTAGACATAATTTTAATACTAGATATAAAGATAACATAGATCAAACATTTTTCAGATTAGCTAAAGTACATATTATATAAAGTTTATGGGGTACTGTGTTAAATGTTATTACAAAATACCTTGTGAAATATTGCAATTAAAAGAAAGAAAATTTAAAATTCATATAAAAAAGTACACTCTGTAAACAAGCATATTACAAATTGGAGGATCATATACAAGATAGGAATGCTTGGAAACATGATGGTCCAAGCTCCATAGGACAATCCAGTCTGGACAAAATCATTCTGTTTGTAGTTTAATTGTATAACTTGTTGTTTTTACTCAACTCACACACTGACTTATTCCTAGTTAATATTTTAGGAAAATCATATACTTTTACTGTTTGTAAATATGTGACCACCATGTACCTATCACATGATTAATTTATATGTATTTGCTTTATTATAACTTTTACCAATTGTGGTTTAGTATTTTATTTTTGGTGCATCATCTTCACATATAGAAATATAATAAATGTATAAAAATTATTATAAAACATTTTAAAAGAGTAATGGTGGAGTTTCTTGCCCCTTCTTCTCCATACGAAACTACCTTTTGGACGGGGCGCCTAGAAACAATCCTATTTTAAATGTAAAATTGACGTTCAAAAGTGCCTTTTTTATGTGCCTATTTGAAATAAATGCGTTGTCTTTGACTTTGTACTCCCAACCGGGGTGTGAACGTAAACAAAGCAAAAGGAGTGAGTAAGGATCAAAGCAGGTGGTGTTCTGTGGTTTCTGCCTACCCCCATGGGAAAAAGGCTTGGCTTTATATTGTAGTAAGAATTCACCATCATCAAAACCACAGCAACAATGACAACATCTATCTTAAATTGATTCATTAATTCATTGACATACTCAGAAATCATGAAACTTTGCACATAGGTTCCGTATACATATAACGAAAGTCTGCCTTAAGGATTTTTTTCATTCATCAACCAAAGGGGTTATAATAGGAGTTCGTTATTTTTGCCGAAGCGAAATCCCATGGAGGACAAGGCTTGCACACAATACAATACCCCTCTCCTCCACTAGTCTATTATTCTCCTCCTCCTCCGCAGGACATGGCGTTGCAGTACGGCAACCAGCTGGCGGCGCAGGGGCGCGAGGTGGTTCAGCGCGAGATCAACAAGTACGTGCCCGTGTCGCGCCTGCGGTACTACTTCGCGGTAGACACGAGATACGTGATGAAGAAGTTGCTTCTCATCATGTTCCCTTATACACATAAGGTTTGTACTAGTATATAAAATTTGAGCCCCATATTCATGCGATATAATGTTTCACAACACAACACAGATCTATTATGTTGTTCTCTGAGTGAATTTGTACAGAATGCATTGTTTGTAATGAGTTACAAAATTTAAATATAGTAAAAAAGAATTGTTAGCGCATACACCCCGACATTCAAAAGCAATAACGATTGAATCTTTGAGATAAGCCCTATTGTTTGTGACCCGTGATCCCTCCCGTAGTCCCTGGAAGGTACCGTTCCTCCATAAAATACAATGCTGCCGAAGTAAACATACACCTAAGTCAAGTCATATACAGTCAGAGGCATTATTCAATTAAAAACTATAAATAAAGAATCACAGGATGAAATAAATCACGAATATATTTGTAACAAAGACAAGAAGAAGTTTATTTAATCCATTATGTACTACACTTTTACAAATATAAGATCTGCCAAACTGCAAAGCAATTTGTCGCCAGTAGGTTCTCGCGGAATCTTTGCTTAAGTAACTAAACAAAACTAAAACATTACTAAAATCTAAGTTATAACTAGGTTAGGATAAAAAATAAAAACGAGACCAATACTATGGGTCTACAGTCCACAACTTCATATCAAAGCCACTATACTCATCGGCACCGACGGTCCCATAGTAGGTATACATAACATCAGTGTAGGCAAACTTATCAACTTCTGGATGGACACGGCTGTAGAACGAGATAAGATAAAAAAGGCAGCTAGCGAAATACACAAGAAACCTGAAACGGATAGTAACGATACCTCAGACGAAGATATTGGAAAAACATAGCATAGCCGAGACCGGCTGCGCGTCGTTAAAAGATCCCATAGACAAATATTACCCGTCTCTCCACTAGTCCAATGCTAATTTTAGGGTGCATTACTGATTGGCTCTCACTCTCCTTCCTATCCTAAGGGCACGTCCACCCTACCATTAAAGCGCCCCCCGGTCTATTCGTTGATATGCAATGGTCTTTGTAGCACCATGAAGCATGAGGCTTCAATGGCAAGTGCAAATCTTGGGGTTCATTCGATTAATCGAGTCTGGTCAAACCACGCTGGGGTCGGTGCATTTCATTCATTCAAGACGTGTTGGGTACTTATGCACTTTTTCTTTCTTTTTCTTTCTTTTTCTTTCTTGTGTTTTCACCTTACTACATAATAGCATGGGTTCCAAAATGCTATGCTCACAACAACATAAAATTATTACAATCAACACAGTATCAGAAAATCACTTTTAAAAATTGCTCATTGTATACATATTAGTGGTTTTGACTGTACTTATGACCGAATGAAGCTGTTTCCTCAAATAAACGCTAACATTAACTGTTTATTTCCAGGAGTGGATGGTTAAATACGACCAGGACACGCCGGTGCAGCCTCGGTACGACATCAACGCCCCGGACCTCTACATACCCTCCATGGGCTACGTCACTTATGTGCTGCTATGTGGCTTCATGCTAGGTAAGTGATGGTGACCGTCTTAACCCGAAGAATTGCCAAACAGATTGCAAATCAGACTAGTGACCGCGTACCGGATGACGTAGCCATGGGGCTAAACTCGAACAAATTATAATTAGTTTGAAAATAAATAGTAGATGGCCGCATAGGTCACCATTATGAAATTAACAATCATTAGAAAGCGATAAACGGCAGAATTTTGTCTGAAATAAGATTAGTAAAAATCAAAACTTCCTTGTTTAATGCTGAGTCATTTATATACACTCATAATGCACGTATTTACAACATAAACATAAATGAAGCCTTTAACTTAAGCCTTTAAGTCCTTTTATCATTCGAACCCTTAGAATGATAAAAGTAGCCATCTGTTAATCATTTTGTTTAGAGCTCTTTGCAATAGATGGCGTTTTACTCAATTTGTCCTGTCATCACAGAAAACACTATATCGTTACTAATTTAAATCAAAAAACTACTTTTTATCTATTACTTTACATAGAAATCTATAAGAAATTTAACATGTTTTTCTGTTCCCGGAACTATAAAACTTTATTTATAAAGGATTGCACGAAACGTTTTAAAAGTCAACCTAGATGGCGTTGTAAGTCTACAGTCTCTGGCAATAAGTGAGGCGCTGATGCTGCCATCTGTTGAAAATTTGGACGAATTAAAATAGCCATCTCAATAGCCAGACTTAGGGAGCTGACATTTCGTTGTATGGGATTGAGTATCTGCACGTAGTATTAAATTATCTGAGCCGTAGCGTTGGAAGGCCTCTCACAAAGTGGACCGATGATCTTGTGAAGGCCGCAGGAATCAAGTGGATTCTGTCAATGCGACGCTTCGGGGTGGCCTATGTCCAGCAGCGGACACCTAATAATCCAGTCATAATATCCTGAAATCCATGTCGTCAGCCCTCTTCTGGGCTACCAAAAATGTGTATTACACAATAATGAATGAAGTTGTAGTTTATTAAATTGTTTTTTTACTAAATTTGTTATCACCACAGGAAATATTAGCCTCGTTATTTGATAAAGTCAAAGTTCACTATACAATGGAAAGAGTTTATTATTTAAGTGCAGTAATTCAGGTGAGTGGGAAGCGTTAGCTTAGTTATTCAAAGCAATAGCATGATCCGCCAGAGGTCGCAGGGTTCGAAACCCGGGCGTGTCTTGTTTTTGAAATCTCTGACAAAATAAACAAAAAGAAAAATGGAAGCAAAAAATGGCTATGAATGTGAAGTAAGTAATTTTGTTAACTTAGTGATTAATATTTTCTTATCAGACATAACATTATCTTCACACGTAAGATTTTTTGAACCTAGTACATAATTATAACTGGTGGGAGCACAATTTTTGCGTGTGTAACATTGTGCGTTACCTTCAACACCGACGTTATGTTATTTGGCGCAGCCGTGAGGCACAGACTCCTGTTTTACACTTGTTGTTCTTCGTTCCAGGTCTGCAACACCGCTTCTCCCCCGAACAGATAGGCATGCAGGCCTCCTCAGCCCTCGCCTACATCATCTTCGAGATGATAATGTACCTAGTGACGCTGTACGTCACCAACACCAGCACTCATCTGAAGACACTGGACCTGCTGGCCTTCTCAGGTTATAAGTACATCATCATGATTGGCAGCCTCTTAGCCGGCCTGATGCTGGGCAAGACGGGGTACTACTGCAGTCTTGTGTATACTAGCTTCGCGTTGTCTTATTTTTTGGTGAGTGATTTTGAGTTATTTAAAGAAATACATCCCGAGCAGTAACCCAAAATCTTTGTCATACTTCTGCACGGTCATATTAAATTAGAGAAACTCCGAGGACGAGATGGTAGCGATATCTAAACATGATAAAACGCAGCAGTTGTTAGAGTAGTCACTTGTAACATCAATTATAAAATCTTTTTTTTTTTGTTTATTTCACAGGAGTATCGATATCTTTACAAGATATAACAAAAGAAAACAGATTAACCAAACTTATACTTTAAGTTACAACACGCCCAGCTGTCGTTGACCCTCATTTCTGTTTTTTTATAATCGTGTTTCTATAACGATACCCATCACGTCTCCGGAGTTTTGCTAAACATAACATCACGCCCGCTTGCGAGTTTTGCTAGCTTATTTATTTTGACATAAATTATACAAAAGCACGGTGGTTTTTGTTTATTAAAAAAATATTAGATTCACTCAAAAGCGCATCAGCGGAAACGCTTGCACTACGAAAATCGCCCTTACTGCTACGACATAAAGGCATCTATGTCATCTACACTACGCCAGTTGTAAGTCCCTTGTAAGAGAGACAAGTCTATTGCCAATTATCGGGCTAAAATCCAGACTCTAGACTTTTTGTCCCACACATGGGAATTGACCCCAGGGCTCTACGCTCAGTATTATTGCGGCCATTAGAACGAAGCCGTCATTGTGGTTTGTTTTATTACATACATAAACTCACGCCTTCCTGCCATAGGGGTAGGCAACAACCAAAGAACGCCTTCTGCTACGATCCTTACATACTTCTTTTGCCTCGTTTTGGTTTATTATGGCAAAAAAATTACGATACTCACAGATTATTCGGTGTATGAATCAAACGGTTCAAAAATCTATACTCGGTAAAAAAAAAACTGTGCAACAACAAAAACACATACAAGAACACAGTTTAAGTATCTTGGCCTTATTCAAATTAATTTGAGGTCGTCACAACATGTATTTTCTTCTTTACAGTTAAATGAACTACACTAAATTTGGAAATGTGTACTTGCACAATCTGCCACGGCTAAATCTACTTTGACGTAATTATTAACTACATATTTCCATGAATCTTTTCCAGGTGAAAACCCTCAGACTACAGCTCCTCTCGGGCCCGCACGCGCCGGAACAGCCGCCAGCCGCGTACGGCTACACTCCCGGCTACTCCTCCAACCCTTACGCAGAAAACTGGAACAAGCCAACCGCAGGCGGGACCAAGCGAAGAGTGTACTTCCTCCTGTTCGTGGCCGTCACCCAGCCGCTGCTGTCGTGGTGGCTGACGTACCACCTGGTGCCGGCCGGGCCTGCGGGGTCTGGGCCTGCGCCTGCGCCGGCCTAGCGCACGCGGGGACCTAGCCAACGGCGAGGGATCTCACTGGTCTTTGTAAATAGTTTAATGAATTGTATCGTATTGCATTTTATTTTTCAGAGTTAAAAGGGCCTGCATGAGTATTGAGTACCTATCCTGTGGGCACAAATAAATTATTATTAACTTTGATTTGAAGCCTGTCATGTCCTACAACGAGGCTAAAGCTATTGACAATACGTGTTTCGTCCACTTTCGAAAAATCATGACTGTATACTCTTTTATAAGACAAATTAAGATTATTCATAACTTAATTACGGAACAGTTGGAACCCGCTGTTGTGTGCTGCTGATACATCGTGTTACAACCGTAACGCATTTACTTCCATTCGACTCGACTCGGAAACGAACCTGTGACCCCATGTGTCAGCATCTAGTTTTAAACAAATTGTGAGAGTTGTGTAAATACGAATATTATACATATATTGATTTTATAAATGCGAGTTGGCTTTAAGGCTTTGAAGTTGAGCTTGTAACGTTTTCTACCTCTCAACTTTTGGAAAATGTTTCATAAGGTGTGAAGACGATGTATATTAATGTCTTACGAATCATCTCAAAAATAAAAAAAGTTGAACCTATTTTGTGTGACGTTACAGTTTAAAGATGCAAATTTTATGCTTAATAAAAAATGATTTATAAATCAATAATTTTTGGAATCTCTTGGTAATATATTTCCAAGGGGTCGAAAATGTTACAAGAAATCAAATGTTTATGGGTGTCTACAAACCCCGCCGGCCTCATTTTGAACAGAATGTGTCCGAGTTGCAATGTTCTGAAACCGGAAGGCTGACACCTGGAGGCTTTGGGGTGTAGACACCTTAACTTTAGATTTGATGGAATTCAATAAATACGAAGTGACCAGAATAACATGATGTTTCATGGTGATGCTGCCTGTACAACAAAATATCAAATCATTATTTAGTTTCCTGTTCCATCGTATATCAAGATGAAGGTGTGGTCAACCCGTATCACACCTTCCGCCTGTCCGGGCTATTACCACGGTGTAACAATATACGACGATTATATTGATATACTAAGCCCGGCTTTGTAGAGTGTCGTCTCACTCATACCTGTGTAACCGTCTCTTTCTAAAGATCGAAATGTGTTATTTACGTTCGGGTGGCGAACTACCGGGATGTTCGGTTAATTAGTCGTAGCTGCCTGCCTACCTAGTGACTTATAAGGGATCAAGATATCTGTATGAGCATACTCAGCCTATAATGTTCCCACTGCTTGGACACAGGCCTCCTCACGGTGAGAGGGAGTGGGCCGTAATCCACCACGCGGGCCCAGTGCGGGTTGGAATTTGTAATGTTGTGCCAGTATCACATTTTTTTATATAGCCTTGCAGAAGTATGTGTGGACCTGCCAGACAATAATCAACAAAAGTCAAGTCAACTCTTGTTGATAACTGTATAGCAACAGAAAAGTGAAGGTGTAATAATAGATCCATGCATATTTCAAAAATATTTCGTACATACCTATGGTCAATTCATAGTTTTTATATAAAAATTTCTTTTACAATGCATGTGCTCGAAAAAAAGCGTTTTCCAAGCAGAAAAATGTGCGGAAAGTGCCATGTTTTTACACTCTTGCTTTTTACTTTTCAGTTTTATTTTTAGATCAATATGTATATTTATTTTTTAGTCGCACCATGCGTAGTAAAACGTTGATATTGTTGGTTGTATGATACACGTGCGTAAGTTGAATTCCGACTCGTGTCCGCACATGAAGCTATCAGGCTATTGTCACATGGGTAAGCAGCAAGCTTCGTTTAATACTTAGAAATATCCTTAAGTACCGGTTAATCTCGTAAGATGTTACTTTTTAATTGATACAGTATGATAGTTTGAACGAGGGACTTACTTCAGACGGGAGGAGTCTAGTAATCATGAAAAATAACAACATTAACTGGGACCAACCCTGAAATACGAAATTAAAAATTAGATGTTCCCTTCGCAATCAAATGTAGAGGACAGCAGATTTCATTATTCTTGTTTCAAAGTTGGTATTTTCATGAGTAGCACCTCCTTAGAGCACATGCCTCGTTTAATCTCACGTCCTGTATAAATATCGTCTACATAGGCGAACGAGAACTATTCCTCACAGCAGAGCTGTACGCGTGCAATGAGCATGCATTTTTTACTAATTCAATGCAATATTAAAGGCTAGTTTTATATTCAACGTGCTTTTATTTTTGTTACCTCAACATTTATAATATTTACACTATTCGAGATAATTATCAAGTTTTGGAACAACAAACTCAATGCCTACTCAACAAAGATCAAATTCTATCACGTACAATAATTTTATTGCAAAATAGCTTCTGCCTGCGGTTGTATGTCGGAAATTATCCCACGGGACCGTGCTACCGGGACATAAAGTACCGTACTCTACTACTAATGTACTTCCCCAGGATAACATGATAGATGTTATTACTTGCCATTATACCTTGCCAAATTAATATAAATTCAAAACAGACTTACTTTCGAATTTATAATATCAGTATGGATGATCAATCAAAAATCAACTCAGTATACATAGTGCTATGGATGATAGTTGAGTAAATAAGCACTGAAATGTAAATTATCTGAGATTATGAATAACCATAAAAAAATATACCTACTGATGGTTTATAAGTGAAATTGCCGTTCTAACGTACTGGCCATTTTGAATTAAATTAAAACCTGCATGGTGTGAGATTCCTGAGTGAAACTATTTGTATGGTAACTATGTTCGTATTTACGCGTGTTCCACCGTAGCGCCAAAACTACTGAACCGATTTTGATGAATGAGGTATCAATAGATTCGTAATCATAGATTTATGTTACAAGGAGATATGGCCGGGAGATGAAAATGTATCGAAACCCGTTGTCTCCAGGTTGTCCACCACTCGCCACACTAAACATTCAGTTCAGTAAGAGCAATAGATACGAAGTCACACACTCCCAATTCGTATAGCAGAATGTACAACACAATCAATTATAAACCTTATCTCACCATTCACAGCGTGCATTACCATGCACCGTACAACTTACTCACACAAAAACTAAAACAAAAACATTTAGTTTACTTACACGGTATTGATTGACTAAATCGAAAAGTTATCGATTCTTCCATTTATTGTTGTATTTAAAGTTTTGTGGGGTCCCGATAATAAAATAATGAAACACGAAATGTACAGATAAAATATAATAGAAATAAACAATATAAATAGATAAATTGTTTTTACTAAGTTATCTAAAAATTAAATCAGTATGAGATAATCAAAATGAGTAAAAATGTATTTCACATCGGCCTTCCAACCAGCACCCTAATTGCGTAATACACAATCAATCGGAATCTGAATCGTTTTGAAACAGATTGCTAATCCATTGCTTCTTAAGTTCGATAAAAATTCTGCTCAACAATATATAGAACGCAATGAATGTTCTTGAACCGTCAAAATCAAACAGATTAGTCGTAATCGTTTACGAAAATGTGTTACGCAATTAGGGTGCAGGTTTAAACGGTTGAGAAATTGAAGAATAAACCATAATAGAAATATATTAAGTAGGCAATCAACATTGTTGCCGATAGCCTACGTTATTTTACAAGCACATGTATCACTATATCGATGATATACCACGCGATGCATCCGCAAGAATAAGGTATAGTTTTGTGATTTTTACATTGCTTGTCCAGTCACTTAGCTACATACTTAGTTAGTGGTTAAGAAACAATGTATTTACTGCAAATGTAGTACAGTCGTGATTTCAGAAAACATAAATGCCGCAACGCAAGCAAGAAAAATAATTTAATTCTTGTAGGCTTAGATAAATGATTGGTCTCGCTGCTTCGAGCGCCACGAGACCTATCATTTATCTAAGCTTGTAGGTTTGTAAAAACACTTTTACACGTCAACCTTTTTTTTAACTAGATGAGGCCGGTGTTTTCTCTGAGAAGAAAGACCGAAACAAACTCAGAGGGCACAGTCTCTTTTAAAGGAAAAGGAGATTTTCAATTTTATTCATTAAATCTTAAAATAAATATTTTACTATTTGTTGTTTTTCATGATTTTAAAGACAGATACAGTAAAATACATACTTTTATTCATATATTCATAAGTAATTCCATTACTTATAAAGTTTTTGTTTTGGCTTCGAATTTTACAAGAAACCACTGAACAACACGGCATTCCTATAGTTTGTCACGATCGCGGTCGAAAGCACACTAGTTCGGGGTCGCGGAGATGGCCATTTGCATGTGAATTGAGCAGTTTGAACATGACGCTCGGACACAGACTCTTGCCACTTCTTCTGTTTTTGTATTTCTATGTTCGTAATAATGGCCCGGGTAACATAGGCTATATAAATTTAACATGGACTTTACACGTAGCTACTAAATTTCAGATCTCGCAAAAAAAATTGAGTTCATCGTGACATGGTTGGGATCACATTACAATTATATACATAGGTATAAATAATATTGTCTAAGTAAAGAAATATATTTAAATTATTAAAAACATACTTAAGTGAAGCAATAAAACGTTGTATTGCTGCACTTTCGCCTTCACACATTTTGTTGGCCTTCCCATGAATTGGCAGAAATGTATAGACAATTGTGCCGATTCTCTTGTACACTCAACTAAACTATCACAAAAATTCCTTACTTTCGGATATGAGAATCCTAAAGCTCTCCGCAAAAAACTCTAAATTTATAACATTTTTGACACAACTAAAATCGAATTTGACAATCGCTACTCCACATTGTTACTTTTTATTTTCTTGATATTCATAATAATATTAATAATAATTTTAGTCATAGTTTAGTTCGGTGTACAAGAGAATCAGCACCACTATTTGCACATAACGCACTTATAAAATTAGGTACCCAAATAAGCCTTCTGTAACATTTTCAGTGACTCCGAACACGAAATTCCATTGGCGATGCAAGAAAAACTCTTTGTTCGATGTTTTTTTTCCAGTTTAGAATTCGCAATACACACTAGATATGATCTAACTAAAAAAATTTTCAGATGCAATTCAAACTCCGCGCCAAAATGGAAAATTGTGCCAATCTAATCCCAATCTAAAAAAAAACAAAAAAGAAAAAGAATTTGGATCCATAAACAAATCATCCATTCCCGATACTTTTTGAACAGTATGTATTTGATAGTAACATATAACGCGCTCAATACGTACGTTGGTGGGTCATCACAACGAGGTCGGACACACACGTTAATTGTTAAAACTGTTTGCTATCATTAACAACTATACCTACGATGTGTTGGGCGTATAACTTAGCTTTGAAAAATTCTGACATTCACTTCAATACTCTGATAGACTTGGTGTTTGCGGCGGTGCTTGGGTTTCTTCTACTAAATAAGTGTCATTACGGTGCCATGGCATGAACAAATCAGCCAGGTACATCTACTTACGCCGCGCCATGGATCGACGCTTAAAATAATCCTATGTAAAGTCACCTAAGTATTCAAGATGAAGATTTAACAAAACAATCCCCAGAACACAACCATTTACCGAAATTGGTTTTATTGCGATAATTTGGCAATTCAGCCCACGGCATGGTTCGTGACTCGTTCAAACTCGGCCGACACGCACGGAGTTGCGTGCTACTCCGGAGTCCGGGCCGAGGCGTAGGCGTGGCCGCTGTCGGCAATCACCACGAGGTTACCTTGTCTGTAATAGCCTATGGAGTGCTTCCACAATAAAGTCATATTGAGATTTTATTGCTCAGCTAGATTTTTTGAGGCACCTTAATTTTGTGTTCCTTTAAAGTTTGCCTGTTACGAGTAATTTCCTACTTAGTCCAGGTTCGCACGGACGTAAAAATATCACGGCGGGATATTTTCGAGCACTGGATCTTCAACGCACTGCTTAGCACCGAGAGTTGAAAATCCAAGTGTGTTTTTTCGACGCGCTGTCGGCTCGATGCACTCTGTTGGATTCTCAATGCTCGGTTCAACACCGAGAGTTGAAAATCCAATTGCGCGATAATGTTGCGTCCGTGCGAACGTGGTCTTAAACCCTCAAATTCTGTGTAACATTAAATTTAATCTACAATCTTCTTCGTAAATATTTTGTCATCCTACCTACGTAGAGATCAGAACTTTTTCGTTCACGGAGACCAATCTCAACGGAGACTAGCCTTCGGCGCGGGAGATTCACGTGCATTCGATTCCCAGGTCGGGCAAAGTGTTACCTACAGAGGGTACAGATTAGGTATAAAGTATAATCAGGCAGGGCAGTTTCACGAAAAGTCCCTTAAATTTCAATTACCTACGGTGAAGAATTGAATTAATGCTCATTCATTCCCGTTTCTTATAAAGTCACATGAGTTTCAGTGGGATAGAAACAGAGAGATAACAAATATTTATTGTAGGCGAACGTATTTAAAACGCACATAAAAGTATTGTTTGTTCATTTTCGCATAACTTTGATCGCATTGCTAACCGCTCCAAATACTAATTGCTATTAATTACAGCCATTTACGAATGCACGATAACTTTGTTTTCGTACTTGTTTATGAAGTTTCTCTTAAAAACAAAACTAAATAATTATAATGTAGGAAAGTACAGGAGAATAACCAACAGAGTTCTATTGAATCGTAATAGAAAATCACGCCTTCAAAATCCTCATAGTCACCGGACATATAAAAATTGATCTAAGTAGTTAGGTAGCGACACATACATACACTCAGGCATTTTTCCCATGGGGGTACCCGAGCAGAAACGACTGAACGCCGGTAGGTATCTGATCAAATATTAGAATTTATTTGCTTTCCTAATTAAACTAGAATAAACAGAGAAACAATTAACTTTAGTTCATGATTTTAGATAAAAGATGGCGCTAGGTTTACCCGCAATGCGCTACTTACGAGTTATGCGGCAAAAAAAGCTTTAAGACGAAGAACTTTTCAACTCAAAATAAAATGAGATCACGTTAACTATCCAGGATTGACAATAAATTCGCATTTTACGTTAAATTTGTATAAATAATAACATAAATATAAAGTTATTGACGTAATAACCGAGTACCCACAGACACCTATTGGACGAATTTTCAAAAAAGGTTTTTTTTTGTTGGTTCATCCAGCTTCTGAAAGTTTCCCATTCCTAAATGACCTAAAATTCTCTTGATCTAGTTGCAGAAATGAGACAGAAATACTTACCTTGGTCCTTGACCTAGTTTTGAGCTATTTTGCTAGGTCCATAAAAGGCGCCACGTTTGAAATGTTAAGAGAAATGAAAAGGTAAAACTACAGCAGATAAATAGAAAAATCTAATGGAAATTAGTTCCCCATGAACTATAAATTATTATCGGTTATGTAGGTGCAAATCATTTAAATACCAAACCACATCTCAGTTCACGAAAACAAAGCAAGTTTAAAAGAAAAAAAGAAAATGTTTTACAAAAGTTTACGTAACATACGCTTTTTAAAAAGGAAATAAGAAAGGAACCGATATTTTACTTACATCTCGTTTTTTTCTTTTGAAAAACGCGCACCTCTTTCCGTCTTCTAACAGTAATGAAGTTCAAATCGAATGCTGATTGGTTCCTGAACGACCTTGGCGCATTATGATTGTATAGTGTTGTGCAGCTTAAACAAATAAATGTATCGAAAAAAATGACACACCTTATGTTTTGCACACACAAAGAAATCGACAGTTAGTTATTTTTAGTAACGCCATGTCTAATCAATTTAATCCTACTTCAATAAAATATATTATTATGATACAGTACAGTCTTGTATTAAATTTTGCCTTAACAGTATTTTTAAATGGTATAAAGATAAAGATTTAAGCATAACTGGCTAATTGTGGATGTACTATATGTAAACCTCTGCCGAATCCTTCTGGGATTACTGGCTTGATGTTATGTTATGTTGTTTTTGTATTTTACACGCTATGGTGTCCAATCGATTACATTCGATAAAAACTTGCGAACAGCACTAACACAATCAGCTGGTTACTGTCATAAAACAGTGCAGCCAACATAACGGCGTGATACCCGCGGCTAGCTTCACGTTGGCCGTGCGCCTCAAACAGCCGCAGTATCGACAAACGTTCACAAAACGTTTAGACGTAACAACCACAGTGTCACTTCTCTTCTTATTTCATTAACTACACCATTCAAAACTTCAAATTTCCTTCGTTTCTAGTTGTATAAGTGTTAAGTGTTACCATTATTATGTTTAAATAATGCATAGTGCCGCATAATCGTATATATTTTGAAGCAATTACGTAATGGGAATTATGCTAGACAAGTTTAAAGTTTTGCCCTGAAATTCAACATGGCCGCTGACACAGGGATGGATACTTGCCCCAGTCCGGAAATCACGGACTCGAGGAAACGGCCGCTCGACGGCGACTCGGAGAATGGAGACGTAAAGAGATCACACTTTAGCTCGGGTGAGTAGCGCATTATTTACCTGCACACTATGCATAGCTAAGTAGTTGTCTTTACTTCTGTACTTGGCAAGGCGGGCATAACATTGACACAGCGAACTTGTGGTCGAGCCGCACGCAGCTGGACTCTAACTAGATTCTTATCAGTATACACTACACTGTTGTTATCATTTTGACCTATTTTTCTGTGATTGTGAGGTCATTATGTATCGAATTATTAAACTTTAAAAAAGTATAGTGAGATAAAATTGCTGTGTAGTTATTGCCACTTTATTGCTGTAATATAACGAGTATAATTCCGTTGATAAGCTAAAGAATTATAGGCACAAAATAAATTATCTGAGTAATTTCGCCGTACGTTTGATAAGACAGGGGGACGGCCGGGCCGGCCGCCTCACGTGTAGTATGAATTGATGCAATGTTAAAAGATAGTCGTTGTTTTTTAGTGCAAGACTTGGTGACCGCGTTGCCTCTGGCCAACGGCCATGGCAATATAACGTCTCATTTCGGTGAGTCGACAGTCAACGCATATGTTCCCTCATCGGCTTTGTGGTTGTTGCGGCGCGCATGCCTCACGCGCGCACTCTCTCGCGCTCATCACCTCTGCTGATGTCCACCGCCTTCATAAATCAATCACTTCACTTCATCTATAATAGATTTCTTAACCATTCATATATGAATCCTATTAGTCACCAATAAAACCAACTGATTGACCTATTCTGTAGCTACTCTCACTAGATTTTTAATAGATACTTTTAGAGGCCACACCAATTTGATTAGACCTCGAACACTAAAGTAGACCCATATAACAACTGTAGTTACAATGTTGAGCAATGCAAGGCGTTGCCTAATCAACTAATAAAGCATTAATATTTTTTGCATAAAAGAGAGAGATGCAAAAAAATAATTAATATGAATAAATCATGCTTGTGTTATTGTGCAAGATCATTAATCTGTAGGTATTTAAAATTTTAAATGTAATAAGCTTGTCAATTTTCTTAGATATTGGCTTCTCATCAATTGAAATTGCTTACAAATATGATAATAGAGTAATAAATAGTGCTAAATAGTATACCACATCAGCAGAGAGTGAGCGAGCAGCGTAGGTGTTAGCATTTATCGTTAAATCGTCCATCGTGCACAGTATACATTGCCTCGTTGTCGTGAGCCATGTCGTACTTAACTCACACCGATCCACCCATGGCTTAGTTGTTGCATCTTTGGTGTGAACATCCACTTCAATGTATAGAATGTCTACCATTTATTATTTTGGTGTATTCTTCTCATTCTCCTTCTTCTTTGACAAAAAGTGTTTATTTTTTCGCTTTGATTTTTATTGGCTTAAATGAAAACTAACAATTGGAATAATTAACATTGTTTATTTTGCATTATCAGATCATTAAAATTTTAAATACCACAAGTAATATAGATTGGCACTGTATCACCATCATTAAAAATATCTAATTAGCTTAAGTTTATGGTTATGAATCCACATGCTATCTGGAACAGTAAGGCTGTAAGTTGTTTATGACTGAATTGATCACTGCAGTAAATGTGATCTACCTACTGCTACCTTGAACATCTGTTATCTATTTGATGGTAGAATGTCATCATGTTCATAGTTATATGCATAGCAATATTTTTTTAAATTTAGTAACTGCGTTCTGCTGGCATGCAGAATACCGAAAACATATCCCCCTTTCGTTATCGCGAGGAATTCCGTCTTTTAGGGTGATTTTCAGAACATTCCACGGACAAAAAGGGACGCAAAAAGATTCCGCTTTTCCATTGCACGTTATTAGTTGTTGCGAGTTTGTAGCAAGGGGTGACATTTGAGACCTTTTTCCTTAATTACGAGCGGCGGTATTGCCCCGGTCAGCAAGCCCGGCCCATTGTGCCACCCGACGAATTTCCAAGAGATCTTAAACCCGTGAATTAAGGAAGGATTATGTTGAAAATCTTCCGCACTTAAAACAACAAGGAAATACGACCCTATGCGTTACGAGAAAATTACGCATGCACTTACTAATAAAATAGCTGTCGTGTTCTTAACCACACTACTTTCTAGGATATAATAAAAATATCTCGATAAACTGGCATCAATATTGGCTTCATATTTGTGGGAAAATATTACGGAACTTTCCCCAACTTTTTGCATAATTAGTGCTGGCAGCCGCATCAGTAACTTTCGATAGCCAATCTATTCGGCCCTTTGTTATACACTAGATTTTACAAAGGAAATCTTTATGAATTATCCAAAGCATTACGTAATATAAATCCTAACAGAAACTTATTGCTACAAATGTAAATTAAAAGCAATAAGTTTAGTAACTATGTGAAGGTCTCGCTGACATCAGATTGAAGACAGACAAGGTCATTACCGGTACTGACTGCATTCTGCCTCGCTATATGATTTTAAGTTGAATGGCTTTGCGTTAGAGTCTATTGTCTATCGTGGGGCGCTTGATTGGCCTGAAGGTTGGCAGCAATTTGTCAAGTGTTGTCTCTTGGGTTACATGTCAAATGTTTACGCAGTGTAACGTGTTGGTTTAGATCGTGTAGACTGGTAACTTGAACTAAATGCTTTGGTAGGACGATGTTGTGGTTTCACACACTCCATTTGATTGGTTCAGCAGAGACTGCAGAGAGTGATACACAAGGTTTGGCTGACAGTCTTTTTGAACACTATTCTTTTTCTACCTCTTTCCGTTTTATAGCAAGTTGAATTTGCAGTGCAAAATGCCATTTGCCTGATAAACTTGTTTTAAGTAAACAATGAACTAAAATTGAGTGCGCCGTCCATCACGTATACAAGCACCTTTAATTAGCACCCTTTTAATGTGCGGTAATGATGATACTCATTAATTAATCTTATGAAACGAATGCGCTAGCCACAGCGCACATAATTACCGCACTTCCCGCGGACGGTTCGCCGACAGCGGCCGAGGTAACCACATACTAAATGTCAAGGGAACAGTAACCTTTTTCGTTGCACAATTAATCACTACACGGTTAGATACCCGCAGCCGTAATGATTGAACATGAAATTTTTATTATTTATTAGGCGCGCGTAAAATAAATAAAATAAACATTACAGGTGTATTTAATATCTGTCCAAATGTTGTCAGAAATTGTTTACATACTTTTTCAATCATGACGAAACCGTTGGTCTGATTTACGGAAACATGAATAATTTAATTAAACAGTCTATTTCCAGTATTTGTAACTCTACATACCTGTAATTTTACACGTCAGCTCTCCGCCTACAAGGACCACGAACCATTTCGCGCTACGTGAGGTGTCCAAAATCGGATTCCGTACCGTACGGACACCCTAACATTTTATCTTCTTCATTTCAGCTCCAAGCAGTCTTTTAAAAACACTTAAGTATTTCCATAGAGATAAAAGTATACTACATAATTATTTTAAATGAAAATATTAAGTAATTAATTGAAGATTTGTGTTGGCGGTTTTCCCTTGGCCCTCCAAATACCCCTGAGTTTTCTTATTAAAAACCTACGTTAAGTTTTTGCTTAGTTTTCTCAAAGACTTTTTGAGTCTTGTTAAATTCATAATTACCCAAATAAACGCTTAAAATGTGTTTTATCATTAACCGCAGTTTGGCTTTCGTGTTATTTATCCCTTCGCAAAAATTAAAGATGTCGTGATGTGCTTATACTTCCAAGTTTGACTAAAGTAAACTTTGAAGTTTTTATTATTCATTTTATAGCGCTTTTTATGATACCCACGAAAATTTTGTAAAGGCCATTAATGAAGAACCCATCCAGCAATCATCTATTATGTAGTCCAAAAAGTTATATTCAAATCAAAACGCACAAACCATTCGTATTTCCGGATTATGAACATCTACATCCAGATCGGGTCCGGTAAGGTAAAACCGCACGTATCCGAGTTCCGGACGGTTGTGGCTAAAACCAGGTTCCGGAAACTGAAAACCGATCCCATAACCTAGGTCCAGAATGCACCTAACGACTTGATGATCTCGAATGTTCAGCCTTCCTGTCTACCGAGAGGGTGTGTCGGTAACAATGCATCGTCAACACAAACCTAACTGCCAATTAACATTAAACCCGGCGTTTAACGGCGTATGATAAACACAAGAGCACGTATCATAAGTTCGTAACTACGTGTAAATAGGCCGCTGCGCTGTAAAGAGGTATTGTGTCGAAATAAATGTTTGTTTTGGCTCGCAATTTGTACGCTGGTCCTTCAGTGAATACCTCGGGGAGTCGTGGGCGAGGCCCTTACAAAAGAAAGGTTTATTGTTTGCAATGCCTTCAGATGCTGAACGCTGTTACTTAGTTTTTGGTATCTGAAAGAGTATTTAAGATTTTTTTTACAGAAATTTTGGTTTACGCTTGACATTAGGGTTAATTATTTTCTATTTATGAGAAGTTAAAAATAATTATAAATACCGACGATCTAGTGTGGCTGAAAAAAAATTGTACTTTTATTCAAACTTGCCAAACCATTTGAAATGTGACGTTGCCAGCCAGCGCGGGATGAACGCTCTTAATGGGCGTAGAACTAGATTCATGAAAAGCTTGAAAATCAATGTTGCTGTGATGTTCTGCGATGGTAAAATAAGTCTATATTTGGCGCAAATCGACGTCCTATTCGAAGTCTAGAGGAAAGAGTTTACTCTTCTGATTCGGGCAGTCAGTCACCAACTTGTAACTCCACGCTACTTGAGGCACCCTATTTAAATAGTCCCAACAATATTTGTATTTGCAAAGGTTTCTCCTCGAATTCAACCGAATCAATATTCGCATCTTTCTAAGTTAATGCGTATCTTTCCGATTGCAGCGAAAATAACTCCAGCTATACATAAGTATTTGTGGGGCTATGTATCATTTACTTTACTTGATTTGCTCAGAAGATTTGTGTCCTGAGGCTCCGAGTCTGTCTCCAGCCACAGAATTCTCGTCGATCCAATCATAAATATTTAAATAAAGGAATAAACTATCATCTTGTTATTCTCCTTATCCATGTTTCTTTGTATTTTATTTATATTGACATGTACTGAGTTGTCGTTTCTTGTCCAATTATCGTATGGACAATCTGGTTTCCAAACCACGCCTTGGGAGTAATTTAGACTAGAGAGCTTTCCGAAATATGTGCTCAAATTTTGCATTTAATTTTCTTTCGTTGTTAAACAATGCTGCCAAATAACAGGGGTTTCTCCTTTATCCTAAAAATTCAATAAATCGAAAACCGGTTACGACATACTTGTCAGATTTTCCCTAAGTACGAAAACTCGTATGGGTTTCTATTTCGCGTTTCGGAGTGAATAAAATAATTTATTCACGTACTAAATGTCTTTATATAAGCTGGATAAAGGAATAGTTTCGCAAAAAAAAAAAACAGCATGTATTCTCAAAGGATTGTGCGGGGGTCGCAAAAACACCGCTTCTGGGACATGTTCAAAACAAAAGCTTCCTTTGTATCTTACTTTTATTAAAATAGCTAAGCAGAAGCTAGTGTCGCTCTATATGCGACTACAGTCTACATAGTTAATTAAATAATTTTACAACACAATTTAAGGAAAGTTGACGGGTTTTTTTTTAACTATAAGAATAATACTTAACCTATCAGTAAAATAACCTTGCCTAACAACAGCTTCTAACTAAAAACTAAATTACATAAGGCCACATAGACGCTTCCTAAAGATAACAGTTACATTATTTATCAATACGATCCAAACTGTGTTATCGAGCTCTCATATTATTCTACAATTTGCTGGTATACTTGCTGATAACACTACCTTATCAGCGATCAAGTATATCTTTAGGAACTGTAAATTGATAAGTAATTACCATCGTCTAGTTTTAAGTGTATTCTTAAACGATTATTTAATTTTAAATTGGTCCCTCTGTCCAAGTCCGTCTTGTTGTTCGGAAAATCGCAAGCGCCTCAAAACCTTGGTCAACGACAATAATAATACTTACCACTACGCGATATGGTCCTACTCCCATTCATAAAATCTGTTAAGAAAATAGCCGCTGGTAACTGCCCCTGTAAGAATGGGTCACCCCCTGATCATGAGGCAATAAGAACAGCACCCTAATTGAGTAACACATTTTCGTAAGCGATTACGACTAATCTGTTTGATTTTGACAGTTCAACAACATTCATTGCGTTATTTACATTGTTGAGCAGAGTTTTTATCGAACATAAAAAGCAATGGATTAGCAATCTGTTTCAAAACGATTCAGATTCCGATTTACTGTGTGTTACGCAATTAGGGTGCAGCTTTGTATACTAACCTCTCCTCGAGCCTTCAGCGTTTTAAAATCCACCTTTTAGATTTGTAGGGTGCAATTTTGTGCGTATTTGAATCTGAATGCTTATATTTTAAAATGGTCCTCCTTTGCTACGCAAAAAGTTTCAAATCGATCTCGACCGGCTCTTTAGCATTCTAGGCGTCGCGTCGGTTGTTGTTAGTGTTCGTGCTTTTAAAGCTGAGAGCAGGTATACTTCGACGGATTTGTGTTTTATGTCTATTCTTCTTCGAATTTGAAGCAAAATATTGTTGCTCTGGGTCTCTGAATTTTGTAGGGCTGTTGGTCGATAAGATTTGGTGTAGGTGTCGGATAAATAGGTTAGGTTGTGAATTACACTTATATTGTACGTACTTACGTAGGAAAGAATCAAGACTCATAAATACGATTTAAGTCTTGTTGTTACTGTATACAATAACAACAAGAAAATAAAATAAATGTTGAGCTCGAACCTCTACACTAGAGCTATAGTTTCTCAGTCGTCGTATTAAAGCTAGTTGTATTTATATGTAAAATACTCAAACAATTACATTCCGTAGTACAAATTCACATCTAATAAAGCAATAATCGTAACTTTGTTTATCATAACAATGTTTTAGGTATCTCTACCCACACAATCAATCGACATTCAACCGAGTGCTAATGTTTTTAGAACTCACTTTTCGACGTAAGAATAATAATATATAGTTTTTATTTTATCGGTAGGGTTTATCAGTGGTAATCGATGCGCATTACGAATGGAATTGTCACAATAGCCATGCGCAGGCGCAATCACAAACTGAATGACAATAAGCGACCATTTTGTTTTGTTCCCATTAGTGTTAGGACTGATTTATTGCAATTGAAACAGTCATGTACTTTCGTGATATGAATTGACTCTGATTGCGTTCATATTGCAATTTTGCTGTCATAGGGAACTTACGGCACGCCAATCGCTACACACGTTGTTAGAAAACCGATACGTTCGTATGATTTCCAGCGTGTAAACTCTATAAAATTACAAGAGGCTTTCGAGTTAACGATAGTTAACTTTGATTACTTCATGTGTATGGCTATCACTAAAGCCATAAAACTAACTACTTTACAATCTTTCAAGTAAGCTGCTAAAGGCTATAATAATAGGTGGCACATTTTACAGTCTCTACCACAAGAGCCTAATAGAAAAAAAATGCACAATACAAAGCCTGACTATGTGAATAGAAAAACGAATGTAAAAACTGTGTCAACTCATGAACCCAATCATAAAATTGAAAGAGTTTCGAAGGAGTATTCGGAAACAAAAAGTAATAAATTACCCCCCACGCGTCCTGAACTCGATTGTGACTCTCAATGACCTATTAATACAAGCAACAGAAATAGCACACGACAGCTGGCAGGGTTACGTGTAGCTGATGACAGGTCTTCGAGGACCACGACATTGAAACTGTGAACGTGTTTGTGTACTTTAGAAAGAAAACTGTATGAGTCTCGCCCGAGTTTCGACCATCTGAAGCAACCATAACAGTTTTGCTAAAGCAACTAATGCTATTTCAAATCTTTACGACTGTTATGGAGCTAAGAGTTAATACACTGATACGCTCAGCTGCGCAGCGCAGCGGTTACTCATTCCAATGTCACCGGTCCAAAGGTGTTCGTGCGGCAACACAACCTATGCGGTAATATTCTGCCGGCACCGGCATGACATTGTAACGAGTTTCTCAGCTCGAACCTCCGCACCTCCGGCTCCCACGTGTTGAGACCCTTGTAACGTTTTGAAGTATAGGAAATATTCTCCCAGATCGAGTTCATCATGTCAATCGGACATATTTATTTTGTACACAAAGTCGAACGGGTCTGGCGGCGGACGGATAGGACGCGGCACCTATCACGATGCTTGTAAATAGGGATGCGGTGGTCGTAAACATTTACAGCGACGATATGGTCCCCGGCCAGGAACTTATACTCCATCCTTTCCGGTGGGCGTCGTTTTCGGTGACTAGAGGTTTATATCAAGCAAGATCTAACAGTACTTTATGGCGAATAAGCGAAAATCGAATGTATGTTTGATACTGAAAGTGAGAGGAAACTCTCTGCTTGGCTTGTAACTGTTAAATCATCATCGATGAATGATTTCCAGATTTCTAATACTTATTCGTACGACACAAGTATTTCTTACCGAATTATATGCCAAATAGCTTCGTTTATTAACTCCGCTCACGTTTCCAGTACCAATATCCAGTAATTCTGATTATCGGGTTAATAAATCAACCCGTAACTGTCATGTAGCTATAAAAGTTGCACGGCAGTTGTAATCGTCCGTAACTTGTGGACTTGTCTCTGGCAACTTTTCTATTTCGATATTGCGAGGTAGGTACGTTATTTTCCTTAAGAGAGACAAACTGAAAATTCTTAGGTTTTCTTGTATTTGGCTGTCTTGTCTGTGACCGATTTTGTATCAGTCAAAATTGCGTTAGTTCATAACATGATTTTATGGACTAGTTATATGTATAGACATGGTTTCACAAAGGGCCTATACTTATACCTGTACTAATTATAAGAATCTAGAGATTCGTAATTCATTAATAAGTACTAACATTTTAAAGGCGGCTTTTTACAGTCTTGGTATTTTAATAGCCTCACCTCCATGAAAATTGGAGAAACACGTGTCTCAAATCTGAAGACATCGAGACAGATCGGCAATCATCTTGTCGAACGCCTGATAGCACTTGCGTAAACAGCCACGTTTATCCTTAACAACATAACAAAAAATAGGCAGTGTCGCAAAACGTGCCGCGTTGACCCAAGAGCAAGTGACCTATTTGAAATACTTTATCTTATCAATTTGCCACTGTAATTGGGCTCACTGGCCAAAAATACGTTAACGATTTTAGTCCTAATACCCGTATGAGGAAAGACCAGTTACTACGCCAAAGGAAAGAATTAGGGTCTACGAGGAAAGCTTTTTAATTTACCTCGTGGGGCTTAGAAACCTGTTATCGAATGAAGACATAATAAAATATAAATTATGTTTAAATAAATACAAAAAATGCTGAAATATATTTTTTTATCTATTTTCTCGTTACTAATAATTGCCAGTTTTATATAGAAACATAATTGTTAGATCTTCAGTATCACAGATTCCGCGAATATTCCAAAATTAATACTTTTACTCATAGAAGCAGAGAAAATAATCTTTTTTATGATGGAAAATGTATAGCAATAAAACTTGCGCTCTCCATATATAACTAGTATCAGAAACAAGTACACAATCACTAGCACGATGTAATGTTATCGAACACAATAAGTGTTTATTAGAGCCGTTTGGATGCGCAGGCGTGCTAAGCACTTTCGTTTTCATCCAAGTGTAGGTACGCGCTTGCGCAACTAGACTATGACTTAGAGGCCTACATTCGTTTTGGGAGACTTTCACTGACAGACGGTGTAAAGTTTCTAATTGGAGAGTTAAAACGGAGGTTTTGTTATAAGGGCGGACTGAAATCGGATGCGCCGTTGTTTATTTTAGCAAGTGTCCGAAACTTCTCCCGGGCACTTTAGGCTCAGGCAGTATAACTTTACTTTTGCCAGATGTTTTGTTTCACTTTTGTCTAGATCCGCCCTTTGTAGATAAATGGGACAGGGTGACATATGTACTAACATAAAGCAAACGAATAAAAAGCAAAATGTAATTTGCTCGCTTGGGTTTATTCGAGGATCATCGAACGCTTGAATTTGTTGGATCATCCTCGCAAACATGTAAGTCGTACATTCCTTGTGTTTGCTTTGATCTTGTTCATCAAACTATGTGCGGATAACATCCATCATGTCTCTATTGGATTTGAATCAATATCGTGCATAGTCCAATTATGTTGCCGGTCTGAAAATCCCTCCACGGTCGCAAAGGCCTTGCGTATCAATAATTGAACGGTTAGTGCAGCACACGTCGATTGCACGCCATTGCGTCGCGTGCGAGCCGCCCCGCGCCCGCGCCACGCTTTGTGTTGTAAAACAACTGTCACGGAAAGTGCATTAAGTCGCCCGTGTCACGAAACTGTACTGATTCCGATCAGCTATGTGACTCAGATTCGGGCCAACGATTCGGGACATGAACAATTCTATGCGGACGATTCACGACAAAGTTACGTCACGGAAATCGATGAAGATGCCTCCACTGCCCAGTACTGGCACATCTCCATGTTTTTCGCAGTTCAGCTTCCGACGGAATCTATCCAGGAAAGTTTACCCCAATTCACCCCATTGCGCACATGCTCCGTAGTTTACAAAAAGGTTGAAGCTCATCCAGAAAATATTTGTTTTTAGTTATCGTTCATCCTATATTTAAAGTTCAAATAACTCTTCAGATATTATAAAAACACTCATTCACGCATGACATACAGAGTTTATCTATTTTTACATAATCATGAGCGACCTCAATACTAAAATGTACTTATATTATTTGTGGACAGTAACATAAATTCGTTTTACACTACAATTCGAAAGAGAATTAGGACGTGAATTGCTATTTATTACAATTGTATTAGAATATCTTTAGTAAAGACGGTACGAAGAATATTTAAGATTTTGCGCCTAATGGCCACGTCGAAATGACGTGAAATATGGCTGAATAAAAAGATAGTAAACAAGTTAGTGGTTTTAGAGTGATGTAACAAAAGGCACGTCCACGGCTGTTGGTTGGACGCTTTTGTGCTGACGGTACACTTGTGTACCGAGTTTGAGCTCACTTTGTTGAAGTTCTACAGTTTCGAAATAAATGTTGCTGAAAATGTTTTTTGTGTCTAGAGAATTTGTGATGGTTTTGAAAGTTTAGATTCCTGTCGTTCGCAGCGGTAGCTTAAAATAACAAATTTTGATTCGAATAATGATGAAAACGTGCACGATCACATCTCACAAATGAAACACGTCCCAAAAAATCGTGACACGAGCATCCTTTCACATATTTCAATTGGTGTCCGATGTGCACTTTACCACGAATCAAACTGTAAGCCTTGACAAGCACTGAAGTAGGTCACAGCTAGTGGACTGAAGCACCACTAAAGGCACACCGCTATTTTGTGACCGGTTTATTGCGAAGAAATTCAATAAAAATACAATATTTTCTAAACTATGAGTGCCTCACTATGTTGTCCTTAGAGACAACATGTTTTACGGTCGCTGTGCTTCATACGTCAATAAGTCACGCTTTAAGGCCCAAAACGTGATTTAAATAGAAACGAAGCGTTATAATTGTTTTACATAAGTCGGCACGGTGTAAAATTCGTAGTTAGGCAAGAAACTGGCAGAGTTTTCTCAGTTATAATCATATTACCTAGTCATAATACCTACTGTGCCCTACTCGGTCTCATGTTTGATGTTAAACGAGTTAATCACCACTTATCAAACCAAATTGTACGCTGATAACCAATACTTACAATATCTACTAAAAGACCCAAATCAATGTCTCCAACGGTGCTTACTAAAACCTGTCCTTTGAAGCTCTTAAGTGCTATCCTGATCAGAAGTAAGATTGGCTATTTGTACACAATATTCACCGATATTTGCGTAGACCTACGAAGTTAACATTTCATCTGACGTCATTCGTGAACCCTTCTCTCGTGGACTCTGAAAGCGATTAAGGCGTCTTAATTCCGCAAACGGGTTCCATTTTCATACTAATTTCTTTTTTCGGAATACAATGTTATTCTTTAAGATGTAAATTATTATTCTGATGTGTTTAGTTTAAAATATCTCAGTTCTTATCGGCTTGTTGCTAGGATCCGAATGTTTATCTATGCCGTTTCGTCGCGTGATATCTATATAGTTTATTAATTAAAACATAACCATATTACTTGACGGACAGGCATCTTTAAACGATGTTTTTCGAAAATCGAAACTCATTCGGATGTCCGCAGATTAAACTAATGATCGAAATGAATTCCTCTAAGTACGTTAAACTAAACTATCGTCATTAATCATGTAGTCACGTTCATTAAAGTCTGCCAACATACCTCTATTACATTCAGTTTCTTGCTAAGGCTGCTCAAGTCGTAAATGCTATAAATTCATATAGCATGTGAGTTTAACAGGTTATTGTAAATTGTTTCGTCTTTACGACGACGCCGCGCGCCGTGACAAATGCCGGGTGCTCAACACATACACACGTGCATTGGCTGTGCAATCTTGTCCAATCATGTTTTACGATATTGCTATTAGTTGTTTGTTTGCATAGATGTCTCAATCGCGTTTGATTTATTTATCTCAAGAAGATCTACAATTTTGTGAGCCTTCAGAGGGTAGTTTTAGCATTTTTGTCATATTGCAAAGTTGTCTTCAAATATTATACCGTAGCATTATTAAAAACTCAGGTCAGACCTTCAGATGGTAATTTTAGCATTTCTGTCATATTGCAAAGTTGTTTGGAAATATTTTACCGTAGCATTCTTGAAAACTCAGGTCAGCCCACTCTATTCACTGTTAAATTGTCTAGAGAGAATTTTAATGTAATTGTATTAAATTCACCGCATTAACATTTTATACAAATATTTCAACCTGAAACGTCGAACGAAACGAAGGTCCTGAAACTCCTGGAAGCTCCATAAAGTCGAGCTCATCAATAAACAAGCAGAAAAAATGGGGCGATCGAAAAGACCTTACGACAAAAATACGAAATGTAAAGAAAGGAATCCTTAGAGTACCATAATTTATTGTAATAGACATTTAATTACAAGTCCTCCCCCCTCCCCGCCCTCCAACATCTTTAGCTCGACCAATAAAATATTTGGGACATCTTAAAACATATTCCGATTATTTTCATCTATTTGGTAGGTTACTAATGAGACAATTATCAGGGTGAATGATTTATTACTGGCACACACAGTATCTTAAGAATAAAAACTATAACAACGATAACCTTGTGTGCTTGTGAGCTTGGGGTTTGCTCTGCATCAGTATATGGTGTTTAGGAAAAATTCACAGAAGAAAATAACATAAGTTCCTATTTAAATCAGAAGTACGGAGACGACGTTTCGTCACGTAACCTTGAATATGAATTTTAAGAGCGACGTGTTATACTTTCTGATAAAAGTGGATTCAGTTTGCCGAGAAGGCAGATGTAACTTTGATTAGAAAATTGGGCATGAAATTGCGCCGTTTGTACCCAATTTTGTTCTTCAAATTCAAAAATTTGACTTCTTCCATATAATTCACATAATAGAATGCTAACGACCGTAAATAATCTCATTTCTACGAATTTGCGGCAGACGCCGATAAGTTTTATAAATGAGGCATAATGGTTTTCCAATTTTACTTTTTTCCAGTTAGAGGGGCTCTCGGGAAGGGACGCGTTTTTTTTTCAAAGCTGCCTTAATACAGTACGTCTGCGTTATTGACAGCTGTATCTGAGCCTGGACCCCCTCCCGCTTGCGTCATTTCGGTTCGTATTCTACCTTCGGTATTTGCATTACTTCAGTTAGTGTCCTGAATTTGGCCGGCCATTCGAGCATTGTGCCAAATAGCTGCTGTTCTAACGCAAAGGGTTTGTTTGGACAACCCGAAACTTCGCATAATTCCACCTAGTTCTGAAATAGCTGTGGTCCTGTTTACATTGTGTTATTTAGCGTATCAGATTGTTCATGTTCTTAAGTATTTAAGAGCTCGATAAGAGGCAATGCCAACTAAAGTAAGATCGTATGAGCGATGTGCTAAAACACAAATATTTTCAATAGATCAATATGTTCATATTTTGTTTGTGGTAAGTAGGTTGGATAAATTTCATGCATAATGCATGCTTGATGCGCAAGCCCGGCTATCGTTGTGTCGTCATGGGCCTTTTTTAGATAGCCGCAGATAACCTCAGAGCCCCGCGGGACGGACACCGCGGAGTGATCGGATCACGCGTGATTTATTAGAGCCATGCGCGGCCATTTTGTGAAAAAGACACAAAAATAAAAATGCCGACCGTACGTACCTACCCGCTTTAGACAAACTATGGAAGAACGTTTGGGGAAGTTGTGCAGCCAAGTTGATTCGGGAATTTATGAAGCTTATTGATTTGTTGCTGATTATTACGCTAAGAGATGCCGCAATGTCTAAAAAGCTTTAAAAAATGTTTTCTAAAACATTCTCCTCGTAATAATCACTAATTACTTGGCGGTTGGAAAAAGTTTGCAGTTATATGCTGTGTGAGGTATGACGAGAGAGACACAGTCGCCCTTAATCTCGGCAGCAGCCACAGATCAAAGCACAAAGATGAAATGCCAGCAGCTTTGTGCACTCTGAGTACCTTCTGGAATGGGAACACGTCGAGAACCATATTTATATAATGTAGGTGCTCGATGCTTCTTTAATTTTGAGCCAGTTATAACAATATGTGCATTTTTATGGTCTCCTTTAATGTTCACTCATAGCATATGACTCAATAGTCTGAATGTAGAGAACATTCTAGAAAACAAGCTGCGTAGCTGCATTTACAAATATACTTCCTATTAATTTTACACTTACCAAACAGAAAATATCCTATACATACATAGAACAACAACAATTTCCACATAACCAAAGATGATTAATACTAAAAACCTTAAGAGACTCCTTTGAAGCGTTAAAATTCGTTCTTACCGCTTTAGAAAAGTGTGTAGGAGTAACAAAATTTTTATACACAGCAAATTCGATCTTGGCTAGCGACCTGACAAAAGATTCCTATCTATTCGGCCTACATTCACCCACTGGTGGGTAAAAACCTCTCGTGCCTTCCGCCCTCTTTAGGCCTTGTGTCCGGTATTTAAAAAGAACAAAAAAGCAACCGGGACGCCATTGACACAGATTTCGTTGCAGAGTTTAGAATATTAAAGCGGCAGTTAACAGACGATGAAAGGCAGTTTGACTTCAACGTGGATTGGTACTCGTTAGTATCGATTGGTCGTCAATGTCGCTGGGTGCACCAATGACTATACATACGAACAATCGGCTCATGGCAGCAATGCTCCTCTGTTAGTACACTGAAGCTAAATTGATTGACGAAATGTTATTGCTAGCTTTCCATGCAGTAAATTTACGGCTTTATATGCTGCTTTGTATCGTGATTTTTCTTAAACGCTTTTACACAGATTACCATAGTTATAGTTCGTGGTCTGTTCATTTCACATAATGATGATTCTGCTGTATTTTGCTACAGTAGCTCTAGCTACTTAGTTAACGCGGATGTTAGCTATGATTATATAGCTACATACTATGAATCTAGAAACAACAAAAACCTATAATTAATACGTCAGTTTTTGCAAACATACCTACTAATTTTCTATTTATGTTAGGACCTTGACGTTTAATTTAAATAATGAGTCATTTGAACACAAAGCAGAGAATAAGACTAGTTAGACCTTAGAGATATCGAAATACATACTATGTTGTGCACATTGCTTAGACTTAACAAGGACAGAAATCTCGTATTGCCATGCGTAAAAATAATGAGAGAATAGCCAGTTTCAACGTTATATTATCTAGACAAACCACTACATAATTTCAGACAAATTCCACCACCACCACAATGACCATGATACCCAGTCATATGAGATGAATGACTCTGATGACCCATTCTCAGTGTGATTTAGCAATAGTGACAAACTAATCGTCTAAACTATAAACATCTAAACTATTCGTGGTGCTGCTAGTGCTAGGTGAGGCCAATTAAGAATCCTCTCCTACCATCGGATTACGTTAGACGTAACGTCGGTTACGTGATCATGTATAGCGAAAGCAATATATTCGTGTCGAAAAGCTTGCATCGCCAAACTTTTAAAGGCTTAGCATTGCCAAATGCTTCGCTTGGCAACGTGTGTCCATAAGGTCGCGACCTAGAACACGCCAGAGGTGCGGCAGCGGTGCGGCAAACTCACCTATTTATAATCCTCTGATTTCTATGACGACCGACTCGAACAACTTTCTAAGGCAGACAGCTATTAAAAAATAATTGATGCGAAAAATAAGAACACGGACGAACACGAGCGAGTCGTTAAATAAGCTCCTTTGTCAAAGAGCGACCTAACTCCCGAATTCGACCTTATTGTTATTTCTCAACACAAAAATAACTTTTGTTAGAAACGTCCCCAAAGCTCTAAAGGCGGTAATCTTTGTTAAGGCGACGTTATTGGAATGAAGAGAATGCCAAATTGAGTGACTGAGGAGTGAGTGACCAAAGTGAGTGAGGGTCTAGACTATCAGCTTCCGCGCAGGTCGGATAAGCCTCAGATCTTCATTGTTAATGTGGGGTAAGAAGAATAGGCCTTTTACCAGCCATGGAGGGCCTCCGTTATCCAGATAATGACGAGATTGTACATAGAAATCTTTCTCCCGGAAAAATTCTTTGCCATTGTCCATGTCTCTTTATTTTGACGTGAATAGGAGCAGCTCGTGATGAAAAACATTCAAGTATTGTTTTAATTTAAATTATGAGAAATTATAATGGGCTAGGTACTCCCGTAGATCTCTGGTATCGCATTTTTTCCGTATTATCGAGTTAATTAATGAAGCTTTTCCTGTTGTGCAGAAATTAAATATATTTTGTCAATTTGTTTTAGAGTCAAGTCGGAGTTCCGTAGGAGTGAGATTTTTTGGTTAGATGAAGTTAGTTTGTCTATCCTTTGTTGTTTGTTAATGGTGCCGATGCTCTTGTTACAAATGCCTGTACACTACTAATCCTGTCAAACGGCGATTACCTATTCTGAAATTGACAAAATTGACAAAACATAACTATAATTTAGTCTGACAGCACTAAAATGCCACTGAGTTATTAATTTAGTCAAAATGGCAATTTTGCTATTCTGAATATAGCGTTTATCACCTAAAATTTTTATTGTCTGACTAAATCTGAACGTGAATCTGACTATTTTAATCGCGATCAAAAAGGTGTGGAATTAAATTAGTTAGAACAACAACAATTTGGGTCAAAATTATTTTTGCAGAATAGCTTTGAGATTCTCATAGTCAAAAGGAAGAAATTTTAGTAATACTTTAGTTAGTTTAGTTCGGTGTACAAGAGAATCGCCAAAATCATTGTTTGAAGCAGTAACGCTATAAAATCATAGCCTATTATCGTCCATGATACATAATATAACGATGACAGAGATAGCACTATATTGAACTCATCACTGCGGCGTTTGGCTACGTCATGAAGATCTATAAATCAGTGACAACCCTTTTTTTTTGCGCACAATGTTTGAAAAGAATATGATTTGCACCGCTCGCGTTCTAAATCGTTTTAGAAAATGTTTCTCTACAAGAGTATATTTTCATTGTTCTTTTCGTCGACACGTATTTTCCTTAGTATTTTCACCTCTCACCATCTCAGAGTCTTGCCGTCCTCCGAAACGGTAATTTTATCGGGACAGTTTTTCTTAGACACTCTCACTTTTCTTTTTGGAGTGTATTTTAATATTTCGTATTATTTCGACTTTTTTGCTTAAACTGCTTGTGAACTTCAAACTTTTCTTTTTAATGTTTAAAATTGCTGCCTTAACCGAATATACATAAAACTCGGATGTAACTAATATGTTAATATAATATTTAATGCACCGAATATCGCTAACAGACTGCACTCCCGCAAAATTGTGAAAATTTTACTTTATTTTACGAATTTGTATATCCGCTAGTTTTATAGCTTTCTGTTTTACTGGCGTACAAACTTGAAAGATGTTGTTTTGACAAGCTAATAAATTGTAGGAAAAATAGTAGCTGGAGTCTTGTCGCTCATATCTTGCGGGGCTAGATGTGGCAGGTGAACTGCCATGCTCCATTTGAAATGAGGTCAAATGAGACGCGCCGGCAGACGGTGGGATGCCACTCAATTGAAACATATTGAATGTAGGTGGCACACTAGTTTCTTCACATTGTTATGCACAACGGTGCTTCGTAATACACCTGATTAATGACTCTTAACAAAAGCCACGAGGCGTCCCTCAAGGTCTGTTCTAAAATTGCTTTTTAATTGAATAATTACGTTAAAAAAAATCTATCAAAATGCTATTTTCTTAAGAGATTAGAGTATTCATTGCTTTACATTTTATTGAAGTAACTTTCTTAGTAGAACGTGCCCAGCGGTTTGGGGCGTAATACTCGTAAGATATGAACCATGGAAACAAACAAGTGAAACTTGACCTGTAGTTAGTTTGTCCTTCTGCCAACTTTGTCCGTTCTTTTTGTCAAATTTAACTTGTTTATCCATCCGGAAAATATCAAACTTTAAAACTTTCTGGTCTAAAGTTGAGATCTTTCTTTAAAATATTTCATTTACGGGTCTCGATTTCACCACAGTCCCATTCTTACTTGGACGAGTCTTCAAAGTTGGGATCATTTTATTTCTATCATCAATCATTTAGGCTTCCTCTACGTCGTATTCTGTTAGCTCTAGCATTAATTAATCAGCTATATAAATTGCATGTTAATAACTATACAATTAAAAGCTGTATTATTTGCCTTCAAATTAAAATTAAAAGCATTAAATCAAACACATCTAACACTGGCACGTTATCATACATTTCGTGCCAAAACAAACTTACGAAATTAATTCGCCACCAAACACGCTAATGTTGGTGCTAATTAATATTATAATAATTATTTATATTCGATGTTGGCTATTGAATCTTCATATACCGTCATTGCGACTGGCATTAGCACAGTTCCTGCAGGTGTGGTTTACAACACATACATACATAATAATGCACATCACACTGACTCATGCGATAGCTATATCGGAACTGGTACTCCAAAGTTCGGACTTCTGACGCTTTTGATCACCAGCCTTTACTCTTAACTCTGAAATATTTTACATATAAATTGGGATTTCATGGTCGAAATCAAGCTACAATATCCACATAATCACATGAAACCTCATTTAAATGTAAACGAATGAATCTGAGTACTGTGTTTTGTTGTTTAGATGTTATCCACGGTCCATTTATTGAATTCCTTTTCAACGAAGATAGTCAATTTATTCAACCCTTTGCACATTTAATCACGGTTGTATTTTCTTTGATTTCATATGTAAATTCCTGGTTAATGTTAAGCCGGGTACTATATCCAGAATATTGTTGAAACCAATTAGTATAATCTGCTGTTACGCCTAATCTTCAAAAGGGTTTGGGCTGGAAAGCCATCGTATTGATTTGTTACCAATTCCCAATTGTATCTAAGTTTATATGTAATTTGAGAGTCGTAGTTTGGAGAAAACGGTTGAATTTCGACATTATATAGCCGTCTCTCTTAGAATATCCTACGCAAACGTTTACCAGCGCCAGTGCTTGTTTGTTTGAATTATAATAATTTCTTATTTTTTAAAATATTTATTCAAAATCTGTATAAAAATTACGTTACATAAAGTCTGCCAAACTGCATAACAGTATGTCGGAAGATGTTCTCGTCTAACAATAGATTACAATTTTTTTTTTTAATGTGCTTGTGTAAATAACTTAATTACTTAATTAAGTAAATAAGCTATACCTATTAAATAAACAGTCGAATAAAAAACAATTAATTAATTAATTCTTCCACACAAACAATCTCAACAAATGTTTTTGGGTTGTACCAATACTAGCGCTTTCTAAATTACATTTTCTATCTTCACTTATTTTATTTATCGTAACGAAACACAGTGCTCAGTTTCTGATGTAAACTTTGAATTCTTCTCATTATGCTACTTATGGTCTGCAGCCGTGGAGCCGACATACCACTTCAAGATGCTGGTGCCGTCCATGGTGGCCGGCGCCATCATCGGCAAGGGTGGCGAGACCATCGCCCAGCTGCAAAAGGACACTGGCGCCAGGGTCAAGATGTCCAAGTCCCATGACTTCTATCCTGGTAAGTGGAAATTTATTTTTATTCTAAAATAATGTATTCAAATTACATTACAACTATTTATTTTAAATTGCAAAAAAAACTGACAAGACCAGGTTAAGATTGAGACATGTTTAAAAATAAAACTGAAAACATTAAAAAGAAAAAAAGAATTTGTTGCAGTTCCAACAAAATGGAATTACTTAGTAATTATGAATTACTGTCTGCGAACCATAAATAAGAACGAAACAAACTCAAGCCAAACCATTACTCATCCGAACATAAAAAATTCGCCGACTTTCTCATAATTTTCCATTTACGGCGATCCCAAACCTCATCTACGTTCACCGGTCGTTGGAGTGCAGGCAGTTATTCCCACAACAGTTTTCAAACGTCGGCGATCAGGCTAACAAGGTTTGATAACATCTTGAGATCCATTCAGCTTACATCATGCGAGATTTTGGCTACAAATTGTTTAGGTGTGTCAAGGCCTCGAGACGTGTGACCACTGAACAGATTTACACAACAACGAATTGTAAGAATTAGAAGTGTGTATAGTAACTGTAAAATGAAAAAGGGGTTATGCATATGGTAAATTCTGGCTTAGGAAATGTATATTTTATGGTTGTTAAGATCGTGATCGAAATATTAGTGATGAAAAAATGGGTTGATTTTTGTAGAAGATAGAATCTCTCATGAATAGATCGTACTTATTCTTTATCAATGAATATTACAAATAATAATAAAACTAGGTGTAGATGGTAATCTCCATTACGCAAATATCACCTGGAACCAAACTGGAAAATGAAACAGATTTGAAACAATAGAACGGATCCTTTGCCTCTATGCACCCACGATTTAAAACAAAACATCTGCACACACGAGCTTTACTACAAAACGTAACATAGAAATAATAATGCGCAGTACGACACAGTACGCTTCATTAGAATGTAGGTCACAGTGTCAGGTTCGATTTCCGAGCCGGTGCCCCGCAGCGATGCGCATAGTCAAGCAGCTCTGATTGGACATGTCGCCTTGCTTCGCGCTAATATTGTCATTTGTGTGAATTTATCTATTTTATGGATAAATATGAATTCCAATAAGGAACAGTCTGAGAGAATCCCTTTTTTTTTCTTTCTCTCGTAGAGAAAATACTGGACCAATATTTGCAAAAATGAGTGAATCCATATAATGCGGTGGGAACCATTTATCAAGCTGAAGCAACTTCCTTTGGACAATTTATTCTGCTGCGAATGCACGTCTTTTAAATAACATATCTTCCTCCGCTATCAAACTGATATCCGTCCTCTTAGCTTGGCCAGACAAAGACAAATGTAATATAAAAATCCTCAAGTCAAATATTTTAACTTTAATATTAACGGAGTCTAGCCTACTTCCTACTAGTACAGTACTACCCAGATGATTCAGACTGTCGTCGCTTCAGTTGATCAACGAACTAAATTCAAACACTTCTAATAAAGTTGATTTCGTGTGGGTAGGTTACCATTATATTATTTATTGCATAAAGTAAAACGCCCATGCGTGCAGGCTACATATCGCACAGTATATTACATTAACAACGTCAGATTACGTCACTCGCTACTATTTCCGTGGCATTGTGTCATAGATTTTATCATTTATTGTTAAAACTCCGTAGTTTCTTTTATTTGTAATTGTGATTGGAAGAAAGTGACTTGTTTCATTTAATGAGACAGCTATATTATCATTAATGTAGAAATTTCTCAGTTAGTGACAAATGTCAATATTATCCCACTAAAAACATTCTGTAAGAAACTAGCCAAGTCTCGATGTAGCTGCGTGCTTATCTCTAAAAAGTAATGAAATCTAGGCAAAGTCGTGCCAAGTCTAAGGTTCCTTACTGCGATTTCTTTATAATTATAGTTGATGTTGTGTGACTTGGCCGTTGAACATTCTTTATACGTTAGTGGGTACAAGTCAATTTTGTTTACACGTAATGTTATATCTGTTGTACCTATGTTTGTTAAGCGAGATAATAGCCCATACTGGTATTGGTAATTGGACGCTAGTGTCTCATTTTAGGCTGTTGTTGATTGTGCAACACATACATTCAGCATTGACAATGCTGACTTCTGCTCTCTTCTTTTTGAAGCGTCAAATCGACCACCGATCTAACATAAAATAGACGTACAGACGGACTTAATGATTAGAAGTCTGTCTGTACTGGAAATATTTTTTTATACTGTTTGTTTCAAGCTCGCCTATACATAAGTATTATTGAAATACGCAGCTTTATCACGCCTACAATTGACTGGTTATTGAATCAACGTTTTCCAAGTGGCAATTTTCCATCGTCAATGGGTAGCGGTTCTGGACACAGATTGGTGTAATGGTGTCATGGAGCACCTGGTTTTGTACCCTTGTGTACTAGGCATGCGCAAAATGTGTCAGTGAAAAGAAATGAATGAAGTATATCTTTTCGATCAACGAAGTAGTCCACTCATTTAGTTCAGTACTTCATTTAGTTCTGCAAATCAGAACTAGTCCCGAGTAGTCCTTATCCTGATTGCTATGTTACGATGAATGATACACTTGACTTGATTTGATTATCTCTATTTTCCTTCATACTTTATACAGGCTTTAGGACTGTCAACCAAGAAATATGAAAACTATTTTCATTTAGTAGTGTTTTATTATTGATGTAAGCGCTGTGAGAGATTATTATTACCACCCTTAGAAAGAAGCCGTCTCTCGTCAGACCGAACGTCACCCGACCGGTGAAGCAAAGAGTACTATGATTAGACGGGTATGGTGAAGTGACACGAACGTGTACGAGTGTTACGTGTGAGGGTGTCGTCGCCTGACGCAGTGCACAGTTGATGTGAACTAAAAGAAATACTGAACTAAATGAAGTAGTGACACATTTGAAAGACTACTGAATGAGTGATAAGTTTATTTTGCGAAATGAAGTAGTTCATTTCCTTCAATCGTTCGCGAACTACCCATGTCTATTGTGTACCCTTCAACGGCCAAGTCACACAACATTAACTATAATAATATAGAAATCGTAGTAAGGAACCTTAGACTTGGCACGACTTTGTCTAGATATCATTACTTTTTACAGACAAACAAGCAGCTCCATCGAGACTTGGATAGTTTTTTACAGAATGTTTTTAGTGGGATTTTTGTAGAAACGTGGGCTAAGCAGAAGGGGAGGCATTCGCCCAGCAGTGGGACGCTATAGGCTAGATTAAATTAGAAGATGTGTCCCACTACGCTGGGTTTTTGCAATGACAGTCGATTTTTTTATGTACCAATAGTAGAAGGGGGCATTACCATATCTCTAATACAGCTGAGACCAGCTGAGGGCTCTTCATCGGATACTTCAGACCTTCGATTTTTGACATCAAATGAAGCGGCCTCTCTTGTGTTTTCTAATCAGGGTTACCGGGTGCATCTTCGATTATCCTAGTTTTTAAAGTTTTCCCTTTATGTGGCTATTAAACCCTAACTCTGTACCAAATTTCAGCTGTCTGAGTTTATGGGAAGTACTAGTTCTATTCTGATGATCATGAGTGAGTGAGTGAGTGTCATAAATGCGAAACTTTGCTTTCGCTTAACTTCGGACCTAAATGACCTACAGACTTGAAATTTTGGATTTTAAGTATGTGATATAAAGCTTACTGGATGACGAAAATTTCTGCGTTCTGGTCTTATCCAGAGGTTCTCAAATAGGTGCCTGAAAATGCGGCGAAATGGTTCCAGTAAAGAATGGTACGGCAGTGTTTGCTTCGCGTTTGACTTGGCAGGGGCACTACCGTGCCCCCCGATATTTCGGATTGGTTTCATAATATTGTGGTACGAAATACGAACCCGGATGGAAACGACTGTGAATATACTTCTGACTAATGCTCATATCCACATAGTCAATAAAGCACCTATTGTTTTGTTTACCTATATTTCTTGCTCATTATTCAGAATACTCATTCAGCTTTCTTCACCGCAGCAGAAATCCTTTATCAGGGCCCTTCCTGGTCCGTCTATCGTCAACGCGAGCATGATTGAAAAGCTTGTTGTTTCATCCAACGCAATATTTGAAAAAGAAACAAGAGTGAGAACGCCATAATATCGAAGGAAAATTGACGCGCGAAGATTTCACAAAACTTGATCCAGGAAATACTTACATGTTTTTGAAAATGCCGTACAGTTTTTTTTTTTGTCATTTAGAATCTACATTACATGTGTAAGGTTTTTCTATACTTAGATGTTTTCTTTACTTTTCCAATGTGTGAGTACACTAGCACTTCGCCCGCGACTTTGTCCGCGTATATTTTGTAGTCCTCTACCCCTTTTAACCGGTCGTTTTAGAAACTAAATGATTCGGATATTTTGACTTCATTTGGGTTAATCCAGATACGCAGTGTGATCCTCCCCCAAATACTTAATTACCCCCTTTTGCTGGTACCTTTTCGCAAAACCCAATTATAGAAGGACCTGAATGTGCTGAAGCACTTCGCCCCCGACTTCGTTAGCTTAAATTTTGGACTTTCCCCCTACAAATTTCACCACCCCCTTTAAATGATAGTAACAATGATTATGGTGTTTATTATTTATTTATACATAACTATAGGTATTCGGACCAAGTTTCAAGTTAATTAACCGAATTAATAAAAATGTCAAATGTACTGTATTCCCTCTTTTCATCATTATTCCCCACAGGGGAAATTTGTGAAATCGTTTGCTATGTTTTCGTAACATGACTCAAAGATTATTTAAATCAATTTTCACGTTAATCAAACCACGCAGTAAAATCCTCCATGTTGTCCCAGAACACGTGAATGAGAATCATAGAATGACCTGAACTGATGGTCCTGTAATATATAAAGATTTTTGTTGCGATAGCATGTGTATGTATGTAGATGACATGCTGGCATCCTGTCAACTTTCATTCGTTTTTTAAAACGAACTATTTTAGTACACATATCACAAATGCCGTAATTGTGACGAAACAAGACGTAGGGGCATCCTATTTATACAAAACACATTATCAACAAAATGAACGAGTAAAAGATAGCAATGACCAGCGCACGCGCAATGAATGACATTAATTATCCTGACCGTGTGTCCTGTGCCAAATTGGTTGATGTAGTTTTGTCAAAAATTTAGGTTAACTGGTTAACTAACTCCTCTCATTTGCTGATTGGGTCGTCTGGAAATAAACGGTAAACACCTATTGACGGATGCTGCGGCGTTTTTTATGGGAGAACAGTTTGTAGTGGTTTTGAAAAAAAAAACATCAATCTGAATTATTTGGGAGCACAAGTATTATTTTTCTTCAACGGTAACCACATCGACCTGGTTGTAAGCCTTCGCTTGATCGAGCTATTTGCTTGTTTCCAGTACTATTCTTATTAAATGCAACAGCGACGTTGTGATCTTATTTTACTACACCTACAAAAATATTACGACTGAAATGCTAAACGTTCTCATCTTGTTTCATATTTTATTAAAGAAACTGACATTGTTAGTTAAGAGTTTTAGAACGACCTAAGATGTTTCTCTCATTAAATATCTAATATTGACTCTATTTATTGACACTAACCATTAGTGAACAAAAGTCCACAAGTACACATAAAGTGTTAGGATTGATATCTCCTATTTACTTTGATGTTTTTATTTATATCAATGTCGAAACGACCTGCTCTACGTTGGTTTACGCCCAGCTAATAGTGCTCGCTGAGTAGGCGCCTATAGAATATAGACTAAACAACACACCACGTCTGTTTGTTAGTAATATTAGTGCCGCAGGAGTGGGGCCACTGATATTGTGTCATATAATTTATTGGTGGAACATTAAGATGATTGATTGAATAGAAGGTGGCTTTTTTTACTCTGTTAGGGATTGTGTTCTGTAACAGGCTTCTTTTTCTTTTCTTGTTTGATCCATATGCAATTTATGTGGGTTTACTGCTATATCTAGAGTGTACCTTGGCTGGACGTACTTAAGTAACGGCACTCATTAATTCACCATAAAATATTAAGTATCAACCTAATCTTTTGCAGAATATCCGGTAAAAAAGTAAGATGTTTCTGGTTCCTTCGTCGCATTAATTTTGGCCTAAATGGCGCAATGGTGTACGTCTGCTCCGTGTCGTGAATTTTATTCCTGCATCAGATTTTTTTATTATCCTACAGAGTACAGATGTACATTCCGTGTGTGGATGTTTGTGTACGTGATTTGTGCTTGTAACGACTCCCACGAGTCACGAAACGAGATAATCCTATTCTGGACTATGTGAAGTGTTTATGTTTGTATTAATGCCACTGTTACTCAACCAGTATCTCGAACAACAAACAAATAATTCATTCATAACGTAAGATCAGTTAGAAGAAGATACTATTTACTATACACAAATTATTGCGTTCTTCTCTCTACAATATCCGCAGATTATCTCTGTCTAGATGAAGGTTTATGCAAAAATATACAAATGTAAGGGACTGTCATCGACATTCCAGCCACAATGATTTTGACATGTTTCAATTGAAAGTGCCAGCAAAAAATCGAAGCAGATTGTGTCCTATTTCATTCTCACAAGTATGTTAGATTCTAATCTAAGCTAATTTATTTCTAAAGAGTGCAAAAACTCAGACCTTCAAAAGCTGACACACCTTTTCTTTGCTCAACACACGTTATTAACTGTAAAATAAATTCAGAATTAACTCGGCCTGTCCTTGACCGACGCTAAAAGCGTGTAATCTGCTGAGCTTGGAAAAACAAGCACGACAGTGGTGCATATCGGCAATGTTGGCGTGACTAGCATTCGTTCTGTTTGCACTTTTGCAACTTTATTTATACACTAAGGCACTCTGCTCATGTGAGTGATGTATGATGCCCAGCCATCGACAATGTGAGCTCGCCAGCCTCATGTCTTTGACTACGGAAAGAGGCAGCCCGGATTGGGGAAGTAGCTTCAAAATAGGTCATGTTGTTGTTTGTCTTGGGTGCTGAAAGAATAGAATAAAAAATATTTAAAAAGAAGAACAGCAAAGCATAAGTAAAGCAGTAGTAGTGATGTAAATATCATCTAGATTGTCCAGTTTTGTACGAAACTAATACTCATATGGTACGAAACTAATCCACCTAGTCACCGCATTGGTAACAGCCGAACAAAAAAGGCGATCAACAACATGCAGGAAAAACATTTGAACAAATATTATCGTATGCTCGTAAATTATTAAGATAAAACTCCGGAATTCAAGATTGAAAGTGGTATAGCCTTGACTACTGCGATGTCATCAATGTGTCTGGGAGCTTAACAACAGGTTCTTCATTAGCGATACTTAGGTTAAAGATCGTAATACTTTGTCAAAATGACACATCGAAAGATTTCAATTTTTACATGTTATATTTTACATGCTATACAGTTTAAACAATAGAATATAAATTAATCGCAAAATGAGAACATGATCATAAAAACGATCTTGGGTTGTGTTGTAACCAACGATGGCTCATTTCGACTGCTCCTAAATGGAGTCAGCTTTTGTAGGTTTATATTCAAGTCAAGTCTTTTTGTTTCGGGCAGATCCAAATGCAGTTATGTTAATTGAACCTATTCACTTTCACGCGTTGACCGTGGTGTTAGCGTCCGAAGTCATGGCCAGTGACCGAAAGTGTCAGCGGAGAATCCGTACCAGTTGAGCTTCGTATTTATGCTCAAAATAACTCAAAAATGGTTAAAAATGTACAGTTTTTTATAAAATTCCTGTCATTTAGTTGCGGGTCGTTTGCTGACCTTACCGAGGCCATATGAGAGAGTATACAAAGAGATATATTTTCCATAGAGCATTCATATTTTGCAAAACGAAGATTAAAACATAATTCGTCTGTTCCCGGGTCAAAGCTGAAATGTATGAAACAATCCTGCCTAGTGTTGTTGCTGACATTTCGTTTGCAACCCTTCTCACGTCCAACTCTCAGACCGTGTTTTTATTTAACAAAATAACTTGATAACGTATTTTTGCGGTAAAGGGAGAGTAAGTAGAGACGGCCAGTTTAGTGACAATCACTGTGATAAATTATTCTTGTCTCCTTTAGCCTTATAAGACAGCTACAAAACCAACCATTTCAAAGGGATGTCTGATATCGTCCACTGGCACCGTTCAGTTTGAAAGACAAAGGCTTCATTCCGCTTTGGATTTCAAGTAACCCGTGAATACAAACAATGTGTCACACGAGAATGAACTTAGTTTTGAACAGCTATCTATCTATTTAAAACACTGCATGTGCAAATCAAATTCAACAAATACCTTGTTTGCTGCAACCGACAACTGACGTTATAGTAACTGTCGTTAAACCCGGCGACTGTGTAACTAATGGCTGCGCAGGCACACATTATATCGCTGAAAGGGAAATTAACTTTTATTGAAAAAGTAAGTAAGTTTTTTATTTGTTGAAACATGGTGTACATGATACATTGCATGCAAGTTATTATAGAGGTACAGAAAAGTTCTAACATGTTCAGTCACATATCGTGGCGTACAAATTGGTAGGAAGAGATGGTGCATAACATGGAGATTCAAAGAAGTCATTATATAAATAAGTCAATAAAATATGAATTACAATCATTAAAATTTCAATTCCAAATTACAATAAAACATACAAAATAAAAACATGTCAAAAAATTCAACATCGTCATCTCAAAAACTAAGAAAATTGTCCTCTTCCATAAACTCTGCTATAATGTAATATGCTCTTTCAGTTAGTAAACTCTTCAGTTTACTTCTAAAAGCAGATTTATTGAATGTTTTCCACGATTTGGGCAATTTATTAAAAATGGTCGGAGCCATGCAAAATATGCTCTTACGCATAAGGGTTGTTTTAGCGCCGTGGTTGAGTGCGGAAATAGAAAAGACGTATTCTGTTTGACAGGTTCAAACAGAACACGTTCTATCTATTACGGTTCCGTTTCAGTACAAAGCAACAATGTTTCTTTATCTTTCTTTTCATTCTCATTAAAAAACCCATGTCGTCCATTTACGAAATCTTATGACTTTATTATCAGAGTTTTTGTTATTACGACGATTTTCTTCACTGTCTACGGTTTCACCTTTGACTGACCTAATGCTATCTTTAACATTATACTGCTATGTATATGTATTTATCGGATGGTTTTTAATAGGTTTCTTTTCATCTTTATTTTTCGACCATTCTATTCTTATTTGAATAATAGCTATTTCTCCATTATTCACCAGCGACTATGTTCAGTACTAAGTTCATAAATGTAAATGTTGAACAAGTTTTAAAATTTAAAATATTCTCTATTCAAACCCAATGTGTGAGCACACTCATCATCAGCACTTCACATTTCTCTGCCTTGTCATCTACTACATAAAGATGATAATCGCTTGTGTTTTCGACTAGTTGTAATACAGGAATCACACAGATTTTAGAAGTGATCGGTTTTTGTGTATTTTAATCGAAATGTATTCGCATATCGATTGGGTTACGTCACGAGCATCGAGTCGTCGCGAGCAGTCCGCGGTCCTTGAACAATGTTATATTGTTCCCTCTAACTTCACTAGTGAGATAAGTCTGCTTTATTACCTTATCTATCTTTTTGTACTTCATTCTTTATTCTTTTCTATTATTGTTCATTATCTTTTCTTATTTTATTTCAGTAATTTTATGTCAGTAATCATTAAAATTACTGTAGACCGGAAAATTACTGGAGTGAGCGATTCTTTACACCTTAACATTTTTCCCAGTGTTTGAAAATTAAAAAATAATACTTCCAATGTACTTATTCGTCTGTTAGTAAGTATTCATGTACATAAACATTTTTAACATTTCCGTTTTACTCGTGTAACTTGAGAAGCCACTTTGAATTTTGATGTATCATTAACCTAATTAGGCATACAAAAGAATACAGAATATGTTGGTAATTTAACCGTACCTACTTCATTTAAAGTATCGAAGCTGAAGCAATCTAAGACACATGTAGTAACGTCATCATTAAAATAAACTTAAGGGGCGTGAGTATCATCATGGGTATCATCGAGAAAAATATTTACAAACCTATTCTGTACATTAATTGGCCGAACTTGCGCGGCATAAGCTTTTTGAACTATTCGTTTAAGAGACTAATAATACCCAATTGATATGATCCAATTCAATTCTGTATCATAAAGTTGGCAGGACAACCTTTTTTTTTCAACCTTTATTGTCCTGCGGCTGGGCAACGTTCTTGCCTTCTGACTGTTTCTTCCCACTGTTTCTTGTGCGTTGCTTTCTCCGGCAAATCATCCGTTAACGCATCTAAGTCATCACGCCAGAATTCCTTCGCCTCCCTCGGCGACGACGCCCGTCTTCTGGCACCCACTGCTTGGCTCAACGGTTATTTCGACTACCCAAAATCACTTCATTTTACAGATTAAAGAAATATCGCTGACACTTCCGTGGTCCATTAAAATTAAGATGTGTCGTTCGTAAGTGATCGTCAAAATTCGGATTTGAAACGATCGATCCAATGCGGATAAGTGCGAGACTTATCTCCAGAGATCACCGCATTTATTACTCCGATTCGTACAAGTGTTTCCTTCGACGTAACTGTTTCAAAGTAACTGAGCCATTAAGTAGATGGCAGCGGACTTAAGTCATTACGGGCTCCCATGAGCATTACGGGATTTCAGACATCTTTATCAAGCTCTGTGGGTTTTAGAGGAAGAAATGAATGTGTCGAATGTTACCCTAGGAATGGTACGTTTATAACTGTGGCTTTCTGAAATGATATAGCGCTTCTAGGCTTCAATGAAATATGAATATTTCTGTCAGCAATTGTTTAAAACTCGACCTTTCTGGATGCCATAGTTTAACTGTTCGGTAAATTTCCTAGGTAGGCTATAGACTCTACTAGGACAACATTCTAATAAGACAAACTAAATATTTACAATGTTATGCTGATAGTGTGCCTGTGGTTTATCTCGCGTGCAAATCGCAAGAGTGATTGAGGAAAAAGGTAACAAATAATAATATGTGCATTCGGCCGCCTGTCAGTCCCTGCATTCTTTCTGGGAATTCAAAAGGTTTACTTACTCATCTGTTACTTAATTTCCAGTTACTTTGTAACGAGTGGCTCGGTTTATTAAAATTATACTTTTTTTGCCTATAACATAGGTACCTATGGTCAAACAATGGAATCACTGGAATAGGCCGGAAATATTCTCCTGTATTTGCTTTTCAGCTTAGTCTTGAATACCTTGTACTACTATCAGTAAACAAACTCAAAACCATTTAACACGACCAAGTTTCCTAAATATGTAACTTCACCACTCAACCGTCATACAGGCGCTCATCCAATTTGTATAATCCCTTTGAACCCTTTTTACGATACCACGAATAATGAAGATGAGCTCCCAGAATAAGAGAACCCAACATGGCGCTGACGAAGACGCATTAAGGCTCTTACAAACGGGCGCGACACGCGACGCAATATGCGGACGACACCGCTCTACCAAACTTATTTCAGTAAGTAATAGTGCAGAAATCTAATATGCGAGGTGCATTCTAAAAACTGCAATTTTCCAATGAAAAGTCAAGGTGAAACGTTCGTAACCCTGATGTCACCGTTGCTAAAATAAAAGTGAATACATTAACTGCAATAGATTACGTTTAAAAATGTCCAAAAGTTGGCTGAGAGTGGCTAGTGTTAATTTCGTTATTTGCAAATGACGAAAGAATTTGACTTTTAATTCGACTGAAGTGGCTTTGACTCAATAGTATAGATTTATATTTGACCATGTTTTTAAACTTCGGTTAGTGGGGCACTATTAATATTACCTAATGTCGTTGCTTCTTTCCATATACATGTCAGTCAAGAAAGAAAGAAATTAAATTAAACTTAATTTAGTCAATGATGTTGTTGGGGATAAAGGGCAAAAACTTAGACCCGGTCACGAGCAAGCTTCTGTTAAATGAATGAATGAATGAAATGCACCGACCCCAGCGTGGTTTGACCAGACTCGATTAATCGAATGAACCCCAAGATTTGCACTGGGCCCTGAAGCCTCATGCTTCATGGTGCTACAAGGACCAATGCATATCAAGGAATAGACCGGGGGGTACTGTAATGGTAGGGAAGACGTGCCCATAGGATAGGAAGGATTAAGAGCCTACGGAGTATGCACCCTAACGTAAGCATGGGATTAGTGGAGAGGCGGGTGATATTTGTCTGTGTGGGCATCTTTTAACGACGTCACAGCAGGATTGATTCAGGTCGAGCTTCATCGGTGAATCTTTAAGCGGGGTTGAGCTGGTTTCTCGGCTCTTTTCTGTCACTGCTCTGCTGTGATAAATGTAGCTCTCCTTTTCAATGTCTTCGTCTGAGTTCTCGCTACTGACCGTTTCCAGTTTTTGTACGTCTCGTTAGCGGCGTTCTTGATCTTCCACCGTGTCAAGCTTCTGTTAAATGATATAAAAATTATCAACATTTATTTAATTAACACGGTTTAAAACCAATTACAAAAATTAAAGACTCAGTTTGTATAAACACATGCATTTTCTTGTTCTCACGCACTATTGTCTACATTTCTCCTTTCGCAGGTCTGCTGGAAGAAATTTCTTAAGAAATAAGCAGTAGCTTTGCACTCAATACTAATATGTTGTATCTCTATCAATTTTACTGTGTGTAGGTACCTACATAATTGTAATAAAATAAATAAAAAGGAAAAAATATAAATTCATCAAGTTCAGGTAAAAAGTTAACAAGACTTAGATAGATCATCACCAATTCCGTTCGCCTAACAAATAAACTTATTCCACTTCATTGCTTCATTGTAACTTATAATATCACCAAGATTGAAGCACATATACTCAATACTCAATATCTTTATTGCTTTACCATAATTTGTACTTCGGTGGTAACTATATAATAGAGATCATTATGGACCCTGTAGGGCACAGCAAAAGTTTAGGAGAGAGGAAGCCCTGTTTCAGGAGGCAATCAAGTAGTATTTATAATACCAAATTTTAACTACAATATAAACAAAGTCAGGAGGTCGCGAATAAGGTAATAACATTTCGCTTAACCATTATTTTGTACTTTATCTGCAAAATGTACTACAATATTTTAGATTATTTTTAGGTACCTGTACATGTATTATATCCTGTTTATTAATTAATTTATATTATTTCCTTCGAATAGTTGTTATGGATATATTATTATAATAATCATTTACTCAATGCGAACAAAACTAAATGTCTTAAGTTCTCATTACCAAATGTACCCCAAGTGGGTTTAAATTTAAAACTTGATGGCAAGAAAGTAGATGCTATTAATGAAACTGTATTTCTAGGAATTACTTTAGATTCAAAATTGCAATGGGGCGCTCACATTAGAGCTCTTTCAGGTAAATTAAGATCAGCTGCAGTAAGAAAAATAAGGCAGTTGACTGATATAGCCACAGCTAGGTTAGTATACTTTGCTTATTTCCACAGTATTATGACTTATGGCGTTCTGCTGTGGGGATCAGCAGCTGACGTAGATTCAATTTTCATTTTACAAAAGAGGGCAATCCGCGCGATCTATGAAATTGGTCCTAGCGAATCTCTTAGAAACAAATTCAAAGAAATTGATATACTAACTCTGCCTTCTCTATATATTTCCATAATATAAATACACGTAGTAAAAATGAAATCGTTATACCCAAATTTAGATTAACCAAAACAAGCAAATCATTTTTGATAAACAGTATCCGCTTTTATAACATAGTTGCCAAAGTCGGTTACAGAACTTAGCGATGGAAAGTTCAAAACCCACATCAAACGTGTCCTTATCAAAAAAAACGTACTATAAGATTAAAGACTACGTCGAAGACAATAAAGTTTGGCAATAATTCCCTCTGCACATGTGGCTTCCCTGGTACCTCATAAACGGCATCACTATGTAAATTTCTAATAACTGCTCCCAAATAATGGTGTTTAATTTTAATTTTTTATTATTAGATATTGACTTATAAATAACTCTGACATAATATTTTCATTATTTGACATTATATACCTAAAATTTTTAATTAGTTTTGATTTTATTCTATTAGATTATTTCTATATTTTGTAAATGTGAGAACGTCGTAGGCCTTGTGGATTGTAAATTTATATACCATTGTCTATTTGTTTAACATATGTTACTTTTTGACAGGGCTACACTGTCCTCCCATACCTATTAACACTGTAACTAAAAAATATTGTAAAAGACAAATATTTTTAAAAGAGTAACCATGGAGTTTCTTGCCGGCTCTTCTCCATAGGAAACGACCAATTGGAACCGTGCACCTAGAATCTGACGCTTCATAAGTGCCCATGTATGTGTTATGTTATGTTATGTGAAATAAAATATTTTGATTTTGATTTTATTACACACAATTATCATTAACTACATAACTACAACAGGTTTTCCATCAGTCCTCGCTTGCCTGTAATGACATTAGAACTCGTTCGAACAATAAAGGTTAATTACAAATTAATGTTACATCCAGAACACGACGATAACTTTGTTCCATTGTTCAGTCGTGATAAAAACTAGATGGTTTAAGTATACCAGCATTTTTATACTATTATTCAGGTTCCTTTGTAAAATGTAGGCTACAGAGCCATCAATGTTACGTAAAAGCGACATTGGATCTGATATCTTTTGTCGTGCTTGGTTGGAATGAAAATGTAATCATGCATGACAATAAGGGATTATCCTCGGCCCTATGCTGAACGATGCTGTATATGTATAAATGATGGCCTTAAATGGGAGGTCAAAGGGTTGTAGTGAGTAGTGACCACAGGCAGAATAAATTGTGACTAAAGCTTATCCTACCCGAAGGACAAAAACTATACAGTAATACATACTGACTCGGGATTAGGAGAAGAAATTGTTTGAGAAGACATGAAAAATAAAACCAGCCAGAGCTCTACATTTAGTATTCGCTTAGATTGTATAGTTTCTTGTCTATTTCTCATTCCGTTGGGATGTTTCCGATTCCATAGGAAGTTATACGAACTGGATATTTTAACGCAGGTGGGTAATTCTAATAATTTGCATTGTTGTGTATTTAAATTCGTGTAGGTGTAATGTACAAGCGGGGGCGAAATATGGTATTTGTATAGTATTGTTTAACAACCCAGCATAAAAATGGTATAACCTCGAAAATATTTTTTGTCTTTTCTTTCAAAACGTTTGGTAAGAATACGTAAAGCCCCGTTCTAATAGTTGTTTAGTTTTTCCCAAGTGTTTCTCAAGCTTGAGGGGGATAGGTAAGAGCTAAATGCGAAACTCTATTTTATAATAAAAATAAAAAATGATGTTGTCAAAGTTACAATTATTAATAATAAAAAAACAATAATAATTGTAACTAGTTCAAATAAATAAACGGTACAAATATTTGAAAAGCGTTTACATTTCTTTTTATTTGATCGTCGACGCTCACAGATGACAGATACGAAGACCGTTTTACGACAAATGAATGCAGTCTACTCTACTGATCATAAACTATCTGTATCTACTAGGTATAAATAATATTTATTTTAATGGCAGTTGTCGGCGGTGATAAATTACGATGATGATGATGTTCACAATGTCATAGAAGACAACATTCTGACTTGTTGGTCAAGTGTAAATGTCTCCTGCTTCCTTGGTCATAGTTTTATTCACATCTCATACCAGAGTTACAGCGCCACTTTCCTTATTATTTAAATTGTCAGACAAATGTCACAAACATTACAACATTCTTACATTCAGCCAAGATTTAACTAATAAAAATACTTATAACCGAATCACCTTGACCGACCACATTCAAATGAGCAGTAAAAAAAAACTAAAATGTTCAAAGCTTGTGCGACTGTAGTTTGTTCGTCATCGTCATTCGTCAACGGACCTGTCATTCGCACGTCGAAGAAATATTAGAATATAGAACTGCATGTTGGCTGCTGGCATACTTCTCGAAACCTTGACCCAAAAATAACAAAACATTCGTCTTGACACCGTGACATCGAAGTCTAGAAGACTTTTTGTTCACGAATGTGTGAGAGCTATAGTTCTGCTGCGGATATCACTTTCAGTTTTACCTACTAGGCGCGCAAGAAGTTGAGGCGTTATGAAACAACGTCAGAACGTGACGCGAACTACTCCGTCACATATTAATGACATTTTTCAATTGTATTAACCAAAGCCATGCAAATTAAAAGACAATATTTGCACTCGATATTCAGTCCAACAATGAATTCGGATTCGTTGCCTTGATCTCTTTTTGTAAACATAATAATGAATATGGGATCGTATCTCATTTATTTGAGTTATACCAGTATTCTACTTTCGAGCAGATTGCAAATAGACCGAGTCGCTGTGTTGTGTTCTTGTATACAGGTTTATTGTATACGTTATCGAGGATTATAAAACACTATCAGCTTGCCATGTGCTGTCATCTATTGACTGACTTAGACATAATAGAACTTATCAAGTTTCTAACATGAAGGAGGTAATATTAACACAACCAGCTCTCTCAAAAAATTAAATGTAATAATTATATTACTTAACATAAACCAAAATTCCTTGTTGAAGTACTAGTTCATACCTACGACGACGTTTTGACATTGCTAACGGTTATTATGAAAATAAAATGTTCTGAATAGCTGACCTAAATACTATGAGCGTAACAAATGATTTATATCAAAGCAAACTACTTGATATTCGAGTGTTTCGTAACGGAGTGTGTAAACATATCGCGGAATATCTTCGCGAAGTACTACAATAACTCAATAGCATATATAATTGGATAATAGTGATAATCTTTCTGTATGAGCGCGGCCTTGCGCTGACCGTGCCGGCAACCCGGCCGAGTGTGAGTACAACACCGCGTGCGCAACGCGATGCAACTACACATCAATACAATTTAGCGGGGCTGCACCAAACAAATGTTTGCGCCAAATGCGGGGACAGATTTTAGTACTGCTCACATTGGTGCCAACACATTACCAACCTACCTATTTCTAACTCGGTACAGTTTTTTGGCCCACTGTTCTCAATTATCTTAGCATTGGACTAATAGCAAGCAATGACATGTTTCAAACGATAATAGGCTTTAAATTTTTACATATTAGGATTTAGAATTGTTTGTGTTAGCTACCAATCCAAGGTCAAGGGAGTTACTCAATAAGACCGGTTGTGTATGACACTGTTTGTTCGTTGCATAATTCCCCGCGGCTTGTGTTCACGACGACAAAGATGTCTTGTTATACTCGTTTCTATATTTCTTCCATTTTACGTATCAATAAAACCTTTTTATGCGAGACTGCTTTTAGTTTTCCTTTTCTAATGTGGCGGATGTGACGCAAGCCGCAAGTTATGCTAAGGTTTTGCTGCGGGTAAATTAATAGATAGATGTTAATGTGTAACTGTGTTTGACACGTATAAAAAGGTAATAAAAAGTATTTGTAATGTAACACAGTAGCCATTGCCTCAAAGCAACGGCCTTGGATACAACAGGAAAATTGTATCAACTGCTGCCAGAGCTAGGCACCATGCCTAGCTTAGCATTAGTTGAAGTTCTTCCTTCACCGCCACCATTCTCCTGGAAGTGTCAAGCGCTTTGGTTTTGTTTTCCGAAATTGATCTCACATAACATAACATCACGCCTTGTTTCCCCGAAGGGTTGGGCAGAGGAGAGAAGAAGCATTATTTGTTTAACAAGTCTAAAAATATATATGTACCTATAGCACACCCACATTTCGCGAGTTATGTTTAATTACCATGTAATAGGGGGCGAGCCTATTCCCATCAACCGGGCACAAATCCAGACTCAGGGCTGCTACTGAGAAATTCCTGATAGAAAAACCCAATGACACTTTGCCCGACCTGGGAATCGAACCCAGGACCTCATGCTCAGCGGTAGCGATTGCGACCACTAGACCAACGAGGCGGTACAAATTGATCTCACGTCCGTCTGAATCTCAGGAGTATACCTATCTCCTAAGCGCACGCTTGGAGGGGGGCCAGTTCCCACTTCGCTGGAAGACGAGGAAACTGGTCCTCATTAAGAAGCCGGGGCGCCCTGCGGACTCTCCGTTCGCTTACCGACCCATTGTGATGCTTGACGAGGTGGGCACGCTCTTTGAAAGAGTCATTGCAAACCGCCTCGTTGGGCGGCTGGTGCGGGTGGGGCCGGATTTGGCGGAGAGCCAGTTTACCAAACTCTACGGTGGACGCAGTCTTCCGCAGCGAAGGAGGAGGCGGAGCGCGTGAGGGAGAGAGCCTTGCGCCCTCACGCCCCAAGTCGCCGCAGGAGACGCCCTGGGCGTCGGGAATCGCAATCAGATTCCCGGCCAACGTAGGCACGGGCTTGCGGACGGCGAGCAATGGGTAGCTCGCCGTCCGGCAGGGACCAGGCCCGGGTCGACGGCGCGTCGTGTTCCACGCGCGCCTCAAAGAGATGTCAGCACAAAATAGGGCCGACGCCTCAGGGTCGTGGGTAATTCGATAGAGATGGTTATCTCTGGCCTTGGCACAGGCAACTGAAGGAACACGGGTGGGTTTTAGTCAGTAAAACTCTGACACGCCCTCCCGCTCCACCCAGAGCAGGAGAAGTCATTTGATGATTTCCCACCCAAAAAAAAAAAGGAGTATACCTATTCCAAGAGTAAGCCTTGTCAGGCTTAGAAAAAGGGTAAAGATTAACGGAAGCTTACAGATCATTATTTAGATAAACAGTTTCAGCAAATCATAAAATTACAAGTTACTGCCGTTAACTAATCCATATCTCCAACGTTGTGATTTACAACTAAGTCTTTCTTGACTCTTTCTTGCAGAGAGCCATGCCCATTAGTGCAAGTTTATGTCCTGGTGATAATTAATAATGGAGGAAATTCTAACCCAAGTGGAAGTTAAGGGCCATATATATATGGAAATACAAAACTCATCGCGGGACGATTAGTATTATTCCAAAGTCGAAAACATTATGGCTTCATCAAGGCGTTCGAAACAGGAAAATATTAATGTTAATTTGACCGTATATCGGAATTTATAGACGCTATCAAGGTAATTAACTAATTCCAGCAACATTCGCCAATAAGAATCTAAGCTAACAATACCTGCCATATAATTGCATTCATGATTATTATTGTGTTATCTTAATGTGTAAGGCCAGTCTTTGGACAAAGGCAAGATTTTGGTCAAGTAATTTATCAATTCTATTATTTAATCTAATCATTCAATTAAAGTTGATTTTTTAAACGACATAAAATTGCAGTAAATTGGTCAAATTAAATTGCAACAAGCACCGTCATAGATATTCTAAGCAAGTTGTAGTAATAGAAACACACGTTTACACGGCAGGTGTAACGTAAGCGTTGCATCATCAAGAGGAACAAATTAGCTCATCACCGAGAAATATTGAGAAACACGCCTGTAATGTTACTTGTTTTGCGATGTGGCTGATACGATTCATTAATCAGCTACATTCACGTAATCATTTGATGATACTTTGGTTGGATAATACCAAGTTCCCACTCCCAGATTACTTTTAGGCATGTAAGGAGTTAATAATCATTCAGGACGCCTCTGAGAGTCGCCAAACATTCTCAAACAAAGAAGAAGCATTAACTCAAAAGCATTTATCTCTATCATAAAATCAAAGGGAAACATTAGTTACAAACACCATTAATCTTCCATCAAACTTAGCAAAATGAAGTCTTGATAAAATCACAATAATACTTTGGTCCAAATAACGCGTGTCGGTGGCCTATTCATTCGGGCACAAAGCTGGCCCGCCCGGCCGAGCGATCAATAATGCCAAAACACCGGGTGCCGTTCCCCATAACCCTCCAGCGCTGATAGCCGACCTCTAAACCTTGATTAGCTTGAATCTCCACCAAAGGGATTTGGAAAATTGGAATCTTAACTGTAATTGCACGATTTGGAGCACCTTGTGGCAAATGATAATATGTATTTTATAGAAGTCACATTTTCCCTTTTATGATTCAGAATAATTCCAAATGGAAATGGATTATTTTCGTTTGTGGCGTGTCGCGATTAAATTCAGAACAAAGAAAAGGCGGTGATAGCCCTGCAGCCGTCAATAATAAATTTTGTTTACTTCATTTAACTTTAACTCGTTAGGGTAATTCGCAAATAAATTGAGAACTACCGATGAATAATAAAAGTTAAAAGATTTAATTAAAAATGCTTCTTCAATTAAAAAGATTACAGCACATCAACATTCCTTTCAATTAATGTCGAAATTTCCTCTTTGCAAATGAAGTGTACCAGTTTTAATGGGCTCATATAACTCACTGCACCACCGGCGCACCGCCCCCTATCTCGACAGTTTGCCAGATTCTGGCGAGCGTTGGATCGCTTTCCGTAATTTTTGGGACTATTTATAAATTGGAGGAAAGTGCTGTATTTCAGGAAAGCGCAGGTTCATAAACGTCCATGAAATGATCCTTACAAGACAATCAGATTCTAGTCTTTGAAATACCTTCTCTTAGTGGTAGAAAAACGCATTTCAATTAACCGAAATGTGTTTCTAACTTGCTTAATGCAGTCCAGAACTCAAGGAAAGTCCTGAATACTGTGATGACACAATTCTGAAAGCTTCTTATTTAAATTATTTTGAATTCTAGCATGAAACATAAATTTATTAAAACTAACATGAAGCGGAACATGTTCAAAGATTTATAATCAAATATGCTTTCATGGAATTAATATTTAAAATTGATCTTGTAGTTATTTGCAGCTTTAGCTTGGATTGGAATGAATGGTATATTCACATTGCAATCATCAACATTACGTTATCTATCTAACAGAGGGCTTCATTTTTTCCGGTAGTTAAACACGGATACATTAGTTTTTCTGTTTTGATGCGAAAATACGCTTCTTAAATAAAAACGTGGGGTAGGAAGGAAATGTTCTTGAATTTTAGAGTTAGATTTACGGGGCAGGTATACATTGATGATATGCTGATTGTTCAAAAATGCCTCCGAAAGAAAATCCCTACGGGACCCTTGAGATAAAGCAAAATTATATTAGACGGATAAAGTAGTGTAATTATTAACGCTTATCTTCCTATCCGGTCCTTTGCGAACAGAAGGACCAGAAAATAATCGGTTGTTTTAAACCAGCCCGCAGAAACATTTACAAGAACAATCATTAGATAGCGAACAATACGATTTTAATTGTACGATTTTGCTTTATTCTAAACAAAACATTTGAACATGGTCTTGTTTGTACACGGTTTTCGGTATAATTATCTTATTTCGTAATGGACTTAATACTTACCTGGTATTTTGTCTCTTGTCAACAGGCACAACAGAGAGAGCATGCCTCATCACCGGCTCCGTCGATGGAATCATGGTTGTCCTGGACTTCATCATGGACAAGATCAAGGAGAAGCCAGAGCTGGTCAAACCTTTCCCGGAAGGCGTCGACACGAAGATGCCTCAGGATAGGGATAAGCAGGTATGACTGAACACTTTTATGAACATTTTAGAAACCGAATACATGGGGTATGTTGTGAGAAATCAATACTAAATTGTAATACAGTTTCAAGCTACGAGGAAGAAAGTAGTCAAAGCAAACGTGCGACATTGAGCATCTATTTATGAGCGTGAAGAGTTCAAACTCCGGCTAACTTTTACATTGTTTGCTTGTGTGCGTGCTTCCCCAGCGAAACTTGAAAAAGACATATCAAAAACTGATTTAGACATTTCACAACCGAAATCCTTTAACATAACGACGCTGAATATAATAGCATACATTTCTTACAACAAAACATTAAGGATCACTCTGATATTTTAATTTACGGATGTGACCTTTTTGCCGTGAAAAAATTAGCCAGTTTCCGTCCTGTTTTTCGACTTAGATAACCCCCGAACCATATTTGATAATGTCTCGACACGTAAGCAAAAACTGGGGTATCTTCGGTCTTCAATCATCGCATTACGCCTGTCATGGCGTCCGCATACAGAAACGGGAGTGGCGCATAAATTGTAAGCAACGGTACGGTACGAAAAGAGAATTAGACGCCATTTAGACGAAACACATAAATAAGTGTAATGTTCGGCTCGTCTCGTGTATCGTGCCATTATTTTATACGGATTTTGGATTTAGGAAGTGTGGAATATGTGGGTGGCTACGATTTTATTCGTCTCTTTTTATGGAATAAATTATCCCTGTAAAGCTTCAATTTTATACTGCTCTTGCGTCTATTGGGTCCTTATAAATCTGAACTGCTACCAGTACAGTTTATTGCCGCATACCTACTCGTATTACCCCGCCCCAATTTTAACGGCTTCTAATTTTGCATGTTAGTACTGCATAAAATTCAGCATACAATGTAAAGGGTTATAAACATTTTGTATTACACCGACACTTGAAAGTACACAGTGTAAAAAATTGTACCGAAATGTACCTACATAGATCCGTTCCGAGTACTGCGCCTTGAATGCTCGCGCGCGCCGCGCTGTGCCAAGCTGTTATATTTACATATTTGTTCAGCCTCTTCGTTACATTGTTGTGTATACTATGTGAAGCGTACTATGTATGTCAGGGTGGTAGATCTGAGCCAGAAATTCAGTTTCGTAGAAGTCTTTACTGCGGGTAGCTGCGTTCTTCGATGTGCTAGCGTTAGATTTTTATGAATTGAGAATTCTCATAGGTTTTCCAACTTGAATTAGTTGAATGTGTCAAATAAGATTTCAAGACATGAAGTTCGTGCGTTGTGACGAACTGTGATCACCAATCAGTTTTAGTACCAAGCATGGTGATTTTGATTATGGCAATTTTAGACTACAATCGTTTACATGAAGTCCGTATTTAGCAGTGGATTCAATGAGAACATCTTCACTAAAAACAATATTCTTTGCTATTCAGATACAAACTGCCACTATAAAGCAATTTGTTTCAAGTGAAACAGCTCATTCATTGCAGGGAAACTTCCTCAGAACCGTTTAAGCCAGCGGTACTCAACTTACCGGGCAGCCCGCTTGTCTGTGCGGCAAGCCAGGCTTTTCACTCTTGAAATTTAAAGTAATTAACGCTACTATCAGATGAGAGGGTGCTTCTTCTGCTCGTTTAATATTATAAACTATAATTATAAGCATCTTTTGAAAGAAAATTCTGCGATGAGGCTGTAAAATAAAACGGTGTAAGTAAAAGATGCACAAATAAACAAATTCTAACTTGTCTAAATGAAATGGAGCATCACATTTGGAAATTGCTAAAAAGAAAGCCCTTTTTACGGTCCACTTTTCTGGTAAAATTAGTGTGCGCCAACAAAAAAAAAATCGGTTATCGATGAAGAAGACTGGTCTACATTCCAAGGTCACGATATTGATTAACTCATACTAGCTAGACGCCTATTAAAAATTAAACAACGTTCCTTCACATTGTTTCCCGTGATGGTGTGAACGATTTTAAACGGTATCAACGCTGGCATATTAAATTAGCGCCGACCGAGGGCGCGCCACGTGCTCGGAACACGTGCCCGGCTTACTGATCACAATGATCAATAAATCATAATTGTATATCGAGGAAACATTGTTTTATAAAAAAAAATAGAAATTGTTTTTGCGGTACCTAGATACAGAACCTTTTCTTGTGCGAACAGGCACACCATTAATAAATGATGTAAAATGGAAATAATTGGGAATGTTTCTTTTTCGCGGCAGTCACGTAAAATATTAAAATTTAAATAAAAATTGGTATCTATGCTTAACCTTTTAGTATTAGCATATCTACCTAGAGATACTAGGTTGATATGCTAATAATAAAAGGTTTGCGATCTCTGATCTAGGTCGACTGAATGCGAGCGCTACACCAAGCATTCAGATAATATGGTCCAATGGCTGGTAGCTTTTAATTAACGTGCGACCGAAGCAAAGGCTGGTCGAAACTGATACCTAATTTCTATAATATCGTGACCGACATTTTCATAAATGCAAACCGAAAATACAGTCCAAATTCAATATTCCCTACAGTTCTATTTGCGTCTTTCATCCTCATAAAGCTGCACAATTATCGTTTGGCGCGAAACAAAATTAGAACTAGCACCGCCCATCTTGTTTTTTCAATACATTTCATTTTATAACTTTGCACAAATATTGACCAACAGCGCCCCACAGTCAACGATATTCGAGCGTCGCTGTAGAGAGACTCCTGTGGTAGATACCAAGCAAAATAAACGGATGTTTTAATGCTAGGTAGTACAGAAACAGCATTAATATCATGTGTCGATAAAATGAGTTTATGTTAGTGCAGCTTATCTACACAGCCGGCACTGTTGCATTAGATAAAATTAATACTCGCCTTTTTGCTACATATTGTGTGCTTGATCAATTTATTTACGGACTTTAGAAGGACTTCATCAACTCAAACTGTCGCAGTACCTTTTATAGCTGGACAAAATTTTCTGCCGGTCTACTGTCAAGTTTTCGGTATATCCGAACTTTCATTTTCCGTTTTTTTTTTTACTATTACTGTTCTACTACTGCGGCATTGATCGCTTCCATAGTCTTCCACATTGACCGAGTTGTCTTTTCTGACAAATCTCTTAGGAATACATCTAGGTAGTTGCGCTAGCTTTTCTTAGCACTATATCACATCTCACCGTGTTCGGTTTTCTAAAATCGGACGATTTGTTTGTTGACGTGCATCCTTGCATTGAGCAATCCTGCCTAAATCACCTTTAACTAAGTAAGGAATGCTATGGCGCGTCAGTCGGGATGAAAAAGCAGTTCTATGTTCGGCACAACATACGTATTTCAATTTGTTCATAAATGGTCATTTGTATCTTGCCTTAAAGGGTTGTTACCATTTTACGCTCCGGAGCGGTAGCTCTGACGATATTCGATAGAAAGGGAAAAGTGTTTCGGATGCGCGCTCGCTCCAATATAATAATTTCGTTGAGTCGTATCGGTAACGACGGAAAACGACGAGGAAAATTTTATTTGGATGAGTTTAGGTTTAGAGCTGTATCACCACTTTATTTTAAATAGAAATAATACTTCTCATCTTCTGAAACTGCTCCACTTTACTTAAAATAACAGATTTAGTACAGTTGTAATCACTGAACTTATAACCATTAATGTTTCTGTTCCATTTAGCGCTCGTCAGTGATAGAGTCAACGGAAAGTAATTACGCGCAGTAATTTGACGTGAGAACATTATCCTGTGTTCACAGCAGGTTAGCCAAATGAAAATCAAATTGTGATTGTAAGCAGAAACCGTTAGGCCTCCATATCAGACGATTTGCATGCAAATGGCCGCCCGCAGTTAAGGGCCAACTTTGTATTCATAGTGAAGAGTATTTTTCTTTATTTATTGAGGTAGGCCACTTTGTGTGCTGGACGGTTTCAGATGAATGTGATTTCGCGTCCGCTATTCACTATATGAGGGCTGCTCTAAAAGTATCGGGAATGGAATATTTTCACTGTTCCTGTCATATTAAAATCTTTTTAATTGAAAACACCTTGGTTTTAAAAATCGAATATCATTTATTTATTTTTAAAAAGATTCTCGGTCTTGTTACAAGGTTTTGTCAAACTTGTTTAGTCGTTGAGAAAATGGAATTGACTAGAGAAAATTCAAGAGCGATGATTTATTATGAGTTTCGAAGTGGTTTAACACAAAAGCAGTGTGTTGACCGGATGATTTCTGCATTTGGTGATGAAGCCCCATCCAAAACCACTATTTATCGCTGGTTTGCTGAATTTCAACGTGGACGTGTCAAGCTCAGGGATGATCCCCGTCAAGGTCGTCCAAAAACTGCAGTCACCCAAGAAAACGTTGATGCTGTGCGTAAGCTGATTGAGGAAGATCGACATGTGACATACCGCGAAATTCAGGCAACTTTAGACATTGGCATGAGTCAAATACAAATAATCTTGCATGAACAATTAGGTGTAAAAAAGTTGTTTTCCCGATGGACACCGCATTCGCTCTGTGAAGAGCAAAAAGCGGCTCGCGTTACTTGGTGCATCAGAACTCTCGAAAGATTCCACGCAGGATCCTCAAATGCTGTATACAACATCGTATCAGGAGACGAATCCTGGATATACGCGTACGAACCCGAAACAAAAAACCAGTCACGAGTTTGGGTGTTCGAAAATGAGTTAAAGCCAACAAAAATTGAAAAAAAAAATGGTGACCACGTTTGTCTCCAAAACCGGCCATGTTACGACTATTCCTCTTGAGGGACAAATAACGGTTAATGCAGAATGGTATGCTAGCATTTGTTTGCCACAGGTCGCTTCTGAACTCCGTAAAGAGAACTGCAACAGCCGAATCATCCTCCATCACGACAATGCGAGTTCTCACACCGCACACAGAACAAAAGAGTTTTTAGAGCAAGAAAACATAGAATTATTAGACCATCCGCCGTACAGCCCCGACCTAAGCCCTAATGATTTCTATACTTTCCCTAAAATAAAGAATAAATTGCGTGGACAGAGATTTTCATCACCTGAAGAAGCTGTGGACTCCTACAAAACAGCCATTTTGGAGACCCCAACTTCCGAATGGAATGGTTGCTTCAATGATTGGTTCAATCGTATGGAAAAATGTTTGAAATTTCGCGGAGAATACTTCGAAAAGCAATAAATACATTTCTAATAGGTAGTAATGTTGTGTCACTTCCTTGATTCCCGAAAATTTCAGTGCCGTCCTCGTATTAGGTTTAGTTTTTTAGTGTTACATTCCCCGATATATTTCGGTTATTATCGCAGAAAAGGGAAAAGTTAGTTTACAAAGGCTTTCACTATGAAACGTATGCCTGTCGAATGACCTTTAGAGACTTCCGTGGAACGGAATTTCAGTGGGCAGAAGGTCACGTGCCCATGTCAGCTGTGACAGGCTTTACGGGTGAAAAGCTTTTAGAATTAGATCCCACAACATGCTAAATATGGCCCTCATAAAACACTACAAAGCTTCGTTCATAGAACTAATACTGCCGTAATCTTACGCTTGATCTTACGTATCATATTGAGATCTCCATGCATGCATATGCTGGAGATCTCGGTTTGATGTTACTAACGCACATGTGCTTCCTCTTCTGCTTTCAGATTGCATTTTGAATGTGCTTCTACGTTCAAACAAAATTGACCAACCATCGCCCAACTGTACACAACACTATCTTTTGCGTTTCTTTAGTAAAAAATAAGACCTTAAAAAACAACACTGACTTAAGGTTAAAGAACAAACCATCTAACTTAGCGACCTTTCTACTGCCAGAACTTTTAACGCAAACCTATTCTATTATTCAACCTAATTTGTGAAATACCTGCAAAGTTTGATCACTTGGAGGGTGCATAGAGGTCAGAGTTCACCTAAATATAACAATGTGGAAACATCGCGTGAAAACACTTTCGCGGACGGATTCGCATCAATCACGAGTGATTTATTATTACTGTTGTTATATTGTCGTTTTTATCAGAGTGGAGGTAACGTTGTGAGAGAATTTCAAAGCTTAGCTGTTGTGGAAAAACTTTGGCAGGGGTTTAGGGCGTTGCCTATTACTCCGATCATTATCGGCCCGAAGGTATGAGGCCACTTTGTTTGTTCCCTGCTTATAAGAGCTGATTTGAATGAACTTGTTTCACAATAAAATAAAAAATATTCTTTTTTTATAAAAGGGAGCAAACCAAACAATCCATTCGGTTTAATTCTACGACAAACTTTCGCTACTTTCAGTAGAGCTACTTGATGACAATGTAAACATAACGTTACGTGTTATCTACATTACCTTATCAGTGGTGTACATAACCGTGCTCTTTATATGTATAATGAACATGTGTGGATTTATGTATCTAACTGCTAATCAACACTACCCACTTGAGACTAATGAGCGTGGAAATTAGAAAAGGGACAGAGAAGCTATCCAAACGGTTAAAGTTTAATATTTCATACATTTTATGTGCTAGCTAGTAAGTAGTGATAGTTTTAAGTCATTCTCGAATACAACTGAAATCAATTTATGATTTCCGACAAAGCTTCAATAAGGAATTTTAATTTAGATTTATGAATCTAATTACGCTATCAAAATTAAACATCTAGGAATATGAAACGTTTCAAGTCATCAAAAAACCACACCATTAAAATTTTAAGTACTCACAAATTAAAATGCCATTACAGAGCCACAGTCAGAACGGACGTCACAAAATTAAGTCTGAATTATGAAGCTATGTGCGGTCGTGAAACCACTAAATGCATATTTATATTATGCATCAGCTTCCGTTCTGCTTGCGGGAAGAAAAAACGTACCTAAATCACGTAAGGCTTATAAGGGACACGTACAAATGACCGTTGTGTGTCGTACGTAGGTCGATTCAATCGAACAATGATTGATCGTATTGTTAATTACATGAGCATGAGCAAATTTGCATACAGTAAAATGATGTTACTATAGCAACATCGCAGTCACTACCGAAAAAGACGTCATATTGATCCTTGTGCTAGTCCAAACCTTTAGTGCCAATTTCACCAATGTTACCGAATGCGTTCAGCACATCTAAAACGCGTTCAAAAGTGTCAATAGTCATAGCAAAGAATTACACTGACTGCTCTTAAACGGAGTTTATATAATGATCGCGTTCAATTTTATTAGTGAAAACAGACCTTAGTCCTTCAGTTGGTTAGATGACCGCCGATCTCTCTCATAAGCGATACTTCCGACAGTTCCGACACTTCTTGACACCGTATTCAACTAGGGTGGAATTCACCAATGAAACTGAACCCTATCAGCACATAAACTAGGTTAAAGGGCTGTCAGTGTCATTAATTTCTGTGGAATATTGACACCGACAGCTCTTGAATGCGTTTTAGATGTGCTGATCGCGTTTAGTTTCATTGGTGAAATTGACATTTCCGAGGATACGGGCTAGGAATTAGCAGTGCAATTTTGCCCTCTGTCAACATCAAAAAAGTATTTTTTTTTCACCTAATCCTACATGGGCACTTAAGAAACGTCAGAAGCACGGTTCCAATTGGGCGTTTCCTATGTAGAAGAGCCGGCAATAGAGTTGGGTATCGCGTCCAAAACTTGATAAAACTGATAATATAATTGCGTACTCTTGCACTTAATCTGCAGTAAATTGTAACTGCACTAAAGTACATTAGAACAAGTGATACAAGATAAGTGGTCGTCGCAAGGTCAACCGCGGGCGAATCACGTTCCGACACTATCGGCGTACGTAATTCATTAGCGATAAACACCTCGCTGTGTGTCTGAATCTATGTTGTACCAACAATTACATGTTTTTAGACCCTCCAAATGTCTTAAATATTGTCCAGAACAGTCTTTCCAGAAGTTCCTAGGGTCTAAGATGGCGTTCAAAGACGTACAATCCCTAAATACGTTGTCGCGTTAACGCTTATTTACTTGGGTGGGGCTCATTCATAACTCCATGTAATCCTTCAAGGGTCGGTTAGTGGCCTGTGCTTTGTTGCTTGAATAAAATCTTTTCGCTTTCGATATCCCAGATATTTCAATTAGGGTGCAGAAACATCTCAAATATTTGTTACTTTATCGTCATACGGGCTGATTACATCCCCAATTTTTGCCAGGTCGTTAGAACCATTAAAAGTAACCGTTACATCATAAGTTTTGTAACAGAGGCAATAAATTTTATTTATATACGGTTATCTTCTCGGCTGATTAGAAACAGCGGAACAGTACTCGAAATGGGCTGTGCGAGTGTGACCGAACACGTGCGGTGACGTGCCGGGTCATACATCAATAGCGTGCGGGGAAAGGTACGAATGCCTGGGTGCCTGCCGGTGCCGTGCACAAAGGAAAACGAAGACAATATCCCAGTAATGCAACCGCGTGTTCTGTGACAATACTTGCCTGTATCCTCTGTAGTGTAGCAACTCTTTGGTTATTTGGCGATGCGATGCGGGAGAACTCTGCGGTCGTTACATCATTTGTGGTAGGGTCCGGCTGTGGGCAATGCGGATGTTAACTTTAGAGTAATTGCAACCCCGATCAATAGTTATCCCCAACCAAATAACGAATGTATTTAATAGGTACTATATATAATGCTGTGTTAAGTCTGTAAATAGACGACTTCAAAACTAGTTCTCAATCATTACGCATGCACGATTGAGCAGAAGATCAAGGAAAATTCAGTTGCTAAAGATGGCCTAGCCTAGACCTAATTAAATCTATTACGATAAAGACGCATAGCACAGCTTCGCTTTACTTTGTGCCGGCTGCGGTACGTCTCATCACTATACATCAGATCGTGTGTCGCAAGACTATTCATTAAACAGCCAACGTAAATACTATTAAGAGAATATGTACGGAGGGATGTATGAACGTAAACGAGGCAAAAGGAGTATGTAAGGAACGTAGCAGGTGGCGTTCTGTGGTTTCTGCCTACCCCCATGGGAAGAAGGCGTGAGTTTATGTATGTATGTATGTATGTACGGAGGGATTATATCAGTGTGTTATTACCGTAATTCTGCTCACTACTCAACGTTCAGGTAAACGTAAACTTGAAGTTAGTTACAGCTACATAGTCAAGATTGCACGTAACCACAAAATCCTCGCAATTTTTATACTGGAATATGTTTCGAATTTCTTAGATTCGTAAATGTCAAGCAAATTAATTTCCTCTCGGAAATATAAACAATCAATTATTAAGTTAGCACCTGTAGGTCTGCCAGTTGTTCGTATTCTCTTTGTTATGCTCGAACAATTTTTGAAATGGAATTGAATATGCATTTTTTAGGAAATCGCTTGAGTATAAACTTTTATAGACACCAGACAACAGAGACTGTGGTAATGATGCCATTTTAAAAATCAATCAATTTCCAAACTTTCGAGACCGTCGAATGACATTCAGAACTGCTAAATAAAACATAAACAGCAATTATGAATGCCATATTAAATTCAAGAATGCTAATAAGATATTCCCGTGGCAACGGCGTATCCTTCAAAATTATGAATTCTCAGCAATATTGCCTGTTTACGTAAATGCCATTTTACATAAAATCAAGTTTACTGTGTATTTATTATATATAGCTTTTATTCACCCTTTGTTCTACCGTACCTTCCATTTAAGACCGTAAAAGCGGAACTGTTCGGCTTTAGGGTCTACATAAAATGTAGTTTAAAAGCCAGCCAGTGGCGTTGGTTTTATTTTAGCTCGTTTGGATCGTCGTAGGAAACTAAGGTAATTAACTATTTCTTTTAGAAAAAGCTTAGTTATGCCAGCGGGGATCCGTCAGTGCGATATCACACTAACTACCTTAAGATTTTGCCTCTACCTTAATTTCCTCGCCATCTAGTACTTAACCTTCCATTTTATAGGTTTCTTCCTATCTACGCATAAATTCACGCAAAAAGCTTGTATCGTTGGGTCAAAATTCGCCGGTTCCACTCACGGTCAACCAACATCATAACCACAGCAATCACGTCTTCTCATTCGCCTCTTAACATTTCCATTACCACAGCCACGTCTTCTTTCCAGGTGAAGATCCTGGTGCCGAACTCGACGGCCGGTATGATCATCGGCAAGGGAGGCAACTACATCAAGCAGATCAAGGAACAGAGCGGCAGTTACGTGCAGATCTCGCAGAAGGCCAAGGAGCTGTCGCTGCAGGAGAGGTGCATCACTGTTGTCGGTGAGTATCGAGGTACCAGTAACCACCATCATCATATCAGACCCAAAACTCCATGACAGGCTCTCCACAATTGCCTCGACTGATACCACATCATCATAATCACCTTGGTAAAGGATTAGTGATCGTCTTTTGTTATTAGCAGACAGGCAAACAAACAAGGAGTCGCCTTGAATATGAACAGCGAATGGGACCTTTAATTATTGTAAATAAGTGGGTGCTCTAGCCAGCTGAAAATCGGTGCTCAATTAATTAAATGTCAATGGACTGCGGGTGGATATCTGGGATCACGGAGAGCCTCATTAGATAAGCAGCTCCTTAAAACGTTCATTTGCAATTCACCGAATTATCCTATCTTATTATTATTCGCAGACAAGTGCAGTACCTTCATTGTCTCGGTACCCCACCGTAGGGTTAATTTGAATTTAAGGGTTTATTAGTGAAGCGCTTCCCACTCGCAATCCTATTTATAGTGTTAAGGGAGTACAATAAGTGTCTCGGGCACGTTGGGCAGCCGGTCCCTGTTATGACACTGATAGCTGCGGCATTGACCGACGTTACAGACAGTTGTAGGCCCGGAAGTGAGGGTCGCACTTTATAATAATCTATTCCTTGTAATTTGATTGTGCAAGTTCAGATGGTATTTGTTTAATACGAATAATAACCTATCTTTTGATGAATTGTTTAAGATTCAGTAGCAGACTTAAGTATTCCGTTTCATATCAACCTGCTTTATCAGACTACTTCGCTCATTCTCCATCTGTTGATGTATAAAACGCGCTAAAGCTTCGCTTCCTAATCATACCTATATTCAATCACTTTTCCACTCTTAGTAAATCATTCTAAATTGCGTCTGAATATCCTGTCCGCCTAGCTCTAGCCATGAAATGGGCAATGAAATCGATGGGCCCGACCGGAGATTATATTGACGAATGAAACTATAAGTAAAAGTTCAACGCTAGAGCTTTATGTTGACCTAGTAGACCTTATCTTGAATGTTAAGGCTGTTTTTAGATTGGCTTATTAGCAAAGTAAATCTGCATCGTCGAAGATTTATTGGCCTCCTGTTAGACCAATACAAAGAAAGATCGTGATAGAATTCTGCAAAATCTCCACTATTTAAGGCCGAGATGTATAAACGTTATTTAGCACGTAAGTACTTTGCCTAAGCATTCTCCCTGTCATGTTTAAACATGTCATAGCACGATTTAAAGAACGTTTAAATGTAAACATAGCTCTCGGCTTTATAAATCTTTAGGAAGAGTCTCTTCTTTCCGAACTCACAACCGACAGGGCTATCTCTACTTTTTGAGACCATGATTTTCTATAATTTAATGCAAGTCGTTCGTCATGGGCGCCGGCAGGTTTATTTTCAGGGGCTACATCTTTAGCTCCACGAAGCGAGCTCGATCATTTTTGCACTTCACGTCGAATATGTTAGGTTATCGCTTGTCCGCTCATGCAAGGAGTAACGTAGGATGCAAAAGCGAGCGAAGCGAGCTCGATAAAGTTAACATCTCGCCTCGAATGGGGTAAGTTTTATATTGTCCATTCATTCAGAAAGTGTGTTTAGTCCAAAGAAGCTTAAAAATGAAGCCTAGGGTCGAGTAGACTATTAGATTATTCTTTCGGAAATAGGAGTTCAATACTTTGTCGACTAATGCACAAAGCTTTTTAATTGAGAGTTCGCTTAAAAATTATAGGATCTCACCTCGAATAGGTTAAGTTCTGTATTAGACGTTTACGAATATTTTATTTTGAACCCAGGCGCCCAGGGTGTAACTACATTATTTCTTCAGATTACACAACAAAGGGACTTAATCCATCTTCTTTATGATACGGTACGAAATAGAGAGTGTAATATCCAGTTCAATTTAGTTATTTTTTCGAGGACAGCCATTGCGGTTAGTCGCGGATGTTTTGAATTGCTTCATTGGACATCACGTGCTTTAGGCGCCCAGCCAACTGTCCGCAGATGCGACACGTAACACGTACCATCGATCAATAATGGTCACGTTTACCCTTCATAAAAGAAACACGAGAATTATCTCCTTGGATGAACTTTCTAACGAAAGACGTGCGAGTTTCCCCCTTTTAAAGACATTTTATTATAACTTTTCCAGGCAATGATTGCCCTTAGCTATACATATTATACATCAAAGCCGCTTGTCGTCTGTGTTAGTCGTTAAACAGACAAAAGGCGGCTTTGATTTATTCGTATTTGATTTAGTTCAGTTTACGTAACGGATTGCGATGCTGTTTTTACCATGTTTATAGATTTTTTTCCGAAAGGTTTATATGTAAACTTAGGTAATATAAAGAAAACTCGACGTTTTGTCAAGTCGTAAAAACCATGCAAAGCAGGACCTGCATGTTGATTCTGTATAAATCTCACCGTGAAGACTTGTGTGGAGTGAGCTGTCAGTGTCATCCCGTCTTGGTCAATCGCTACCATCAGTGGCACTGACAGCTCACTCCACGCTCACTTCACCTAAGTTTTCAAGGTGAGATGGTTACAGAATAGCACTACTGGTCGCTAGTTTTCCAATAAGATATGGCAGGATGTATATGGATTTCTAGCGTTTATAATGATCCTCAACGTTTGCTAGACAAAAGAGAAAGTATTAATAAAATAGTAGTAGTTTTATTACCGATAAGTTAACCACGGATTGTGTTGCAATTGTCTGCCAAATGTGTCCGCGGAGTGAGAGGATGTATCGGCTTACACAACCGCGTCTAGTCTACGCTTAACGGATTTACTTTGTTGAAGTGGTTTTACTTTTTAAAAGCTTTGATGATTATATGACTGTAGCTTGACGCTTTCGTCAAAAAGCATTTTAAAACGTAGAACTGATTTATCTTTCAAATTAATTAATCAGCCTTATTTGAAGGCTTGATTCTTTAAATAAGAGTTTCACAATATAAAAATTACGTCACTACAAAAATCTAAAGTTTTTTTGGTCAACCACATTATAATGTAGGTAAAGGGCGAAGGCATAGAAATCCGATAGTTTTTGGCTAATGCCCTTCACGTGCGCGAGGCCACATTGAGGCCCAATTTATAATAAGGTATCGTTTTTGTTATTCAACATAATTATATTCTATTGTATGCTTGTATGATGGATGACTCTCGATTTTCGATGAAAATGAGTCTTTATACAACAGGGTGAAAAAGTGTCGTCCCGGAAACGCAAAGAAATTTTCTTAGGGCACAGCTACTTGAAAATATTATGAACTAGCTTCTACCCGAGACATCCGGCCGCTTGGAAGTCAACTAAACCATAAAACATATCCTATAGAATTTAGCAATAGCCTAGCTTTCTGTCACAACGCACTTTACACTTTGTTTTTTTTTGTATTACATACTTGTATATCGCAATTAAGTTGGGTTTGTGTGCCTTTTAGTCTGTGCTAAATATGTTTTCTTTAATTCTTAAATAACAAACGATGAATCTTTCTCTTTGTAATATTAGTTTCAATAATACATATTCGTGTGTTATGGAATATCTAAAATACATGTTTTGTTCTCAAGCATTTTTCAATCTCCCAACAAATCAAGTTTACCGTTAAAACTCCTCGAAATTTACCGATATTTTAAAACTTGAATAAACGGTTGACTAGCTGAAAGCCAGATTATGTGATATTGGATTTGCGGCATCCATATCGCTGCGGGACGGATGCGGGAGGAAATTGTGCCGGATTGCGCCGGATAGGTAAACGTGCGTTTAACGGGTTAGCCGTTACCGCCGCGGGCCCTGAATATGTATCCGATAACACGAAACGCCAACTGGGAAAGAAATATGTGTAGATGGTGGGTACTGCCTGTTTTATCGACGCTGGTTTTGAACAGACAGTGTTTTATTTTCTTGTAGCATCTTTCTGAAAATTCATAAACAAATATTTCGTTTTCTTGTTTTGGTAGTATTACTTGGATGTTGATTGAATATTTGATATGTAAATGGTAGGATACCTCCTCACACATTCATGTTATATATGGAGACGGACATAGACTAGTCCTTAGCTAATATAGCTTCGTAAGCGATAATGGCAGTAGAGCTGATAGACAATACAGATATCTTAATTTTTCGAAGCATACAATGAAAACCTTTTTTGTCCAAAGACCTTATGCTATGGTTCCCTAAAACAGCGGTGGCCGGCACATAGCTTCTGCCATTAACCAGCGAATGAAGTCACTGAAACGTGATTTATGACCGTTTTGACACCGTGAACTTAAACCGTAGCTTTAGGGAGAATTTCATCAATGAAAGTGAACGCGATCAGCACGTAAACTTTGTTTAAGAGCGACATTATTTTTTGTGGCATATTGACACTGACAGCTCTTGAACGCGTTTTAATTGTTCTGATAGTGTTCAGTTTCATTGGCGAAATGGTACTAGTGTTCCAATTAGCAAGCAAGGTTCGAAGGTTCCAGCAATGTATACTTACTAACGTATGTATTGCTATAAATACTCGCTATTCCACCGACAGGCATAAGCAGTGTTGGAGGTCAAATCACAACGTGTGGTGACAATGACTAATGACATAATGCGATGTGTGTCCAAGGTTGTACTACTATGTGTATATATGTGTGTGTGTGTGTGTGTGTATTTGCTGTTGTTTTAACATGTTAATTTGTGAAATCTATACAATTTGTTGCTCTAGCTAGTGTATCTAGTCTACTGCTGAGCTGAACGTGGGGTTCTATTTTAGATCCTTAGGTCAGGTGAATTCGTTAAAGCCTATAGGCTCTACATTGGACGAACTTGACTGACGAAATGTGGGTGTACTACCCTGATGTAGGTAGAGGTGTAAGTCAGGGAAAATAACTGCTTAGCAAATAGACTACCGACTTAAATTGTACGTATATTTAAATCACAACTGAAGGCCTCATGTCGTACTTAGATCGCAAAGGCTCTTAAAAATACGGGAATTGCCGCTCTGCCGTTGTTACTTAATTCTCTGTATGAAATGGCTACAACACTGCAAATTGACGTATATAGGGTGGCAATGTGCCTGACTGTATTTAAATGATTTAAGAATGTGGTAGCTACTAGCTAGCTGTGAGTCTATGACCGGGTGTGAACAGAGACATTAGTAGAAACAATGCATGAAATAGTGCAGAACTTGCACGCGGCTGGCCGGCTGCCCGGTTGCGCCACGCTATACTAATAGCTAATTTATATCAACTTATATACGGAGTATGAACGGCGCGGGTAACAGCTGATGTGCACCCACAGATTATAATAAATTTCATAAAAAATGTATTCGATATATTGGAGACCAAGATCAAACGTCAACTGCCGAACCAGTGGCTTTGACTTCGTTGAGGGCGTTAAATAGTAAAATGTTAGATTCCCTTGTCGTCAAGGAATATAGATCTATACATAGTTAAGAACAAAGCCATTTTTGTGGCTGTACGTGTGATGCGAGACCGCTTAGATTTTCTAAACTACGTAATGGATTTTGATGCGAGGTTCACTATCATTCAGAGCATTTATTCCAGATTAGATAAACAAGGGAATATATATAATAATCTTCGAAATAAAAACTCAGTTGGGTTTCTGCAATAAAAACAGATTCATTTATTTCTTTCTATTTACAAGATAAAATCAAGTTATGATTACACAAGTCGGTTGGAAATAGCCTTACCTGCAATAAAAACAGAAAACAACATTTAAAGTTTTTACTCCAGGTGATTTACAATTTATTGTTCATTACTTCAATAAATTATTTTTAACACAATTAGTGTAATCTTGAATGTTCGATTCGAATGCAGATCACAGAGCAAATTACCATAGAGTATTTTTTTATGTTTTACTATGGTTGACGACAATCGATAACTCGAGTCTATAACTCTGTCCGGAACGCGGCAGATTCAAACTTAAGAAAATGACGTCTCGAGTAATTGAGAATCGTCGTTTTCTTTATATATATTTAAAAAAAATATTTCATTGTGTTATTTTTATATACTTTTTTTTTTTTTTTTACAAACTTAGTACAGAAACATTTTGAGAAGTCGCCATTGCACACGTGCGAAGCAGAAGCGGGTCACAAGTTATAATATAAATCAAACAAAACGAGTTGTCTGATCCATTTAAAAAAATTCCCATAATATATTTATCCTACTCAAATCTTTGCAACAAAACCATCCATAAATCTTCTCTATCTACCACATTGAAGTACGATCTTACCAACGATATTTATTCTTACAGGCGAAAAAGAGAACAACAAGAAGGCCTGCCTGATGATCCTACAGAAGGTCGTCGACGACCCTCAGTCCGGTTCCTGTCCGAACGTGTCGTATGCCGACGTGGCCGGTCCGGTCGCCAACTACAACCCCACCGGCTCGCCGTACGCCGTGCCCACCGCTGAGGTGAAAGAGGTGACCTCTCGTACACGCTCCTTTGTCGTGACTTGTGGCCCTAAGCTTGCGGGGGCGCTCCGCAGACGGTTCCAGGGCTGGTGTGGAACTGGCTCTCGAATGATGAGTAGGGTTTTGAAGATTGATGTCTGGTTTGTGGTTGTCGGTGTGTTGTGTAGTGGTTTCAGAGGCAAAGATAATAAATTATGCAAGCGCATGCTGCGTGCTAGCTCTCGAAATTAAATTCTATTCTCTGAGTCATTTGTTCAAATGATAAACCTTCATTTCAGACCACAGAGAATTTTAGTAAAGAAAACTTAAAACTAATGTTAGTGCATTCATTTGATATGATAATCAAAACCATTACAGTACTAGATTATCATTGCTTTTCTAAGGATTCTTTATCACATTTATTTTGAAACTGTTGCTTATTACATTTCTCTCAATCGCCTCTTGCAATAAGAAAATATTGTGTATCTATATCGGAAACCACGATTCTCCATGACAAACACAAATACCATAATGATAGTAACCTTTGCGCCGCGCCCCGTGCGCCCCGTCCGCGGCCGCGAGCGTGTGCTAGTGGTTGCTGCGGCGCCCGCCTCGCTCCACACGCCGCACTGCGCTCCATGCACTAGCCCACTCGCCTATTCACTTACCACTTACCACTCGACTAACTTGATTTAGTATTTTTTCATGGAAATAGTTTTAAACAAGATGTTTTTATGGGCGCACATAGAGCCTTTATTTTGCAGTCATTGTTATAATTTTAATATTGATTTGTAACAAAATATGATGGCGTTGGGCTTTGAATGGAGTAGCGAGTGACACTGTGACATTAACCGCTTACACTATGTGTACACTGTTCTAACTCCTACCTACAGACTTTTTGGGGTTGCTCGGTGAACTCAAACAAATATTTTTTCACCCTACCTTTGAAGATGAAAAATATATTTGTTATTTTAATTTTAATCGAAAACATAAATTTTCGACGAGAGTTAATCATTTATGGGGTTTTTAGTTCCTTTTGGATTTGTTTTACACGACTTACACGAAACGTAAATGTCTGTAATTATATAATTGTTTGTATGTTATTGTTCGACAACCAGTATTAAGGGCGCGTTTGCAAATTGACAAAAATAAACTGTTTTTCGGTACATTTTGCGGTTAAATAAAACCAAACTACATGTAACTAATAATTAAATCGGATAGATTTCTTCTTTATCTTAAAAAAATCGGAACTTTTTATTCAAAAATTCTGGGTATTATTATCGTAAAAAAGAATTTTCGTGGCCTCTTCACACAAAATTGACGATATCGTGCCGAGTTTTGGTACATTTTTCGTCTATTTTATAACATAAATTGATTTATTTTAAAATGTTTTATGTGAGCTGACATGTTCAACTAAAAATAATGGCAAAAAGAACTATCAAAATGTTACAAATATTCTCAGAAAAAATAAAAACCGATTCTATTTTTTCACGTATTTAGCTTTAACGCATGAATCCTAATGGATTGAATTAAGGGTTATTTTATTGATCACGTCTTGATTTATTTCACAAAAAATTGTAAACAATATAAGTCTGCGCCTTCGTGAGTGGACACTGTGTCACTTGTAAGCAGCAGCTCATGCTGAAAAAGATCGCTGTACGAATACAAAATATTGGACATACCAAACTTGATACTTCACGCATTCTGTACGGACTACGGGCAACTGAGATAAGATTCAGTTTCTCATTTTTGCTAGAAGTAGGGATTATAAATTCATGTTATGTTTCGGAATTCATGGAGTAACCTGAAGGTGTAGTTTGACGACTGCTACTGGAACTAATAAACTAGCAGAGCTAGGTGTTCCGAATTTGCGTTCATTTTGTAAGTTTTGTTGAGACCTTACCTCCGGACTTGATGGAGTGACCTGAAGGTGTACTTTGACGCGTGCTACTGGAACTAAAAGACGAACAGAGCTAGGTGTCCCAAGTTTGGTTCATTTTGTAAGTTATGTTGACACCTTACCTCCGGACTTGATGGAGTGACCTGAAGGTGTACTTTGACGCGTGCTACTGGAACTAAAAGACAAACAGAGCTAGGTGTCCCGAGTTTGGTTCATTTTGTAAGTTATGTTGAGACCTTACCTTCGGACTTGATGGAGTAACCTGAAGATGTACTTTGACGACTGCTACTAGAACAAGGTCAGGTCACTCCATCAAGTCTGGAGGTAAGGTCTCATACTAAACCAGCCCAAAAATCATAGCCCACATCTTTCTACGGCTTCCAGTGCCTAGCAGTCACTGAAGAAGGTAGGTACTTTAGTAAAATTATAAACAGCATTAGGAAACATTTTTTGTGTACCTACGTATTACTTTTCAATTCTATCAATAACAAAAAACTAAGTATCAAAAACAGTTCACTAGACTATAATTCCCGCAGCTAGCCGTGCGTACACTTGTGTGTGTGACCCGTGGCGATGTAGTAGTTCGATTCCATTACTATCAATTTTGCAAACGCGTCCTCAAGCACTATGGCCACTTGCAAGTTCACATCCACATCACAGTGTGTTCCTATGTGAAGTAATTAAAATTGTCAAATAAATAATTTAAGCAATAAAGCCTGTAAGTAAGCTCGGTGCATAAGGCTGGCTATCTACCATTGCTTTGTGAGGAAGCTAGGAAAAAAACTAGCAATAAGATTAGTTGGTTGTCTTTTTTCCTCGCTTCTTTGCCCAGCTCTGGTAACTTGGGTGTAACTAGATTACGGGCGATCAGTGACATTGTGATGATAAACAGGGTCTTAATTCATTATATAGCGAAACAGCTGTGAATTTTATTTTATTCTTAAGTGTCACTGATTTCAGTCAGTGAAATTTATTTTTAATTATTTTATTTTTATTTTATGTCATATAAAGGCAAAAAAAAATGTTTGTTTTTAACTCTGTTAAGTTTCGCTAACGAATTGAATTTCTCTTTTAAAGCAATCAATATCGACTGGTCGTCGCCGATCGATTGCAGTCTAGTTGCACCTTCAGGCTCGCCTGCACCCCAAACCACCAAATGCGTTTAACACTAAATTAATTTAAAACATCGCTCTTTTTTTATCACAGATAGAGACAGGTTGACGTTTTAAATATGTATAGCGTTAAACGTGTTAAGTGATAGAAGTTGCAAGCGCGTCACAAAGCCAGGACTTGAACGAAAATTATCGTAAAATTAATGAATTATCAGCAGCCAATAACTTGACGCGCGTCTAATTTTGACGCGTCGATAAATTTCGTTCCTTAAACTGGTGTTTAGTCTCACATATCTGTGGAATCCGATTAACAAAACCATTTACCAATCATTATTATTATGTATTCACCCTCCGCCTCGCCTCCTGTCACAGGGCATGGACATGTTACAGAACCACGGTCTCGGCGGCGGCGTGGGCGGCGTGCTGGTCAACGGGGCTGTGGGGGGCGGAGGCCTGGGCTCGCTGTCGCTCAGCCTGAGCCTCGCGCCGCCCGGCAGCCAGCCGCCTGCGCCTATCACGCAGCACACGCTTGATCATATCAAGGTGGGTTGGGGAAAAATTCTTGGTATTTTCAATTAAACAAATATGATCTTTTTAGGCTCACTTTTAAAAACATCATACTCTCTCTGTCAGTAAAAAAATGAGAGATCTTTGACAGTCGTTATGGGTAGTCAGAAACCCGAAAGTTTGACAACCAGCTTTACCAGGGGGTATCGTGTTACCTGGTCACTAGGTTGTGGTAAAATACTGGTATTCAGCTGCATCCAGACAGACTGGAAGCCGAACCAACATAGTTGGGAGACGACTGGGCATATTGACGGTGTCTGTTCAATACAATCGTTTTATAGAAATATTGTGAGGATTTAAATTTGTTTACTGAATTGTACTGTAAACGGGCTATACTGGGTTAAATAAGGACATTTGAGAGTATCTTTATAATAGTAGCGGTAATTGGACTCTATTTGGTAGGCAGTAAGACAATTTTTCCGAAATCAAAAATGATGAGTGCACGTCCGTCTGGTGTGAAAATGTTTGTAATTGAATCGTGTAAAAAAGTGTTCCGGATACCACGTCCAGTTTCAAGCTCCACGTCCCCTCGCGCAGGTGGCGCTGCGCCAGGCGGGCTACAGCGAGGCCGGCCTCAGCGAGGTGGGCGCGGCGCTGGCGCTGCTGGTGAAGCACGGCGTGCTGGGGCTGGCGCTGCCGGCCGCGCTGCCCGCGCCGCCGCTGTCGGCCGCGTACTTCCCCATGCCGGCGCAGGACCCGCCCGCCGTGTTCGGGCCCATCGGGCAGGTCCCGCTCGGTATGTACTCAGGTTCGGACACACGCTGTACCTCTCTAGCCTAATACCGAGCGCTATTTCACCGCTGACACTGTACGCGGTCGGCACGCCCGGACCGGGTCCGAGGGCTGTCGGTGACGATTATGAAACTGACAGCTCTTGAATGCGGTTTTGAAATGCTGATCGCGTTCAGTTTCATCAGTGAAATTCACTCCTAGTAGCTGCTGGAATGAGGCTCATTTAAAAAATCTGAACGCGTTTACAATATAAACTGTTAAAAAGTGAGAAACTTCAACTTATTAATTGGCGACTTAACGCGTAAGTGTGGCCCTCAAATAAGCCTCAGACCGAAGCGTCGTGGCTGCGGCGCGTTCTGTGTGTGTAGTACTGCACTGTATAAAAATGAATTAATATAATATCACATAATGTCTTGCTGTCACAGATGTACCGCAGTCATGACTTTATATGCTAACAGTGTAATATTAAATTAAAAAAGGTGTTATTATTTTTACTGTCGTGCTTTTTGTACGACAGCACAAAGCCTCATAATTGTAATAAATAAAAATCTAAAAAAAATGTTTGATTAATGTTAACTTTAATCTAAAATCCGAGACAACGATGCTTCCTCCACAAAAAATAAATAAGTATCAACAAAAGTGGTTAAAAACAGTTCCTAATTAATCCAAACCTCATAAAATAACATCTTTACAATTTAATATTACAATATGAATCTTGATAAGACCAGTAATTAAGTAAATAAGACGTATTTACAATAATACTACCTAATTAACTCACTTTAACTAGACCTTGAAGTCTACTTGTTTACGGAATATAATAAATTTCTACTGTGTTTTACTGGTTTTATCAAAAATTATATACTGTGGAGAATATTTTCATTGTCTTTCCAAAAATGTATCTGCATTGTTTAACAGAGTTAAACATGCTTGCTACCTCTTTCTTGCGATAGATGTATCCTCAATATACTATTGTCGGTTTCTAACGGCCGAATCCGATAACCTAAGATAGCTCGCTATGGATTTATATAGTAAAAGTCTACCTGTCCCTGGCAAACAAATAACTTTCATCATGTTATAGACCGTTACTTTGGCTTTATTGGGATGTACTCATCGATCACTAATAAAAAACTAGATACACAATCCCATGCAAAAGTTCTCTTAAAACTGTCCCCAATTATGTTTACGAAATTCTAGTTGAAATAAATATACGTAATGGAAATTCAACCTTAAACGCTACGCTCAAAGTTGTATTCACATAGCTATGTACAAAAAGCAATATTTTTTTACGAGCGATACTCGCTGGTCAACATACATCAAAACAAATTCAACCTTACAAACATGTTTCAAAGTCGGAAATACAATGTGCCAAATGAAAACAATAAAACTTTACGACCGAGGGTCGCCGCTAGGACAAGGAGTGAGTGGAGTTGAACTGTTCAATTTTTATTATTATTTTGTAATGGTAAATGGTTTTTTTTTGTCAATGCATCAAAAAGTTGGTGTAGGTAATAAAGCATATCTTAGTCTATGTTGCATAAGTGGAATGATTATAATTTACCTGTAAAGTAAATATGGTTTTGTACATATACGTATGGCGCTTAGTACATAATTTATAAAAAGAAAATGTAAAGGGGTGGGATCCTGGTGTCCTGAAACACAGGCCACGAGCCTAGCTTAGGCACCAGTCTCCCACAATATATATACTTACCAGGATTATGTATCTTTCTCGAATCTGACCAATGTTAAATAATTTATGTATATTGTGGTGAGAAAAAATAAAGTTGATTGATGGTTTTGGATAGGGCACCACATTAAATTAATAATTAAACTAAATTATGTTATTTATTTTTTCTTTAATTTGTGATAAAATAATAAAGGTATTGCTTGATAAACAACTAATATCAAAATTCAATAGTTACTTAATATAAAAAGTAGGTACAGAAAGTTCTTGTAAAATCAAAAAGAAATTGTTGACGTAATATTCAGATAAAAAAAAATACAGCTACAACTGACTTACATAGGTAAGTAATTAACCTATGTTATTATTTTTCATGAAATGAAATGAGTTTATTATATAATCGTCTTTTCGATAGATTTTTATGTTTTCCGTGTATTGTATAGCCTTGTAATTTTTTTCGTAGTCACACTCACCATCACTCGTCATAACTTTCTAAAAAAATCCTCGAACATACAACGCTTCCTTGGGTCGGCTTTAAGACCATGATCTTTGATCCATTCTCCACACCTCACTGGTTCTCGTGGAAAGCAAAAAAGACAAAAATAAAAATCTATGAAATAATACTATAATATTTATAGAAGCAGTAAAGAAGTCTCATAATACAAAAAACAAAACAATCATTCTTTAATAATAAAATAAAAAAAGAAACAATAGCGTCTCCAACATTGGAACAGAGTCAACGCACGTAACCCGAACAATTTAAGTGGGCATGCGATAGTACGAGTAAATACGTTAACTAAGAGTCTTTACAATTAAGATGCTTTATAACTCGTGCTGTTTATTAGGATTTTATTTTAAAAAATGATTTCTTGACAAAACATCAATATTTACAATAAAGTGATAACAATAATATAATGATAATATTAATACTTACCGAAAATATAAAACTCCATCCTTTTTTAGCGTTATAGATGTGTTCTTTTACAGTTTTTATACGAGCAATGAGGCGTGTTTACCGTTCGAGCGTTCGAATTCCACTAGATTAAAAGCGCACCCGAATGTTCAAATGGGTGCGCGTTTGGTGAGGACACTTTTTGTCGCTGATTGTGTATCTAGTTCTTTATTAGTGATCGATGGATGTACTACATATTGATAGGATTTTCAATCTTTAGTACGCCAAAATTGGTGATAGATACGTTATTGGGTTCGGCCGTAAATAAATATTCTCTGCCGAATAACTTTTATAATATAACTTTTTGATTTTGAATTTAATTATGATAGAAATATACTGAAATCCGGAAATTATCATTTTCTCCAACAATTACGAAATGGCCACAATTTCAGCATAGTTCTACCCAAAATTCCTCTTTGAACGTTTTGAACAGTATAGTTGAACCAAAGTTTTCCCAAATTGTGTTCCGTCCGTGCCGGCGCGAGCCCCACGCACGTCGTGGGTCACCGGCTATGGTCCCATACCTCACACGCTTCCAAATTCTAAATTTCACAACGCTTGTCATTCTGTCTTGGTATCTTATTGGCTGTCGTGACAATAATTACTTTCAATTATGCTTTTGTTCTCACTCTGCCGTGTTTTATTTCAAATGAGCAGTTCGAAAAGCCGTTTTCGTTTATTTTTGTTAAGTTGTTGTCTGGTTCCAAAAAGAGATGAAATCTTAAAACGATTATTAAGACTAAACCTAGCTTGATTGAGCGCATTACAACTGCATGTGATCCAAATTGAGTACCGAGGTGTCCGCATTCCGGGCTGAGACACACGTTGTCCCGGAACATAGGTGTCTAATATACAGACGTTTTTCAGGTGTGGATGTGATTTCAGATTACACACAGCAAATGATGTGGGCCTATAAGTGTTACCAAAAAGACTAAAACATATCAGGCATCTTGTAAAATCCAGTGGGGCGTGAATATAATGACTTTTGAAACGAAACACGGTTATTTACTAAGACAAGACTATGTATACTATATCGTTATAATTGCATGCTTAGATATTTTTTATGGTGTTTCAAGTGTTGTATTGCTGATCCAAATAACACAATTGGCTTACAGTTTCTTTTGTTTTGTTTATTTAATATCTATCTGATGTTTTTTTCCAAATTCTTGAGCATCGCTTTACCATACCATTCTGTCGGCAATACATTACATGACCATGTATCGTGGACGGACGTTGATATTGTAATCTTATGACCCTCTATATTCGTGACCAAGTTATGGGAATGGGTACCTACCAAAGTTTTAAAGTCGATTAAAACTTTAATTTGTAAATTGTATAAATACATTGCTGACTGGATTTTCTCATTGTGAATATTCAACAACAGTGGATTTTCTCATTGTGTTTATTCAACAACAGTGGATTTTCTCATTGTGATTATTCAACAACAGTGGATTTTCTCATTGTGATTATTCAACAACAGTGGATTTTCTCATTGTGATTATTCAACAACAAGGGATTTTCTCATTGTGATTATTCAACAACAGTGGATTTTCTCATTGTGATTATTCAACAACAGTGGATTTTCTCATTGTGATTATTCAACAACAGTGGATGTTCTCATTGTGATTATTCAACAACAGTGGATTTTCGATTTTTTAACTTTTCTTTTACATTTTTGACACTTTTTAAAACCAAGTCCAGTCCATGACACAAATAATAGAAAGAACAACTTTATAGTAAAATGTTACTAGAACAGAGTTTTGTAAACTGAAATGTATTTATTTAAATTACTCTCTGTAAAAAGAATATTACACAACTTTATATAATATTTGATTTGGATCGTATTATAGTTTTGTCTAGACATAGCGAAATTGTAAAAAAAAGTGTAAGTAAAGTTGAGTTTTTTCTATGAAACACCAAAAAATATGGTAATCGGTAAAGTTGTTCTTTTGTGTTGTATCATGTATCTTCTGTCGGCGTCGGCGCCCGCGCACTGGCGTGCCGCACTGCGCCGGAGTAGTCGCTGTCAACACTATGCGACGCATGACAGTACAGGATACGTAAACTCACTTACTCACAATTCTTACAACTGGAATATTTCAGCGTGTAAAACATTTTTTTCAAACGGAGATATTTTTCTCCATTCGTAAGTCATTTCTTTGTGCAGTTTAACAGTTTGCACTATTGGATTTCGTATATTTTGCGTACCTATCTTTCAATAGGCTCGCCCCCTATTACATGGGACTCAAAACATAACTGGCGAAATGTGGGTGTATAGTACACCTCTGCCTAACCCTTCTGGGATTACAGGCGTGATGTTATGTTCTATCTTTGTATGTAACTTTGAGCCAAGAGCTAGTCATCCTGTTAAAGTTGAATTTTATTTTACTGTCCCTATTATGATCCCAATTCGTTTATCCTAAATTCTGGTTTTCATAGACTTAAAAATCTTCAAATTCCGAACTGTCAGAGCCAATTTTGTTAATTGCTGTAAAAATTGGAACATCATTTTTATGTTATAGTTTTATTAATATTTAGCCATGCACGCTGAAATATGCAGTCCCTTATTTTGAGTATAATTTTAGAGCTGGTAAAGTAAATCACAGTCGGTAGTAACACTAGAAACACTATGGATGAGAAGCCATAGATGTCGCGTTGAGTACTTAGGTTAGGCTAGCGCGCGCGGTGCGGCGTGCGACGCGCATCGTTGTAAAGGTCGGTGTGCGGGTCGCGCCGGCCTGCGTGAGGCGCCTGCGCGGGCGGCGCGTGACGTATGACGGCCTGCGCGAGCGCCTGCGCGGGCGGCGCGTGACGTATGACGGCCTGCGCGAGCGCCTGCGCGGGCGGCGCGTGACGTATGACGGCCTGCGCGAGCGCCTGCGCGGGCGGCGCGTGACGTATGTCGGCCCGCAGGCGGCGCGCGCGGCGGCTCTCTAGAGCGTTTCGCGGAGGTTGCATTCGAGGCGCTTCGCCCCCCAGCCGTGGCGCCCATCTCGCTGTCGGCCGGCGTGGGCGGTGTGGGTGGCGTGGCCGGCTTCCCGTCGGCCTCGCTGCTGCCGCTGTCCAAGAGTCCCACGCCCGCCGACGCGGGAGCCAAGGACTCCAAGAATGTGGAGATCGCCGAGGTCATCGTCGGGGCTATACTAGGTCAGTAACTCATGTATTACACTTTTACGTAAAACATACACACACTTACTTACATCACCATATATATTATATCAGTGTTGGCAAAAATTTAGTTTGATAGACGAGTAAAAACTAAAACGATTAGTGAATTCGTTTGAGTCGTGCAAATAATTAAATTAATCGATTGAATTCGTTAAAAAAATAAAAAAAAACTCAATAAAACAATTAAAATAATTGTTTATTCTTTTATTAGTTCTACTTATTGTGCAAACATGCGCTTATTTAGGTATTTAATCAATCGTAAACTTTTTTATGTTGGTGGAAACTTACGTTTTTCTGATATTCCTTTACTAGTAGGATATAATCAAGCAGGATGATTTTCTCTGTAGGTACTCGTATGTATTTTTATACTATTTTAGTTTTATTATTATCTCCTTTATTATATTTTACAAACTTATAAATTACATTTTTAAATATTTTTTTAAAAATCTGAAAAAAAATTTATTAAAAAATTCATTTAAAAATATAAAAAATTGTATCCCACCGGTATCGGGAACAGGGTCCAAGCTACCGGCGGACAGGGCTCCAGAGAGAGGAACCTCCTGACAATGCGAGCCGTGTCCAGAAGTACCGCTTTCTGAATCAAGCCCTTGATCCAGCTGCCCAACGAGAGCCTCCTCAGGTGTTTGTCGAGGCTCTTGGCTATTACCCCATTGGCTGTCACGACTATCGGCACAATGATTGCTGAGTCCACATCCCACATGTCGACAACCTCGCGAGCCAAATCAAGATACTTGATTTCTTTATCTTTCTCGGCTTTCACGAGGTTACAGTCATGCGGGACCGTTATGTCAACAATCATTGTGCGCCGCTGTACTCGATCCACCACCACTATATCAGGCTTATTGGCAATAATAGTCCTGTCAGTGATGATGGATATTTATGTACAGTACAATGTGATATTTCCATTTTCGAGAACTGGGTCGGGCACGTACCTGTAGTACGGCACTTCCGATTCCACAAGGCTGTATTTCAGAGCAAGTTGCTGATGGATAATCCTGGCTACAAGGTTGTGTCTATGCAAGTACTCTTCGTTAGCTAGACGAGAACACCCGGAGATAATGTGTCTTATTGATTCCCCCGGACGGTGACATGCCCGACAGATGTCAACCGTGCCGTCTTTCACAATAAATCTCCGGTAATTGTTCGTCATCATAACTTCGTCCATAATTGCACAAATAAAACCTTCGGTTTCTCCAAAGAGGTCACCGAAACGTAGCCAGGTCACGGACGCTAGAAGATCTACATCGGGTCCATGTAGGGCCCGGAAAAAGCGTCCGTGAAGCTCCTTACTCTGCCATACTTCCATGCGATCATTAGTGTCAAGCACTACAGGTTTGCACCAGTTCTCTTTGGCCAAGGAGAGCGGGGTGAGGCCCTTGTCCACCGCGACCACATCACGATGCATCCCCACATCGGCTTCTAGGAAATATTCCCTGAGACTGCATATCTCGTGATTGTGTAGGGTCTTAGCGTTTAAAAAGCCTCGACCTCCACACTTTCGCGGGATATACAGTCTCATTACCGATGATCGTGGGTGATGCATTCGGTTTGCAGTCAGTAGTGTACGGACCCTCCTATCCAGGGCGTCGAGTTCGGTCTGAGTCCATTTGAGTATGCCGAAAGAGTACATCAAAACTGGCATGACCCAACCGTTAAAGGCGCGCACCTTGTTTCCGCCTGACAGAAGACTATTTAACACTTTCTTCAGGCGGCCAAAGAAGCGCTCCTTCAACAATTGCTTCATGTCAGTACCATTGATGCCCAACGCTTCCGACATACCCAAATACTTATAGGTTTCGGATGCGGAGAGGGCTTTAAGGTTTATGGAATCCGAGAGTTGGGTTCCCACGGATTCCACAATCTCTCCTCGCTTTACATGCATGACCGCACATTTGTCCACACCAAAGTCCATCCTGATGGCGCTACTGAAAGTGTCAGTTACTTTCAGTAGCTCCATTAGTTGCAAATTGTTGGGGGCAAAGAGTTTTAAATCATCCATGTACAGAAGGTGAGATATAACCTGACCACCTCTCCTCAGCCGATAGTCTAGACCTGAATCCTCCAGCAGTGTGCTTAGAGGATTCAAGGCTAAGCAGAACCAAAGCGGGCTCAAACTATCGCCCTGAAATATGCCTCGCTCGATCCTTATCGGCTCGCTATTCCTCAGGATATTCCGACATCCTGGATAGCGAAAGACCGTCCTCCATCGCCCCATACATGCCATCAAGAAGGTGCGCAGAGTTGCATCTACTTTATACAACTCCAGCACCCTCATGAGCCACGTATGTGGCACCGAGTCATAGGCCTTCTTGTAATCTATCCAACATGTCGATAGATCCTTTCGGGAACGTCGAACCTGTTGGCTAATGGCCATATCAATGAGGAGTAGCTCCTTAGTACCGCGGGACCCGTTCCTACATCCATTTTGAGAGGCAGACATGATGGAGTTGGTGTCTATATGTTTGTTAATTTTAGCTCTCAAAATGGATGTAAGCACTTTATAGACCGTCGGTAAACACGTGATCGGCCTATAATTTTTGGGTTCCGCGGTGCTACCTGATTTATGGAGCAGGTGGGTAACTCCTGTTGTTAGGAACTGGGGTAGCGAACCAAACTCCAAAGCCGTCTGGTACTGGGCCGCCAAGCGAGCGTGCGATCTTGTAAACCATTTAATCCAAAAGTTCTGCAGCCCGTCCGGCCCTGGTGACTTCCAGTTAGGTAACGGACGGACTGCACGAGCTACATCTTGGGGGCAGATGGTAATAGCCCCCTATAAACCCACCTTTCATCGCTCTGGAACGTGCGATTCTGAGTGTATCGCTCTACTCGCCGCTTATACCTACGAATACGGTTAGCCCATGCATACACTTTCTGCTTCAGGAAGTCGATGCGCTCTGTGACGCGGGACAGATAGTTCTGAGAGCTAATATCAGTCCCTGAGAACGCCCGCCTCACAAAGCGCATCACTCTTGGACGAGTATTGCCGTCTCTGAAGCAGATTAGTTTGCCGATGAGCGCTCTGGCCCCACCAATACGGTGCTCAATTCTGCACTGCCAAGCTGGTACGGTTGGTTTCGGTCGCGTAGCTCTACAGTCATTGGTAAATTTGACGTGAGCTACACGACATGCCGCTACAGCCGCGCAGTACAGAATTGAATGAGTATCGGTGAGGTCTTCGCAGTCATCAAAATAGTTTGATAACTGCGAATCCAGGAGCGCCACCAGCGCCCTATTTTTGTTATGCATTGGCAAACGAGGTAAGCGTGGTCTAAGTTCGGGCGACATGAACCGATATTCCCGAATCGCACACTCCAAAGCACTCCTCAATTCCTCATTGCACTGGGTACTTACGTTTGTAGCCCTATCATCACTTCCCTCGTCAGCTTGATTTGTGTTGGACTGTGATAGTACCTCAACAGTCTGCGACGGGGGGGCGATGACATGGCTACTCTGCATTTCACTTCGCAGGTGATCAAGCACAGTGTCATCCAACGTAATCATACGTTGGATGACCCGCACCTGATCCGACAGTCGTTGTGCCGAAACGTTGACAGCTGGCTCAAGCACCTGAAAAAGAGAGAGCATCCGAACACGGTACGCGGTCAGATTGTTGCCCCCCTCTGTAGCCACATAGTATGAGCGCATGACGTTTTCATTGATGGCTCGTGTCCATCTCATGCGCTGCACACTTCCGCCGGGAGCTGGGACCCTATCAGAGGCCGGTGGGCCTCGAGGTCCTAAGCCGTCCGGCGGCCGGCGTCCTCCTCGTCGACGAGCAGGTGGTGGCGTCGTGGGCGGGGAGAAATACTCGTCGCTCGAGCTCGACGCAACTACCGCGGCCGGTGTCGTCACAGCGCTCCCAGTAGCGCTGGGTACCGGCGGCGGCGAGGCGGAGCTGAGCGATGAGTCCGGAGGTGGTGGGCGTGCTCGACGTGCGGCTGATCTCGTCAACATTTCTTCATTTTTGGTTTCTTATTCAGTGATGTTTTACCGGAGGTGACATCTGTCATGTCACCTCCGATGCGGTAGTTTTTGGTTTCAAAATTACATTACGTTGTAGTTTGATGTCGTTATTGAATTTTCTTTGGTTTTGCAGGTTTCAGGTTTACTTCAGAATAAAAATATCTTGTTAAATTGGGTCAAAAAAAACTTATAAGAATTAAAATTACGTAAATGAGAAAACGAGACTTTTGTTGATACGGTGTTGCCAGCTTTTTTTTTTTTCTATATTATTATTATCATTTACTCTTTAAAAAAAAACTGATGTTTTAAAGTTGATCAACGGAATATTCCCATTGTGATCTTTTTATGATGCGGTACTATTAATCTAATTGATTTTTCCGGTTTTCAAATGATATTCTAATTAACTGAGTACCTACGCTTCTAACAATTTTTACCTCTATTTATCTAATCTGCCTTTTAAATTGATCTGCTAATCATTTCCAACGTCATGTTTGTGTAGGTTATGAAATTATTAAGTAACTACAATGTATTGTTTTACAACCATTTAATGAAAATCCAAGATAGCAGCCGCGAAATTTTTCAAATTGTACATCATGGTTGTTATTTTATGGTTTTCAAGGGGGCTGTGAAGCCTACAATGTCAGAATTTAAATTCAAGGTGGCGACTGCGAAAAAAATTTTTTTTCATCGTCGGTTTCGTTTTCATTTCAAGGATTTTAAAGCCAAAATGAAAAACCAACATGGCGGCCGTCAATTTTTTTTTCATGTTTGTCGTTCCATGCTTTTCGAGAATGCAAAGCCTACAGTGATTTCAAAATGAAAATCCAAGATGGCGGATGTGAAAATTTTCAATTGTTCCATTGTAGGTGTCGTTTCATGATTTTCGAAGGCTCTTAAGCCGAAAGTGAGGTCAAAATGAAAACCCAAGATGGCGGCTCAGAAAATTTAGAAAGTTCCATCATGGACGTCGTTTTTGTGGTTTTTGAGGGTCCTTAAACCGATAGTGAGGTCAAAACGAAAACTTTAGATGGAGGCTGTGAAAATTTTAAATTTTTCCATCATGGGTGTTGGTTTCACGGTTTTCAGGGTGCTTAAGCCGATTTTGAGGCCCAAATGAAAATCCAAGATGGCGGCTGTTAACATTTTCAAATATTCCATCATGACCGTCAGCTTCATGGTTTTCGAGGGTGCTTAAAGCCGATAGTGAACCAAAATGAAAATCCAATACGGTGGCTGCGTTTTTTTTGTTGTTTTTTTTTTTGTAATTTCCATGGTTTTGGTGGTCACTAATAACGACGACCTCACTTAAACCGATAGTGAGGTCTGTTTTCGGCACCCATGATTAAAAAATGGAAAAAAATTGCATCTTGAATTTTTATTTTGACGTCACTGTAGGCCCTAAAAAACCATGTTTATAGACAGCCATGACGAAAAATTTTACAGCCGCCATCTTGGATTTTCATCTTGACCTCACGTTCGGCTTTAGCACCCTCGAAAACCATGAAAACTAACACCCCTACCTAAAATCAGGAAATTTTCGCAGCCGTCATCATCTTGGATTTTTATTGAAAGGTGGTGGTGGCAATACAAGATATTGTAATTACTTAATAATTTTATAAACCAAACGTGACTGTGAAGCATTTGACAATTACTCGTACTAGCAGATCTATTTATGAAGGCAGATTAGATTTAAAGAGGTAAAAACGGTTTCTAAAACTAGAACTAAAATGTCCAATCGTGATTGTATTAGTTAAAACTAATTTAAACACAAAAAAAAAATTTACATATCAATTGATTGAAAGACTTTGTGATTGAGCCCAACACTGATCATACTACCATATTTTTACATACGACTACGTCGAAACAGGGTTAAATTTAATTATCTGGAAACTTCGAAGGTGGGTATCGAAAAGAAAACACTACCATCAGCAGCGGCCGTTGACCATAACCGGCTATAGTTGGTTGACATTATGAGTTTACAATATTTTTTTCGATACCCGTCCCCTCTGTGAAGTCTCGCCAGCTAATTAATTTATACCTGTTTAACGTCTGAAGACATTGTAGTAGCCCCGTTAAAACACTGCCCAGTAGAAAAATATCGTGTTACCAACCTACTCAAATTGTCCGAGCAGTACGATTTTTTTCTGAAAACATTGATAAAGCACGTGGCCCGCTGACCTGTGTACCGTTGCATTTGACAGGCCCCGGCGGGCGCAGCCTGGTGGAGATCCAGCAGATGTCGGGCGCCAACATCCAGATCTCCAAGAAGGGCACGTTCGCGCCGGGCACGCGCAACCGCATCGTCACCATCACGGGCACGCCCACGGCCATCTCCAACGCGCAGTACCTCATCGAGCAGAAGATCCAGGAGGAGGAGCTGAAGCGCACGCGCCACAACGCCATCTCCGGCCTCATGCAGTAACACGCCTCGCACGGTACGCCCCGCCCGTACCGCCTCCTCTATCTCGTTCTAGCGTAGTATCTAGTTCTAGTCAAACACTGTTGGATCACAGACCGCGTTACTGCGTCGTCGCCGCTAACATTGGCGCGAGTTACCTGACTCTAGTTAAGAAGTTTTGTTTTGTTTTATCTGACGGAGGATATAATTTATGCAGCTCTCGATATGCGTCGCGCGTAGCCTGGCACTCTGTGCGCGCCGCGACGCATATCGACACATAGTTACCTATTTACAATAATACAATTTTATGTATATTGATTTTATGCATGTAACATAGTGTTGACGTGGTGGGGATGTACCCGCTGCTCACTAGTGGCTCGGGAAGCCAAATGCTCTAAAGCTGACTATTTCAGTTCAACGCAGCACTGGATTGTTGCACATAATAATATGAAAGTACAATACTAGTGAGTACGCCCGGCGTCGCTCCCCGCCACACTTTATTTTACGTTCTTATCGTGATGACAAGTAATTATTTTGTTCTGCCTAGCAGACGGTTATTGTTGATTAAGATATAATAATGAAATATTGTGATATCTCCTATCACGGAAATTCCTATTCCAGACACATATTATTTTTGTATATTATTCACCACAGCATACATTTTTTTTATTTACAACGTTGATTTCATTGTAAATGTTACCATTGATAAGTTATTTTTCTTTAGTTTATTAGGATTAGTGATGTGGTTATTTTATTAATATATCGACACAGTTACGTCTCGCTGGGAGATGTTATCGATACCCTTCGCAGCATTACGGGAGTTTAGGAGCTAAATCCTACCAAAGTTGTTTTATTTTCTGACATAATATATGACAAGCATCGACTTGGTTACGGCCCTTTGTACTGTAGGTTCAAACCAAAACAAGCCAGAGTGTAGTAGTATGGAGGAATTTGTGTGATTATGTACTTGAAATAACATGCATGCATACGATAAGTTCATAATCAGACATACAATATTCTGGCTTGTTCAGATTTGAACTACTTATAAGCTGAGATGCCTGTTCTTGCAATAGAGTTTCGTGTAATTCGTTAACAAGATGAGGGTAGTCGTCAAGCCGGTGCGCCGCAAGTACAAGACCCGAACGTTTCACTGCACGCCGTTTCACTTCACTTATTTCAAGTGTCACCCTTGTTATATCTTCGAATTTCGAATTTGGCTAGCAGAGTTCTTCATTCCTGATTTTCTCACGGTAAAGATCTTTATTTTTTATACATTTATAAACAAAATCTTAATGAGCTAACCGTTTTAATATTTTCTTTATTAGGAATGTTTCATAGTTATTCATTTTTCGTCGGTCTAAATTTGTCTTACGATATAAGTACAATTTATACAATAATAAAATGCATGTCCAGAATAGTAGATGAAAAATAATATTTTAAACATTTTAAATGCAGATTTCTATATATCGAGATGACAATATAAATGATATATTCTTATTTACAGTTACTATATGATTGAATATTTTATTTTTTTGCGCCGTCGTTTAACCAAGACGTTCTTTTAGTATCTGTTAGTGTCCGCACGCAGACGACTTTTGGTCGCACGACTCGGTCGCATCAGCGTATGTGAAGCTTGCGGTCGCGCATAAACTGGTCGGTGAACTTAGTTTCGTCAAAAAGTCGTGTGCGTCCGCTGTACGTTAAATTTACATAATATTATAAACTGTGATTGTTTTCGTCGACATTGTCAAGGTACTACGTGTCAGTCTCCACTTAGTGTAGAAGCCGTTCGGTACTTCGCCGGAGGGTAGTTATAAGTTGTGTTCGTTTACCTCAGAAGTGCCATCGTTCTACAGGATTAGTGAGGTGAGCCTCTTCACATGTTCAGTGTTCATACATATGCGGACGTTGCGTTCGATTGTGTTTTGTTACAGCTCCCCCCTTGATATAATGTAGTAGCTTTCACGAACATCTCGAGCAACCGACACTCCACAATCAAATGTAACAGCTACCTGCTATATATAACACGAAAATCGTGTACAACTCCGGCCCCGCGTTGGGCGCCAACTCGTAATACGGTACGATAACTTACTACGAAGGCGGTGACTACTATCAAATGTGAATAAACGTATGAAGTACAAAAGAAAACGTAATCATAATAAAAATATAATAATTCGAAATCGGCTTAATCATGAAAATTAATGTACGATAGTGTTTAAGAAATCGGAATTGAGAGATAATTTCTCAGCTAATTCATTCACAATTACGCGATTATAAATAATAAATTTAAAATAAATATTTTAATTAATTAATTATTAGGGAAGTGAGCACGCTCGATTCGCCATAACCTCGTACTTCCGTGAAATGTGAAAAATAATAGTGATTATAACGTTGTAAGTTTTCTGCGACGAGGCCCCGCCCCTGCGCGCGTCGCGTGCGTGCGGCCTTCCGACACGAAGTAATAAACTCTGCGCACGCGGCCGTTCGCAGCGGGCGGGCGCGGCGCTGTCCGACGACATCTCGATGATACAAGTTGTGGATATTGTTAACTGATCTATTACATATATACGTGTGTTATGTAGTTAACATTGCGCAGTGTAGTGTGGCATTACATTAGCTAGTTAATAATATATATTCAATCTTAAAAGTGTATAGGGTAACGCTGTTGGATAAATTTCCGGTGTTTTCAAATTTTTCTCATCTAAACTATGTATATTGGGGGTAGGTACAGATATATCGTCTTGTGTCAATTAATAAATTGTCTGTTTGTGCGTTCGCGGTGGCTAAAGTGTGGAAATAAGTAAGGAACGGAATGGATACTTCGAAGTAAAATGAAACGTACGTTTCAGACTATGCATAATAATGATCGAGTAGAATTGATTGAACTGATTTTTAAGAAATGGATTTTATAATGTTCGTGTGTTTAGATACGGTAGTGATACGGGATGGGGAGGAGTGATGCGTGACGTGTGAGGAGTGTACCGAGTGTAGTGAGTGTAGTGATCGCGAACACACAAGCGACGGTCGTGTCGGCCACAGCCTGAACGCGTATCGCCTGTCACGTCGATTTAACAAGCTCAATTTTATCGAAACTAAATCTCGATTAGTCGGTACGTATAAGTCAAATGCGTCAATTAAAAGAAATGAATGGTTTCCAAAGAAAGAAAGATATATCATTTCATGGTTCGGGCGAGCTCTGGGGGTAGACATAGTTTCCGTCTTGTTTCTTCACTCTCTTTCTCTCTCTCTCTTTCTAAGTTACTTGCCTCTATTGTGGCTTGGGGCGATGTCGCCGTGTGTCGGACACATTCCGGCTAGAGTTAGTGTTTCTCGTAGAGGGCGGTAGTGTGCGAGTGTCATGACACTGCGCACCACGACGCGGTCTTTTCTTTTCATGTTTCTTAGGAAGTAAGACGTCTGTTGAGACAGTAACTGCCCTCATGCATAAAATAATATGTCTGTATCCTCGCTGGCTGTACAAAACACGTCTTATCTCGACACATCGCGACCGCCGCGCCGACATTATGATAGTTATCAGTGAAATTCTAGTTAGTTATAATTAACATATTTAAAAATCAATATAATGGGTATAATTAGAAAATTTTAAAATTAAAATTACTGGGAAATGTTAATGTTGTTATACTGAAGTTGTTACAATATTTGAGAGTATATTAACGTGAGTACAGAATAATAATTTTAGTGCGGTAACCATTATCTGGATGAAGTTTATCGCGTGGAAGATAATAAATAGTGCAACGTCGTCCCGATACTTGTAATAGTGGCGGTGGCCTCGCTCTACCGTCGCTGTCCACCGCTCCGGACTGTTCTGTGATACTGAGTGCACGCAGCACGCACGCTTGCTGCACGCCCGCACACGCACCCCCCGCACTGTCTGTTACAGGTTGTGTCAAATTATATAGGGCTCAGTTCGGTAGAGTAGAAGTACTGCAGCAGGTCCACACGCCCGGCAGTCCCCGCAGTCCCCGCAGCTCCGGCACCCGCGTACCACTCCCGCACTCTAAGATCATTATGTAATGCTGTTACGATTAAGGAATTTCAATGTTGTAGGTTAAGGTAGCTAGTTGTCATTCTTCATTGTTCGGATGTAACGGAGACGTTTCTGTTGGCACGACGCCGGCGCCTGCGCCCGGTGGCCGCGCATCTCATTCTCCCATTTTAATTTTAATAGCTAAATGTTGTTGAATTTGTTGATAGAGTGGTTTATTGTAATTACTATAGGTAGTTTAGTGGGTATACACGCGAAGGTGGCAGCCGTTGGGTGCGCTAGGGTAGAGTAAGGTTCGATACTGTGTTTAGGAAAATGGCTGTGCGTTCAAGTCGAACTCAACATTAAGACATCACCATACCGCTTGTTTCTGATGGGCGCGAATCGCACACGACGCTCGCCGCTCGGCGCTCGCTGCTCGGCGCTCGCTGCTCGGAGCTCGCTCTCGGCGCTCGGCGCTCGTCGCCGGCGGCTCGGCGCGCTTCACTCACTATGTGTATATAATTGCATAACATTTTTCATTTACGTTATTCTCCTTGCTCATTGTCATCAATTTATTAAAGACTGAGGAATCAACTCGCGCATATTGACATCGTCACGAACGCGTCCCAAACGGTAGGGATTAATTGTAATATATAATTGTTTATTAATCATTAAAATAAAAATTTCGCTCGGTTTCATGTGGGCTCGCTCGCCAGGGCGCAGTCGTGTGCGATTCCCGCAGTACACTCGCGGTGTTTAGCGTTTTGATTGTTACACGTCAGTTTTATTGTTAACGCCCAAGTTGAAGATTCCCATAGTTGGCCGCAGCTGCGAGTGTACGGAGTGGCGACGCGGCGCCGGACGCGCGGCCCGTGCGCCCGGCCTCGCGCCGGCGCGTGCCGACCTCGGCCCTCGGCCCTCGGCCTCTCGGCCTCTCGGGTCTCGGCCTCTCGGCCTCTCGAGCGCCGGTCAGTCGTTGTCTCATCACCTTTACACATGTTGAGATTGATATGTTATACTAATTCTATTGAATTATAACTTGTTGCGTATTATAAGTATGTATAGAGCGAGCTCCGGCTCCGTACGTTATGTGTAAATGTCATACGTTGATAACATTTGTTGCTGTACAGTTCAGTGATGGAATTTTTATTTTTTATTATTAATATTTTTTGTTAACTTGGTTTACGATAAACGGGTCTGCAATGTTATGTAACGAGAATATAATTTTTAATTAAGTTTCAATTTAAAAAAAAAACAATGTTGAAATAATAAATATGTTTTGAATTTAAAATTCACTATATTTTAGTCAATGTTTATTATTGTTTAGTTAGTTGTACTGTCAGATTGATTTTCTAATGAAGTGTTATTTTGCAATGTTGTAAATGATAAGAGGTAAAAATGGAAGGTTACAATGTCTTAGTGTTTAAAAACTCGAAACCAATTGAAAGGTACCTTGAACATTGTCTATATTATATTAACATTAATAAATGCAAAAACTATATGTGTCTTTTAATTTACTATGTAACCTCTATCCTCTAGGCTCTGTTCGACCGAAGCGCAGTTATTTGTCGTGAGACTGTGCTACGACCGTTGTAGGTACAGCATACAGGCACTCCTTGCCAAATTGCCAAGCTAAATGGCTAAAAAGCGTTTTAATATAACTGTTAGACAAAGATAGCACATCGTAGAAATGAAGTCACGACTATTATCTTCATACTAGCACTTTACATCCGATCGTCCGTACCGCGCGACAAGGACGGGAATAATTTTATAATTCCTTCCAAAATCTTTTAAAGCATGTGGGTTCTTCAAATTTCCATCGATTTTAGACTTTTCGAAGTATCTCATTTGAACGCCTTCTTTTCAAATTACATTAATTGTTCGAACATTTCTAATATCAGTCATCATCCCGATTAGGCAAAGAGTACTATAATTAGACGCTAATAAGTAGCCAGTAATGGTCTAGATCAGAACTTTAGCAGTCTTAGCCTAAGCTAAACTACCCAAGTAGGTATTTGAATGTATCGCTCTTTGTGCCAAAGACCTATACGTTCCCTTATACACAAACCACATAAAATCACGCCCGTATTCCGATAAGGGTATGGCAGCGGGGCTCACCTAAGTACATCCACATTTCTCCTGTTATCAGTCCCATGTAACAAGGGGCGCGCCTATTGCCCCATACCCCGGGCACAAATCCAGACTCCGGGCTGCTACTGAGAAGTTCCAGATGGGGGGGATAAGGGAAAAACCTAATAACCCCGCCCTGCCCGGCAATCGAACCCGACCTGTTGCTCAGCAGATCGCTTGCGACCACTATACCAACGGAGGAGTCTACACCGATACGTTCATATTATTCAAAGCAGTTCAATCCTAATCCTACATAATATGATAAATGCGAAAGTACGTTTGTTTGTTTGTACCTTTTCACGCCTAAATCACTGAACCGATCATCACGAAGTTTTGCTTATATGTGGTGAGGGGTACAGAAAAGTACATAGGGTACCTTTATTTCAGAAAAAAAGTACTGTTTCTGAGGGAAGGAACAATTACCTTCGAAGGCCACAATTGTATTAGGACGCTAGATGGCGCTAAGTGTCTTTCGAATGTAGGTTGAACTATATTATTAAAAACTTTAGTAATGTTTTTTAAACATAAGTAATACATTTTGTGAGTTTATAACCTGGATAAACACCTAGGATGCCATATTTTATCCCGGTAGTACGTTTCTGTGGGATAATTTAAATTATAATCCCTTTGGATAGCGGCTCTCATACTATCGCCAGACAACGGCCGAGATCTTTTATGAACTGAAAACCTAGCTGGGAAATACTGGGAATCGAACCAAATTCTCGAAAGTATTTCGGCTGACTGATGTTGTCGTTTCTATATTTAAATTGAAGGCGGGTTAATATGTCCAAAAAAACAAATCGTACGTTGGTTATCATTTTTATTATCAAAAATGTCAGTTGCACACATAAATATAGTTCACGTAAAAAAGGGATTTCGTACAAAAATACGAAGAAATGGACGGATTCCTTATTTCAGATCACACAATCTTATGTAAAAAACCTAAATAACTAACACGATTTAAATAAAATACCTATGTATAAAAAATAAGTAATAAAAAGAGCATGTAAGTAAGTATTATAAAAACAGCTGCCAAAGATTACTTACAAAGTGTGGGTAGATTATTTTTAGACATTGCACAAGGTATAATGCCAATATGATTCCATTAGGTACATTCAAATAATTTATTTCCGCAGATACTGGCAGAGGCACGAGTTTTTAAATTAAATGGAATGGAAATGCCGTATGCTTGGGTAAACTCGGCCCTATAAGATTTAGCTGCATATCATTATTTATTATGAATCTCCAAAGGGGAATTCGTAAAAATGAGCTGTGCTGTGCCTTTGACGCTTCAGCTTGACACTTGGAAATTTACAAAACACTAACTGTTTGCTTTCGCCTCGCATCGATCGGGCATTTTTTTTGCTTTATCCGACTTATTCTATTAGCAGTGAGCAGATATAAAAAAATCATAAATTATATAAATAAATATAATAAAATAGATTTATATCTTATCAAAAAAGCTATTACTGAGATTCTTTCTTCAATAAACTTTAAAATGAAATATACAGACGATGTAGAACTTAACACTGAAATGGTTCCGCATAGTTTTTGTTTAAAACTAACAGATCCTGAAAATAAATTGCTTGTCTTATATACAATGATTTTACCTTAACTCATATAAAGTATAAACTACATAAAGTTATGTTTAAATTGTGTCTAAACTACAGTGAAATGAAAGTATATCTAATCGTTCCCGCACGCCAAATTTTTTTTTTTTTTTTACAATGCTTGTAAAAACCATCATTTTTACAAGCATCCACACTAAAATATTAAAAATTTTTTCAAGAATTTGTTGAACTTTCCACAAGAAACTTTTTGAGACAAAACACATACAAGCTTGATGGTAGTTTTACATTTCCCTCAATATTTATGTAAGAACCTACTTTATATTTAGATTCCTTCACTTCACTGTAGTGTTAAAGAGGTTTTTATGTGTTTGCAAGCTTCTTCCAAAAATTCTGCTCTATTGTTCAACAATCAGACAGTTACCCACATGAGTAAGTGGTCATTCATAAATCCATGCACCAGCAGATCATTTTAAACCTCCTTGTTGGTGCTTCTCTTATACAATATTGAAGTCATCCATACTAGCTTGGTTACAACTAAGATATTATTATAAAGTCTATGTTCACGAGAAAGGTAACGTGTGTTCGAGGACAGTCACCTGCCTACGTATAGCGTCGACTACAATGTGCTATTATAAAATCTACATAGTTATTGTTATACTTGGTTAGTAAGCGCAAACTGGCGAAGACTGACTGACTTTACTGTATGAACTTAATAATTTAAAAGGTTATTCAATACTTTACATTTTATACAGAAAAGCTACGACAAAATAAATTCCTAGAAATTGCATTCACAATAATCGATCAATACAATACTCCGCGCCATATAAGTATAGTTTTAACTTTTCATAGCCTTAGCTGTCATTTTGTTTCAAGAGCTTTAGCTGTATAGAATCAGCCATTCACTTTGAGCCAACGGATGCTTATTTATTATATGTAGAAGTCGTAAGCGGTCGACAGCGCGTCATCATTTGTTCCACGTGACTACAACCGCTAGTCGCCCCGACCGTTAGGAGGAATAGAGAAGACACAATAATGATAAATTATTAATAAAGAGGTCGAAAAGGATATTACTTACAATATGTTTTTCAAGATATTAATTCCTGTATGGTAAAATATTGCGATTTTTATCTGAATACCAGTGCTGTTGACATCACCTCAAACATCCGAGTAGGTATCAAATATAACTCTTTGGATCCTAATAACACTATATTTTGGTTAGTTTCTTAATACTATGAGACGATTTCGTACTGCGGTACATGCGGCTCGAATTCGAAACCATTGTAATGAGTAAAGCTTAGACTCCTGCAGCCAGAAGCTTCGGCGAATGGCTTCAGTTCCTGAACCAGGCTTGGAAATGCAGGTCTCTCATCTGGGTCCACCTGCCAGCACTGCAGGCACAGCTGGAAGAGCTCGTCGCCCACGTACGAGGGCTGCGACGGCCGCATGCCGCGCAGGATGCGGGCTGCGACGTCTTTATTAGCGCTATGGAAGTAAGGAGTGGCGCCTATCGTCAGCGCCTCCCACATGAGGACACCAAACGACCAAACATCAGCCTTAGGGTTGAACCTCGTCTGTCTTAACATCTCGTGGGAAGTCCACCTGGTGTAATCTGGGGTTTCATGCAAAGGTCTCATGTGGGATAATCCAAAACCGGACACTTTCGCGACGCCGTTGTCTGCGACCGCGATGTTACGACAACTCAAGCGTTTGTGTAATATTTTCTTACTGTGCAGGTATTCCATGCCTCGAGCAATATCAACCAAGTACTGAAGCAATCTGTTTTCAGGAATAGGACAGAATTTGTTATTTTGAAGATCCCTGTGTCTGCTGTGAAGAAGCAAGTCTTTCAAGCTATGTTTATTATCTTCTAGGACCACAAATAAGGTTGTATTAGTTTCACAGAAGCCTATCAGTGAGATAACATTCTCATGTTCACTGGACTTTATGAGCTGGTCCAGTTCCTGCAGCATCTGCTTCTTGTCTGGTCGCTCCATCTCCCTGTCAGCCACCACCTGCACAAGCCCTGGGGTCTGTGCCCCATGCTGTTGTACTTTCCCTCTAGTAAACTTGCCGTAGCTGCCAACACCAACTATGCAGGTAATATCAATCTCTATGAGGTTTCTTGGTATGTTCCATAGCTTTCTTTTTAAGTTGCTGTAATAATCTACTCTTTCATCTTCTTCTTGAAGGAAACTTGAGTTCTCAATCTCCATGCATGGTTCACTCATACTCAAAGGCATGGACTGGGAGCCTCTCTGTGACCTCACTATGTGTATCCTCTTTCGTAGGATGATAAGCAGTCCTACTCCAATCAGCAGCAGAACCACACTGATAGCTATGGCTGCTCCAAGTGCTACTACCATTGGAGAATACTCTTCAGGCTCATTTATATTCAAAATAATTTTTTTTGCCGATTCTGCATACCTGATTCTTTTTACATTATTTTTTTCACTTACAACTCCTAATGACACATCTATGTCATTCGTCAATGGCAGGGGAGCATTGTAGAATCCATTGTAAGTACTTTTATCTCCAATGATGAAGTCATGTGCAATATCATCAGGGTCTAACTCAGCAGTAATGTAGTAGGGGAGCCCGTTATGAGTGGCATACGAGTAGTTCCCAAGGGTTTCAACTATAAACCCTTGCTGGTATAACTCTATAGAGACTACAATCCTGTACATAGATACAGGTCCATTAACGTTTTTAGCCTCAGGGATATGTACCACCATCCGGCCTCCTTTCCTATCTCTAATCTCTATGTCAGGTGGGCTGGGGTCCGGAGTACCTATCACTGTTTCTACTGTAGTTGTAATATTAGGCCCTTCAAAACCATCATTGACTGCAACCACTCCTATCTGGTACTTAGAACCTGGTTGTAGGTTTAATAGTTCAGTGTAAAAGGTTTTATTTGATACTCTCCATTCAAGATCCATCAAAGCAGCGTCAGTGTAGGTCTCAACAACAATGGCTCTTATTACATAATCGGATATTGATGAGTATGCATTAGGGGCGGTCCAGCGCACCCTCACTGTTGTCTCAGTTATATTAGTAATGTTGATGGATGCTGGGGGTCCTGGGGAGAAAACATCGGTGTCGTACACACTTGCGGCGTTCTCTCCACCGCATTTTTGACTGTCATTCTTAGGGCATTGAGTTCCGCAAAAATCTTGAGGCAGTTGAAACTTTCCAGGCGCGTTTCCGCAGAAACACGTCGACTCGTTACCTAGGACAGCGTATTTGTAGAACACTTGCTCGCAAGCCGACAAACAAACGTCCACGGATTGCCCAGTGTGAGTGTTGAGCACATTTTCCACCATCAGCTTGTAGCAGCCGATGTAGTCGCCTCGGTCGCCCCTACAGCCCCACGAGCACAACAATAACAACACAACTAAGTACCACTGTCTCTCCATTGTGTTTATTTGACTCATTCAAGCCCACTTGACGTTTTGTAAACGCCCGAAACACAAATTCGTTTCTTAGAACACCCGTTTTTGGAACTGGAAGTTCACGGTTGTAGAGTATTTATAGAATTTGACGTACATCATTGTGTTTCAATGGAACATTACAAGATAGTAACAATTAGCGAAAAAATCGTACATAAGTGTACCTACCGCGTTGCTTGTTGGTTCGTTATTATTTTGACAGAAACCCACAGGTGTTGCTACTACTAAAATTATTTTCATGAAAATCTCGTTTGCTACTACAGAGGAACAATAATGTCTTTTTTATATATTAAGAATGCTAGAGATGGGTAGCACAAATTTTTTAAATGAGGATCGTGCGAGGCACTCTTTTTTACAAAGTGTGCTAGCACACTGTGCTACCACGAATGAGGCGAGGCTGCTGTGGCGTGGAAGCACGTACATGCTGTGAGTGTGTCAGTGAGTCCCGTGACTCTCCGAGTCGCCGCGCGAGTCGCGAGTGTGATGTGTGGTGTATAGTGACGACAACACGACACGGCACACATACTCAATAGAGTTGGCTTGGCTGGCACACGCGATGAGCCAGTGAGGCAGTGACTTATCGGTTAAGCGCGTCACACAGCTCGCACGAGTGATGATGGAAAGAGAAAGGGAGAATGATTACGATTCGTTCAAAACTCACAATACGATACAAAATGTTCTGTGTAGCTAATCTGTGGTGTGTGCTAGCACATCAAAATGAAATAAGTGAGTGACTCTTTTTAACCAAGTGAGTAGCTACAACTGTGCTAGCACATGTGCTGAGTTACCCTAACCTAACCCAACACTACAGAATGCTGTTAAGCACGACGAGACGATCAGCCGGGCTAACATGACAGCGCGAGAACGCTCTCTAAGTCGATTTGTCGAAATTTGTCTACGAATCTGACGTTATTAGAGTGCCTAACATGACCGATAGGCTCGAGTAAACTCGAAAAAGGTACTTTGTTTGACATTTCTTTATCTCGCGACGAGATACCGATGTAGCAAGTTATTAAAAACAAATGTTTTTTATCATTGCAACATCGGTCGATTTTACTCATGGAATGGGGAAGGTCGTGCAAAGCTAATTGTAGATGGCGTGACCATAGCTAGGTCTCTACGGTCTTCAATAAATTTGACATTTCGTTCATTCATGAGTTTGATTTTATTTCACTATTTCGTTATTTTAGGTGATTTCAGTATTATAAATCAAGTACTTGACATGGAAAGTGTCAGAATTTTAAACCTTGAATACTTCCTCGTAATCACATTCTTCACAATGTTTCCAACTCAAACTCGAACTCTAAAAAAATTCTATAAATAGCTTAAACCACAATTTTCTAATTTTAGGTTCTTCGGGAAATGGTGCACTCCAATTTCGGAGTATCTTGGAACACAATAACGCGTCAATTTTCGCTAAAATAAAATAAAACCACATCACGCCTTGTATTATTAGCTTGCCTTCCCCATTAGTTTTGAAGTGTCAAAGAAAAATTACATATTTGATATAAATGTATCGGATGTTTATTTCATTATAAAGAGGAAGGCATGCCGTTAATAGTGGAAAATAACATCAGGCAAATGACCACCACGACCACGCGTAAAGGACCATTATCCTTTTCGTCAAATTTTCCATAACCAAATCGCAAAGCCCTATGTCCTCGATAGCCTCACGAATTCCATCTTAGAGGTCTTGAATCGACGCTGGGCTGTTGGCGTAGACCTTCTATTTCACGTGGTCCCAAAGGAAAATGAGGCTGGAGCAACAATAACGGTGAATGGATTGCGCTATCTAGAGATGATTAATGATTTTTTATGGCCGCAATTGGATGGTATTGATCTCGACAACGTTTACTTTCAACAAGACGGCGCTACGTGACATACAAGCAACGAAACCATTGATCTTTTACGGGAAAAGTTTTCAGACCGTTATCTCTCGAAGAGGTGATCACAATTGGCCATCGAGATCTTGTGATTTAACACCTTGCGACTTCTTCCTTATAAATAATGAAATAAACATCCGGTCATTGATGTTAAAAAATTGCATTTTTCTTTGAATATCAGTACTGGTAAAACCCTATGTAATGATTTTACGTCTAGCTCTTTTAATTTGTGTTTCGTTTCTAGTAACGGACTTTATTTACTAAAAATTAAAATACTAAATTAGTGGCTTTATTATTATCACAGAACATAAATACCCTGACGGATTATTATGTTGCGATAAAACCCCGATCCCTAAAGTTAGGTTATTTCAATGCCAATGGCATCCTGCGACAACGCGCTGAAATCAGCGAGTTCCTCCGCGACCACCACATCGACATCCTCCTTGTTCAGGAAACGTTCCTCAAACCGAGTTACCGAAATCCGTCAATTGCAAACTATCGTACAGTTCGCAATGACAGGACGCGTTGCCATAAGGGCGGTACCCTTATCTATTACAAAAAGGAGCTATACTGCATTCCCATAGACCCTCCCACACTCTCACGATTAGAAGTGTCTTGCTGTCGGCTTGGCATGACAGGTCATCAACCGATCACCATAGTATCGGCCTACCTCCCCCCCATTAATACATCGGAGAACTTCCAACTCCTTACTGAAGATCTTTCTGTACTGTTTAGCCTGAGTGACTCCGTTATCATAGCGGGTGATCTCAACGCAAAACATCCCTCCTGGAATAGCACCTTCCAGAGGGAGACACTTGTTCAACCTCTCCTCCTCTCAGAATTTCGATGTCATCGCGCCGATGACTCCCACTCATTTTCCCCCCGATCCCAATCACACCGCCGATGTTCTCGACGTGGCGCTCCTACAGAACGTCAACCTACGGTTGGACTCTATAGAAGTGGTACAAGAGCTCGCTTCCGATCACCGTCCAGTAGTCATGAAACTGGTCCCCCGCATAGGTCTGCCCGATTCCACCCAACCCCTTCCCAACAAAGTGGTAACGGACTGGAGAAGAGTAAGCGATCGCTTAAAATCCACCACGTCCCCCCACTTGGACCCAATCCCCGATCATTTTGACTCTATCGCTGACACGACGGCAGGATCGACTCATTCACAGCTCACGTACAATCAGTCCTGAACGATTGTTCAAGGGAAATTCCAGCGACGGATGACCGTCGCTGGGACAAGATGTTGAGCGAACTAGAGCCCACCCACCTAGCCTTCTGGCAACTCCAGAGGAAGCTCAGATCCGGAGAAATAGTCTCCATGCCCCCCCTGATCCGTCCCGACAAGACCATCGCCTTCGATGATGTCGACAAGGCTGAGCTTCTAGCCGACACTCTAGAAGTCCAATGCTCGCCTAGCTCTCAACCAGTAGACCAAGCTCACCTCACTGAGGTCGACGCTGAAGTCGAACATAGAGCCTCCCTCCCTCCCGTCGAAGACCCAGAGTATCCACTGCCCCCAGTCACGCCCGACGAAGTGCACGACCTCATCAAAGGTCTTAAGGCTCGAAAACCCCCGGCTCAGATGGAATCACCAATAGGGTATTCCAACTTTTCCCTGCCCACCTGATAATGCTACTGACCACCATCTTCAATGGTGCTCTGAGCAACAACATCTTCCCGCAGGCATTCAAAGAAGCCACCGTCATCGGTATCCCGAAGCTCGGCAAGCCAAAGTCAGAGCCTAGTAGTTACCGCCCCATCAGTCTGCTCAATGTCCTCGGCAAAATCAATGAGAGGCTTATTTATAAGCGCCTCAGAGACTACGCCGAGACAAAGGGCCTCATCCCCAACGAACAGTTTGGTTTTAGAACCCAACACTCGTGCGTACAACAGGTCCACCGTATAGTCGAACACATCAACTTCGGTTTCCAACGAGGTTTGATGACCGGTGCTGTTTTCTTCGACATAGCGAAAGCGTTCGACAAAGTCTGGCACAACGGCTTATTATATAAGCTGTACCAACTCGGTGTGCCAGATCGTCTCGTGCTCATCTTACGGGACTTTTTGTCGAACCGCACCTTCCGTTATCGCATCGAAGGAGCGCTATCCTCCCCCCACCCTATTCGCGCAGGAGTCCCTCAGGGCTCTGTGATCTCTCCTCTAGCTTTCACGCTATTCACCAGCGACATGCCAAAGTGCAGCAAGGCGCAGTTGGCCCTGTTCGCAGACGACACGGCCATCTACTACACCGGCCGTGATGAAAATTCGATAGCTCGCATTCTCCAAACCCAAGTGAACAAGCTTGGCGCTTGGTTTAGAAAATGGCGAATCGAAGTCAATCCCGACAAAAGTCAAGCGGTTCTTTTCTCAAAGCCGCGTCGCAACCCCTCACCCCCTCGACCGATCACCATGTTCGGCAAGCCGATCCCTTGGGAGAAGCGAGCCAAATACCTGGGTGTCGTACTAGACGAACACCTCTCTTTTTCAGAGCACATTAAGGCGGCTCGTTCGCGCGCCGCCTTCGCTCTAGGTAGACTTCACTTTGTCCTCAATGCACGTAGCAAATTGTCACTGAAGTGCAAAATGCGTATCTACACAGCGTGCATCCGCCCGATCATGACCTATGCCAGTGCAGTCTTCGCACACGCCAAGCCCGTTCGCTTCAACAGAATGCAGACCCTCCAGAACAAGTTCCTCCGTAGGATAACAGGCTCCCCCTGGTACGTTCGTAACGAAATCCTCCACGTAGACCTCAGGATTCCCACTATCCGTCAGTTCATGAAACGCATTTCAAAGCGTTTCTTCGAGACCGCCGCGAATCACCGCAACCCTCTGGTTGTGAAAGCCGCTAGTTATATTCCCTCCTCCATTAGTCATGTCCGCCGTCCCAAGCATGTCCTCACCGATCCCGATGACCACATAACTCTCATTCAGGAGAGCAGTAGGGCCACCAGTACAGTGCACAAACACAGACCGACATTCCGACCTCGCCGCCGAGGTTCCTCGCGAAGATCCCGACGTAATTGTCCCCCCCGACCCTTGCTCGACGAAGTGCCAGCCCGCGCCGTAGCTGAGCCTGTAGCTTTAAATTCCCCGATTAATAATAATCAACTAAACTTGATCCAGCCTGTCCCATCTTGCTGTCCTCCCGTCAGCGACGCCCTAAGCCGAGGTCCGTACCCCACAGGGGGTGCCCTTAGCGAGCGTTCGCTTAATAATATAAGTAGTTTTACGCCCCTGGCTGGAGGCTTTGAGTCCGCTTAAGGCAGCCACAGGATAGTCCGGTTAAGTAGTCACGACCTCTCAAGGTCAACTACGAGATGCCATACACAAAAAAAAAAAAAAAAATCTGTTGCGATAGTTTGATATAGCAATAGACCAACAACCTCCTAGATTTCGGTAATCACCATATTTGGCAAAGAGATTAGTTGTTACTGCACGTGATGCTCATCTATGTAATGGTGCTCCCCTCCGCCAGTTTTTCTCGCGGCTGCCGGAAGAAACTTCGTTCCAATGTAAATAGTAGTTTATGACTAAGTATTTTTATTAATATTATGTTTTATAATAAAATGATGAGTAAAATTAGTATAATTATAAATTTGCCATGTTATTTTGGAGTTTTTATTTTATTATAATTACATTATAATATAATATATATTATAAAATAATCTCGTACTCCAGAGATGGAGCATCATTTTATTACCAAAACTCAAAGGAAGTGTTCATGTCAACATAATTTATTGAGCTGGTAACACCAATAAACTAACTCTAGGCAGTCCAAAATGGAATACAAAAAAAAAACGTATTTTTGTCATGGCCATGCAGACTCTTACTTGTTTGTATTTCGTAGACAGAGAATGCTATAGACAGATATCTTTTGTCGCAGTCACACAAGAAAAAGAGCAACTTACGCCGACGTCGTGTAAAGAAATGAAACAGCGATGAGATTTTTTGTTTCACGGAGCGTGCCACTTTTTTCGAAGTCAGCACACTACTTTTCTAAACAAAGTTTGACAGCTAACGTGTGCCTAGCTATCGTCTTATTAAAAAATAAAGTTTTACGTGCCTTATCTCATGTAATTGATGTTACATTTTGTTATGAACAGTTGAGAGTTACTATTTCAACCAATTAAAACAAAAACATGGTGCGGTGTAGTGTAAAGGGTGTAACTGTAAAAGCGATACTGAAACGAAAACGCCAGAATTGTCTTTTCATTCGTAAGTATATCACTCTTTATCGGTTAATAGGCATTCAGTAACATTTTAGTTTAATCATATAGTGTCTATAATGTACTCTAGACGTAAATTTGTCTTTAAAATAGCACAAAAAGAACAATTATAAATTCTAACCTAAAGTCTTTGGTGTTGCCAACTTTTCCATAAATTATTACCCACTATTATAGGAAATAATAATATGCATTCTGCAGTGTATTAATTAAATATCTATAAAATTAAATGGTTTGTTGCAGTTTTCCTAAACATGATAATTTACGTCGGAATTGGATTCTAGCTACAGGACCAACAGATTGGACACCAAAACGGTCATCAAAAATTTGCATCAGACATTTTGAGAGTAAAATGTTAAATAAAAAAGAAGAAACTTACTTTGCTATTACCTATTCTGGTAAATATTCAGTTAATGACATTAAGTTTCTATCCAGGTTTTATAAGATTTTTATTTATGTCTTTAAACCATTTAGTACAATTACCGTGACAAAATCTATAAAATGTAAAGATTGTCTGCTAGCACTTTTTAGCGACAAATATTTAGGTCTTATATTTAAGAAAGATAAAGGTGGCCTTATTTATCCTTCACGGGATTTTATTAGAGTATGTACGTTGGCGGAAAGGATATATAGGATACATTCACATGAAGGAATATCATTCTTTGCAGATAATAATCTTTTACTGAAACTTATTTTAACGACTTTCAAACGTTGCCAGGATGTATATACGACTAATCATTTTGAAAGTCAACCTTTTATTGGAAACCACAAAGTTTTAATTATTAAGGCAATTTCCATGCACTATTTTGAATTACGAATACATCACGCAACAAATTGAACCCAAGCAAAAAATTAGAAACCTTCATACGAATCTTGTTTTATTTAAAGGAAAATAACGTGTATAATCAATAAATGTTAATTATAAATTAATATGTTGTATTATTTCTCACAAAGCCAGAACATCATAAGAAATGGCAGTTATTTAGAACCACATCATCATCATCTATCGTCATCCTCCTGCCCTAATCGCAACTAATTTGAGTTCGGCCGCATCTTTTCTTTATAGATTAATATGCTTTTCTCCTCCACATCACATGCCCATACCTACCTATGATTATCGTTATGGCAGTATCTCTTTTCAAGCTTTCTGTTACGTACTAATTTCTAATTCTATCAATAATTGTGGGGTAAATTCCTCATAGTGTAACCCCTAAATATAGTGACGTAATATTTTTTTGTCTCTTTCTACGACACGCTTTGCCGGTGTCTATAGCATTCTCTGTCTACGTTGTATTTCATATCTTAATAAATTAAATAGATTCTTTATCTCCATTTTGAGTAGATGGTACTTTTATAAGATGGTTACTTTGTACTTGTTATTGGAGATCATTGGGTTTGTGGCAGGCGGACTGTACATATAGTACGTAAACATTTAACTGTCAACACTGTCAAGTTCTTCAATGAAGACAATGAGGCCGCATTCCGAGTAGACTATATTTGCTGACAGCGCTCACACCCTTCTTCTTCTTCTTTTTCATTGTGGCAAGCGGCCTTAGCTATTGTTGCCAGTATCGAGTCGCGCTCACATCCATTATTTGCGTTCCGATTTAGAAATCACGATAATGACAGCAGAGCTGTCAACATGTGTGTAAGCTCGCTCAAATCGATTACAGCTCAATTTGGAATGCGGCCTGAATGACGTCAACGTCAAAGTTCAAAACTTTGTAAACGTTAAACGGCCGAAAGCGGAATAGAATTTGCTAATGTGATGTAAACAGTGCGAATAAATACTAAAAATACTCTATTATACGCAAACGATTTACTAAACATGTCTACCAGATCCGGGAAACGTAAGTTTTGTAAAATCATTACTTTAGTTTGAGTGTGTTCAATTTTGTGTATTCGTATGAGACGCGTAGAGTAACTGAGTTTTAACGCGTATTTTCAGGGATTCACACTTCTTTGCTTGAAGATACAGCCGCAACCGAGCAAGAACCACCGGTGAAGAGTGAAAAGAAGACTCGCAGCAAGCGAGTGAAAGAGAACTTGGACGAGCTCAGCGTCTCAATATTTAAAAACAAGAAACGTAACAATTATGTGAGTTACCCTACTGACGATTTACTCAGAGATACAGCCACTGAAGGTGAGACGAAACCAAGTCGAGCTTTACGCAAAAAGGCTCTCAAAGAACACAATCCTGTTGAAAATAGTGACCAAGTAGAGCCTCAGACTGAAGCGAAAAGTCTTATTAGAAAGTCGCGCCGCTTCAAGAGAGAAGATGACTCCGAGGAAACTGAGAACCACAAATATGTACCAGCTGAGGTTACAGAAGTGCCAAAATCAAAGAAAAGTAAGAAAAAGAAGAAAGTGGAGGCTGTAATTGCCAGTCCTCTTGAAGAAGCATCTGCTAAGAACACCAAAAAGAAGAAGAAGAAAGGAAAACAAGCAAGTTCCATGGTTGTTGAAGATGTCTCTCAGAATGATGATTCTAAAACTGGTATATTCAATAAAAGTACCATGTCTGTTGACTCATTCCATAGCGCTGCAGGCAGCCCTTACAAAAATCAAAATATAGCAACAGTACCAGACAAAGTTAATAACTCATTTAACAAAACTGAAGAAATTAACAAACCTTCCAAAAATAAAAATAAAAATGGTAACAACAACAGATATGACAAAAAAGACGAATCAGTAACAATGGAAAATGATAATGTTGATGAAAATAAAAAAAGCAACAAAAGTCGAAAAAAAAGAAAGCCTGTTTCTGAAGAGACGGCTTTAGACAAATGTTTTGTCTCAGTGACCAGAGACAACCTTGAAAAAGGTCTTGAAGACATATTAAATGTGTCCCATTTGTCCAATGCAGAACCAAGGGGATGGAAGACAAAAGATGACACATTTGATAAAAGTAATATTTCAACAAATCTTGAGAATTATGAGCAAAGTAATTTAACATTTTCTAATGTCAACAATGGACAAATAAAGAACAGAAAATCAAATATAAAAGAAATGAAAGTATCCCTGCCAGAAAATATGTCAGAGGATGTAGATGATGTTATTAATAATGATACCTTTGACAAGGAACCGAGAAGAAATTCTGTCTTCCAAGATATTACTTTTGATAAAAGTAACGTATCTATTACAAAAGAAATAGTAGTTAACAATGTGGATGTTTCTAATATCTCTTACAAACACTCGAGAACTAGAAGGTCTATGATGAAAGATAACACCTTTGATAAAAGTAATGCTTCTGTTGTAACAGATATTGTTGAAATTAATGTTGATACTGATTTAAATGTTTCCAATACTTCCATTAAATACTTGAAAACTAGAAGTTCTATAAAAGATTGCACATTGGATAAAAGTAATGCATCAATTGTGAAATACATTGGAAACAATGTTGATACTGATTTAAATGTTTCCAACGTTTCTAACAAACATCTTAAAACTAAAAGGTCTATAAAAGATAGCACATTTGATAAAAGTAATGTATCAATTGCAAAAGACATTGTTGATAACAATGCTGACACTGATTTAAATGTTTCCAATATTTCTAACAAACACCTTAAAACAAGAAGGTCTTCTGTGGTGAAAGATGGCACATTTGATAAAAGTAATGCATTAATTTCAAAAAGTGATACAGTTGTCGAAATTGATTTAAATGTTCTTAAAAAGCATTCAGCAAGAAAATCTATTTTAAAAGATTCAACATTTGACAAAAGCACTGCTTCCTTAACAAATGTTAACAACATTGGAAAAGACACTGAACTTGATTTAAATGTATGTAACATTTTGAATAAGCAGCATAAGAGAAAGAAATCAAATGTAAAAGATTCAACTTTTGATAAACCAGAACCTGTACTGAACACAACATTTGAAAAAGAAACAGAGAAAGATAAAGAAGCCATAAAAGATTCCACCTTCAACAAAAGTAACAGTAAACATTTAAATGCAACTTATGAAAAAGAGACATCAACTTCTAAAACAAAGGAAAATAAATCCCGTGTGAACACAACTTACGATAAGATGGACAAATCTGGAGAAACAACATTTGAGAAAGACATCTCCACCTCTTTTGATGCTTTCAAAAAAGGTGCAATGACTAGAAAGTCAAGTATCCGAGATGCATCCTTTGATAAAAGCAACTTTTCCATTACCAGTGTTAGTAAGGAAGACTTTGAAAAAGACAACAATTTCATATCCAGTTCTGCCACAAAGAGAAGGTCTATCAGACATACTTTTGATAAAAATGATACCATCTCAGACAATTCTGTCAATACAAAATATGAGAACACGGAAAATACCAATAGTAATGAACTGAAAAGAAAGTCTCCCAGACCATCCAAGACACCTGACATTCAGACTGTACTGAACACAACATTTGAGAAAGAAAACACCAATGAAGAGAAAGAAAACTTCATTTCTAGTTCCAAGTCTTCCCTAATCAGTTCAGACAACAGCAGTGTTGTAGACAAGTCCAATATCTCCCGCATCAGCATAACCAGTGACAATACCTCAGAACACATTGAAAATATAGTCAACACCACTCCATTACTCATAGAGAGCAGTATTGATGAATCTCACATAAATATCAGCAAACCAGAGAGTCCAAAACCACAAACTCCATTGAAAAGAGAAGGGACGTTTACTAAAGACATTCCGGAAGTTCCAACTGAAACTGAATTGGAGACTCCAACCAAACGTAAATCAATCCCAACAGCTGGTTGCACTCCGTACCATGTCACAAAGAGTTCTCAGAAGAAGAGTATGATGAATGTGACTCGGTCACTAGAGAAGGGTGTCCGTGCTATGGTGGACCCGACTCCGAGACTGACCAGGGTCATGTTCTGCAGCCCGGTCGACAACCCGGCCATGTTCACACAGGAAAAGAGGAAGATAATTAAGTCCAATCTCAAGGGGTCCAACAAGAGCTTCCTTTTTGATGAGAATGGTTAGTTTTTATTTGTTTTTAAATAACATGACTTCACACCTCGTTGGTCTAGTGTTCGCAAACATTACTGCTGAGCATAAGTTCCTGGGTTCAATTCCTAGGCCAGGCAAAGTGTTATTGGGTTTTTTCATCAAAATGTCTTAGTGGCAGTCTGGAGTCTGGACTTGTACTGGATTGATAGCAATAGGCTCGCCTCCTTTATCATGGAGCATAAACTTAACGTGCAAAATATTCTCTTCATTACCCTGCGGAGTGGCAGTTATATTTTACCCCCATGAAAATCAAATCAAATCAAATGATGGAAATCATATGAAAATGGGTCAAGCACAGAATAATGCATATTATGTTATTATTAGATATGTTTTCTACGATGTTAATGTTGGCCAACAGAATCCTTTATGACCTTTATGAGTTTTGATAACAATTTTAATGTGAATATGCAAATCCATTTTTAAAGCAAGGAGCTAATTTGGGCTGTTTTACCTTGGACACCTACCTAGTATCTTGTACCTATCAGTATGAAGGGGTTCAATTCAGAGCAAAATAAGTTGTATTACATATTGTATTATATTTTTTGACTACAGAAACACTACCATTTGTGCCCTACGCAAAAATACACCTTAACTGCAAGCCGCAGCGGCCTTATTGTTTTGTGTGTGGTTGTAATATGCACTTGATTTTATAAAGCACAAGTATTATGTACTCCACATAATCTCGTTGCAGCTTCAATGTCCCGCCCGCGTCGCAAGCGCTCCTACACACAGAACGATGTAGACGACCCCCGCATCAAGCGCACGCGACTCACTGAGGATCTGCAGCATTCGGTCGACCGCCTGTCCAGACCCAGGACTGCTAGTGCCACAGGTACCATGTCATTATATGTAATAGATAGGCTGCCGTATCCTACGCTTACTGAAGATCTTTAGCAATTGGTGGACCGCCTGTATATACTTTAAATTGCGGTGAGTGGTGGGAACTACAAACGCCTGCATTCCTTGCTATTTCTGGGATTAACCAGTCACAGCAGATCTATTAAAGTGGATTATCCAAAAATAGTCAATTGTGTCGTGACCCAGGACTACTAGTGCCACAGGTATTGACTAATTTTATTTAAATGCGTCATTCGACTGCTGCACGTTACGCACGTTAGCTGCGCGGTTCATTTGTTTGCGACCACGACTGCGTACGTGCGTGACTGGTCGCAGTAGCTGTGGAAGATCACGCCTGTATTTTTACACAATATGAAGCCAAGAACACGTGCGTGGCATACCCGTGGGCAGAAATGAATGCTTGCTCCAACTATGTATGAAGGTCTACAGGCATTTCTGGCTGATTTTGAAAAAACAATTTCTCGTGTGCATTGGAAGCGATTCTGGGATCCCCGACAGAAACTTTACTTGTAAGGCGCATTCAAAAGTATTAATTTTGACTCCACTATGCGTGCTTAATGTCGACTTTAAATTGCGGTGAGTGGTGGGAACTACAAACGCCTGCATTCCTTGCTATTTCTGGGATTAACCAGTCACAGCAGATCTATTAAAGTGGATTATCCAAAAATAGTCAATTGTGTCGATAATAATGTGATAGAATAATAATTTAAATAAAATATGTAAGTCGTTCGACGCGCCTCACAGCTATTCAAATGTATAGGAATACCACGAAGGGTGCACACGTGTAAACATGACCAAGTAGCAAGTTACTATAGGAGACAGCAAACTCATATTTAATTATGAATATTTTCAAACAGAAAACATCGAAAGTTGTGATGGTTCATAATTAATTTACTTTGAGTATGTTCTGATAAGCGCCTATATTATTTCGTAAAGCAAAAGTTACATTTGTGACTAATTTTGCTCTCTTCTCTGTGTCGATGCCGATGGAAATACTTTGTATACTTACCGTACTTTCTTAACTTAGTAAAAAGGACCTATTTCTTCAGTCGCCAAAGATTGTGTTCTATACCTCCATCTACTCTACGGCTTCAGAGAACACAATCCGATGGATTTTGACGGAAATTCCTAATCCATTCCTTCTTATGTTTAAAAGATTCGTCTGCTCGGAAGGTAAATTACGCAATTAATGTTGTTGAATGCTCAAAAATACATTGCAATTGTATGTGTGTAAAGCAATTACCGCGAAGGAATAGATAAGTTCCTTATACCAGGACTCCAAGCTATGCACTCTTCCACAGTGTGGACAGCTCGGTCCAACTTTTCTCCGAAATATTCGATACACAAAATACCAATAACATAGTTGCCTAGCTCGCATACCAGACTAGTAGTTCGATTAGTCACATCAGATAAGTAGATATTAAGTACCGCTACGTGTTCTGTTATCACTCGCCACTTCGCCACCTCGCCACCTTCGCTACTTAGGTCGATAACGGCTATAATTACAAAATTTTATTGTTGTAACTATATTTCAATGTTTTATGGAAATATAAATAATTTGTTCCTGACTTAGAATATGTTAGATTATGCATCGTTTAGATAAAGAGGTGCTTGAAACTTTAGACTCGGCAGTTTTTCTGGGCATAACAGTAGATGCCAAATTTCATAGAAATAGCCTGGTGGGAAGGCTCAGTTCGGCCGCCTACGCTGTCAGGATAGTTAAACGTAACGCTGACGTTGATACAGCTCGGTTAGTCTATTTTAGTTATTTTCATAGTGTTACGGCATTCTGCTGTGAGGCAAAGCCGGTGATATTCAAAAAATATTTGTTCTTTAGAAACGAGTTATTCGAGCAATTTACCAGCTAGGTGTCTAGAGTTTCTCTCAGTTTTTTTTAAAGATATAGGTACTCTCGCGGTGGGATCACAGTTCATCTTTGCCAACATCTTATATATTACGAAAAATATGCACAAAAACATCGATATTCATAATGTTAACACTAGAAATAAGGACAAACTACGTGCTCCCTTTCACCGGCTTCATAAGGTTCATTCTCTATTTTTGTTGTTTTTTTTTTTATATGTATGGCATCTCGTAGTTGACCTTGAGAGGTCGTGACTACTTAACCGGACTATCCTGTGGCTGCCTTAAGCGGACTCAAAGCCTCCAGCCAGGGGCGTAAAACTACTTACATAACATAACATAACATCACGCCTTGTTTCCCCGAAGGGTTGGGCAGAGGTGTACCTATAGTACACCCACAAACCTACCTACCTACTTACATTACTAAGCGAACGCTCGCTAAGGCCACCCCCTGTGGGGTACGGACCTCGGCTTAGGGCGTCGCTGACGGGAGGACAGCAAGATGGGACAGGCTGGATCTGGATTATATTATTATTATCTGGGGAATTTAAAGCTACAGGCTCAGCTACGGCGCGGGCTGGCACTCCCTCGAGCAACGGTCGGGGGGGGACAGTTACGTCGGGATCTTCCCGGGAACCTCGGCGGCGAGGTCGGAATGTCCCTACTGCTCTCCTGAATTAGAGTTATGTGGTCGTGAGGACATGCTTGGGACGGCGGACATGACAAATGGAGGAGGGAATATAGCTAGCGGCCTTGACAACCAGAGGGTTGCGGTGATTCGCGGCGGTCTCGAAGAAACGCTTTGAAATGCGTTTCATGAACTGGTGGATAGTGGGAATCTTGAGGTCGACGTGGAGGATTTCGTTGCGAACGTACCAGGGGGAGCCTGTAATCCTACGGAGGAACTTGTTCTGAAGGGTCTGCATTCTATTGAAGCGATGGGGCTTGGTGTGTGCAAAGACTGCACTGGCATACGTCATGATCGGGCGGATGCACGCTGTGTAGATTTTTTGCACTTTAGTGACAATTTGCTACGTGCATTTAGGACGAAGTGGAGTCTACCTAGAGCGAAGGCGGCGCGCGAACGAGCCGCCTTAATTTGCTCTGAAAAAGAGAGATGCTCGTCTAGAATCACACCTAGATATTTGGCTCGCTTCTCCCAAGGGATCGGCTTGCCGAACATGGTGATCGGTCGAGGGGGGCAGGGGGTATGACGCGGTTTCGAGAATAGAACCGCTTGACTTTTGTCGGGATTTACTTCAATTCTCCACTTTCTGAACCAAGCGCCAAGCTTGTTGTCTTGGGTTTGGAGAATGCGCGATATCGAGTCTGGTTCGCGGCCGGTGTAGTACTGCAACTGCGCTTTACTGCACTTGGGCATACCGCTGGTGAATAGCGTGAATGCTAGAGGAGAGATCACAGAGCCCTGAGGGACTCCTGCGCGAATAGGGTGGGGGGAGGATAGCGCTCCTTCGATGCGATAACGGAAGGTGCGGTTCGACAAAAAGTCCTGTAAGGTGAGCACGAGACGATCTGGCACACCGAGTTGGTACAGCTTTTATAATAAGCCGTTGTGCCAGACTTTGTCGAACGCTTTCGCTATGTCTCATTTTGTTGGGCTTGGTATAACCTTTTATACCAAGCTTCCCTCTTCTTTGCTAAAGTTGCCCTATATACACTATAGAATTTTCCGCCGACTACCTAAAAGTTCAGACACTTTTAAAAAAATACCAAAAATTTAAAAGAACTTCAATCATTTGAAAAGTTCCTCATAATGGTGAAGTTAAAAAAAATTGATTGACGCGCATTTAAATATTTCCCTTCAAAAAGGAAGATTAGTTATAGTTTTAACTAAAAACTAAAATTGATGATTAAATATTTAGTTAAAACTAAAACTCATTTTTCAATCGTTATTGATTTAGTTTAAAGTAGTTTAAAATTATTTTTTCTAATCTATCGATTGAAAATTTTAGTGATTAAGCCCAACACTGGTATTTCGAAATGTTATCTACCTACTTACTAATGTATAGAATCAAGTTCTTCTAACGTAACAGACAGCTGTGCTGATGGGGAGTATGTTGCGCCACTTGTTCTTCCAGCTAAAGCACTAGCCAGTGGTGAAGGGCGGGCTTTTTAGGGCACTGCCGTATGTAATTTTGACGTTAAAAAGTGTTGATTCTCAGCCTAGTTTTAATAAATGACCTTTGATTTGATTTGAACTCTTAACACCAAAGCCTTGAATATTGTCGTGAGAAATTGTTAAAATATATTGATTTTGTATGATTCAATGTTATAAGAAGTTATAGGGTTGCAGACTGCACCTCCTCCATTTGCTTTGAAAAAAGTAAATGTGGAAACCGACTGTTTGTCCAGTCTGAGTCACCGAACCGCCAAATTATATACTTATTGAAATTCCACACTGACTCATAAAGTCATGACATTGAAAATTAAAAGCTTTTAAGTCACAACATTAAAACAACTTCATTACACATTTGACTTTATACTCACCATTAAACCAACAAAATCGTTACAGCCCAACTTGCAGTAACCCCAAAGAAGCCGCCGACTCCATCCAAGCCGAAGTCTGAAGGCAAGCCACCCCCCCGCACAAAGCTGCCGAAATTCGCGGCCTTGCACCAGAAGCAGTTCGACAAGATGGAGTCACTGAACGAATGCCAGGAGCGGAAGGCCAAGAGAGCCAAGCAGCTGCTGACACCAACTGCACCCCCTGGCTTGTTGGAGCGGATCAGCCCTAAGAGTAAGGGTGTAGTTTATGTTTACTTACTGTTTTTTGTAAGACAAAGGACATTCGTCAAATATTTAATTATTTTAATCTTATTTGAATACCATAAGCGCTTGTATTTATTATTGAAGTTTTTCGCAATCCCTCCCAAGAAGAGTTGATCTTATGACGATATCAATGAAATACGAGTGAAACGTTAAACATACTAAAATAAGATTTAAGTAACTTTAACTTAAAATAACGTGGCTGACGGCTGCCAGAATATGATTTCCATGGATAGGTTTCGTTACAGCTTGCATACCTATCTGTCAACCCGTAAACATGCGTGTGTTTAGATTCCTTTGCATACAATACTTAGTGGTGGTGTATCAGTGTACTTGGTTGTATGTTGTTTGTATCGCAATCCCTCATACATGTTCTATACAATTCCGCGCTTTTCGTTTTTCATTCATTGTGCCAAACGCAACATTAGCAGGTACTTGTGACAACTCAACTTTATTAACATACATTTCACTTTATTATGAATGCACGAGAGATTTATGAAAGTCCAGTCCAGTAATCCCAATGCATAATACTTTACGTTATCACATCGATTACCAATCAGTGCGTCACTGGCTGCAATTGATATACCGAGTATTAGGGCTCCATATTAGAAGCGTTTAGATATATCTTATCACCAGCCGAACATGTGGGTAGGCACAGTCGACACGTGTTTCATATCTATGTCTTGAGTACGTATTTTGGAAGGAAAACAATATTATATCAGAGTTTTTCTGTTAAATTGGATTGAGTCACTGGAATAGTGTTGTCATTTGTGAATAGAAAATTAGTGACCAAATATTTGATAATGTCTAAAATGCCGACAGCCTTGAATCACATGAATCATGAATCCATGTATGAGGTACGAGGGTGACACTAAATGTTCTTAGTAAATCAAAAACAGAACAAACTAGCAAGTTATTAGTTTTATTATATCTTTTCAAAATAGTGTCCATTTACATCAATATGCATCAGCTGCATCCAATGGAACCACTGAGAAAAGCACTTTGCCCACTCGTCCTTAGGGGTCTCTTCGACGGCATTTTCAAAAGCAGCCACTGCTTCCTCGGCGTCCAAAAAACGTTTTCCTCGAAGTTTTTCTTTTATTTTAGGAAATAAATTAAAATCGCAACGTGCGAGGTCGGGGCTATAGGGGCGGGTGACCCAGTAATTCCACGTCTGATGTCACCAAGTAGTCGATTGTTTGCTCGGCGGTGTGCGACGAGGCGTTGTCGTGGTGAAGGAGGATCCTACTGCGAGGTCGTTTCTCCCGAACTTTTTCCAAGACAAGTGGCAAATAATTGTTAGTGTACCACTTCTCAGTGACTCTTTTTCTATCCTCTAAAACAATTGTTGCGTTATGACCTCACCTTCCGAAGAAGGACGCCACCATCCTTTTTCCCACGCTTCAACCTCGCTTCACTTTAGTTGGCAACTCCTCGGAAGGAAACACCCAGACAGCAGACTGTCTCTTAGTTTCAGAATCATAACAATAAATCCAGCTTTTGTCACCCGTAAGTATGTCGAACACAGCATTTGAGTCACCTCCGTTAAATCTTTGAACCATTTCACGACACCAATCAACACGACGGAGTTTTTGGGCCCCTGTCAAATTATGAGGTATCCACCGAGCACAAAGCTTCCTGACCGCTAAATGTTCATGGAGGATTTTGTGCATCCGAATCTGCTGATAGGTCACTCTTTTGTCAGTCTCTATCATACGCCGCATCACACTGATGTTATCTTTAGTCGTCGCCGTAGAAGGCCATCCCTCGCGCAGAGAGAACCAGTTGTAAATAGTGGCACGAGATGGGGCTTCATCGTGAAAGGCCAATCGAAGTCTATCATAACTTTCTTGTTCACTTAAATGACATCGAAAGTAATAAAAAATCATTGTACGAAAATTTTCTCACGTTTAATTCAGGCTGACGTGACACAGACAATTTTCAATTTCCCGCCAAATCGTAAACAAATGACATATGAATACAATATAAACACAATAAATTTGGCAAAGAATTCCATTTTCAAAATTTGTACTTATTTTTTATTATATCGTTTACAAGTGGCCAGTTCTAAAATCTTTCAGTGTCGTCCTCGTAATGGCACGCATCAATGTCCATCGTGAAGTCAAGTCACTGAGACGAAACTCGTGCTTTCTCGGGATCCTGGTAGGTAGGGAAACTCTGTTTCACTCTATCTGGGGTACCTAAGTACATTCGGAGCAGCGGGCGTTATATGAGCAGTTCCTTAAAACGCCACGCTGCAGTTCCTTAAAACGCCACGCTGCAGTTCCCGCTGCTCTGGACCCACTTTGACTTTACTTTGCTAAGTTAAGTAGGCTTTTTAAAAGAAAATCAACATTAGGTGTAAACACATAATTTTCTTATTAGTATGAAACTTTTACTCACTTGCTCATAGGAAAATAATACTATTGGTATAAATAAGGTTCATATTCGTATGAAACGCTATGTTAGCTGAGTAAAGTCAAAGAACAATCTGTGAACGTCTAAAAAGTCTACACCTAACTTACGACACCCACAGGAAGTGATGCAAAACCATTGTTCTTTTACAATCAAATTAATGTATAAGCTAATAAAGTAACGTGTAGAGTTCAGACACTTACTCAAACAGAAAGACGTCACCCACTCGTGTAATATCATCCATTCCTCACATACGGACGTCGCCGGAGTGACATCCGGTGAAGGTAATTAATTAAGTGCACGAGCTAACGAAGGTTTGAAATACTTATCAGTATGTTTTTAAAACAAAAACAAAAATAAACAAAACATTTAGTTGTAAAACGATTTTTTTGAAAAAGAGTAACAGTGGAGTTTCTTGCCCATTCTTCTACATACAAATCTACCTTTTGGATGGGGTAATTAGAGTCAATTAAATTTTTTCGTACTTTTGACGTTCAAAAGTGCCTTTTATGTGCCTATTTAAAATAAATGAAATAACTTTGACTTTAACAGTTTTACACATAACATAACATCACGCTTGTGACCCCTTTTTTTTTTTTTTTTTTGGGTGGGAAATCATCAAATGACTTCTCCCGCTCTGGGTGGAGCGAGAGGGCGTGTCAGACTTTTACTGACTAAAACCCACCGTGTTCCTTCAGTTGCCTGTGCCAGGGCCACGGTTTTCTCTGTGGAATAACCCGCGACCCTGAGGCGTCGGCCCTATCGGACCCCGTCATTTTGTGCTGACATCTCTTTGAGGCGCGCGTGGAACACAACGCGCCGTCGACCCGGGCCTGGTCCTTACCGGACGGCGAGCTACCCATGGCTCGCCGTCCGCAAGCCCGCGCCTACGGTGGCCGGGAATCTGCTTGCGATTCCCGACGCCCAGGGCGTCTCCTGCGGCGACTAGGGGCGTGAGGGCGCAAGGCTCTCTCCCTCACGCGCTCCGCCTCCTCCTTTGCGAGCATTACTGCTTCGCAGAAGGAGGTGACGGCTTTCCATTCCCTCTCGCTCCGTACCATGGCCTGGACCAGGGCCGGACGCGAGAGATCGCCGCCGCCAATCGCCTCCGCGAGGACACTGCGGTGCTCCGCCCAAGCTGGGCATACCTCCACCGTATGCTCCACCGTGTCCTCCGGGCGATCCACACAATGGTGACACCCGGGCGTTTCCTCCCGCCTTACGCGAAACAGGAACCTCCCGAAACAACCGTGTCCGGTGAGAACCTGTGTCAGGCGGAAGGTGAGGACGCCGTGGCGCCTCTCCAACCACTCCTCAAAGAGGGGACTTACCGCCGCTATTGTGGCGTGCCCAACGCTTGTGACCCCTGAAGGGACAGTAGAGGTGTACTAGGATAGGACACCCACATTTCGCCAGTCATGTTTAAATCCTTGTAATAGGGGGCGAGCCTATTGCCATCAACCGGATACAAATCCAGACTCCGGGCTACTACTGAAAAATTCTTCGAGCTCAGGACCTCATGTTCAACAGTAGCGCTATCGACCACTGGAGTTTTAATTTTGGATTATTTGGTGACTTCACATGTACATACATATTGGAGTAATATAAGTGTGTATATATAAAGGATGAAATTGAATAGCTGCACCAAATTAAAATATACAGGATAAGTTTTAAACCAGCGCGCAAACTGTAACCTACAGTTCAGCCATGAGGCCAACTCGAACAATTTATATTAGTCTTGAAAAAAAAAAACATAGTTCACCATTATGAAATTAACAATCACTAAAAAGCGTTAAACGGCAGAATTTTGGCTGAAGTAAGATTGGTAAAAATCAAAACTTTCTTGTTTAATGCAGATTTATCTATTTAAACTCATAATGCAAGTATTTACAAGAAAAACATTAATGAAGCCATAAACTACAATTAACCCATAAAATGATGATCTGTTAATCATTTCGTTTAGAGCTCTTTGCAATAGACGCTTTACTAAATTTAAACACATCAGAGTAGCCACTATCGTTATTAATTTAAATCAAACAACTTTTTTTTTTTTATCTGTTACTTTACATAGAAATGTAAAAGAAATCTATTAACATGTTTTTCTGAACCCGGAACTATTAATCTTTATATAAAAAGGATGGCACGAAACGTTTTAAAAGTAGGTTGACTAATAGATGGCATGGTAAAACTAGCCTCTGGCAATTAGTCTTTTGAAAAATTGGACGAAGTAAAATAGCCAGCTCAATAGCCGGACTTAGGGAGGTGTCATTTCTTTGTATGGGATTGGGTATCTGTACATAGTATTATATTATCTGTGGTTTAGCACATGATTCTAAACCCCCTAGAGTATACCTTTTTAGTCGTTTATTAAAATGTTGAATTCATCGTGTTATAAAGAGTGTCATTCAGCCGAGAGAAAGGAAAGGGATGCACATACGTGCGCGTAGGCAAGCGATTTGGCAACGTCGACGCTCGGCCTTTTTTTTTCGTAGGAACGGTCAAAATTAGGTACATGACCGCTAGCTCAACGCGATGCCAACTTGCTTCATGTTTTGAACTCTGCGATGAATTGATTGCCATTCGTGCAAAATATTTTTTTTTTAAACAACGGTAATTCGTGTCTACTTGAAGGCAAATACTTAGTTTGCACAATCTAAGACGAGAATTATACGTTTTTTTTTAAGAATTTGCATTTGGGAAATGACTATTTATAGTTTTATGTAATATTTACTGAACCTCCTATTTTGAGTTGGAGCAAGTTCGTAATTCCACCCCATATCATTATTATTACAATACATAACTATAAGGCCATCACCTATCAGTTTTCAATAAACAATCAACACCCTTTATTGCGACAACCGGCCTTTCAACATTTTGCAAAGGGCAATGTCCAGCGGCAATTTGGTAATGATCCCCGTAATCAGCCGATGGAAAGATAGCATTACACTATAGTGATCGGTATCAATTTTTTTAGGATGAAAAAATTATGTTTTGTAGTTTAAAAAAATATTTCTACCATGTAAACATTCGCAATTGTGCGTAACTAATAACTCTTATGACCCCTCAGTAATTACAATGATTTCATGTTTTACAACATATTCTGATTATTCAGATCTGCTGATTTCTGTGTTTTATATTACTATAATACACAGAAATCAGCTCGTGGAAATAGAACCAATTATTCGAGTGATGACAATTTACCCAAACATACGTACATTAATATAGGCAATAGTCAACCTGCGAAAGCCGAAGGCGTCGCAGTTCATTGTCCTAATAAAATTGCAAACACGAAGATGCCCAAAACAATCATGTCTACCTACACTTAAACATATCGAGCAATGCAAACTAGATGTCCCAAAAGTCTATCGTTGTCCTGTAAAATTTGTGACTCAGATAAAATCTATATCGATCCGTATTGCCATAAACAGATAACGCTTATCTGTGATATCGCAAGCGTGACTCATCTTGCTCTATCGATAAGTGGTTCCTATTCATAACAAATCTCTTTACAATCTTAACCTAAATACCAGTATCCAAATATACCAGCTCGAATTTATGTCGAGTTAAATCGACACTGAACATAAGTAGCTTGCAAGAAGTTGCGATTTTGTACACGTTTACCCTGCAAAACATATAAAAAAACAATAAAATGCCCATTTGATAAACTGTCTAGCATTTCTTAAAATAGCCATGAGTGAGTATTCTTTTTAAAAAAAAAAATCTCAAGATTGAAAAACTGTAGTGTTTTTGGCTATAAAAGTTTTATACTTTCTAAGAAAACAAAGTGTTTTCCCGGGTTCCATAACCCTGAAATGTGATTCTATGTAAGGCCATTGGTGTTATTACATATGCAATATTATGTGGAAATCGTATCCTCGCGGCCCAGGACAGTAGGCGGATGCTCCGCGTAGCTAATATAGGTCATAATAATATGCTTCAATTTTAGAATTTCACATCCAAAACAGCCAGCGTGTGGTTTTTAATATTTCAGAATGAAAAGTCTTTTCCAGACACAAACTATTTAGTTATTCATCAGAATCATTTGATAGTATAGCCTTGAAAACTTACTGGACGACTCTTCAGCATTTATAATTTTAACACCCAAATAAAATAAAATAAACTAATATTCTGCTTTTAATTTGCAGATAACACTGAATCACCGAAAAAGAGCAAAGAGTTACCCAAACCCAAAGATAAAACCGACACCCCTGTAAAGAAGTTACCCACACTGGAGTCTTTGCGACCAGGGTTCACCAGATTCGGGTTCAAATTGAACCTAGACGTGAACCCGTTCAGCATTCCGACCAAGACGGCTGAAAAACCGAAAGAAAAACCTGTTCAGAAACCCAATGGAATAGTTCCTAGACATATATTGCCATCTCTGGCTGGTGCCACGTCCGTAAGGCGTGAAGTTGCGAAGCTTGCTGTCATGAGAGAAAAGTCCTTTACAGACAGACGAAATGTGAAGAGGAATGAAAATAGAACCGTTATCAAAGGCGTCAGAACTAACAGAAGGTTCGAATTACAAATGAAGATGAGAAACATAGACTAGGTGGGTAGTTGTAGACTTCTTGAATAGTTCCCATATGGGAAAGGTGAGTTGGGACCATATGAATAAGGCCACCAAGTGCAAATGCCCTTGGTGGCCTTATTTTAGGGGTTGATAACAATAACATTATTTTTAAGTTAGCTTTAGCTTTCTTGTGACGAAATTGCAAATTTTCATGTAAAAAACTGGTTATTTTTTTCATGAATAGCCATATTGATAATACAGTTTTTTATGGTCCGAGTCTGGACTTGGTCATCAAAAAACTGTTGACAATATAAATGTTAATGTTTCGTAGTAGGTTCGTGTTTAGTTTTATAGAATGTACTCTTTTTGAAAAGTGCCCCATAATTTTACAGACGGTGCCATATTTACTATACTCTTTATAAGTCATCTAAAATCATCAGATTAGATGATTATGATCTCTAGATCAATAATCATCTAATCTAAATTATAAGTCATCCGCGAGACTTATTCTACCCGCGGGGCGCAAAGCGGCGCGGTTTTGAAATGCGTTGGTAGAATAGTCGGGGGTAGCTACTCATTTGATGACGTCTACTCTACGCCTACACACTCCATAGCGACCATTTATTTCGTTCTGCTATGCAAGGTAAGCTCACGTAGGCACGGGCGATTTTTTTTCGTGTACTGGATTTTCAACTCTGCATTGAGCCCAGCATTCAGAATCCAACAAAGTGGATCCCAGCGCGTCAAAAGAATCACTGTTGGATTTTCATAAATCTTGGCCTTCCAGTCTTGCCGCTAAGCAGTGCGTTCAGTCCAGTACGCGACTCAAGCCGCGTTAAAGAATGTGCCGTGGTTGCGAGGGCTAGGTCATAACTAAACAGTATTAACAATAGAGCCTTTAATTTTGACTTAATATTAATTACTTACTACTTTAGATAATCATCATGATGTTATTACTAACACTTAACAGGCATGCGGATAGTGCTATCGTAATCATGTATTGATATTGTGTTCTATAGTTGTCTAACAGATTAAACGAGTCCATTTTATGTGTAGTGGTTTTATTGATAAACGCGCAGCCCCCAACCTGTGTGACAATCTATATAGTTGTTATTCGATCTGCATGCCTCTGGTCTTATATTCGCCAAGTTATGGCCCATCATGTTTTTTTTTTATGACGCTTTGTGGACTTATTTATAACTATCTGTTGCCCGCGACTTGGTCTGCGATCCAGGACGAAAAGTAACCTTTGTCCTTCTCCAGGTCATTGTCTGGTGCCAAATTTCATCTAAATCCGTTCAGCCGTTATAGCGGGTAAGCGTAACAAACAAACAAACTCACTTTCGCATTTAAGGATATCTGTCTCGTAAAATATAAGTTGTATGCTTACAATTATTATAAGTCCATTTCCAAACTAAAGCTCAAGACCCGCGGGCCTAACTTTTAAAAAACCAGGCAAGTTCCAGGCAATTCATTTCACGGGCTGGTTAAATTTCTTATTATGACACTCCTAGTTCTGAGCGACTTCACGCTGGGTAGTTTGTCTATGGCTGGCTTGTAATTCTATGACGTAACGTTCAGAAACCCAATAATATATTTATAGGGAAGTTACGGTTTTGTTTAAATCACGTATTTTATGATAAAAATAATAAATACCATATATTGAACTAGTTAGTCTAGTATAGTAGGTGAAAATATGAACGCAATTTATATTGTGCTATTCTAGATTATAATAATTTATACAGTGTTGCCAGGTAATTTTTTTGTTTTACCCCAAGTCTGATCTCAATTTACCCTAGATTTTAAGTTAAATGAAAAAAAATACCCTAAATTTCTAATCTATAATATACTTAATCATAGCGAAGTTTTACTGTATGGATATTTGAAACCATCAATAAATCTGGTGTTTTCCAATGATCCTATTTGTACCAAGTACTTGACTACTTCATTAGGTCTATGATAGGCGTAACGAGAAAGAAGTTTTAATACGCGCCGTGTGAGTGGGATACAAAGTACTTTGCGTTTGCTATCGGTCAGCGGGCATAGGTAAATTAGTAGTAGGAAGGAACAAGACTGGCGGAGAGGGAGTCGTAACAAATGAAATGAGTGCGTTCATGTAATCTCGATTCGATGATAATAAGTGCGTTCACAGAAACATAAAAACGAATAGCTCACTCAATCATGACTTAAGCGACAAAATGTTTGAATAAAAAGAAAAGAAAAAACATTTATTTAGCACAGACTAAAAGGCACACAAAGCGGGTAAAAATTATATGAGTTACAATCAAAATAAATATGAAAAAAAAAGTGTAAAGTGCGAAGTATGAAACTAGCGGGGTAGTATGTCTCACGGCTGCGCCAAAAAGGCCCAGTTCAGCAAAAAATAAATGCCAGACAACTAGTGCCTGACGCTGGTTTTCAACTGCATGAATCCACTTAACCCTTGACAAAAAAATACTCTAAAACTACCCTCACCGAGTTTGTACCCAAAAATTACCCTGTTGGTTTAACTTTACTCTAAATCTAGGGTAAATTACCCTAAGTTGGCACCACTGTAACTATATTAAAGTTATGCACAATGTAAATATGTATGAAAGAGAAAGACTCTCAAACTACTCAAGTGGGACGGATGTATTTTGTCGTATTCCAACAAAATTGTTATTGAGTATTTCAATTAATATTCATGTTTTTAACATGATATAATATGAATACAATGTATGTTTAATTTTAATAGTGGATGAGCGTTCTCGCCCTCGCCTCGTCGGCGCGTTACCTAACTTATGTTCAGTTGGAAAGATTGTTGGAGTTTTTATACTACTTCCAAGAAGTCTGTAGAAATCTCAGTGATTTGCATCGACATTGAATGAGAGCCTATATTACCAGTGGGGCGTTGGTAGGAGCCAGTAACATACTATGATAATGCAACCAAAACCTAAAATGAGAATAATGTTTAGTTAAAACTTTACGTAAAGTTCATACTTAATAAAAACAACTACCTCAGTCTTCACGGATAAATCCGTGGATTTTGTAAGCCCGTTATGGGTTAAAGGTGAACACAAAAAGGAAAGGCCGTTGTTAGGATTTCAATAATAAGTTTATTATCCTTTTATTTAGGTAGGTATTTAGTGGAAAGTGTATTTTACTATTCTTAGCCTTGCGTGCGATCACACGTCATCGTCACGTCACATGTGAGGCCTCAGCTACTCACAAAGATTCAGTCCCAAGTCGTGAACATCATCCATGTCGAACGCATTAGATTGGTCACGAAGTCGTCTCCTTTTATTACTTGATTCACAAGTTTGCCGAGAAGAATCACTTTCCAGGAACTCAAACAGTTCATTTTCGTCACACAAGATTATTTTTTCTTATTTTTTATAGAAAACACTCCAATAATTTCCAAATAAACCCTAAAAAATTCAATAAAAGCTCCTCTGAAGCAGCGTAAACTGAATGGATTGTGAGGTTACTTTTTGACAGTTCTAATACGGAACGAAATGTCAAACGAACGTTCGTAATACGGTAATGCCAGGCAATATTCGGCCAGAAGTCGGCCAGGGTGTCACGTGACCGCTGACTGGCTTGTTTGACGAGTTCATAATACGAAATTGCAAGGCAGTTCTGTTTACGCCGTAAACTGCCTGGAAATAAGAGTTCATAATAGGGCTGCTGTACAGATCTTTCGGCGCTTGAATGGCATTGACAGGGGGGCGTTGTTGGTTAATTTTTGTGTAATTGACATAGAAAATGTATTGACAAAACAAGACGGCGGCGTTAGTTCCGATTTTGACCGCGTGCCTAAAGTACCTAGTTATGGAAGCACTTGTGATCGTGCTGGATACTTGCCCAGCACGATCTATGTGGTCGCTGACCTTGCACATTTGAAAGATTATGATTGCTTATTCTAAGTTTTAGTTAGTCAGTGCGTGACTTGCATCCAAATTTGTAACACGTCTTAATAATATATAGTGTTAAATCATGAATTAATTAAGTATCCTACTTTTATTATTTTAAAGTCAAAGGCGCTCCCAATCCTGACTACCTTGTAGCGGTGTAAGATGATTATCATGTCAATATGTATTTCGTCGAATATTTTTATTCAGTTATCTCCACCGATAATACTACAGATGGCGGCTGCCATATAATAAATCATATAAGTACAATAAAAGTATCCATATCCAAGCGAAGTTGTGACACCCGATGCGAACTAGGTTACCATAGTGTTGAGAAGCTTTAAGCGATGTAGAACCCAGATTATTGCACACATAGGTACTACATAAGTGCCTATTGTAATCCAAGTTTGCCTGTGCGATAACTAGCGTTAAAGTCGTGTGGGAAATTTACCTAAACCGCAGTACTTTTGCAGTTAGAATTTCTGATTAGCCCTTTATACCTCCTACTCTGTTGAATCGGTAAAAGATGAATAATTTAGGTGACCTTTATTAACATCGACTGGAACATCATATTTCGAAAGCAAACAAATTACAAAGTATCCTAATCACACAGAAAAACCTCACCGACCCTGTTTTGTGAGTAGCCGTAACTCACAGTTGCTCCAAATACAATTTGTAGTAGGTAACTAACCCAATATTATTGCAAGGACTGAACCTGAGGCTGTAAAACCTGCTTTATATTAGTATTTACGTCAAAAAAATACTTATAAATACTGAATTACCTGTTGGAAGTATTTTATTTCTCAACATAGGTACCTTATCATCAGCGTATCATTATTATTAACACGCAACTGGACGAAGTCAGGTTGTCTGCTTAACCTCGTGGGAGTGCGCATATCACCCGCTTACCACACATTGTTATTTACTAATTGAAACAAACCTATGTTATGCAGGGTATTCATTGGGACTGCCCTGTAACCTTATCGCTAAAAATGTGGCGTTGTGTGATTGCAAGCAACGAGGTCACTAGGCGGATAAAAAAAGGTAAAGCAGGTGTTGATTATCGATCCTTTAAATAAGCAGGTTTATTTGCATTCGAAAATGTACAATCTTATTTTTGTAGCTTTTTTTTGCTCGTACAGCACGCCAGTCGCTGCAACTCCTGAAAGCCGGAATCAATATTCCGGCTTTCAGTTGCAGCGACTGCCCATTGGGCCACCACCAGAAAAGTGTCTTGGCAATGAAGCTTGACGGGTCCCAGAAAAACAATTACAATGTCTTGAAAAGTTGGCACCCGCGGCGAAATTAACCAGAAAAGAACAGCGGAGGAAGGAGTAAGCTAAACCATGATTTTCCCCTATTACACAAATCTTTGTTTTTGTACTGTGGAAATTGAATAACGCAAACTGCACCCACGCAACTCGCAAAGCTGGCAACGTTTCTGTTCTTTCATCTCGTTCTTAAATACCGGACACAATTTGATCTCGAACCCGTGACCCGTCGCATTGAAATTGAAACGAATTACTAAGCCACAGTGCTTACCGAGTTATGCGTTGCGTACTGGAGTCTTGAGCCAATAAAAATATATATACAAATACAACTTGGTAATTCCTTAATACAAATAAAAATACAGGGAATCAATAAAAGAAACAAAGTTATGACTACAATCAGATTTATTTAATGTTCTCAACATAGAAGCACAGCATGGTTTTTACACCGTGGCATTGCCGCACACTGCTCATTTATGATTTAAACTTTACATTCATTGCACAATCAATTACGCAGGCAGAATTAACTCAAGAACCTACAAAAAATGTCTATGGTAAAGAAAAAACCCTTTTTTTTGTGAGAAGGAGCTCTTTTATGAATTATTAATCTGTTAAGTAGATATGAGATTTACAACATCAAGATCGTAGAAAACTTATTATATAAGCTTCTTTACTTCTCGTATTCTTAATTTGATCATAGAGTTGAACATCAATGTCTCATTGTATTTACAACTGTAAGAATAGACAAAGGCCCGATACATTCTGCCAGAGGTCCACCTACGTAATGACTGGACAATTTTTCTTTATAAATTACCCCTTGTGCACTTTACAATCTCACTTATTGAAAATCAAACAATCACAGTAAAGACTTGTACTGTTATTCTTTTAAAATACAATTTTTAGGGAAAATAAATATCTCACTCTTGTGGAAATGCTTAGCTATCATTGTACAGTATTTAAAATATTTGTTTTTTCCATTCTTCTATCGTTGCGTTACCTTTACTGTGGGTTGCGTTAGGCACAAGAAATGCCTCTATGTATAAACAAGCAACAATTAACATATCAAACCGTATTTTTATCTTAATCAATGCGTGGCAAAATTTACCGGAATCAATTAGCTCAGAAAGAACAATCTCATAGGTTGGCATGTATTTATCTACTTACCAACGTCAGGAACGAAGTTCATTACGCTTTTTCTTCAACTCCGACTGTATTTCAATAGGGTGACTAATATTTTTTCTAATTGTTTATTTTTCGTCACATAAGATACTAGCACAGACATAGTCGTTTACTCTCTCTCTTTAAAATATTCAAACTTTATTTTGACTTTACTATCGGCTTTAGCACCCTCGAAAACTATGAAAGCCGTGATGATTTTCTTGGATTTTATTTATTCATCACTTTTGGCTCCTCAAAAACCATTAAAACGACACCCATGATGAAAAATTTAAAAAAAAGTCGCAGCCGCCATCTTGGATTTTTATTTTGATCCCACTGCTATTGGCTTCAGCACCTTCGAAAACGATTAATATATATATCTCTCTCTCTCTTTCTCTGTCTAATAAAAAGTCGCATAACGCTTTTTCGTTACTTGACGCTTTCTACAAGTTTACTCCTACCGCAAGCTGCATTAAAGAACTTCGTTCCAAAAATGTTCCTTCTTTATGATTCCCCAAAACGAATTATCCAATTTACTTAGAATTATAAGAAAGTTATCAGTAAGATAGGTAGGTATTTAATTACGTCATATTATGTAGGTTTCACATAACTATGTTTTAATACCGCGTTGTGCTCATTCAGTCTAGTTCTTGAGCACCACCTGACGCAAATAGAGAGTAATTTTCCAATAGTAATAAGTCCTAGACATGCCGAGAGACGAAGTCATCCCGTGGAACTTTTATTTGAGGACTAAATAATAAATAAATAAAATAAGTTTATTGACACAAAATACCTTTGCATACAATAACAATACAAATACATTTCACAACTACCTAAATTGTATTTTGGGAAAAGGCTGCACAAATAGTTTAAAAACCCTGTCTCCTAAACTAGGAAAACCCTGTGACCTAGGAGTCAGTGTTCTAATGTAACTTCGTGTACAAAAAGACCTTTATTTATTTATGTGTGTTAAGTATATGTGTAAAGGGGGCGATAGCTGTGAGGGTCTGAGGGATGTAGTGTGGTGTATGAAAGGGGGGGGGGGGTGTTTAGTGGGAGGATGTGTGTGGGTGTGTGTGTGCGAGGGTGTGTGTAGTCGAGTAAGGAGTGTTCGTGTCCTGTTGCAAGTGTTTCTGTATCCGTCCTTGTAGAATAATAATGATGATTTAATGTCCTCTGTACGGGAATAGTTCTGATTATACAGCCAGTTTTGTAATTTAGTTTTGAGTTCGTAATTATTTAAATTACTCATTAGTATATGCTTGTTGATCCTTCTGTAAATGATTGAACTTATTACATAGAGCTGTCGGCTAGCGAAAGCTGTTTTGTGAGAAACTGATGGGCACGCAGATTTGGCTTTACGAGTGGTTGGATCTAAAGGAGAAACCTGACTATGCTTCCTGAGGGTGGCATTGAGCACAAAGAGCTGCCGCACAGTAAGTACCCTGCATTCCGCGTACAACTCACTTGTGGGAAATCTATACGGAAATAAACTTTAGTTTTATGCCTACAATAAAACGAATATTTCAGGAGGCCTACTTGATTCGTTCGGAACTTTATACCCTTTGGAGAAATGGACCACAACTAACGCGGGTTTATGTTATTATAGAGTAGCGACAATACAAGGCTGTAATTGCACACAGCCAGGCTATTGTCTATGAATAGGTACAAATACAATAGGTATTTATTCCTGGAATTACATTTTATTATGTAGGGCACGAGTTTAGGAGGAGTGGTAGTTAGCAGGTAGGTACATAAATACAATTGAAATCACATGTGCATTAACATAAAATTAAAGGATTCTCATAGAATTTTACTTTCGTGTTACCAATCACTTGTCGCCAAAACAAAACCCGCCATCTTGGAATAATTTTGACGGGTCAACGTTCGCGCATGTCGTTAGTAATATGCTTAATTTTCTCAAATATTTATTATCTAATAGCTCTCAACCTTGAACTTTTACTGCTGTGGTTTTTGCTGACTCCCTATCGTGTGGCTGCCAAGTTCAATACTTTCCAAATTAGCGACTGTCGTAGTATGTAACTCAAGGGTAAACACAACTAACATTATTAAATTTGATGAATAGGTAATTTGTACATGTTTATATCAGCAACTTAACATACTTGTTAGTTTTTCTCAGAATAGAGGATTGCAGTGATCGTTTAGATTTAGAAAATGCGTCTATTTCATCTGAATAATGGAAAGGAATTGTCGACATAAAAGCGACTGCCATCTGTTCGCTGTCCCAAATTTTTATAGAACTTGGATTTTGACATTCTAGGACTAAACTAAGACCGACTGTAAAGACTCTTGTAACAACGACAGTCATACAATATGTGTTGGCTATGAGATAAATACCTACCAAACTTTAGTTGAGTGGAACTTGGAAGGAGAAGATGTAAAGCAAAATTGGTAGCCTCCCAGTATTTCTTAAAGAAACGTTATTTACACATTATGTTAATAATAAGGAAAAAACGCCAGGAGGCTTCGTCGAGCACCTAATGATATAGAATAATTGGACTGTGCAGAGTTGAGGAGTCAAGGACCATACTATAAGATTCGTCTCTCAAACTCTCAAGAGTTATTTTCTAGAGTTGAAACACGCGAAATATAGGGCACTCAGAAATGCTCGCTTAAAATTATCGTTCCTTCCCACGCCTTTAAAAATAAACATTTGTGCATAGTCAACGTTAAACCTGAAGAGGATTCAAGTTTTTCGTGCTTTGAAAAGAAAATACGAGTTCACCCTAACTACTTATTTAAGGTCAGACGTTTTGCGTTTCGTGAATCAAAAGGCGTATAAACTTTCTCATTTGTAAGTGCTAACTGCGCTAAGTAGGCAATCGAAAGTGTCGTATTATGTCGCATTGTCGGCAATACTGCCATTAAATCGATACGCTATTGAAACTACAGAAGTGGAGTTTCGCGGCTTAAAAATATTCCTGTTTTTTAAGGTAATTTAAACCCGTACATTTTTGTTTGAAGTGTCAAAACCAAAACGTTGCCAATAGCGAACATGTATTGTTATCAGAAGTCCCCTTTAGCAGAGACAACGATTAAAAAGTATGTGTAATAAAACGAATAAAACTGTAAAAGCTTGGTTAGGCACCTATGTATTTGTTTTAAGAGATGTTAGCTTGAATATCTAAGTCGTCAACCGCGACTTTTTGTTAGGTTTAGAGGTTAGACCGCTTAATTTAATCAAATCGGGTCTAAACACTAGAATTGTCATAGCTCACGTTAGGGCTAGGCTATAATAACAAAAGATATTACATTTAATTTAATAACAAATAGAATCGCGGTATTACCATATCAGGGCACGTTTCTCGTCCTAAACGTGATGTTCAATGTCGGTATCTCATCACTTCATCAGTGAGTTTTATTATGTTGTAAAGTTTGTAAACTAAATCGATGTTGATAACATTGGAGTTTGCACCTATTCCTACGTATTTTTGTATTTGTTCGATTTTAGACTAGTAACATTGCCTTTATGGAAATTATAATTGTCTTCCCAAAGAGAAAAAAATGCTTCAGAGCGAAATGAATTGATTAGATTCTTTTGTGTTGCGTTCATTACAGCTCTTGCCAAACTCCACCTGCGTCCGTATATAGGTCTAGAAAGAAGTATAGGAATTACCTGAATAAACTATTGCTGGCTAAAAACACTCATAAAAAGACAAATAAAACACGCGCGCGTCATATATATCGCTAAGATGACGTCACAGAAATATTTGCTGCGTGAACAACTTCGTGCCGCATCACGTTAAAGGTCACACGGACGATATTATGCAGAATGCAGACCGTGTAGACCGCTTTGAAAAATTTAAGCGTCCACTAACTGAGTCGCTTATTACGGTAATGAGTTTCTCCCCCAGGTGAAAATTGGATTTGTGCCCAAAATGTCTAAAAAGACTAACAGAGAAATGTTTTATTCCTAGGAGGATGAGATGTAAGGTAAAAATGTATTAAATTTTTACCCTACATCCTCGTAGGAATAAACTCTGAAGTTGAAATAAATCCTGGACGATGACGTAATTTGTCAAAACAAACATAAATGGCCGCCTAATGTTACTTCAATGTTCATTTAATTCGATAAAAGCGTTCTAAAACAAATAACTACTTTTGTTAAGCAATTCAACAAGAATATTAAAAAGTAAAAATTAAAATTTAGCAACGTAAGCGACGGATAAAAAGTAAAATTAAAATTTTTAAGCGACGGATACTTGGTACAAAGCCTTGCATTATATTAATATTATTTGTGACCAAAGTGAGTAAAAAGTAAACATAGCAAATAAAAATATTAAAAGTAGTTTTATTTTCATGGGTCCCGCGAGTCATGGTTAAGTTGCGCTTAGGGTCCACCCTAGGAAAGAGGTTGAGAAACACTGTTCTAACTCAATAACATTTTAATGAACCAAGCCAAGTCGATACATATATCCAAGGCACGTCTAACCAACTAACACAATAAGGCTTTCTATGTCGCTGAAAGCTGTAAAATCGGACACTAGTGTTAACTGTTGATCTGTAAAACCTGCAAAGCTTTTCAGTAAGCTGTCAATTCCTGGCATGAGATAGATTGACAGATTACTTCACCTATGTTTTCACGGGATGAGATGTGTTAGTGTACCGTCGTATCCCTTTGTGACATCCAACAATATTTGATTGTCCCTGCATGAAAGGCATTTAGCATAAAAGAGGGAAGACATTTAGTGATTGTGAAAAGTAGACAAAACAATGGAAAACACAACTTCTTGCACTCAAAGCGCTTTAGGTAATTTCGCCAACACAGCCCACAGTAATGGCTTATGGTCATCGTTTGCCCATTTTTTGCCTCAATGGAGTTAATTGACCATATCCTAAAGTCCACCTTTATGATACTGAGATGGCTACGTATAATAATACTTTCTATTATTTATAGATAATTACTCTAGGTTTACTACAGTTTGGCATTTCATTATAAAAGAAACAAGTAAAAAACTAAGCATTTAAATAAATAATATCTACATACGTAGAGAAAATAAGACTTCAGTAAAACTAAAACTAAATTACGGTTTTCAAACCATATACATACCTACCTATAAGTTTTTTTTTGTTATTCACAACTGCACCCTAATTGCGTAATATACAATCAATCGGAATCTGAATCGTTTTGAAACAGATTGCTAATCCATTGCTTCTTAAGTTCGATAAAAATTCTGCTCAACAATATATAGAACGCAATGAATGTTCTTGAACCGTCAAAATCAAACAGATTGTCGTAATCGTTTACGAAAATGTGTTACGCAATTAGGGTGCTGTTCATTAAAAATCTGCACACGATATTTTTGCGACAATAGTGAAAAATATTAAATATTCCTTCAAGAAGTCTGCTGAATTTAACCTTGGTTGAGTTATCCAAACGTGATAGATGAACATGGGATGAGTTACCAGATAAGTTGGAAAATACGGTTTTATTTACAAGAAAATCTCTCAAAAACAACGAAGCGCTAGAAGAGCATAGAAAATATTGTTTGTATAAAATTACCATTAAATTATCGTTATGACGTAATATCATGCGACACTGCTCATAACGTAGCACAAAGGGACAGTTTGCGAAACATTGCTGAATTTATGACGTTGAAAATCTTTTTATTATCTATTCAAGGTCGAATTTTTCGTAGAAATACCGTAAAAGGCTATAATGTGTATAATACGAGTATCCAGGTATCTGTGCAGTAGCAAGGATATCGGCTTGCACAGTTCAGTCGCACGGGTAGTGTATGGTCACAACGTGTTGCTAAGGTCGTGGCAGTCGAGAAAGTGTGGAGGTACAAGTTCGCTTCGAGTTTCGATTCGTGTGGCTTGCTGTTTCAGATGATATGCTATCAAGACACACGCCATTTGGTATTTTTATTTATTTTTCTTTTGTTAAGGTTAAGGAATTAGTTGTGAAGTATCGTTTGTCAGTTAATTAATGTTCTTGCTTTTTTAATATGTTGTCATAATTAAAATGAGAAGAGCTAATATGAATTTCAAATATTTATTGAACTTAGGGTCGCGGCGGCAGAAGATGGAGCTTCGACTATTTCTTCATATATGAGATGCCTGCCTTTTCCAACAGTAAAATTATTTCATGAAAAGAAATCTTCTTCAATAATCTTGAGGGTAACAATACATGTATTATCAGAATACCGCCGCAAAAAATCGAGTGTAGAAATAATTCTAAAATAAAATCACTGCAAGATACAAGATACAATTTTTTGCTGTAGGTATTGGAAGCTTGCGAATTTTCCAATTGAAGGTCAAGTTCATAGATATGTGCAACATTATAGACAATAACAAAATACGTTCAGTGATCAAAATAGAGCTTTGGAGTAAGCGGCCTAGTTTCTAAGAGACAAATGAACATCGAAAATTCTCGATTACTAGACCGATGACATAATGTGAATTTGTCTTCAAATTTTACCACAGCTACTCTGATTAAGACTCAGTTCTTTATAGCCAATAATAAACACTAGGAGTAAATATATATGTACGCAGCCCCGATAGTTTAGCTCGGCTGGCGCAACAAGTGGGCTTGTTAGGATTAATCTAAGAGAATTTCCAATCTTCGTTGCCCACGCTGCCTGTCGTCTGCCGCTCGATCCAAACCCCCACTAGTATTATATATATTATGTACATTTAATATTAAAAATAATTCTACATATATTTATCTCAATATGTTACAGTTCATTATAAATTAATTTACGCTCAGGCATCTAATTATATTAGCTATATTAAGATACTACCTACATTAAAGCACAAGAAGATGAAATGTGGTGTTCACTCATTTGTGATAATACGAACGTGTATGTTGAGCTGTTTGACATTCTGAACTGTCAATGTCAGAAAGTTGGCAGATGGCACAATCGTTTCATTTAACCAACCATAATTTAGTTCACAAATAAGTACGCACCTTTTGTTAAACACTCACAACATAACTCGATATTTTTTCAACATAATTAAAATGTGAATATTTTCAACACTTAATCCTAAAGGAAACAAAGTTATCTTACATACTTTTTATTTACACAAAAATAATACCTATACATTTTGTATCCTCGTTATAGCTTTTGTAAACTCCTTAAAAATGTTTATGTGGTCCCTAAAAGCAGGGGGGGTTATTTTTGACTTTAAGAAACCACATGAGCAGTTTTTTTTGGACACTTTACAGAGGCTAAGAAAAACACGTCAAATGAATTTTGCCAAAAACACAACAAAAAAAAATACGCCACCACGATAAGTATACATTTTTAGCCATGTCCGATTCGATTGTATAATTAATTAATCGTTCATTTGTCATCACCTTGTTGAACATTAAGTAGACCAATATTTGATACGTTAATGACATACTCATTTATTCACTTGCACTTCACGCTGGCTGCAGGTTATGCCACACAAATAATTCACACATTCCTCTCGCAAACAGGTTTCCAATGTCAATGTCATGAGAATTACCCGTTGATCGTAGTATTCGTAGATGATAGAAGTAGAAATATTAAGCCACACGTGGAGACGTATGCTTTACTTTTTATGGAAGTCGATATCAAATGCACTTTCCTCGATAACTGTTTTCGAATGCATTGTTATTTAGATTTTTAACAGTCATCGTAAAAAAGCTAACTTCATAAATATTTAAAAATAGGTATAATAGAAGCTTAAAACAATACGCAAATTGGGCTTAGGGTATTTGATTCATAAAAAAGGACAAAAATAACCTTAATTTTTTTTTTAATAGTCGTCCTTCCTAAATCACACATGACAGGTTCAGCTTTACAGAGAAGCTCAAAGGAGGTCAAATGTTCTAAAATAAACAAGAAAGAGAACCATAAAAATAACGTAAAACAGCATAGATTAAAATAACAGACAAACGGAGCTTACATCACACAAAATATCGAATCATTCGGTCGATTCAGGAAACATTTTTTAAAGAATTTACGAACCGACGCTATCTTGATTTTATTGAAATTAGTTTTGATATTTAATTAAACTGCACCCTAATTGCGTAACACATTTTCGTAAACGATTACGACTAATCTGTTTGATTTTGACGGATCAAGAACATTCATTGCGTTCTATATATTGTTGAGCAGAATTTTTATCGAACTTAAGAAGCAATGGATTAGCAATCTGTTTCAAAACGATTCAGATTCCGATTGATTGTGTATTACGCAATTAGGGTGCTGGACTCGTCTCAAGATCACTGGCCAGTATTTAATTTGCATAATATTACAATGTAAAAGGCTTCAAATGATGCGGGAGATATTTTTAGGCTCACCATAATAATTATAGGGCCAATTATGTATGAGGTAGGTTCGAAGTGGACATTCAACTAAATATTAAAACAATATTACAACTAACAAATCTGAAGACGTCTTTGGCCCTAGGTACCATTAATTACAGCGTTGGAATGTGATCCCTTTATCCTGATTGATGATATATTGTATTTTTGTTGAGGAAACGGGTAACTTTAGCATTGGCTTGTGACAAATTCACTTGCAGCGTGAAATAAATAGTCTGCGTTTGTTTTGGAAGCGAGATAGCCTCGCCTGCTCGACTTTTGACTAAAATGTAGCTGCGGGTAGATTTAACATCTTTACCGTCCGAAAAAAACAGTTACAATGGTTTGGTTTAATAGTTTAAGTATATGACCGTTGGAAACCATAATTAATTTTGCAGTTTGCAGCTTCGGGAACCATTGCAAGCCTCATAAAGCGATTTTTACATTTTTTACGCTGCAACTCTACAAAGAGTCTAGAGTAGACAATCCGGATTTGCTTCTCTCAACCGGTTTCATTCGTTATTTTTGACTTTTGTATTTTGCTGAGAAACTCATTATGAGTACGAGCCATCCTTGAGCGCTAAGTAATTTGGCTAAGGTTCAAATGAAGGTTAACTTCTTTAGAAATAACTTATGATTTTAAAAACGGCAAGCTGCATGCTTTCAAGGAGTGGACAAAGAGTGGTCAAGGTTTCACGGAGACTTCATTTCTATTCAAGGTCCTGTTTTAGTTATTAAGCATGGCTTTATAGGGGCTAAGTGCCGATTTCACCAATGAAACTGAACGCGTTCAAGAGCTGTCAGTGTCAATTTTTTTATGAAGTATTGGCACTGACAGCTCTTGAACTGGATTTCGCGGGTGATCGCGTTCAGTTTCATTGGTGAAATCGGCACTTAGGCGAGGAGATTCTATGTTCTGGTACGAAACAGGTTTCTCATTGTAACAATATCAACAGTTGGTGAACAAGAATTGAAACCACTCGATGTCTAAAAAAAAGAATCGGTATTAATGAAGAACTCAATAGAGAGAAAGAACAAAATATATGTATCGGAAGGAGTTTGAAAAACTAACGCAAACATGTCGACCGTCCCAACTTTAGTAATTGTTTGATTTTAATGAAAGTCAAAAAAGTATAAAACAGTAAACAAGTTTTATGATCCTACGTTTTATGCATACTCGAATCCGCCTCACCATCGGAATTATTTGTATTTGTCACGTGGGCAGCATTTCGATACAATAAGCTTTGACCACGATGCAACCCCAGGCGCAGGCGCTCTGGTAATTAGCCTGTGATGTCATCTGGGCAGGCTTAGTCCGGACTGCCAGCGCCACATAATTTCATTTAGCCAAACGATATAATTTAAGCACTTTGGCTTACAATAACAGTGACGTAGCAACATCATGTTGATAAAGGATAGACTAATAAAAGTATTTGATGTTGAAACTGGGTCAGGCTTTCTTTAAGCTATGCATAATGATGTTAAAAGGGTCTCTAAAGCGATACAAGGATATTGTGGGGCGTGGCCAAAATAGGATCTAAGGCCGCCATCTTGTTTTTAATACATTTTACAAACAATTGCACAAATGTTTAAAAACAGAGCCCCCTGTTAACGTCATTCAAACGCCAACAAATACTTGTATAGAGTGCGCGCGCAAGAAAAGTCTGCGCGCGTGTTTGAACTTCAATACTATATCCCGGCTTAGCATAATGATGGCGATTTTATATGACTTTGGAAAACACGGATCACAACACACTCTTGACAAATCAAACCACATAGCCAGTAAATTGATTTGTTGTTTGACAAAATACGTGTTAGTTTTGGAATTATTTAATTTAGGTTTATTTAGATGAGGTTGTGCGGTTAATTACGGCTTAAGTAAATTGTTATTATAACCGTCAATTGTTTCCTTAAATAAATTGTGTTCCGTTTCCTATTTGTTTGGTGCTTTCAAAAGCAATATTTAACCGCTATTGTGATAAAGATTCCGCAATTAAAACAGCTCTAATGCCCAAGATTGTTCCACGCGTTTACTATAAATAAAATCAATTAACTTCGTAATAATGTCATAGCCGGGTAGGTAATAAATCTCCCGCGTAAAGTCATTTTAAATTAATTCTTGGCCTGTAATTGCTGTCCTTGAAAAGTTTATTTTCAATGCTGGGAGGTTGGTAGATAGAATTGAGTCTGAGAAGTGACTCAAGGGCTTAATTCGTTCTTCCTTTATTTAAGATTAAAATACCTGCACACCTCAGTGCTCCCACATTATTATTGCCTCAGTGTGTTTTTTAAGTTGCAATTATAGAGGTGCGGCGCGGATGCCCGGATTGGTGAATAAAAACGTTCTATCAAGAACTGAAGGTACATTTACATGTGTGTGCATAAATGGCTAAATAAACTCGTCTAACACAAAATGATATTTCATAGTTGTCAATGGTAAGGTTTGAATGCATGCAATACAAAGATTCGTTACTTATTTAATTAGTCGTTAAAGCGTCTTAAAAATTAACACGTTTGCGCACACAAATTCAAGGAATGTAAGCAAACAATGTGTTTACCTATCAGTTACACCGTATGTAATTGGTAGGTAGCTGCGAAGTTATAAATATCGCAAGTTTGTTTCTGCAACCTTTGTATTAGATAATTAGTGAATTTGTAAACGAACCGATATCGATAAATGGTATGCCGAATCTTATCATTTTGACGATAATCTAAGAGAGGCTGTGAAAAACTTTATATTCATCGTTTAGTTTGAATTCAGAGTTACTTTGTGGCTATTGAAATCCGATATGGAGGATATTTAGCTACGGTAGCTCGGTTATTATATGTTAAAACAATACGACTCGTTCTTTACGTGCGTAGATATATCAATATTGATCAAAAGATGGCGGTTTTGCAAGCACACAATACAAAATATATATGCTATATTTATAATGTGTGATCGCCAAAGTTATCAAGAGTTCAATAACATTTAATTGATGTTGCGATCGTTTGAGGCATGATGTTTTAACAACAGGTAAAGATAGCGCACACGACGCAAAAACAAGGCAAGTAAATATTTTCAAAAACCGTAACTCATTTAAATGATTGCAAAATACACAGCATGAATCAGAGCCTAATAAATTGGTTGAGAACAAGGCAAACATTTCTGCTTTTTAATGGCGCTGTAGTAACCAACAGGCAAACACTAAAAACGTTTAAAATTTCACAGTTTTTCCACATAATCCGATTATATACGAGCACAGCAGGCCGGCAAAGTGATAAATTCTTATCCGCTTTGTCGGTATTACGTTTAACAACTTTTATACGCTTTGGCTTTCCATTACCCTTTTTACTAACACGTAAAAGTCGCACAGATGCAAGAGCTTGGCTTTCCTCTGTTTTTCTCCAGTAGCACTGAAACACGTCACCTGCCATGACGTAATTTTGGATATTCTAGCAGAACACAAATTTTCGTAAAATTAAAACAATTCTAGCGTATTTATTTGCCCTTTACAGAAGAATATAGGTAATAAAATGATGACGAATGCATGTGATGTCAGTCAGACTCAGAAAATCTAATTATTTGCTTGCGTTCCGCGTCGCGACTATAATTCACGGTCAATTTGACAGGTGGCACTACTTGCCCCCATTCTCAGGAGAACATTAGACTTTGTTATGAACCAGTTTACTAAGGAAACTACCAATGCAAGGTTTTTTATAATTATGCTGAGGTTGGTACCTTGGCACTTCTACTATGTCTATTGTCTACAAGCAGTTGCAATGTCCAGGGTTTTATTACCATAGACAAGTATAAATAATGGCCATAAATTACCGAGTTTTTTTTTAAATTCAATCTATAGAAGATTGCAACAGTTCAGATTGGCACAGACGTAGGTGACTTAGATCACATTTTTTTCTCCTGACCCTTATATGACCGTTCATCCTTTCTCAGTAACCTCTTGTTCCTTCGTACTCCTTTCCCTACTTTATTTACTTTGCACAAATAACTTTCCTATATTTAAATGTATATATAGGAATATATATCTGCCTAGTTAATCATTTGATTAAAACTGGCTCTGCCAGCTTTTTTTCAAATGAAGGTATGGTACTTTTGTGGTTTTTAACTGCAAGCTTTGTAATTTAAGGTCGTATTATCATATCATCTATGTAAATTTTCAAGAGCAAAGAGGTAACGCTTCAGCCGCGGTGACCGTGTTCTAGCCAGTAACAATGCCAAGTTCAAAAAAATTGCCAATTATGTGCTGGAAACAAAAGATTCCGTAAATGAACTTGGAACTACTGTTTATAACTTCGACGGCAAAAGGAAGAGATAAGGTGGCCCCATTTTTCTGCATTTTTCAGATATGTACTAGCTGCTTGAGGCTATTGAAAACAGTAATAGACAAACATATATAGAACCTTACTAGAACTGGCGATCAAGGACATTCTAGAGACCCGGAACAAAATCTTGTCAAACAACTACACAAAGCAAGATAATAACTAATTTAAAAGCTGCAGACATTTTATTTTCCGCCAGAATCACCCTAAAATATCACTGTAAGTTAATTCATGTACACAAACAATCCAAATAGTAGGAGAAGGGCAACACTTCAACCGAGGTAAGTGTATTTGCATTGAATTTAGACAGAAAGGTTCACTGAATATTAGCACACTCGCGATTACGAAGCACCTGTGGTGAGCCAACGACGTTATTTACTTAATAAACCCTGAATGGCGACGTTTTACCATCTTTACTACCCGACGAATTGTTCAACAAAAACAACATTGAGAGTAAACAGGCTGTTGATTCTATTATTGTCTTTGATTTCGAATTTCTTTTATTGTTATTCGATTTTTATGAGGACTTGTAAGTCTGGTAGGTTTTTTTTTTAAACTATTCCGCAGTTGTTTGAAGTTTCTGTCGTTATTTATTGGATATTTGCCTACTTAGATAAAATAAAATTAAGAAACTTTGTTTGGTAGTAGGAGTTGATTGATATACAGCGCGACGCGGTAGGTAGAAAATGGTAAACTGCGATGGGACGCCCTGGCCTAGGACATACACTGACCTAATTGGTAGTTTTCTAAAGGCCCGTAAATCCTTCGCTCGTATTACGCACATCTAAGTTTAGGAGAAACATTGGTATCTTCCCCATTTGAAATAGGAGTTTTCCACGTTATCCTAGTAGGATTACCATTCATACTTTTTATAAGATTTCCATATGTTCTACATTGTATTCTTTAAGACTTAAGTTTGACGTTTGTTACCTTTATGTCTTATTAAGGCGTTCGAATTTACATTATAAAGGATTTTCTGTTTCACAAATAAGTACGTTCGTCCTTTAACTGCCAGTAAAGTTTTTGTATTTGATTGGAGACAATAGGTGTACCTAGTTACAAAAATGTTGAAATAATCGCATACGGTGTTTTTTATTTAAATACACTTTTATTTAAACGTCAGAATGACATGTCTATTATTCTTTTCTTTTCTCTAAAGCAATGCTAAGTTACTTGTAAGTTGCAACCTCTTTGTTTAAAAAAAAATGTAATTGTCTAACGTCTTATTAATTATTATATAACAGTTTTAATGTTCTTTGAGATAATAAAGTGGAAATACACCACAAGGTTACCAGACATTGTCTGTGTTTCGCGTGTAATGGAGCGGGACATTTTGTAGTCAGAGTTTAGTCGTAAAGTCAACATGATGAAAAAGATAATGGTTGTATTTCTCTGCTCCAATTACCTAATATGAACGACCATTGAATACTACATACATAAACTCACGCCTTCTTCCCATGGGGGTAGACAGACGATCCTTACACTCCTTTTGCCTCGTTTACCAACGTAATAATTAATTATTCAACTCAACAGTTGAATAATCACGTGAGTTGATGAGTTTTGGTTAAGTCACGAGAACTTGTAACTGAGAGTGAATTAATAAAGAGGTTAAATCCACTCAGCCTTATTCCCGAAAGCACACAACGCATCAGGCGTGGCACTAGGAAAGGCTGGAGACATAGGCGTAAAAAGAAGTTAAGTAAAGGATAGTAGTCACTGAAGACAGAAGATACATACTAGTGAATGACACCTGAAGGATATGATGAAGCCTAGTGCACATGTTTTTGAAGGTGTTGGAGTGCTGCCTTGAACGCTCCATAAATTGGGAAAGGCATGAGTTTCATGAAGACCCCTAAGTAATGCTCGACCAAACGGATGACCTCGGTAAGCTTCTTTATTCCTGCTAAGTTAGTCTTCGGAAAAGCAAAAAAGATAAATTAATAGTAAATTCAATTTCATTCTCCAACAAGTTAGCGCAAACAGTTTTTTTTTACAAAGGCAAAGGCGAGTAAGCAAGCGTATTGGATGCAGTCTTGGAAGCATTGTATAGTTTCTTTGTAAATGGATTCAATTCGTCTCACGGACTCATACAGTAACAAAGACGGACATACTATTTTGTGTATTCAAGGAGGTTATAGAACTTCGTATTTTCGTCTCAGGGATATTTTTGGAATAAAGTGATTTAATCCATGACAGCCGATGGAAGCCATTTTTTTACTAAAGGTCACAAACTCACGGGGTGATAACGGGTAGAGATACAGGTAATTGAGACAAAGTGCATCAATCAATACTGTTTCTGGTCGATTAAATTACCGATTGCCATGAAACAAACATCAAGGATCGAATGGTCGTTCTTTGGCATTCGCTTATTGGACTAGTTAACTAACGGTAAAGAACCCTATTTGTTGGGGCTCGTTGGCTTGGTCTGTGATCTAAAAGCCCTTTAACTTGGTCTTGATGCCCTATTGCTAAACTAGACAAAATTGAAAGAAATAAAGAAAAAACGTTTATTTAGCACAGACTAAAAGGCACACAAAGCAGATAAAAATTATAAGAAAAACAATAAAAATAAAGATCAAAATAAAAAAAGTGTACAGTGCGAAGTATGAAACTAGCAGGGTAGTGTGCCTCTCGGCTGCGCCAAAAAGACCCAGTTCAGCAAAAAATGCCAGACAACTAGTGCCTGACGCTGGTTTTCAACTGGACTGTTTTATTTGGAAATTGGTAAAAGCTCTACGACGGTTGTGTGTTAACTATCAACTGCATAGGTAGATTTCATAGTCTGTTGTTGCAAAATTTTGATGACGAAGGATGACACATTACCAAACATTTAATTGACGTTTCTACTTTTGGGGCAATTTTAGGTTAGTACTACCATTTTTAAATCAAGATTCGTGCTAATGGTTCGTTCGATATATCTCCAAAATAGACGATGATTCTGCCAAAGTCAAGGTTGAATTAAATAAAAGTGAATCAGAGTTTTAATGTCGTGTAGAAGCTCACCATGCATGGTGTTAACTTGTCGTGCCGTGCCGGTAGGAAAATGTGACATTTGACGTAATCAGTATCACACTAAAATATTTGTTTAATTTTGTAATAAAAGATACCACCCACGATAATGTATACAAATAACGTTGTTAGTAGTGTTACGAAAATACACATCATCAGACCTCATGTATAAATTTAGCATAGGTTTTTAGGTGCTTGTTATTCATTTTTCTGCCTTCAATAAAATGTTAGACGTGTTACGAGTATGACCTATGATAGATACGTGTGGATGTCAAGATAGTTTGTTTATTATGCACTCGTTGCCCTCCACATTGTAAGCAAATCATGACTCACACTCATTGCTCTAATAGTGCGCTATTTAGTATGCTTTGTTATTGCGAAAATACTGGTAGCCAAACCTTACCATTACATATTGGGATCGAAGGTAGATTGCACGTGTTTTGAAACGCAAGTGGGCATCAAAAGGGTATATTTCTCGACATAAATTGCACGAAGTAGAATTGGTTGGTGATTTAAAATCCAATCAGTTTACCCAACAGGAACTTCATTCTGCAATAAATAACGAAGACGACTGTCAATTGTCATCGCTGTGCGAAACTGAGGACCTTTCACTTAAGTTACCTCTCTGTTAACATTGGGACACTCGGTACCTACAGCAACACTTGAATAAATAGGTATTATTATAATGCTAGATCTCGAAATGTATTTTGTGGGTAGCATTCACGAAGTATCGTCTTAACTAATTAATCATTTCAAATAGCATCAATTGATGATTAAAATGTATCCTAATGGTTTGTTTATTGATTTGACATTAACGCGCTACGGCTAGTCTAAAGTAACTGATTCTTATCTTGTTTATTTTAGCTCAGTTCGATAAAATACTTATTTTATTCAGATGGTGCCACTTACCTAATGTCTTAAGTTTAAGTCTTGTTGTAATTTAAGCAATGGTAAAGCAAAATTGATGACCGTAACTAGTTGAAATAACGCAAATTACTCCAGTTTTAAAAGTAAATAATTTACTTTTGCGTAATCGATGACATGCTAATGACACCACGCCATCGCCAGTGCGACGTAGGCGGTGGCAGTGAGCCTTTGTAGCAGCCAATATGGAGCAAAGACAGCTATTCAATACATGTAGGTCAGAATTGAGACAAGCCGGCGCCAATAATACTAACAAAGGACTTAGTTTAACGGAGAGTTTTTAAGTAAAAAGGTTTTACAAAGATAGTAAGGCTAGACTTACAGGTAAGAAATACAGTATATTTACTTTCCATCGCCATATGGTTTGTAGCAGGCTGCCTTCAAGTATTCCTAATATATTATAGCTCTCTTTTTGTGATCCTAGTAAAATTATAAACGCGAAATTTTGTGAGCTACTGAACGGATTTGGATGAAATTTGGCACACAGATAGTTTATAACACATAGAGTACTTTTTATCCCGATACTCCCACGGGATCAAGATTTATGCGGGTGAAACCGCGGGGAGCAGCTAGTATTTAAATAAAGGAAAAACTTACCTACTGGTAGCTATTCCTTTGATAAAATTATTAATATCTTATTGTTTACATAATAAAGGAGCTAAGGCCAAGACTAGAATTCATAGACGTTATTTATTATGATGTAGGTACTTACCGAAAGAGACTTGCTAAGAACAAAAAAATAAACTTAAAATGGAAAGTGTATTACAAGTTCCAAAATCGGTTTACCTATACAGATAGGTGAAAATATTGGATTGACGTCACAAAACCAGCTATCACGAGTAACATCTGTGACATACCATTGAATTGTTTGAACAAGACTTCATGGGCAGAACAGCCTCGTTGGTCTAGTGGTCGCAATCGCTACTGCTGAGCATGAGGTCCTGGGTTCGATTCCCAGGTCGGGCAAAGTGTTATTGGGTTATCTATCTGGAATTTCTCAATAGCAGCCCGGAGTCTGGATTTGTGCCCGGTTGATGGCAATAGGCTCGCCCCCTATTACATGGGACTTAAACATAACTGGCGAAATGTGGGTGTACAGGTACAGGTACACCTCTGCCCAACCCTTCGGGGAAACAAGGCGTGATGTTATGTTCATGGGCAGAAAAATGCTGAACTGAAGTAAATAATATATATACATTGGGACCTAGTAGGTACCTAAGCACAAAAAAGGTTTAAATCATACTTGAATATTGTTCAACGGCGTGGCAAACTTGGGTGGGGTAAGTCATACTTGATAATCTTGAATAATCTAGACCATCGTCATACTTGCCACGTGCAAAGCAAATGCGCGGTCTGTCGGTCTTGGTTGTTGTACGAAAATCTATGATTGAGCCTATGGCATCCGATATTGGCATGAAGGAGAAATGTCTGACAAATTTTAGGTTATGCGGTATGTCTTAAGAATACTGCTACAATGTTTTGGCGCCTTAATGAAATTGAAATTGACGGCGGGGCGTTTTAAAGATTTTGTTAAATGTATTGAAAATCCAAGATTGCGGCGTAAGGTCCGATTTTGGCTGCGCGTCTGAATAACCTTGTAGCGTTTTTCCCTAATGCGTTGATAATGTTGAGAACATTATTATATTTATGTGCTCCAAGCCATTTGGAAAGGGAGCCAGGCAAGCCTGACTGATGATGACTAGAATAATTTAAAAGCGTTAGATCCCAATATCCTTCAAAAGTTCAAAATGAGTTATTAACAAAATTGTTTACAGTCAGGAGAGCAATTAATTTACAAAGCATCTCGTTTCCTCCCTAATGACGGCCGCAAATTGATGTATTCATATACGAATCGGAAAAGTAACAAGTAGGTACATAAATAATATTTTATTAAAGCCACAGTAAACGGAGGTTTTTTATTAAAATGAGCCGTTTCGTGGCGTCATTCTTATCAGACTGATAATCAGAGCATTTCTTAGATATTTTCGGTTGAATGAACCTATTGTTTTAACATTTTATGATACCTAGTCTATTAAATTTCTCCAAAGAATAGGTAATTTGGTAATTGGTATCTCCACTGACCTCCACAGTTTTCCACTGTTAGACAAATACTTTCGCCTGGAAATTGCCAGAATTGTTTAATTGAATTTCAGACCATTTATTATGTACATTTTTTTCATGTGTGGTGTTATTATGAATTACAGGCTGAGGAATGATGTGATAAGGCAACGGTGCGGTTTATAAAAATGTAGTAACAAACATTGAAAAAAGGATGCTTGCATGGTTTAGTTATGTCGAGAGGATCCATGAATGGAGACTAACAAAATGTATTTACAAGGCTGATGTGAGTGGAAACGACGGGAGGGGACGCGCTAGGAGGACATAAATAGTGACCTTATTGAACCGCATTCCGAGTTAGACCATAATCGCTGACAGCGCTCACATCGATAGTAAGCGTTCCGATTTAGTTATCACGATTGTGACAGTTGACAATTCGCTCACAGTGATATTTCTATAGGGCATGGTCGGCGTTATCGCAAGATGGCGCATGTCATGACGTCACCTATGACGATTCACGGGACATCGTTATCGCGCTCACGCCAACTCGCAACGGGTGTAAGCGCGCTCAAATCGATTACATCCCAATTCGGAAAGCAGCCTTGGTGATGTTCTATCAGGTGCGTAGTACTCGCAAGCGGAGTGAGTGGATGTACGAGTATGAACGTAAACGAGACAAAATGAGTAGGTATGTAAGGATCGTAGCAGGTGGCGTTCTGTGGTTTCTGCCTACCCCCATGGGAAGAAGGCGTGAGTTTAAGGGTATGTATGTATTTTGGTTTTCTATGTTTATAGAAAACCAAACTACTTGTTTAAGTAACCTGTTTAGTTTTTTTTTACATCTTAGGTAAGTATGTAAATCGGCTATTTTATTAGTCCACGATCGCAAGCGCATCATCAGCTGTCAAGCGTGCGAGTTCCTGTGTTACGGCGCGTTTACATTAGGTCGGTTAGGCCGTTTTCGGCTGCAACCGTATTTGGTCAGCGATTTGTGTAAACAGGTATTCGGTTGGGCGTATTCGGTCTTAACCCGTACAGTCTAGTCCATTCACAGTTATTTTACCTTCACAGCATCAACGTTTGTAACGATTTTATAGATCATTGTGAATTTGACAGTCAATCATTGGGACTTGTCAAAGGCAGCAAAAGATCACTGTGATTTTGTCAGTGATGCAAACTGTAACAACGGTAATATAACTGAACAGTCTGTACTCTGTCACCGACTATTGCCCAGTACAACTATTTTCCCGTCCGCAATCTCTCGTGCCTGCGACTTTTGTAGCAGCCTAATTGCATGACACATTTTCGTAAACGAACTTATTAAAAACTTATTACATTAACTATTTATTTAATTTATTAAATTACAACATTAGTCTTAATTAATGTTGTAATTTGACAGTTCAACAACGTTCATTGCGTTATTTACGTTGTTGAGCAGAATTTTTATCGAACTTATGAAGCAATGGATTAGCAATCTGTTTCAAAACGATTCAGATTCCGATTGATTGTGTATCACGCAATTAGGGTACAGGTTTCCTCCCATTTTTAAAATAAATTAAATTTAAGATAAAAGAGTATTACTAATTCTATATACTTCCAAGTCGATTAAGAGCGTCCGGTCTGCACCAAATGCAAAGGGCAACTCATAGAAATAGAAATCCGTCGACTGACGAAACACGAAGTTTGCCGAGGGACAATAAGAAAATAGTTGTACCTACTGTAAACAGGTTCGGTTAGCCGCAACCCGCATTCGGGTGACGAGACGCCTGCCGATGCCGCTCAGTTGCAAGAGCGCGAGCACCATATGCGAATTCGAACTAACCTATGTCAACAATCCAATTTGGTTAACCGATCCGGTAAAACCGTAAGCGATCGCCGAATTCAGTGAACCAACATAATAAACAACCCATTTCAGTTAACCGATCCGGTTCAACCGACAACGTTTGCCATATACGGTGGCCGACCTAATGTAAACGCGCCATTATACACCTAGGAGAGAATATCGCAGTTTTTGCTTCCTAGTCCCAGTAGTGCCTGCGAATTTAAGCCTGTCTAAGCCAAAGTACGCCGAATTGAGTTTTGAACATTAATTTCAACTTTTTCCTTTATTTGAGATTTATCGTCGATAACTAGAAACATGTGGAAAAAACAGATTGGTAAACGATTAGATAGAAAATGCACCAATTTTGGGCCACCAATGCGGGGCCTTTTTTGTTTCTTTAATTAAAAATTATGAAAAGTAAAATTCCATGACACCTTCAATTTGGACGTACCTAAATAAATTGAATACCTAGTCTGATAATTTCGAATTACAGATTGAGAACTCATTTTCGCTAGATAAGTATGTACTTTAAAAATATTGACATATTTTAATCAATTGATTATAAATTTATTACACTGCACGACAATTACCTTTTGTTCCAAAAGTATTCATCAACTTATATCAGTGATTATAATAACTATTAAAGGAATTAGGAAATGCCAGATGTAGGTAATGATAAAATCTAGCGACTCACTAAACCATATCATAGCTTGTATCGACAACAGTATCAACTTTCAATGTCACCGGAGGGAGACACTGTAAAAGTGTAAAACTTCCGTTAACTGTAATCAAATAGGTCTTGTTAAGCTGAAACAAGCCGGGCGGCACATTACTCACTAGTTGATAACACACGCTTATCGGTCGCGCTACCTCAGCCATCGCGCTGACGGTAAAAACCAATAATTGATGTCTTTGCTACACCAGTTACATTTTAAAAAGTGCCCTTGCACGCTGACTAGACCATAAAGAAGAGATACGATATGTCAGCGACTTATCGTTGGATTGGACGTTGCTCCCGCCTTTAGGTGTCCCGCCATCGTAAACCAGACAAAACGAAAGGTAATAAAAAGTCTATTATTGATGATAACCTGTCACAGCATGATACATCCAAATTTTAAACCCTGGCCTTTGCAGTGTCTGCCTTTATAAACCTACTACTTCATGCGGAACGTGAATTCAAACAATCCGTTAGATATCGCAAACAGAATAAGTAAAATTGACGTACCTTCGTATCGTGAATTTAGCGTTGGTAAAGTAGCGTGGCATTTGCAAATTTTATGCCCACATTTGGCGCAAACTGTAGTAAAATAATTTGCCTCACTAGCATAACGTTGTCCTGAGGTTTTTAGTAATACTACCATCAAGGTCCGAAGAAGCTGCAAAAACAGCAAAACAGCAGGAGGTGAAGCTCAGGAAGACAGGACCGAAACACGGCGAAAGACAGACAGGGCATCCACTCAGGAGGAGGTGAAAGGAGCTGAAAAGGAAGAGGTGTGCTACTATGCACTGGGTATACACTACATAGAATTTATAGACAAATTCCAGTCTAACCAAATAACTGCGTATTCAACCCAAACATGAGCGTACAAAAACAATGAGCTTAAAAGAGCAGGATAAACGAAGGTAGTTTAAAGTTTAAGAGCCACGTCTAAATTATTATTATAATAGCATATCCAACTCATCTAAGATAACATTTAACTTCGTTAATAACTATAATTGGTTCAAGTCTAGACAAGACAATCCACTTGTCTAATAATGTACTATTCTGGCCTGACCTTCAGTTACCATTGGTATATTTGGTGGTCAAATATGGTATCCAATAACCTTACTGTTATTCATTGCTATGTCGTGTTATTTGTGACTGAGACCATTAAATAAGTTAAGTACTAGATTAATACTTGATTATGTACTCGTAAGACGTGGCAGCTTCTTCGCTCCGTATTTAAATTAAATGTAATATTTTTGGATGACGAAACGATGACACAAGTAGAATTTATAGTCAACTTCCAGTCTAACCAAAAAACTGCGTACCTATTCTGCAACCCAAACATGAGCGTACAAAAAAAATGAGCTTAAAAGAGCAGGATAAACGAAGGTAGTTTAACGTTTAAGAGCCACGTCTAAATTATTATTATAATAACATATCCAACTCATTTAAGATAACATTTAACTTCGTTAGTATGTATAATTGGTTCAAGTCTAGACTAGACCATCCACTTATCTAATAATGTACTATTCTGGCCTGACCTTCAGTTACCATGGTATATTTGGTGGTCAAATATGGTATCAAATAACTTAACTGTTATTCATTGCTATGTCGTGTTACTTTGTGACTGTGACCATTCAATAAATGGGTCGCTTTTTCGCTTCGTATTTAAAATAGATGAAACATTTTTGTCTGACGAAACGATGACACTAGTTTATCATAAAACAAGTTTTGACTGTTGGAGATTTTGATAATTTATTCAATTGCTAAGGATATTCTGTTCCACAAGGATATTCTGTTCCAAAAGAATAAAGTCTCTTTTAATGAAAAAATCCAGATCTTTCAAAGGGGCGACGTAGCTTACCGCTCTCTACAAGAAAGTTTATTTTAAAACTTTACCAAGTTGTTTCATAATAATCTGGGTGATAAAACTGATAAATATGGGCCAGCTTTAGCAGTCTTACATTTTAGTTGGATTTTTTTATCCCAAATTGGAAAGATGATCCCGTTCCTTTGAAGAGTGAGGGTACGGGTTTGTTAAACTTTTTTTTACTTCTGATTTTGTGCTGCTCTTTATTATAGAAAGGGAATATAGTCGTATAACTAACAGTTGTATGATGCCATCAGCTTTTCTCAAGGAAATTGCATGAAAAAACTGCTAATTTAACTTATTAAGTATCTGGTGAAACCCAGCTCTATTGACTCAAGCTAATAAACGATGCTAGTGATTCATCCGTTTGCAACAAGCCTGCATAGAGTTAAAACAATGGCGTGCGCGCGCGCCGGTGAATTCAATCGGTCACGTTTAGCTGGATTGATTCAGGAAATAAATCATTATGATTATTATTTTAAAGTATTTCGTGCAGCTGCACGTTCGGGTGCAATTATTTTGTTTTAAAGGCAAAGAAATATGTCCACGTGGATTGGAAATTAGCTGTTTTTAGACAAGTTGACAAAATTGTTTAACCACGAAGCCACAACTTCTCATTAACAAATTAGCACTTTTAATATCGAGCCGAGATTTTAATATTTTAAAAGAGTAACCATGGAGTTTCTTGCCGGCTCTTCTCCATAGGAAACGACCAATTGGAACCGTGCACCTAGAATCTGACGTTTCATAAGAGCCCATGTAGGTTTATGTGAAATAAAATATTTTGATTTTGAGCAAATATGTATTTAACAAGGTTAAATCTTGATAAATTCGTGTTGAATTCTAAGAATTTTCTTTGCCTGAACAAGCAATGTTAAGAAATTGAATGTTATTTATTAGAGATATCAGCGCATAGTTGAATTTCGTGAATAATATTTATAAAGTTAAATAACATTGATGTTATTTGTATAGTTTCATTATAATCATTTTACAAAACCTTCGAGGTTATGTACAATCAAATTATAAAGCACAGAAATACTTAAAAACAGTGTCAAGAAATGGCGGACGAAATTAGGCAAGCAGTGTTTTTCCGAAAAAATATTCTACTAGAAGTAATCCGACGATCGATCAAATTCCCTTGGTTCATATTATTTACTTTAAATGCACCATTCGAATTGCATTCACTCAAATGAAGCATCAGGGCAAAAAAACGAATTCAACAAAGAATAAATCAAGGTCGCCACATGCTGCTGTGCAATTACGTAATAATTGCAAGCGTGGCGCTGAAGTGCGGTGTGGCAGGCTGCTCTGACAGGCCACTGGCGAAATAATGTTGTTAAGATAGGCATGTTCTGCCGGAATAACGCCTAGAATTATGAAAAACTTCATTTCGATTGAAAACAACAACGTTTCGCTGTTCAAACTTCTCCCGCAATTTTTTGACGTTATATTTTTTTCTCAAGAGGGTCCTCTATTGAATCAAGACCTTGGAAGGAGGTTTGTTGTAAAAAAGATAACATAATAGAGGTTCTATGGCACTTCAGAGTACAATACCGCAAGGAAAATGCGAGCGACGAAAAAGTGTTAAGAAATCTGGAATTTCTGGAGCTTTGTTAAACGCAAAGGGCTGATGAGATCACAAGTCTTTGTAGTTGGAACACCGCTATTTAGGTCACAAAAGATATTCAAACATTTAATCGTTAAATAGGCAGACCGTATCTGAGTTAAGAACCCGAATAATTTGTATTTCAATTTGCTAAATCGAAGGTTCGTGAGCGCAGAGTAAGATATGCATCAGTAAGTTTTGGGCAATCATATTATATTGAGATTGGCGGCCATTGTAAGTTAAATACAAGTTATGTAATCATTCAGTTGATTACATAAGTAATGATTCGTCAAATCCGAAAACCAGCCAATTACAGACCTAAATTTAGTAATCCACTACATAGAATAGGCAACAATTACGTGCACTTCTAGCTTACTTGAATGAATGTCAGTATATAATGTGTGTATGACAGTATATTAAATGTTGCATGTGCAAAGAGCATCTCGACTCTCGACGAAGCATTGAGGCAACATCGGATGGCAATGACACTGCACCGACGGAACACGTCATGGAAAATAACACAGTCAGTCAACTCCTTATCTCTTCATTTATTTACCTGGGATCTAGAGGAGTTCATTATTTTCCTGTGTTGTTCCACCGAGATTGAACATTTTGATTAATACTCTGTTCGGTAACGTGAAAATCTCAGATTTGAGTATCTGCCCCAAATTATCTCCGAAATTACGTAGGATTATGTTTGTAGAAATAATTTCAAGAAATAAATCTCGGAAATTCTCAGGCTTAATGATGAAGGCTGACCTTTTACGTAGCGCAGAATAATGAACCGGAATCTTCTTGATTATGTCAAATCACGCTCTGAATGTGTGTAAGAATACAGGACATACAAATCACATTTTGTTATAAAGTGATGAATTTAACATGCTGCTGAAAACGAAAAGGGCATAAAAAGCATGACAGAGGCTCAACCGACTGCGAGGTGTTAGCGGCGCAGAAAATGAACTATGTCGGAGGGCATCACTAATTTTTCAACGAAAACTATTTAGTATTTTTATTCAGTCACGTAGCTAGGTGGAAATGATTCTAAACTTGTCGCAACATTAATGGCCAATATTAAGAATTTTAGCAACGAATACACAATATGCGAGATAAGCCTATAGTTCAAAAAAGGTCCAAAGTACATAGGGATAGAACTCTTTTTATCTTTGTTTCTAACAAGTCTGGCGTTATCCAAGTTTCTTGCCTCTAGCGTGTGCGTATGAAACCTTGCGTGACCCCATATTTGCCACATATCAAAAAATGGCAAAGCGGCTCGACAGATTGGCTAGCACAACTTTCGCGGTTTCCATCAAGCATTTTATAGCCTATAAAATTCTATAAATTAGAAATTGATATAATTTTTCAAGAACAGAGGTTCTTGAAACATTTTATCAATTCCTTTAACGTTCTAACTACCAATCGACGCGGTTGAAGTTTTTGGAAGTGTCAGTTGCATACTTTTTACCAGACTGCGCGACGCAAAGGAGGGTGATGTATTTATCAGGTTATATACATATGGATGTATGTTTTTATAAGTATTTATGGAGCCAAGTGGAAGTCCAACCTGGTAAAGTGGGGCTACCGCGACGGAACGGCATCAAGTTTGAAATAAAACCGCGATAATTTTGTCTTTGTTTGGTTTAAATTAATCTTTTAATTCGTGGCTATTTCAAGTTCAAGTTGGTCGTGAAGCTAAATGGGCAATAAACTAGCAAACAATGCTATTAGTACATCGTCAGTGGCAGTTTAGAATTAGCAGTTAGAACTCAGTTGCTATGTAGCTTCTTATTGTTAGAAGAACCAATAGTTATTGGGACAGAAAGGCAAACTATGCTCCACCTCCTATCCGCCCTGTGTCGCAAAACATGCAGTCAAAGTGACCCGAGCTGCCACCGACGACGCCGTGGTGGTGGCAAAGTTTTGGGCCAACAAGATTTGAAATACTGTCGTGACAGTGCCTAGCGACACGAAGAAGAACAAGTATTTGTGGGCTAACCAACATTCGTTATTGATTCGTGAGCCGCCCCAGCAGTTTTGTAAGAGCTTACTACTGAAATATTGCGATACGGAATGGTGAAGCGACAATGATATCCGGACAGTCAGGACAGTGTCAACATCGTACTACGATCAACAATTAGCTAGTCAGCACAATTAAATGCAATATGAACTTATTAAAACAAGGACATTATTGGCATTATTAACAGGAAATTAATATCAAGTGTATCATGGTTTAGTTTAAGAACGCGCTGCATGGCTTCAAACGATCATTGGATGACGTAATTTAAATACTCTTTGGATGGAGACCGATTGTTGTCTCTTTTGCTCGTTCGAGTTTAAAACCGCGATATTTTTGTCTTGTTTGCTTTAATTGATTTCTTGTAATTAGTAGCTATTTCAAGTTGAAGTTGGTCGTGTAGCTAAATGGGCAATAAACTAGCAAACAATGCTATGAGTACATAGTCAGTGGCAGTTTAGAATTAGCAGTTAGAACTCAGTTGCTATGTAGCTTCTTATTGTTAGAAGAACAAATAGTTAGTAGATATAATTGGTACAGACAGAAAGGCTTTGTTTATGTGTCATAGAAGGTTAATAGTGAAAAAATACTTAAAGCCATTGGGTGCTCAACAGCGACCAATTTAAAGTTCAGCGTCATTAAGCAAACAATCGCCCTATTACAGCAAGGTCATCGTACGAATCAGCTTAGCTGTTCATTAAAAGCGCTCAACACTTAAGAAGCTTCCTGAAAGAGACTTTGTCTTCGCAAACCTTCGCTGGGAAAACTTGCTTATTTGTGAAAACAAAGACTAATCATGGAAAAGCAAAAAAAAACACACTATTGATGACTATGCTTTCGAACTACTTAAGGTACGGTTAAACCGCGAACCAGTAAACAACGGGTTCAGAGTGGTAACATGTGGTTACAGGTTGATGTAACAGTTCGTCTCAATGTAATTTGCCAGATTGTCTTGCAAAATTAGATGTTCTGATCTAAGTAGGTATATTTAGATGCTTTTATCCAGCAAGTAAACTGAGAAAAGTGGGTTGAATGACTTATTTAGAGAAAAATAAAATTATGTTTAAGACAGTTCTAGTTAGTACCACAATGATTTTAAAAACAATCGTTTTACTAGGTCTCTTTGCATTTGTTAGTGTCGCAGATGTGCATTGACGTCATTCTACAAAGGGACACAATGATTTGAAATGCTAAAACATAACTGTATTTTCAGATTATCATTTTGCTCTGAAATACGTTGACCCTTGCCATTATGTGGGGGAATTAAAACCATAACCGAACCGGAATATGTTACGACTTTATCGACTGTTTTATGTTCACGAAATATATCGTATATTGTCAACCTCGCAGCTACATAAACACGACTGCAGAATGGCATCGATTCATATACTTTGTAAGATGGACATGTAAAAATGTGACGCGCGGCTTTTACAAATTAAATAACTGCTGGTGTCAATACACCAGCAGTTATATAATTTGTATTTAAGTAGCTTTATTTAGAAGGCACCTATTGTGTTTATTTATTATGAGATGTCTATCAGTTGATGGGTTTTAAGCAGAAATCCTTTAAATTAGTGTTACTTATCGATAGTTACAGTTAGGAATACTTTAGAAGCTATGAATTTACTGTCAACTCGGCACAAAGGTAGCCCGAGGACGCCACGGTACTTACCTATAAAAATTATAATATCGACATTTGAAACATTTCCAATTTACAGGTTTTACCTCAACTTCCCTCCAGAGGTTACTCTATTTATAAATTTTACTTTTCTCATTTTATATAAAATTGTATTTTCTTTTAGCTATGGACAGGAGAAATTGGCTACTCAGTATTTACTTAACTATTGACCTTATGTTTAGGGGAATATTATTATTTTGACGCAAGCTGTCAACATTAACATCCCGCCGCAATTATTATGACTGAAATGTGACTCATACATAGGTAATACGAAATGTAGCACATACGCGACCTATTGTGTGATGCTCCGCTTGGAACATGAAAACATAGTATTTAACAACGATTTCAGTGATTTTATTCAGACAAATATGTACACACCCCAGCGGCGACTCCAAAACATAAAAATATAATACTAAGCTTAAAAACACGATGATTAAGCTGTATCGACGCGGGAATGTATCGGTGTCGTCGGCGTTACTAGGAATCACGGTCACTCACTCGAGTTAGCTTTGGTACCTCGTAAATGCACGGGTCGCTGTCGCTGACACAGCACTGAGAGTCAAACGCTGGCCGCGCGGCCGGCCTTCACCGTCAGCTAAAGCGCGGCGGACTCGGGCGCCATGAGCGGCGACAACGGGCCCGCCACGCGCCGGCCGCGCTCCAGCTCGAAGCGCAGATCGGGCGGAGTGCGTCGGCTGGCAGCGCCGTCCTCGGGCAGGAACGCGGCCACCAGCAGCGCGCAGATCACCAGTAGCGCGCCCAGCACGAAGGGCGGTCCGGGCACCATGCGCACGTACTTCTCCTGCTCCGGCTTGCCCGCGTCCGCGTGCCCTTCGTTCAGGTCCACGTGGAACAGGTAGAAAATCACGCCGAACATGGCGGGGCCCAGGCCGTTACACAGCCCGCGCACGCCCGTCACCATGCCCTGCACCACGCCCTGCCTGTCTGGCCGGCTGTTCACTGACACATAAGCACTGATCGCTGGATATGTGATTGAGCCCAGGGCAGCAAGCACTCCGGCAGCCCACATCATCCACGTACGGCTACCAAAGCCATACCACATGAGCTGCAGCATCTCAAACAATAGTCCCATCATGATAGTGTGCTTAGCTCCGAGCGATCTCATCAAGAATCCAAGAACAACTTGTACACCAATACTGAGCACTCCTACAATTGCAATAAATATTGCCACTTGGACTACACCGAAGCCCATCACTAATTTCAAGTACACAAATATGCATGAATACTGTCCGGCCTCCGGTAAGTACGAGAGGAACACTGCCACACACAACATTAGCACAGTACGTTCTGCACCAACTTTCTTCAATGCTGCAAAGGGGTCAGCTTGCTCCCAACTGATAGCGGGGCCCCAGCCGCTAGGTCTGACCTTCTCTGGGAGACTCTCAGGCACTGCAACCATGATGAAGAAAACGTCCAGAATTGCGACCGCGGTGGCGGCGGCGACCACGAGCGGCTGACCGTACCGGTCCATCAGGTAGGCGCCCAGCGCGGGCGAGATCACCATGCTGGCTGCGAAGGTGGCGGACACGAGCCCGTAGGCGCGCGAGCGCTCCGCCTCCGTGGTGACGTCGGCCACGTACGCGAACACGATGGAGAACGTGACTGCGAACACTCCGCTGATGCTGATCATGGCGAAGAACCACCACGTGTTAATGGTCATCAGCGGGATGGGCACGCACGTGAAGAATACCGTCACCAGTAGGAAGAACTTGCGGCCCCAAACGTCGGACAGCGCGCCGATCAGGGGCGCAGACAGGAACGACAGGATGCCCTTGATGCCCATAATTAAACCGTTCATCAAAAACGTGTGATCTGGGAACGTAACGTTGAGCACCGAGATGATCGGCATCGTGAGCAGTCCCCACGCGAAGAACTCCAAGAATATCACGACCAGAGCGTGGAACACGGAGGGCTCGCCGATGCCAGACATTGTCATAATCCCGTCTTTCATAACAGTTTTTCTATTCCGTATCACCATTTCTACTTCGGTTTTTGTCGTTTTCGTGGGCGTCATTTAAGATTTATATGGTTTGTTTTCCTACAGAACTACTTTATTAGAAACATTTTGGAAACCTAAGCACTACATGGAGGAAAACTTGTTAAAAACGAGCAAGTAGTAACAACGTCAAAAGTCCACTGGAAAATTGAAAAACAATTCGATATTTGTGTTGCCATTGTAAGGTTATAAAAGGTTTCCAAATTCCAGTATAATGAGTCAGAAAATGCATTTTTTGTGAATACAATTGAGAGCGATGAAAATTAACAATATAATTATTTGGTATTACACCAAAACTTTGGTGTTTGGGGTTAAACAACAATTTTTCTATATCGTAATTTACAGTCTTTGGTAAGATTTCTTCAAAACATACCAGTGTGCCATTGTTGGAATGGCAACACAAATCAAAACCAGAGAGTATTTAAATACGTTTGCAAGTTTCTCGGATTATTTAAAAATGGTTGTTCTCCAGCTCAATTTCTCTCTTTTGTCATAAAAAAACTATCGTAGCCTGTCATAATTGTATAAATAAATGTTTTTTGTTTTGTTTTGCAGCAAGCCAAAAGCTACCGAATGTGCTATTTATTATGATTGGAACCTGGAACGCTCAATCAATATTCATAGACTACCAAATTGACATTTATTTTTTTATGTTCTGAGGAGTTGTCAAAAACTTAAAATTGAAAGGAAAAGGAGGCGTCGACGCGACGGCTACATTTTACAAATTTCATAATAACAAAATGGTAAACTTTTAAACTTATTCCGCTTCGCGCATAATACCATCTTCTCTAGCAAATATTTCATTTGATGTGCATTATTCACAGATTCGCTTCATACTGATCCAAAACCGTGCAGGTAAAACAAGATTAGCAAAATGGTACATGAACTTTGATGATGACGAGAAACAGAAGCTCATCGAGGAAGTGCACGCCGTAGTAACTGTCAGAGACGCTAAGCACACCAATTTTGTCGAGGTAAGCAGCTTTAAAAAGTACAAAAAAGACCTTATGAGTAATTGTACCCTACCACAAAGATTCTATTCATACCTGATATTTTACAGTTCAGGAACTTCAAAATAGTATACAGAAGATACGCGGGACTGTACTTCTGCATATGCGTGGACGTGAACGACAATAACCTGTGCTATTTGGAAGCTATACACAATTTCGTAGAGGTCTTGAATGAATACTTTCACAATGTTTGTGAACTGGACCTGGTGTTCAACTTCTATAAGGTAAATAAAGCTACAGTAGCTAAAATGTAAAAGTTTAACAAGATTACTCTTACAACATTTTTGTATCATACTTTGGCAAAGGAATTGTGTTACATCCTGCCAGGCACATTAGTCACAAACCAAATATGAATGATAAAATACTACTATCAAAATTTTCACCTAGTATTACATAATCCAAATAATAAAAAAAATTGTAAGACCAAAAAAATTACATGTGTGTTACAACTACCCTTTTCGAATACATAACTTTTAAAAGTACCCCACCCTCCCTAAATAAATTCTTTCAACAATTTCCAGGTATACACAGTAGTAGACGAAATGTTCTTAGCGGGAGAGATCCGAGAGACATCACAGACTAAAGTCCTGAAGCAGCTTCTCATGCTCAACTCCTTAGAATAGTTCATAATCACACCACTGAGGACATAGCCAGGATACAAAATACATGAAGTATGTGGTTACTGGCCAGTTAAGAGGTGCTTCTACATTTGGGTTGTCTTCCAGTGTCACTGAATACAGCTGAATACCAGTATTGTATGTGGCTGCCTACCTGACCTTCACAACCTAGAAATTTTTCAACAGTTTTTATTTCACAACTCTATTAATTGGGGTGAAATAAAAAAATTGTATTGGTGATGATGACAATCTTTATTCACTCAGAAGAGACCTCAAAACTAGTACCAAATGGTAATGTTATTTTAAGTAGAAAAGCATAGTCTGCCTTTTCTATAAAATCTGGGCTATGTCTATGTTTAGTGTAAGTTGTATGTAATATACTTATGAATACTGCAGTAATAGACAATACTTTATTCTTAACCAGTAAAAACACTATCACAGGAGTAGTCAAGGGTACCCTAAAACCGCAGATACACATGAATACTGCAGTAATAGACCATGCTTTATTAGGGTACCCTAAAGCCACAAATGCACACCTGCAAAGCTAAAATCACATGGAGATATGTTTCATCGGATTGGATTTTTACAGTATACGGCAGAACCGAATACTGTTCAGACTGCATTCAGTTTTGTTTTTCTGTAAAAAACAGAATGGTGTGTCATTGTGTGAATATGCTATTCGGTTTTTTGGAGGAAAGCACTCTCACTATCATTGGAAGCGATGGATGTGAATGCTCTTGCCATCATATACTGGTATAAGTAGGTAGTTGTCGTCGGTCGGTGAAGTTGTCCTTCCCAGCCCGCAGCCCCACCGCGTGCGCGCCCAGCGCCCGACTTGCCGTACCTGGATTTTTGCGGCATTCGGTAAAAAACCGAATCTGTTTGTCACTAAATCGTATACGGTATTTGCCGTGTGACCGAATCTTGTAAAATATTGTAGTCGCAAAATCGGATGTTTAGTTTTGCCCGTTTCGATTCTTTGAACGCACCGTAACATGCCTGGAAGTATTCAAGTAGCTTGCATGTCAGAATCAATCTGCCAAGCCTTTCTCCAACTGAATATCTTGTGGTTGGCTTCCAGTCTGAGTAGATGCTGTTGAATACCAGTATTTTACATGAAGCGAATGTCTCTCCAGTCTCCACAAGCCATTTACTGGTTCATACAATACTCCTTGGTAAGACTGGTTGACAGACTCTTTGGACTAATGACTGTCAAAGATCTATGATTAACAGCCAGGACCAAAGTTTCTGAGGCATGGAGGGGTCTCGATATGTAATGGATGACCTATTCACTAACCGACAGCAGCAAGCATAGCTTAATCTCCGATCCACCCGTGTAACTGTTATTATTTAGCAGTAACTTGCATGCCATTGTGCCATAAAAACTACTGATCACTGCATGTTGCAATTTAATGGCGGCTTTAATGCCCTGGCTGTGGCCCTGGTAAGCATGGCGTTTACAGAATAGTGTAAGAATAAGACTATTCTGACGCTATTCTGTTGTTTTGCAAATATAATTAAAAATGAAAGATCTGATACAAAATCCTGGTTAAAATATTCGTTTATTACTGCAGTATAGATAAAACTATTTAAATATTAACTGTTACATCATATTATATTGTTATTAACTAAGTTTGTATAAAGAATACTCATTCATTCCATCTTAGAAGAATATTGTTCTATCAGCACTTCAAGCAGTATGTCGCATTTAGAATTGAATTCAAATTGTAGAAATGTTCACTGTGTGTAAGGGTGTCTACGCACCAAAGCCCGGCAGGCTCTGTCCGACTTGAAATTGGAAAGCCGCCGCGGCTTTGGTGTGTAGACACCCTTACACACACCCTTACACCTTAGAGAGGGAAGAGGCAGTAATGTTAAATTCTTATATTGTATTAACTATGGCCCATGTCAAGACAAACTGCATTATGCAATCGTCCAATAGACTCGCGTTAATAAATTAGCGATACAAGTTGAGCATGTTTTCTAGATAAAGGTGCAGATCCATCGCGTTCCGCGGGCACGCCGCGTAAGTGTACTTAGCTTCTACATTTTGTTTTTTTTTAATCCTATGTCTGTGACAATTTTACCAATGTTTACCAACAACGCCCCCCTATTAATGTAACTCAGGCGACAAAAGATCCTTGTAGCAGAGTGCTACCCATTCGCTAGCCATACGAATGGATCTCTTCAGCTACACGTGCGTAGCCTCTGCGTGCACATATCACGCGGCGTTGGAACTGCGCCTAAATGATTGTTGAAGCTAAAGCTTCGTCCCCACTTGTAAAATGTTCGCCAAGAAAACTTCTATCATGTGAAATAAAAGAAGCAAGAATATGAAGTCACACTGCTATCCATGTCAAAATCAACGTTTTGATGAAATTTTCATCCCCCGCTCGTGTCACCCCAGGGACAGATTGATGGATGACTTAACTGACCTTCACCGTGACCTTTGTCAAAAATTGTTGTTTTACAGTGCGCGTCACGAAAGTTAAAATTTGTTTTTTTCTTATGTCTCAAAAACTCCTACGTCAAAAAAATATGAAGTTTTCATCTCCCTCTTGTCACCGCCGGGATTTTTGTGAACAGATTGTTTTATGACATAATAAATGACCTTGACCGTTAATTATGTTCTTAAATTTTTAGATTTACAGTTCATGTTACGTGAAGGTGAAGCGTTAAAATCCCATTCCACATAATGCGTAACAAATTGGTCACGTTATTGCGTTTTTGTTACTCGTGGGAATGTTGGAAACTCGTTGGTAGCATGCAAGCATATAAATTGATATTGCAAAAATCTAATAATCAAATTCTTAACGTAGTCTCGATGCTCTAAAGTTAGATAAAAATAAGACAATGGTTTGAAAAGTATGTATTTATTCGAGTACCTTCATGAGATCATAATGTATATATAGTGTAATTATAAGCATTGTTTAATGGTGTATATTAGATTGAATAAAATTATTGCTTATTTAGAAAGAAAAAGCGTTATTTTTTTACTATCCCTTCCAGCTAACTGTCCTTGAATAACAAAAAAAACTTACTATTAGAAATTAAACAAGATTGTTCAATAAACATGATTTATTTAGAAAACGTAAATAAATACAAAAACGAGACTTAACAAACTCGACGATTATTAATTATAATAATACAATATTTACCTAATTATACAAATTATGTTTTAAATAAAACACAATAAAAGAAAAATTGCATTTTAAATTTTTTGAAGTTTTCCAGCCAATATTTTGATATTGGTTATGTTATTCCCACCCCCGAATACTCAACTGATTCTCAAAAGTGCTATAAAGTTTAAATACACATTCAAGTGACATTGAGCTGCGTTTGTTTGAGCAAAATAAATATAGCTAATAAAAATATTCCACAAGTAGTTCTGGTTACTATGTAAAAGGGGGCAGATCGCCTAATTTTAACTTTGGGCATGACTAGATTCTAACAAAACAAAAAAAAAACTTTTTAAGAGTAATATAGTAACAATAAATATTTTAGGAAAAAAATAGCCGGTCATGGTACAAACCCTTTGTGAATGTTTCAGAGTACATTTTATAAGTCTCCATAATGGAGGCCGGCGAGCGCTACATCCAAGTTGGTCGCAGCTATGTACTGGCTAGGGCACATCACAAACGATCAACTCAACATGTGTTAACATTCACGTACTATGTTAATAGCTAAATCTAAATATCACTGAATTAATTAGCCTTAGTATACACTAAGGTCCGATTCAAGAAAATAATGAAACAATTTCTGTCTTGTGACTGTCCATCGAAAAATCGAAGGCGTCGGCGACATCAGCTTTGCGATTTTCATTTCCCAGTCGAAAGAAAAACGTTAAATTGAATAGGCTGAATTCAACGACCTAAGGTCGTTGGCTGAATTATATACTAATGTATGAGTACCTATATAAGTTTTATTACTAATCAAATGATGACAAAAATACCATTAAAAAAAAAACAATTTCCTCCTTCTAACCTCACAGATTATTATGACACAGACCAACCGCTGTTTCTAATGCAGAAAAGCATGAGAAGAAAGATGCAAACGCGAGCGAAGCGGACTCGAAAATTTAGCACTCCGTCTGGGATGATTTTAAAATTAGGAAGTCTTACAGAAATAGGAGATAATTATTTTGTTGTTAAACAGAAATATTTATGAATTAGGAGATTATAGGACGGAAGAGCGAACATGGCGAGGTTGAAAATTTTTGCACTCAGTGTCAGATAGGTAAAAAATTATTTTAAACATTTTAGGAGTAATATTTTGGAAAACGAAGAAAATGTATGATGGAAGAGCGAGCGAAGCGAACTCGAAATTTTTTGCATGCTATGTTTATATTTTGACCTCGTTTGGGATTCGAATAAAAAGTACTTTTCGAGATTTGGAGGGCCCGAGGACCGGGGCGGGAGTAAATAAATACGAAACTAAACTTTTAATAACTTGTAAAACTTATGTGCGAGGCCGCTCAGGCGCCAGGCCGTCGGAAGTCGCTGACGTCGCAGACGTCTAACGCCGCCACTTATTCATAGTTAAGTACTGTATTGAGTATCAATGTTATGTTATTTTGTATTAATATTGTGTGTATTTACTACGTACCTATAGATAACTAGCTGACCCGGGGTAACGCCTCAGAACCGCAGTGATCTTCAATAAATAATATTTTCATGAAAGTTTTCTTATGTTTTAATAGTTGATCTGCTATTCGGGGCGGAGACAAATCCAACAAATCAAAGATCATAAAAATCGGTTCAGCCGTTCTTGAGTTACAAATGGTGTAACTAACACGACTTTGTTTTAAATTTATATGATAATACAATTTATGAGCGCACGTCATGGGACTCTTATGTCATTGTAACAAGGTATAAATTGGAATGATTGACGCACGTTCGTGAAATGAAATGTAAAATATTTATGTTTTTTAAATTCAGTCTCATAATCTCGTTTAAATTGTACCGATATTCAGAAACATGAGATGAGTGAGAGATCCATCCGTAAGATGACTAAATAGGACACCTTTTAGCAATTGTAATATCTTCAATACTTCCCAACATGATTCATAAAGCAATCTTCATCATGCCGCAGAGTGAACTGAACCTTATTTCGTGCGACATTAGGTTGCGTTTACACCCACTCCCAGTCGTGCAGTATTGGTGCGAAGACCCACTCGTCGGGCTGACCAACGTGGGATATTTGGGAGCCCAGGTCGAATTTACTCCATCTGGGGACATACATAGAAAGTGAAAAAAACGAACTTAGAAACTGATTTGCTATATTATTACAGCAACCATTTGCGGTAGCCACAGAACAGATATTAGAGGTTAGAAGGGCTTTGTGGGCGGGGCAGGCGTGCCGCACTTATGAGCGAACGCTCATAAGTCAACCGAAATTTGTTTCACCGGCCAACAGTCGCGCTCATATTGTGACAACGTGCGTAGTTCCGCGAAAAATAATAATAATTAGGCCGTCTTGCGCTATTATAACATGTCGGAAAAGAAGCCAGGTGTTTAGTGTATCCCAGGAAGGGAATAATTTTCACTGGTAAGTCAAAAAACCTTAAAATACAAGTGATTTTTGTAATTATTACAATAGTATTATGTAGTTGGTAGACAAAAACGATATAATCTCAAACAGATGCAAAATTATACATTGCTTGCAATGCATGGGTACCATCTTGCACTAGATGAGTGTTCGCGCAATGTAGGTATTGCGTTCACTGCGAAAGTCGCGTGGGCAGAGCCGGAGCTGAAATTCAGCAAAATCCATACCTATCGATAGTGTTGTACCAATTTGCAAAAAATGACGATTTTATGTATGTGTGTTTGATAAAAATGATTATTATCAGTTATATTATAATTAAAATAACTTTGATTATACCACCAAATATTGTTTATTTATAATACAATAGTATATTACCTCTTTTATCTGTTCTGTGACGGTAGCTACATGTTCATTTTCATTCGGTGTAAACGGTAAGAAAATTACCTGAAAGGCGGTATACCCCTGGAGATGTTGTACGTGGGGCTGCAGACAGCCAGGAACCGGTAGCTGGTGCGAAGGTACGCGCTCGTGATCTTCACGTCAGTCGCGCCGTGGCTGCGGTGACCCAGCGCGCGGAATGGATACGTGCCTGGATATATCAAAATCAATGCCATCAAGATAACCATCGCCCGCGTTGTCCCGCGTGTTTTATAACCTACGACTCACTCACTCTCACAGAGAAGCCTGCGTCCCTATATAGGCTGATGATGCTTACGCTTAGATCAAAAATCGTTTATTCAAATTAGGTTGAGAATCAGCAGTTTTTAAACGTCAAAATTTAAGACGGCAGTGACGCCGCGTTTCACCGATATTATCGGAATTATCATTGATCAGTTAAAATGATAAAAAAGCGTTAAAAGATGATTGTAAAGTGAGTCATCAGTTGCTGAACCATGGTCTAGGGCCTGACCAGACTGGTTATGGAGATATGGATAGGTCGACTTGGTAATGGGTCATTTTACGCCCGTTTAATTTAACGCAGATTAGGGAGGGTCAAAAATCTTCCATCACTTTCGTATGAATTTGATTTTATATATTTGTATGAACCAACGGACACTATAAGCGTGCCGCACCTTTTTTGTGTGAAGATGCGCTACTCGCTACGCTGCGGCCCGTTGCGGCTGTTAGGTGCGCTTGACTTTAGCGCCCTCTACGCGGAACTAATTTGTCGGTTTTCTTTCCCTCTGAAATGCCTGCAGGAAGACGTTACCGTTAGCTGGGTTGAGGTCGTTTCTCGCCGATATGGCGTTGCAGGCGCTGTACGGCGGGTTGCACTGCTCGCAGCGCGACAGAGGGTCGTGTTTGAAGTCGTTGTAGCGCATCGTGTGGTACATGTCTCGCATGTTAAAGATATTTGCCTGCAACGACCATAAATAAATATTAAAATGCCTACTATTTCTGATCCACAAAGTCCAATTCCGATGCATTGGATAGTGAAAAGTCATTTTGCCGTATTTGTCGTATAAAAAAGGTAATGGGGCGTCTAATTGAGAAAGTTTACAATTATTGTAAAAGTTTATGAAAAAAAAACAGATTGTTGCCAAAAAACATGTTTATTTTCAATTGAGGGTAGTTTTTTTTTTCACAATTTTCAGTTTATGTGGACGCCTAATTACAGTGCGTGTTATCGTGATAGATCATTTATTTTAAAAGTTACACCGTTTTGTTTACACTGGGGTCTCAGTACAGATACACTCATTTCGATATGTGACTCACACTGTAGATTCAATACCTGCGAATGATGTAGATAACGGATTTAAGTGTCCATGGAGTCATGCCCGTTGTCCATATGAACCTAACCTAAGCTTTAACGCGCACGCGCACAAGTCTCTAGATCATGTATCTTTATATTTACTTATTATTCTTTTTTTTTACATGCGTGTGTTGTGTTTCTGTGACCAACAAACCGATTTTTCTTTAAAAGGAGAGGGTTTTTCAGACGGGGCAGTAAGGGTAACCTTAATCGTTGTAGCTACGGGAAAAACTATCCATAACTTTTTGAGAAATTTGGGTTCATTCCACTCACAGATTTTGAAAATAAAATACAATCAGCAAGAAATTTTGGCAATTTTCATAAAAACTACTTTTAATGCTATCGATCCTGTTACTCATAAGGATCAAAAACTCTTTGGGACCAACTGAGGTTTGAGTACTAGAAAAGTCAGAAATCTCTAAAAACTTTTCTCATACATATCCTAGGAAATTAGAATCCCAACTTAATTATTTATGATGGATAGATTGGCACTACAAAAGTCAGACATCACAAAAAACCCTTTCTGGCTTCTTGCTGGTCTCAAAACCTCCACCCCGGTTTTTTTTTTTTTTTGAACATAGTCTGGCTAGCTTTTACTTTCTATCTGACCGACTTCTTGACAGTTCAAAAGTTCTAATGAGGTTGTCGTTTGAGTTTGAAAATATACCAATTAACTTTCCTTTGACAGTTATATTGGACTTGCCTGTTTCTCTTTGAAGATCCTGGCGCGAGGGTTGGTGTCGTACCCGAACCAGTCGCCGTACGTGGCAATGCGCACGTTGCCGCCGCTCAAATTGAAGATCTTCGGGAAGTACGGGATGTTGTATGAGGGGAAATACGTTTGGTTCTTTAGTAACACCGTCCTGTTGGGATCACGGAGAATAATCAGTCTGCTACCAGGCCACTCAGAAAGTATTGCAAAAAAAAGTTTTAATGTGTGAGACACTGGTCAGTTGTAGTCTACTTTGAAAATATGATTATTTGTACGTAAAAAGGTACCTTCGAATTTCAAAATTTCTCTCCACATTGTTTGCCAGCTAATTAAAATTATCGTGTCTCATAACAAAATGGATCTGCGCCGGGAACATTTTCGCGCTATGACTTTTTAAGATTTCAAGTGTCGCCTGAAACCGGACGAATCGTACGATAGACTTCAAATAGCTTTTATGGATGAAGACCCTTCTAAGGTAACCGTGTATCGTTGGTATAACGAATTCAAGCGCGGTCGACTAACTTTGGGATAAAGAAAGAAGTGGTCGCCCTTTGACGGCTGCTACGTAAGAAAATGTGCTAGCAGTGAAAAATTTAATCCAAGGCAATAGGCGAGTAACGTATCAAGAGATTCAGCACATACTGCTGGTTGGATCGGGAAGCCTTCACGAAATTCTACACGTGCATCTTCGCGTGAGTTTCACGCTGGTTTCCGCAAAACCTCACCGATGTTCAGAAGCAGGCCGATGGTGCCGTGATATGATAAACAAATTTGAAGCAGGCTCGTCTCGGCGTGTTTACGACATCATTACAGGTGATGTCTTGGATTTATCAATACGATCCAGAAACGAAGCGCCAGTCCACTGTTGGGGTGTTTCAAAACGAATCAACGCCTACCAAAGTGAAGCGATCTAGAAGAGGGGGGAAGATTTTGATCGCGAGTTTTTCAATTTGACTGGCTACGTGGTGTCAATTTCTTGACGGACCCAAAGAAGCGTCAACGCTAAATGTATAAAATGCTTGGCAGAAGTTTACTCTGTTGTAAGCAACAAGCGACCAAATACAGGGCTCTGCGTATTGCTGCTCCACCACGACAACGCGCCTTTGCACACCGTGCTCAAAACGAGGACTTCCTTGACAGCACGCCGGTCGAACTCCTGGGTCACTCTTTTAACAGCCCTGACCTAGCACTGTGTGACTTCTTTTTATTCCCGAAAATAAAAATAAAACCTGCTCAAAGGGATACAATTTTAGCCGCCGGAAGATGCGCTGTCAGCCGGCTGTAAGCGAGGTGCCTACGGCGGACTGGACAAAGTGTTTCGAAAACTGGTTCAGACGCGTGAAACTTTGTATAGTGGCTAGTGGAGAGTAGTTTGAAAATATTTCATAAAAAATATTTACCTATTGAACATTTATTTTTATTTTCGCAAAACTTTCTGAGTGAAACTGATTTCGGCATCTGTCCCTCCGCAGACGTTGAGTTAGAGTTAGAAGTTGTATTTTTTAGGGTTCCGTATCTCAAAAGGAAAAAGCGGAACCCTTAAAGGATCACTTCGTTGTCCGACTGTCTGTCTGCCAGTCTGTCAAGACTCTTTTTCATAGGAACGCGATTTTTTTTAAATTTAATGGAACCCTTAAAGGATCACTTCGTTGTCCGACTGTCTGTCTGCCAGTCTGTCAAGACCCTTTTTCATAGGAACGCGATTTTATTAAAAAAGATGTAGATTTTTTCTTACATAGATAATATTTTTCATAAATGAACTGGCAAGGTACCGGTATTAATCTTCTTAAATAGTTCCTAATGAGATTCGCGGAGACGTAGATTGTAAATGGTTCCGACAGATCTCTTTTGCACAATACAAATGGATTCGATGTCAGCAGCCCGACCCCACAGTAAAATGCCAAATACATAATGCTGCGGATGTAGCTAAAATAAACCAAACCCGCGGTGTCTACATCTGGTAAGTGTCTATCTTTCTAACAGTATAAGCGACCGAGCTTAGTCGCCCCGCAAGAGATGTTATATGAGGTCCCCATCTTAACTTCTCGTCTAGCGTGATTCCGAGGAAAACTGTCTGATCAATAAATTCTAGTTGATCTCCATTCATTATGATTTGTTTTTTTTCTCTTTTAGTACCAAATTATTTACCGTAAACCAATCTTGGACCTGAAGAATAGAGTTATTCACGTCGTCAAGATTTTGTGACCGTCGGTCTATTTTAAAGATCAATGAAGTGTCTCTGCAAATAAAACCATCTTCGGTTGATTTTGAAATAATTGGGGTAAATCATTAATGTAAACTACAACAAGGAATGGACCCAATATCGAACCTTGAGGAACGCCCATTGTCATTTCAGACCCTACAGAGTTTATGCCATTTATTTGTGCTTTATCCTTTCTATCTTTCAGGTATAGTCTTAGCAAATCAAGAGCTGTATTCCTAATTTCATAGAGCTCTAGTTTCAGCAGAAGTGTCTCATGGTTTACGCAATCGAACGCCTTAGATAGGTCGCAAAAGATTCCAATGACATATTGTGCTTCTTCGCAGGCGTTAAAAATGTTACAGACATTCCCCAGAGATCTTCTGTTTATAATTAGAGATTTAATTTTAATTAGATCTTTAAAAGCTTTTATAAACGCTTAGGTGTTTATATGCTGGAAGCTAAACTCCAAAGGGCATGCTTTTACAGTATTTTTAAGTAGGGCAACAGAAAGCACGGGTGAGGAATTTAAAGCTTCAGTAGTTTTAAGTAGAATTTTAGTAAAAAAGTTTTCAAGTTACTGAGCTATATCAATTGAGTTGATGAAGCCTCGTGCAGTCTCTAAAGTAAATTCAATATTACGCTGTTTTTTCCTACCTGTTTCATTATTTATTATTTTCCAGGTAGTTTTTATTTCATCATCAGCAGATTTTATTTTTATTGCTAATATAAAGAGCTTTAGCTATTTTGCACACACTTTTAATAGTTATTTGTTTTACATGGTAAAAGTGTTTTTTGCCGTGAGTGCTTGAATTGAAACCTGAGCGTCGCGAAGGTTTCAAATCACGAAACGCTAAAAACTTTTACCCATAAGTGAAACACAACAATTTTCACCACACTACGAGGAACTTGCAAAAAAGAAAGAAAACCAGTAAAATACGTATAGAATCTGTTTATTAAATGTAAATCACATCATACCTACAATAACTTATATTCTATTTTAGATTTTTATCAAATTTAAATGTAAAGTTTTGGCAATTATTTATATTAAATGTACCATTTTTATTAGGAACCGATTTAGATGTACTATTGTTTGTTAATTGTGCTGTATTATTATCAACATTGTTAAATTCTATTGGGGTTTATGTTGGGGAGAGAGAAAGATTAGCAGACGGTTCGGAGTATATTAATACGGGCATATCTTTTGACGTAGACGGAAGATTGGATGGCTGATAATTATGTTGCTTTAGTTTAATATCTCCAACAATACTTTTAGATATTTTAGCTTAGTTCTCTATTGAATCCTCTATAGAGGCCTCAGCCACAGTGCTAGACTTCCACCCTCCGTGACGCTTAATGGTGGATAGACCAGCACCTGAATCCGCCAAAAGGGTGGCAGATGTTCTTCTGAAACTATGCCCAGTGTACTGTTCTGGGGCCTGTAGCCCTAGGAAAGTAGCAATTATTCGTGGGAAAGTAGCAATTAATCGTGGGAAACTTGCAATTTTATTAATTCCCTTATGTTGCCGAACACATTTGCCTTTGTGATATTGTAAAATAAATAAATTAAAAAGCGGATATTTTCGGTTCTGAACAACCAGGTATTTTCGGTTGACAGGTTTTGAACGTTCCTAACTTTTGTCTTAAAAACGTTTTTGTTCCTAACTCTTTGGTTTTATTTAAAACTTCGAGTAAATGTTGAATCGGAAGCCTTCGAATTTTAAAACACTTTTACACTCTAGATAACAAAAAAGGCTTTTTCCCTCGGAAATCGATGGGTAAAAATTGCAAATAATAGGTTGTGTGGTGAAAAAGTTTTTGAATATCTTGCAACATACTGATGAAAGCTTGTAGATGTATCACAAAAAAAATGCGATTACAAACTTACATTTGCAGTTGGAAAATTGACCGTGACGTATATCGATATAATATATATATAAAATCTTTATTTCGGACCAGTGTAATCACAATCCATATAGTATTAGTAACAATGACTTACAAACTATGTTAGTAAAACCTATAAATTAAAACAAACTAAAAAAGACGAGGCCCAACACACGTTGGCACGTGCCTCGGCACGTGCCTCTGCACCCAGTGCCATATACGAGGGCGGCACTGAAAATTTTGGGAATCAAGGAAGTGACACAACATTACTATTTAAAAATGTATTTATTGCTTTTCGAAGTATTCTCCGCGAAATTTGACACATTTTTCCATACGATAGAACCAATCATTGAAGCAACCATTCCATTCGGAAGTTGGGGTCTCCAAAATGGCCGTTTTGTAGGCGTCCACAGCTTCTTCAGGTGATGAAAATCTCTGTCCACGCAATTTATTCTTTATTTTAGGGAAAGTATAGCAATCATTACGGCTTAGGTCGGGGCTGTACGGCGGATGGTCTAATAATTCTATGTTTTCTTGCTCTAAAAACTCTTTTGTTCTTTGTGCGGTGTGAGAACTCGCATTGGCGTGATGGAGGATGATGCGGCGGTTGCAGTTCTCTTTACGGAGTTCAGAAGCGACCTGTGGCAAACAAATGCTAGCATGCCATTCTGCATTAACCGTTCTTTGTCCCTCAAGAGGAATAGTCGTAACATGGCCGGTTTTGGAGACAAACGTGGCCACCATTTTTTTTGCAACACTCCGTGAACGAACAATTTTTGTTGGCTTTAACTCATTTTCGAACACCCAAACTCGTGACTGGTTTTTTGTTTCGGGTTCGTACGCGTATATAATACTTGGGTTAAACAGAAAATCTGCGCAAAAGACCAGTTTAATCAGTACCGAATTCGATAACTTAGAACAGCTAACACTCGTACGGTTCAATCGGGCAAGGTAAGATAAGCTAAGCTTGCCGAGTTCGGACTGCAGGTGTGTGACCATTACATACCGAAACACCTCCATGCCTCGGAACAGTACCGGTTCCGGCAGCCGATAACCAGGCTTTGTTCAGAAGCTATCAAGGGTAAGGTAAGGTAAGGGTATCGTGTTATCTAGTAATTGAATTATGGGGATCAAGGTAAAGCCCAGGTACATCGTTTTTACATATTATATATTACGGCGTCAGCGACGGCTGAGCGATAGCGCCGTCATCTTTTGGTTCGGTGGTATCAGGTTCATTGCGTAGAGTAATAATATTCACTTCAGTTATAACCTGACTTTATTTACCTTGATCACAATACTTAATTTAAATGGTAAACCGACTGTATCGTTCTTGAGGAGTGTCTTGGTTGGCATCTCAAGTCAAAGTGCGCTCGGCACAGTCCCCACTCTCCAATTCGACTCTGTCCACGTACCGCCATTACGAATGTTATCTGACGTCACGGCGTTTACCACTTCCTCAGTAAGTACTACAGTAGTCAAATCAGCAACTTATTATATAACAAAATCCTTTTTCGAATTACCGCAACCGCCACACACCCCAATTCGAATATTACGTTATAATCATGATACCACACACTCATACAATACAATTTATAATAAATACTTATTACCCACCTACCTACTTTATATGCAAATAAACTATTATGATTATGAAAAATAGGATAAATTCAGTGTTTGTTTTATGATTATAATATAACATTTGTTTTTTTTTTTTTTTTTAATTGTTTTTCTCATTAAAATAAATCATATTTACGTAATAAGCAGGAGTAGCTGATTATTGGGGATTCACGACCACCGGAAGTCCAGCATAAGTAGACCCGTGCTGGTTAGTGACTTGGTAGAAGCAAGCGATCAGGTTATAGTGCTTATTTTTAAAATGATGTTTCAAACGGAAGTTAAAATAACCTGATCTCTGAAGCTAACAGCCTTAAACTAATAATTAATATGTGTGAACATGAATATAAAAAAGGAAAAGAATCATAGAGCATTAAAAATTCAACCGCATTGCTGTCAACAGGAAAAGTGCCCATAAAATGGTTTATTGTTTTTAATCAAACAAGTTAACATTATAACAACTTGTGATTGGAGCCGTCTTTTAAGCAAACAAGCCTGTGTTAGGAGACTCCGCTCTGCAGGTGCTCTCGGGGCATGGTTGCTTCGGGAAGTACCTGTGTCGCATAAACAGGGAGCCGGACGCCCGGTGTCACCACTGCGTCGACTGCCGGGAGGACACGGCGTGGCACACGCTGGCAGAGTGTGCCGCTTGGGAGGAGCCGCGCCGTGCCCTCATAACTGAAGTAGGCAATGACCTGTCGCTGCCGGCCGTCGTGAACGCGATGGTCGGCGGCGCAGAGTCCTGGGACGCAGTGGTCTCCTTTTGCGAAACGGTCATCTCGCAGAAGGAGGCTGCGGAAAGGGAGAGAGAGATCTCGACTCTCGACCCGGCCCGCAGCAGACGCACCGGGCGTCGGAGGAGGGCGGACAACGCCCTCTTCCGGCCCCCCTAAATGGGTCCAGGGGCGACGGATTCGGGGACATCCGTCGCTCCCCAACATCAGGACCCGAGAAGGCGGCGCGCGTAGTGTTCCGCGTGCGCCGCTCACAGACGTTGCGGGTGGAGTACACCTCACTCCCCCCGCCCGAGACGGGGCCCGCGCGAGCGGGCCGGCACCAGCCGGGGTTGTGGAAGAATATTGTGTTCCCGCGACCCCGGCGTAGGTGTGAGATGGAACACCGGGGTGGTTTTTAGTCAGTAAGAGTCTGACAGACCCCTCCGCCCGCCCCAGGGCGGAGGACATCCATGAGGATTTTCCAACCCGGGAAAAAAAAAAAAAAAAAAAAAAAGGAGACTCCGCTCTTCCATAACTTAGACAAATTTGTTCTACTTGTTTATATAAAAAAAGAATAAAGAATTTAAAAAAACATGCAGCACGCACGCAGGCTTGCGAGTGTGTGTGAGAGTGAGGGTGTTTGAAGGTGAATGTGGGGGTGAGTGACCGTGTATGAATGTGAGCAGGAATGAATAAAAAAAATAAGGATTAAATCTAAATAAAACTAAACATGAAAGACGCACGCAGGCATGCGAGTGTGTGAGTGGGAGTGAAAGTGTGTGAATGTGTATTTATGAAAGAATCAATCAGACTATATGCGCGAGGTTTGGTACAGGCATTTTTTTTTTATTTGGTAAAATAAACAGTTATACATTACAGTATTACACAAAATTTGAATTACAGAGTGAGTAAATGTATAACCCACGACATTTTCCACATATTATAAAAACAAGTTATAAAATTAATGCGATGTGCGCTTACAAAATGATAGGTAACATAAAAATTATACAACAATGCGTAAATGATAAAACTAAAAGGCATGCAAATAAAAGAAAAACAAGAAATCATAAAAATACAGTCTAAGAGAATCGAATTTTAAGAGTTAAATGTTACGGGGCTGTGTCCAAAATTGTTTCCCGAACAAGACCTCTAAATATATTAGTCGGAAAAGCGAAGATGTCAATATTTTGGCGTCGTAGGGGTGTTCGTAAGGCTGCGTTCGTGCGACTAGAAGATACGGCAAATAGTGGTCGTGCGCGCACTCCAAGGCTGATGGTTGTTCTAGGAACTACGTAGCTGATCTTATTAATCATTTCCATACAATCACATGTGCTATTACATAAATGAAATAAAAACATTGTCTCTAAAATAATACGTCTGGCTTTAAGATTATGTAGCTTATACTTATTCAGAAGATCACTATAAGATGCATAAGTACGAAAACAACGGAAATGCATGGCTTTTAAAAACTTACTTTGAGCTTTTTCAATCGCGTCTGAGTATTTACTGTAGAAGGGATTCCATACTGCAGCAGCATACTCTAACTGCGACCTGATCAGCGATTTGTAAAGATATAAATATGTATGTGGGCGGACGAAATCTGTGGCTGATCTCATGCCGAAACCATACATACGAAAGGCATTATTTATAACCTTACCAATATGAACGTCAAGGTGTAGTTTATTGTCCAATAGAACTCCAAGATCGCGCACGATTGTTTCTCTGGTTAAAATTACATTATTTAAAGAGTACGGATGCGTGATATCATTTTTGTTTTTAGTCAAACTTATACAGCAACATTTAGATATATTCAGTTGTAGCTTATTAATTGAGCAGTAAACAGAGAACCTGTTTAGGTCCTCCTGCAAGAGTAGACAATCCTGCAAATTTTTAACAGGCACAAAAATTTTGAGGTCGTCTGCGTATAGCAATAATTTTGAATTTTGAAAACATGTATGGACGTCATTAATAAATATGATGAATAAAGAGGTCCCAAAATAGAGCCCTGAGGTACTCCAGAAGTAACACTAAGGGTGCTGGAAATAAAACCATTTATCACAACCCTCTGAGTCCTATTAGAAACATAAGAAGAGAACCATCTGAGAAGATCACCACGAATGCAATCCTATTCAAGAGAAGCTGATGATCAACCTTGTCAAAAGCTTTGCGGAAATCAGTGTATATAGTATCAACCTGAACACGAGAGTCCATGTTGTTGAACAAGTAGTCCACAAATGTTACCAAGTTGGTTGTAGTTGACCTTCTTATGACGAATCTATGTTGTTGTCGAATGATAGTATTGTGCAGTAGGGGGTATACTATATCATGAACTAGTCTCTCGAAAACCTTTGACAAAGCCGACAGTATAGGCGATAATTCTCGACATCATCCTTAGGTCCCGACTTGTAAACAGGGGTTATATTTGCAAGTTTCCATGCTTGAGGAAAACATCCACAGATTAACGGCTGTTTGTTTAATAAAAATTACTGGTAGACCGTCCGATCCGGGCCCCTTGGAGGGATCCAATGCCTTTAGCGCACTAAGTACTTCATCAATAGTAAACTTAATGTCATTTAACAGAGTGCAGCTCTCAGAGCAGTCGTCATAAATGGATGCAATATTAGAAGAAGTGGATGGTTCATAAACCGAATTAAAAAAGTCTGAAAAAAGATTGCAAATGGTTTCTGGATTGCTAGTTGTCTGGTTGTTATAATTCATAGTGGATGGAATGCCAGCAGATTTTTTTCTATTAGATATGAACGTCCAAAAATGGTTGACATTTTTCCGAATACCATCTAAAACAGATATAATGTAGTTTTATAACAGTTGTTACATTCTACTTGGAATCTTGATCGGTAAAGTGAAAACTGCTTGTAATCCGAAATATTGTTGTACATTTTCCATCTCACCCAGGCCTTGGCCTTATTTTTATGAATGTGAATAAGTGGTTTTGAGAACCACACGGGAAACTTAAAAGATTTGCAATAAGTCAATGGTACATGTTTCTTAATAATTCCAAAAGTAATATTATAGAACGTGTTGAGAGATTCGTCAACGGATTGGTGATTCAAGGCGTCTCTCCAATTAATTAAGTGAAGGCTTATATTTTATTCCAGCAATGCCTCCGTGTCATCATAGGTTAGGGTTTTATCCAATTAGTATTTTTTTTTAACTTCATTTTGTTTCATAATAAACACGTAAATCTCTTTGTTAAGTGTATTGTATAGTTGAGCTGAACGTTTTTTGTATTGTATACCGGCGACCTTGGTTTTAGTTTGTGGAACTTGAGCTATTATATTTTTTCTTTTTTTCAAGGTTATGCTGGGGTCAAAAGGCAGAGTTTTGTGCTTCTTTAGAACAGTTTTAATTATGTACAGTTTGCGCACGGAGAGTAAATCGCTAATTTGGTACAGACTGTGCGTGGGATATCTAAGGTTTTTGAAGTACATTAATTTTATTACAGCCCTTTGTCCCCGCTCAAGGTCTATGAACTTAGTCTTAGCCGCACCCCCCCCAATGGGAATGCAGCACACTAAGGCAGACTGTACTAACGCTATGTATATTTCCTTGAGTAGGTTTCTGGGGGTACTTGTGCTGGTGGGTACTTTTTACGTTCGGTACGATATACCTCAGCGTTCTAAATATCCAGCTCAATTTTCGGACTCTGTTAGTCACCTGTACTAAAATAGGTGGGGGTACCAAGATAGTCTCTGATCAACAATAACACCGAGATATTTAGTTCGTGACACTTTGACTAGTATCGGACATTGACAGTTATTTGCATCATCGCACGTATGTGCTCTTAAGTTAAAATCTGTATTTGGTTGTGTTCGTTGTGCCACGTTGTATGGCGACGCTAATTATTTGACCAAAAAATAGGCGAATTCACGAGAAGAGTGATACATTAAATTAGTTATATTATCTGTGACGAGGATATCCGCCAGAGAACCAAGGTAACCGACATAGCAACCTGAAGTGGCAATGAGCTGGTCACATCTCTCGCAGAACCGACAAACATTCTAAATCTACGCATGCTCAAAGTCGCACACGTGTAAGGGTCTAGCGTAGTAGGTACTTCGTCCAATTTGGTTTGTTTTGTAATTTACGTAGTTTTAATTATTTTTGGGATAAAAATTACCTGTATTAAATGGATTTATTTAATTACACATTGTATGTTTAAAGTATTCAAAATATTCTAAAACATTTTGAAAGAATAACTATGGAGTTTTATGCATATTCTTCTCTATGTGAAACTACGAGTACCTTGTGGAAGGGTAGGTACGTAGAATAAATTTAATTTTCATGTAAGTTAATCTTGACGTTCAAAAGTGCCTTTTAACCGGTTTGTCCTTGACTGGGTTTCGGCCTACATGAAATAAATGATTTGACTCACAGGTCAGCAGACTCGGTGCAGCCGGGCAGTTGTTCCAGCACCCACAGCAGGCCAGGCCGCAGGCTGCCGGGAGTGATCGCCGTGCGGGGCTTGAATCTCTTGTAATCCACTACGAACCTGAAGAAGGAAATATTATGATCATCATTACAGAGCTCTTTGTGCAAAGCCTGTACCCTAATTGCGTAATATACAATCAATCGGAATCTGAATCGTTTTGAAACAGATCCATTGCTTCATAAGTTCGATTATAAAATCTGCTCAACAATGTAAATAACTGCCACGTTGGTCTGAGCTGCTGCTGAGCATGAGGTCTTGGGTTCGACTCCCAGGTCGAGCAAAGTGTTATTGGGTTTTTCTATCTAGAATTTCTCGCAGCCCGGAGTTTGGATTTATGTCCGGTAGATGGCAATAGGTTCGCCCCCTATTACATGGGACTAAAGCGAATGTGGGTGTACACAGGTACACCTCTGCCTAACCCGTCTGGGATTACAGGCGTGAATTTATGTTGTTATGAATCTTGTTGAACTGTCAAAATCAAACAGATTAGTCGTAATCGTTTACGAAAATGTGTTACGCACTTGTCTCTGTCAAGAAAGTAACGGGAAATGACCAATAACCCCCAAATGTTAGTTATTCATCCAAATTTATTTTATCGCCAAGTGTGCTCCTTCAGAAACGATATACTTACGCCAACTTATAATCCAATCATCGAAAAAAAAAAATATGCTGTAACCCGGTTCCTGTTGTTTACAGATATTTTTGAAATAAGATGCTGACGATTTTCATGGTATTATAAGGAAGAGAAACCCACGTCAAAGTCGATCAAAAGTCAAAGTCATGTTGACTGTTTTCTTTGACTATCGCGGTGTTGTGCACTCGGAATTCTTTCCGGAAGGTCAACGATAAATAAAGAATATTATTTGAGCGATATGCTGCATTTGAAGAGTGCAAATTCGACGGAAAAGGTCAGATTTGTGGAAAGAAAATTCTTGGATTTTGCATCACGATAATGCGCCTTCGCACAAGGCCATCATTGTGAACGAATTTTTGATCAAAAACTCAACAAATACATCGAGCAAGCACCTTTTTCACCAGATATGTCTCCAGCCGACTTCTTTCTTTTTCCTTAACTCAAAAAGCCACTCCGTGGCACCCGTTTTCATTCGGTAGAAGATATAAAGGGGAACTCGCGGAGCTGAACTCAATTCCGGAAAATGTTTAAAAAATATTTTGATGGTTGGATTAATCGTTGGCGTAAGTGTATCGTTTCTGAAGGAATAGCATGACTACCATAGTAACGGGTTTTGTCGAAGAATAGAAAAATGTCAAATAGAATAAGACAAAACGTCGCAAATCTCGCGGGGTAATTGCGTAACACACATTTTGACAGTTCAACAATATTCGTTGCGTTATTTACGTAGTTAAACATTTTTTTTAAAGTATGACGCAAATGGATTAACAATATTCTTCAAAATTATTCCGATTATGATTATTATTGCGTTAGGTAATTAGGGCGCCGTTTCTGTGGTGGTCCTGGTACGCGTGCTGGGCGTTTTATGAGGTGTAAGTGACATTGCTCCCATATGGTGGGTAAAATTACGAGGTCGAACATACAAGAATGTGGCGTCGTTATTCCTAAGACTGCGCGGTAGCACCAACAGCATTTTGCAAATGATTGCATCCCGACATGACTGTCCCATACAGGCACACTGGCTACTAACATAGATCTTAAGAAAATTGTTACCAACGCATATATGGATTCTATCCGAAATAAATGTTAAATAATAATAATAATATACCTACCTAATTTGTGTCGCTCAAACTGTCGTGGCACTTACCATTGGTTGTTGTACGTGCCGCTGTTGTGCTTGCTGAATATCTCGGTCCACTCTTGACCGGTTCGCGCCAGGCGGTTGGCGAGCATCGCTCGAGCGTACTCCAACACCTACACAAACATACTGTTATTAAAGATGATGAAATACTCAGAGAAATATTGGCAAGTATTCTAATAATATAGCGCCGTAAGGTCTCCTGGGTTGAATCCTAAGGCAGAGCAAATCTTATTAGATTTTTCGATTACGGAATCTTCAGTATTAACCCGGAAAACTTTTTCTTTTGTAAACAAGCTCATCAATCAATCAACATATAATTATTTAACATAAACCTACATGGGCACTTAAAAAACGTCAGAAGCTAGAAGCACGATTCCAATGGATCGTTTCATAAAGGAGAAGAGCCAGCAAGACACTCCGGGGTTACTCTTTTAAAATAATTGGTTTTTACAATGTTTTCAAATTACAGTTAATAGGTATGGGAGGACAGTGTAGGCTGTGCAGGCTTGTCAAAAAGTACCATACGCTTAACTAATAGATAATGGTCTATAAATCTACAGCCTACAACGTTCTCACATTATCAAACTATACACGAATAATAATTTAATAAAATTAAAAACCTATAACCAAATTTTTTACTTTAACAAACCGTCAAACGTCCGGGCAAGTACTATCACAGTATCACCAACCATTACTTATTTCTACCACAAAGCAGCGTTGTGTTCCAGTTAGAAAGATATATGGATAATGGATAACACGCGTTACAGTTGGAGTTTTCATGTACATTTCGTTATGCAATATACTAATTGCAGTATACCCAGTTTACACGCGTTATAGTTGGAGTTTTCATTTACATTTCGTTATGAAATATACCAATTGCAATATACCCAGTTTATACTCGTTACAGTTGAAGTTTTCATGTACATTTCGTTATGCAATATACCAATTGCAATATACCCAGTTTACACGCGTTACAGTTGGAGTTTTCATGTACATTTCGTTATGCAATATACCAATTGCAATATACCGAGTTTAAACGTGTTACAGTTGCAGTTTTCATGTACATTTCGTTATGCAATATACCAATTGCAATATACCCAGTTTACAAGCGTTACAGTTGGGATTTTCATGCACATTTCGTTATGCAATATACCCAGTTTACACGCATTACAGTTGGCGTTTTCATGCACATTTCGTTATGCAATATACCCAGTTTACACGCATTACAGTTGGCGTTTTCATGCACATTTCGTTAAGCAATATACCAATTGTAGTGTACCCAGTTAACACTCGTTATAGTTTGGGTTTTCATGTACATTTCGTTATGCAATATACCAATTGCAATGTACCCAGTTTACATGCGTTACAGTTGGGGTTTTCATGTACATTTCGTTATGCAATATAACAATTGCAAGGTACCCAGTTTACACGCGTTACAGTTGGGGTTTTCATGTACATTTCGTTATGCAATATACCAATTGCAATGTACCCAGTTTACACGCGTTACAGTTGGGGTTTTCATGTACATTTCGTTATGCAATATACCAATTGCAATGTACCCAGTTTATACGCGTTACAGTTGGGGTTTTCATGTACATTTCGTTATGCAAAATACCAATTGCAATGTACCAGTTTACACGCGTTACAGTTGGGGTTTTCATGTACATTTCGCTATGCAATATACCAATTGCAATGTACCCAGTATAATAGCGTTAAGTTGGGGTTTTCTTAGTAAAGTACTCCGACTACAGCAGCACACATCGTCAACGAACGAAAAGACAAACTTACAGATGTATAAAACGAATCTGTCATTTTGTCTATTCTATCTGTCATTTTGTCTATTCTATCTGTCTTTTTGTCTATTCTTCCATCGACATAAGTTACGTACGCTGGCGACATAAGTTAATAAGAAAACACTTACCGAGCCGACAGGTGTGATGAGCTCGAACAGCGTCCGGTTGCTGTTGCCGATGGTGGTCTCGCTGACCGCCAGCCCCGACGATATGATGTAGAAGTCATCTGTTGACTGACACGAGCTGTCAATTTATATATGTGTAACTACAAAACCATACAATATACAGTGGTGATTAGAAATGGAGATAGCCCTTAGCAGCTGTCTCGACCTACGTAGCTGCAGGTGCAGGTTTCTAAGAGACTAATGAAAAATAAGGCCTAAATAAAATAATGGCTGCAGCTCAGATGAAGCATGTCTAGTCAAACCAGCTGAAAGAACGATACTCCTTGTAATCCTTGCATATACTGCATAAGGTCAACACGGTGGTTACCTGCACGAAAGCCGGGTACGACGAGAAAGACATCTTGTAGCCGGGGATCAGTTCTTTGCTGCCGGGACGCATGTGCACGTGCATTACGTACATCTTGTGGAAGCGCAGCATGGATTGGTAACTGGAATTCGTAAATGGCATGTTTTTTATCAAACCACAAATTATTCTAATTTTGATGTCTTCAAAATAATAATGGACATTGGACACCCCAATATAATAAACAAGCTGTCGCGCGCGACGTCGTCTGCGACCCAGGAGGAGTAGCCTATGTCCTTACCCAGGTCATGGGCAATCTGTGTGCCTTATTCCATCAAAATCCGTTCAGCCGTTTTAGCGTGAAAGCGTAACAAAGATCAAACTTACTTTCGCATTTATATTATGAGAGATGTGCCTATTTTTGTGAGCGTCATATATATTTCCCATTTTCATAGCACAAAAATAAATGTGTCCGAGCAATAAGTGGAGCTCACTTTTGTTTAAAAAAACAAAAAAAAAAATTTAAACAGCTGGTCACGACATAAAGACAGACTATGGTTGGCAACTAAAATAAAAAATTGTTTAAATGAAACGTCTACTGCATGTCTATCAGAATATACAATGTACAACAGAATATACATGTGGAGGCCATTACAGACGCAAATTTTTGCCCTGAGCGGCACGGCTGCGCTGTGGCTCAAGAGTGAGCGGCCGTATAAGTCATGGGAGGAACTGAATACGGCACTCCTCTAGGAGTTCCCCGACTCTCTTGACAGCAAGGCGGTCCAAGGAATTATGTCGGAGAGAATAAAAAAAAGGTAGAGAAATGCATTGACTACCTACCCGTTAACATGACCGAATTTAAAAGAAAGAAGAAAGGAAGATTGCTTTGCGATTAAATACATAATCGTCTATATTATGCTATACGGCGTCACGACCTATGCCGAGTTAAATAGTTAACTCAAGACTATATGAGAGTGTGAAGGAATAAAGATTACCACGACCACGAGAAACAGAAAAGTCATTGCGTGTCATTTGACCTTGACGTTGAAGGGTCCCGTTTAGCTCGACTTGTATTTGTATGTGTTTTACTAGTTTATTTATAAGAATATAACCAGTTTAAGATATGCATCTTTTCCTCTAACCTCAGCACTTTATCCCCACATACATTTTATTTTTTCTTTTTTCCAAATCGAAGTCTGTACGAACGAATAGGCCTGACAAAATCCGGACCAGGAGCCAAAACCCTGAACAGATTCGAAAGGATCTAGTTCGAGATGACCAAACGAATCTGCTAATAGGTCATGAAGACTTCATTGCTGGTGTGACTCAACAGGCTCCGTAATAAGCCGACATAATCCGTTTATAAAATAGAAGGAGCTCGTTGGTAAATAATAGGTACAAGTAGTTAAGCTTACGTATTACGCATGAAAGCACGTTAAGCCGTTGCTCCCAGCTGTCATGTATACTTCTTGGGTTGCCGTTACGGTATTCAGAAGTCCAAAAGACTGACAGCCTCCTACCAACGGGTATAGTGTTACCCAGGAGCTGGGTTGTGGAGTCAGATAGGTGTCGCTCCACCTAAATACTGGTATTCAGCTGCTTCTGGTTACACTAGAAGTCAACATAGTAGGGAATAGGTTACGAAGATGATGAAATGCTTATAAAATGATGGAGTTGATCTTCACCTGTTCCAAGTGACATGTGAGAAGTACAAGTTGCTGAGGTCCGGCAGGAGCTTGACGAGTCCCGTGCAGCGGTCGCCGAACAGCCGGCCGTCGGGTCTGGTCTTCGGCATCGATACCGCAAACGCGATCTCGTCGAGATCACCCAGCAAGTTGATCCAGCTGGATAGGGTAGCACGGAAACATAACGTCTTGTTAAACTGTTGTTTCAAAGATTACCTTTAAAGTAATTTGTCTATTTCGACATAGCAGTATCATTTCAGCCGAAAGAGGTTCACTGCTGGACATTCCCCCCAGCGTCGCCATAAACATGATGCCTTCATTTTCTGAAGGGTTATGCAATGGTGTATATGGTATATACACACACTGCATTTTGCCAGCTTTGTTATTTACGTGTACCCAACTATTAGGGGCAACATATTGCCATTAATTCCAGAATCTTCTTAGATGATGATGAGACAATTTAAAGCTCGCTTTAAATTGTCTCATCATCATCATTTCAGCCGAAAGACGTTAACTGCTGGACAAAGGCCTCCCTCAAGCACCGCCACTTCGAGCGGTTCCATGCTTCCCGCAACCAGCGGATTCCTGCTGCCTTCACAAAGTCATCTAAACTAAACTATCTTTCCACCTACTTTGTTGGGACCTCTAATTAATTTGAAATGCAGTTTTAGGAGTAAAGTACGTACATTATATCCCTGTAAGAAAGCCACTGGTAGGGATCCTTGGTAGCTGCGTTGTATCCAAACGCCAGACCTTCCAGCTGCCTGAAGTACAGCTTTACCTGCAATCAATTGGTATTTTTACTGGCTGTACAGGGTCAAATTGAATTATTTAGCAAAACTTCGCAAACGTGATGGGTGCCGATATCTTACCAAGATAAAACAAACTGCTTTTAACTTGTACTTGAAACAATGGGTCTAGATTTGTTTGTTAGTTATTTATTTCATTTATTAGGTTCGCCCCGTATTCATAAGACCGCAACACTGTTTGCATAAGCAAACAGTGTTGCGGTCGGATCGGGGTGCTAGTGTTAAATACAAACCTCGCCACAGCCAAATACAAAAGTACCTGATACCAATAGGAGTTCATAGTGTTGGCTTCCACCATCGCTAACATGTACGCTTCGTTCTTGTCCACGAACTCCTCGATGAGACCGCACACATCCGTCTTGTTGTAGCAATATCTGTAACAGGTATTATGTCATGACATTGTGTTTTTTGGTATTATCACTATCACGATTCAGCGGGGTAATTGCGTAACACACTTCAACAATATTCATTGCGTTTTCACGTTGTTGCAGACAATTTTTCGAACTTATGAAGCAATGGATTAGCAATATCCTTCAAAATGATTCAGATTGTGATTAATAGTGCGTTACGCAATTAGGATGCTGGTCGGAAACACAAAACACATCTAGTTTTGAAACATAAGTTATTTTTGACGTGCAAAAGGTTGCGGTAGGAGTAAACTGGTAGAAATCGTCAGGTAACGAAAAAGCGTTATGCTCTCTCCATGCGACTTTCACTCTCTCTAGTAAGTAGACATGGTTTTCGAGGGTGTTAAGCCGTTAGTGAGGTCAAAATGAAAATATTAAATGGCGGCTGCGAAAACTTAATTTTTTTCACCATGTGTGTCGTTTTAATTGTTTTTGAGGGTGTGATAGCGAGGTCAAAATTAAAATCTAAAATGGCGACAACTTTATGGGAGCTTCTAAGGTCTGGCTCAAGAGGCCCACACTAGCAGAGGTCAGATGTGCGTGTGAAAGGGGAAGGGGCGGCTTTTGCTCAGCAGTGGAAGGAAACATGCAAGCTGGAAAGAGATAAATACTTATGATAGATTGTGAAGATATTTGTTACGAGTAAACCGGCTAGACTGATTTACTATAATATTTAGAATTGCTAGCCAACACAAATGCTATATTTACAGTTTTACGTCACATCCATGCGACGTAGGTTGCGACTAAATCACACTACGCAAGGCCAACGCTAGATATATGGCATACATATAGCATTATCAGCCTATAACGTTCCCACTGCTGAGACACAGGCCTCCTCTCTACGAGAGGGAGTTAGCTGTCATCCACCACGCGGGCTCAGTGCGGATTGGTAGATGTAACATGTCTTCGAAGTTTTGGTTCTACGAATGCCGGTTGCCTCACAATGTTTTCCTTCACCGTTTTGAGAGCAGTGGTGATGCAATTATTTACACAAAGTAAAGCGCCTGCCTGGATTCGAACTCACGACCACTGCGTAATTGCGTAAAGCAGGGGATTTTCGGGTACAGTACAGGTACCTGCAGGCTGATTTACGGAAGGAAAGGGTTTAATGTTTCTAAAAGTGTGAGCGCATTCGTTAATACGGGACTACTTTTCCCGCAACGAACGGTACCGATTAATTTGCTGAGAACCCATGTATTTATGCAAGCACTCTGAAACTGTATGGTGTGCAGAAACCATTTGTGTTTCACAATTAACTGACCCTTTGAGCATGTTCTGCCAGTGGAACCAGATGAGGTCCCTTGTGAGGTAGCCTTCCAGGTAGCCAGCCGCGTAGGCCTGCTTGTCATCCGCGTAGTCTTGTGACGTGTGCAGCTCGAGGAACGCCCAGCTTGTACAGGGGAAACATTCATGAAATAGTTAATGAAATAATAATATCTGCTTCAGGGATCTAACCGTGTGACCACGGAGCCCGCACGGACCCCCCGTCAGTGGGAACAAAACCAGTATAAGTTGGCCTCTTAGAATAATAACGCAGAGGTTAGTCTCATGCAGGCTGCCTATTCAAAAGTAAAGCCACTTTGGTATTTATGTGTGAGTGAGCGGCACGTTATTACAGCCGCTGACACCCACACAGACGTAAGAATAATGTTGCTAGGAATTAACAGGATTTTCCATAATCTCGGGGAAAATGTAATGTACTTGGGTCATAACATAGATAGCAAATAAAAAAAATGTTACGTACGCTACGTTCGCAAATTAAATGTTATAACTATTATAACTAATTAAATGTTATAAACGTTATGTCATCGCATCATAATAATTTGCTCAAGGTTAATTTGGTTGTATATTCGAACTATTCGGTAACTAAAATGTACTCCACTGTATTTATGCCAATGACATGACATAACCAGCAAAATTCGGGTGTATTATATTTATCACTTCTGCCTCAATACAGGTATCATGTTATGTTATAAGAGAGTAATGATGATGAAAATTTTAAAATGAAAACCTTTTAAATCAATAATTAAATTATTCTCTTCTTTAAGTGGTATTAGTGGTGAATAACATAACAAACAAACAGCTATTCATAATATACGCGTCAACGCGTTACTACGAGTATTATAAAATAACCTTATTCGTAATTAACTAGTTATTTCAATTTATCATAATCCTAATCATTTTAACAGTTAAGTACATACTGTCAAAATATACGATAAGTGTGCAAATGTCAAATAGCCACTTATAAACACAGTCTATATATTTAGGTACACAAGAATAACATAGTACTTAGTACTTACCTACAGGATAAAATAATATGGGAACACTCTGAATTCAAAATCATCTCCTATAAATGAAAACAAAAAACGTTTTTTTACAAAAACAAAATGGACGTGGCCTTGCTGTTTGTTCAAACATAAACACCCTAACATGATGTCCGAGACGGATAGAAAGTATCTTTGTGTTCGTCACAGAGTACACTATACTATACTGAAAGTGTTCGTTCTAGAAAAAAGTGTTAGATTTTAGTTTGTTTGTGAAACTACCCCGTTTTAAAAATGCCTAATTTATTGAAATCAATCGTAATTATTATCTATTTGCTTCATGCAGTAGGCGCTTACAATGTTTACGCCATCATACAATAGGCATAATAATACAGTAGACGCCAACAGTGTTAGTACCTTCGATATTATGGGTAATATTTCACAACATATGGCAACACTGCTGTGCGCTTCACTGTAGGTACGAGCGATTATTTCTCCGCGCCTTACGTCCTTTGATATAAGTGTTTGTTAATCCCGTCTTAAAAAGTAACTCAAAAACCTGGGTAATGGTAGTTGTTAACAATTTACAGGTCATGCATAATTGTACTCCATCATAGGGCAGTAATAAAAAAAACAAAAGTTATTCTACAACTACCCACTTTAATAAAAATCGATGTCTTCACACAAAAATAACAATAATAGAGTGGGCAGTACTTAGATAAATGATTGGTCTTGCTGCGCTCGACTAGATAAAGCACTCTCTTAATGAATGTGGCAACTCATTATTGTAGTGTGTGTAAGACATCGTCACTTGACATTTGTCAGTTGACATTGACAACTAGTGTGCGTGAAGAATTGTGTTACCAGCTGCTCAACTGTTACCAGAGTTAATTAAGTTATAAATATAGCTCAGAAATACTAAAAAATGAGCAATAAATTAAAAGCGAACGCTTTGAAGCGGTAGGCGTAGGTTTCTTTTTTAGAAAAAAGGAAGGTATGTGTATGAGTAGGCCTCATTTTAATACATTTAATTTTTTATTTACATGTGACGAACATTTTTTTTTTCGACTCAGGTTCCTAGGGGAAAGTTGTTCAGTTTCATGGGTAGAATCACCCCCTTGAATTAGTGTCAACTAACATTTTTACACCCTATGTGTGTAGAATACAAAGATAAACATTAAATAATTTATAGAACTAGGTTAAATTTACAATAACTAGGTAAGATAAATTAAATAGGATATATAACAAAATGCAAAAACAATAAATTCTCACTAAAAACATTTCAACCACGGGGAAATTGACTCATACGCGGCAACACTGAATGCCGTTTAGGGTTCATGTTATTTTATGTTGAAATTTCGAAATTATACGAAACTTACTGATGGTGTGTGATCCCAGTGTCCTTATTTCTTTTAGTATTATTGTTACACAGTTTCACTAGGTACGCAAACCGGCAATTTACTTCGGATTATGCCCAAAATTTAATAAAACATTCGGCACGTGCACGTCACAGCTTGCAGCTTGCACACAGCTTGCAGTGTGACTGGCATCGGGTACGCTGACTTTGTCGCAGCGAGACCAATCATTTTTCTAAGTCTAAGGCGTAGTATTTAATTTACAATAGATTCCCTACAAAATATGGTGGTTAAAAATCTTACCCTGTGCTATTAATTTCGTTACTGTACGTGGCACGCGCGACGTGTTTGTCCGGTACATCAGCAAAATAGTCAGTAGTCTTCAACACCAGCTTGCCCTTAGGCCACACTACATACCCGTACTTACACTCGCAAACTGTTAAAGCGCTTGTTATTAACAGAACACACCATTTGAAACCCATCTCGAAACTGTTATCTACGATGCGATTTTTCTCTACGTTCTATCGCTCTTTTTGCATGCAAACGTACATTTTCAGCGATGAATAACATTAATCATTTATAATAAGGGCCTTATATCGTTTGTAAGAACGTAAAAGCCAATAACTTTTTTGAAATTGACGGCATTTGCATTGATATTGTCACGATATTTTGACGTTTGTTGTCATTGATTTTGTGCTGTTGCCAACTGTTATATATATTTTAATTATTAAAAAATAAACTAGTAAATATAAATAAAATAGTTATTTGAAAATAGCAAAATAAGTAATCAAAGAAAGTGCCAATTTATTTATCCTTTTTATTTCAAATCCGATGTTAACCGTTTATCAACGAAAACAATTAGTGAACGTAGGTACGAAGTCCTTTACAAATAGTTTAGATAGCATGAAATAAAACCTACCATTTTATTTACGGTAGGTTTCATTTTCTTCCGAGGTTGAGAACAAAACTTGCGAGGCTCACCACTTCGAGGTCTCGGAAGGCCCACCTTATGAGAATATTTACCTTTATCGCTCGAAGTATGAGGTACTTATTAATATAAGGCACCTAAACCCCGCCACTAACTTCATTCATTTGTGTAGTACCCTATGCACTTCAAAACAAAAGAAAAGGAACCTTTCGTTCAAAACGACAATATATTTCACAAACAATTTTCTATCCTCGACCGGAGATCCATCAAAGTATAAAATTAAAATAAATTCGCGGCGCCACCTTGTTTCTTCATTACATTTCACAAAACAATTGCACAAATGTTCACCGGCAGCGCCCTTGTCAACGACATTCGAGCGCCAAAAGATACAGTACAGTCCGTCCACAGTTATTTTACCTATGAGTTTGCATCACAATCAAAATCACAGTGATCTTTATTGCTATTGCAATAAGGTTGCTGCCATTGACAAGTCTCTCAAACTCACAATGAATTTTATTCTCGTTACAATACAGTTGCTATTGGGTTGCTGCTGTCACAGGTAAAATAACTGAATGGACTGTAGAAGTGTATACATATATCTGCACAGTTCAACTGGCCGATAGTTTCATGCCGATCTCGCCACATTTGTACTCCACCTCTCGCAAGAGGTAGGGGGTCCTCTCGTGTGGGGGCGCAGACAGCCACTCGCTCACGTTGACGGCGACGGCGGCGTAGCCTTGGTCTTCAAGTATGTCGAGGACGAGGCGGAAGGTGCCTCGTAGGCGGTTGCTGTTCATCGAGAAGCAGCCGGGTAGGAAGTTCAGGACGCATACGCTGAAAAATGAAGAGGAATTTATTTTTCTTTTGCCTGTTCTTTGACGGTAGGCTAGAACCAGCGCTGCGTATGTGTTTTAACTGCCAAAACAAAATCGTCTTTACACTCCGTGAAATAGAGTGGATAATAATGTTGGAGGGTCGCATTGTATGAAGGCAGTGGCCTGTGTGAATAATCTTCCACACTACCTATTATTTGGAATTTTTACCCATCGATTTCCGAGGGTAAAAGGCTTTTTTGTTATCTAGAGTCTTCGATCAATAATAGTACTAGATTCAGTATCAGGAACAAAAATTAGTCGCCCAAGTGGCCACGTTTGCACACAGGTAAACATCTACATTTCATAGAAAAAATTATAATATTATTAACAACTTCAGATGATTATAAACCTTATTGCTTAATCATAACGTTTAATAATCATTTAATAATATAATTATTTAAGTCCTTTCATCGGAGATAGATTAGAAGCAATAAATTTAAAATGTCGCTTGAAAATAAAAAGTCATCAGTACAAAAATATTTATTCTAAAATGTAACTTAAACACTAAGCAATATGGGTAAAAACATAATGTGCACAATGTTGTGCTTATTCTACAGTGGAATTAGACGGAGTTTTTATTTTTGGTATTACATTTCAAATCAATGCTCTGAACAGAGTAAGAATGGAAAGACATAGAGTTGCAGAATATATATTTTTATAGGTTCGTTTTGTATGGTGGAAAATATTTCGACCGATTCAAAAAAGTATAAAATACTATTTAACATTGTCGCTATTACAAGGTAATAAAATATAAAACAAAGTAAAAAAAAATAGTGAATCATGAAACGTGTTTTTGGCGTATTCTTTATACAGAGTATTTAAAATGTTTAGTAATGTTTAAGGTATTTATTTATTGGATAGTCAATAGAGGCTACACAAATACGGGCATGTTAAATTGAACATTCTGCACAACGAAAGGAAATCTACAAACAAAAATTACAAAATAACAACACTACTCCATGCTTTCCCTGTTCAAGAACAGTCGATGTTTGATACAATAGTTGGTGCGTTGCAGCAAGCATTGGCCATACAATTATAACATTCGCTAATTGAATTGTATTTACAGTTTAATTATTTTTTTACTTATAATATGAAAAAACATATTAACTTTCCGAAAAAAAGATATTTCTTCCAAAACCTTGGTGTTACGGTGGTTTTTACACAGTTTTTGAACGCGCACTGCGGCATTTTGACGTCTTAATGTTGGCTATGATTGGACCATACTAATTTGAAATAAGAGCACAAATACATTTGCGCTCTAATGTTTTGGGCCGTTTTTGAAGCGCTTATCCGGAACCTAGTACTATTATTGATCGAAGTCTAGAGTGTAAAAGTGTTTTAAAATTCGAAGGCTTCCGATTCAACATTTACTCGAAGTTTTAAATAAAACCAAAGAGTTAGGAACAAAAACGTTTTTAAGACAAAGGTTAGGAACGTTCAAAACCTGTCAACCGAAAATACCTGGTTATTCAGAACCGAAAATATCCGCTTTTTAATTTATTTTAATAAACAGATTCTATACGTATTTTACTGGTTTTCTTTCTTTTTTCCAAGTTCCTCGTAGTGTGGTGAAAATTGTTGTGTTTCACATATGGGTAAAGTTTTTAGCGTTTCGTGATTTGAAACCTTCGCGACGCTCAGGGTTCTTATTTTAAACCACTCGCTTCGCACGTGGTTTAATTCTAGAACCCTTCGCTAGCTCAGGTTTCAATCCAAGCACTCACGGCAAAAAACACTTTTACCCATATGTAAAACAAATAACTATTACACATGTCTGTCACCGATTTATATAAGCATAGTTACTACTTTGTTTATGTTCTTTTGTATTGTCACTTGTGGTAAAATATTGACCACAATATACTCGCTCATATACAACTGCTGCTCTTTTTATTGCTACTATTTTCCAATAAATAATTACACAAGACCATCATGAAAGCGAAGAGTGGTGAAAACCTACCAGCCTATTATTGTTCCACTGCAGAGCAAGGGCCTCTTCTCATACACAGAAGGCATAGACCTCCACGCTTGCCCAAGGCGGGTTGACGAAGAAAAATTAAGTAAAGGTTTTTATTTTCGTCTTTATTTCAAAGTAGGAAGTTTCGAAGTATGTAAGTATGTTGATAAATGTGCTGCAGCAGGTGAGCGTTGGTTAACAGATTGATGGTTGACTTTCTTATCACTCATTCCTGTTAACTGTTGCATTGCTGTGACAGACGGGCTGAGCAAAACTATATCGACGGAGTACCTATAATTAATTACAGGTACGTTGTTAACTGAATAGCCGACCCTGGCTCCGGTCAGCTCCACTCTCAAGTCATTCACATAAAGGTCGCCCTGTCTGAGAATATAGTCACCAGACACGGCTTCCTCTCATATTACTACGTTAGCTTGGCCCTCATACCAATGCATTAAATTTTTTCAAGATGTAAACATATCATGTGGTAAACCGGTTTTGAACCTTTTATACAATAACGTGTTATAATTTACTGTATTAAGGCTCCGTGCACGAAAAAAAACCGTATTGGTCAATTTCTTACCTAATTGTGAGACAGCTTGAAATAATTGAAACAGTATGTCTGTGTGACTATAAAAGTACAGTTTTCGTCGTGCTAAACCATTCGTGTCAGTCACAGTACCTGTTTTTAGTTTCATCACTACAGCGCTCTAGAAAATATAGTTTACTTTGCCTTTGATTTACTTAATGTAGATATTGTATTATCATTTAAAAAAAAATGGCGTTTAAAGAATAGGTGAAGATTAATGTGTGATTTTCAAAATTCTTAAAGCGGTTTTATTAATGTTAGAAAAAATACATTACTGACTGGGTTTTTTCGAAAAATTGGGTCTTACAAAATTATTTTTCTTCTATGCTTTGTATCAAAGTTGAAAAAGTGGTTTAGCCACGTGCAAGTAGACCATGTAATGATGTTGATGATATTTTTTTATGTTCAACATCAAAAGTGGTCTACGGTAACAAAATGATCAGTCTCGCGTAATATTTTGCAAAACTTGTTGAGAATATTTGTGATATTCCATGAATACTTCATTTATTTTAAAAATCCCTTTCAGCCACATTCAGAACGAAGAACTCGACTTTTCAAATCACAAATAATGTTGTTTAAATTATCTTTCCCTGTCTCGCAAAAGTTGCACAAAATGGATCAAAATCGGTCGATTTCGTGCGCGGCCCCTTATACTACGTTATGTTTTGAATAACTATGTTTTTACATTTAATCTACAACCTAAGTAGTATTAAGGCAGTAACCACGTAGCAGGTAGAAATCACTACTTACAGTACGCCGCCGGGCGGAACGTTCAGGAGCTCGACCGGCACTCTCAAGTCACCAGTGGCGACCTCGAACTTCACTGGATAGCCGCTTTTCAGGCATATCAGACAATCTGAAAAAAAGTATATTTTATTTAAATGAATAAAAATATATCGAGTGTTTTCCCCAGAAGGCTAGGCAGACACATTTCACCAGTTATGTAACAGGGGACTCCAGGCTATTATATTACTTACGTAGCAGCCTGCTACAGTTATGTGACAGGGGACTTTAGCTACAGTTATGTAATGCGTCGAATGTGATGCGCCGCCTCCACGTTACATGGTACAAAGGCAGGAAGACGATACTTAAGGTAATGGTCTACTTACCAGAAATAAATCCATTCGGCAGCACGGCATTCGTCACAACATAACCGGCCCCTCCCAGGCCAGCAGCCAGGTGCTGCCCCAACAGCTCCGTCTTATTATGAACAGGGTACACGGACTTGGCCTTCTCAAGTAAATCCTCGGGCAGATTATAATCCTTTACAGTGTGGAAACACCGCACAGCTTCATACAGAGTCAACAACTGCAGGTAATCCAACTGATTGAGCTCTCTTTCAAAATTTTCCTTACAAAACACTTTGTTTAGCAACTTGTCTTGATAAAGTCCTAAGGAAGCCATTTCTAGGCATATCTTCGTCCAGGGTAGCGAGTGATTGTCTTCAACGACGAGCGGATTGTAGGATATCTGCTGACGGATTGCGTCCCACTGTGCGGCTTCGGGGGTGAAGTTGCTGTTGGAGAGGCAGTTGATGAAGCTGAACAGTGTGGTGGCGCGGCAGGTGGAGAGGGTCGTGCTGTGGGAGGCCGCTCTCTCGCAGAGGTGGCGTAAGAGCCCGAAATGGGTGTGTGCCTGAGAAATGACGAATTAATTTAACGACAGTTTTTAATATCGCGAGATTTAATATAAACTGAGTGTGTTTGAAATCATCCGGTGAGTGGTGACATATAATTTATGAGTTTACACAAAAAGGCGAAGTGATATTTTAATAGCAAGTGAAAACAAAATGAAAACACCCATAATTCGCCAGTCACAAGTCCCATTTAATAGGCTAGCGAAACTAATGCCATTAATAGGGCGCAAACCCAAATTTTTATTCACCCGAAATTACAACGAAGTCCTCACGTCCAGCTTAGTTGACCACAAAGGCAGTTAGGTCGGTCTTTATTAATAACGGGGGCTACTTAATAAAGGCACACTTACCGTCCTCGACATAATGCGAGCCACCTGCAGCCCTTCATCGAAGCTAACTTCACGAGCTGCCACAGAGTTAGCAATGGCATCGAACAGCTGTTCATGGTAATACTCCGGATGCTTCTCTATGATCCTGGTCTTGATTTTCGCAGCCGTTCTCACCAGCTCATCGTACGACAGCTGGTCGATCCTCTGCGTCAATATTTCGTAACAAATGTGGAGAAGCTGTACCCTTATTGGGAATCTTTCTTCTGTGCAGTTCACTTGGCACAGTGACCATATGATTGACTTGGCTATATGAGCATCAATCACCTGATCGTGGAGCAGCAAGCCGGTGACAATGTCATCAATATAACGATCAGGCAGCTTGTGTGCGCAGCTATACGCAAGCATGTCCTTCAGTAAAGGCATATCCTTATTGTCAATCTCCAGTGGTAAATGTATTTGGAACGCTAGAGGCAGAGCGAGCTTCAATGCATCAACTAAGTTATTTCTGTGGTCGAATTTCGTCAGTAAGAAGTCCAAGAACATAATTTGTCTGACGTTGATCATGTTGATGTAGCATCTGAGCAGTTGCAGCATGGTCTGGACCACCATCGAGTCGGCAGGCACCTTCAAGTAGGACAGAATCTTCGTGGCTTCGATAGCCTGGTTCACATCGAGCGACCGAGCATGCTTCCTGAACTTCTGGCAGAGTAGTGCGAATTTCGGGTTTGATACTAAGTTTTCGGGGTCTACCTCTGATCTAAAAGTTAAAAGATACATAAGAGGTAATTTTTAGACTGATTATCATTTAGGGCTGGCGAAGCAATGTACGGTTTTCACTGCCAAACAAACAACAACATAATGGGAGTCAAATTACAGTCGAAAATAAAGTTAGCAAGTTAATTTTATAGTCAGTGAGAACATCAAAGCAGACAGAGGAATTTGTTCAAGGATTCGTGCACGAAAAAACCCTTTTCTCAATTTGTCAATTTATAATCTAATTAGCTGTTTCTCGTGACTTCGTCTGCGATCTAAGATGAAAAGTAGCTAGCCTATGCCCTTACTCAGGTCATGGTCTATCTGTGTGACAAATTTCATCCAAATCCGTTCAGCCGTTTTGGCGTGAAACCGTACCTATTAAACAAAGAAACTTAGTTTCGTATTTATAATGTTAGTTAGGATAGGGTGATGGTATGGGAATGATAAATATAATTGAAATAAAGGTCTGTGTGACTCTAAAAGCTCAGTTTTCATGGCGCAAAACCATTTGTGTCACCGCACCATAACTTTTGCGGTCTCGAAAATATGATTCAGTTTCGCCTTTGATTTACTAACTTGGTGACGATATTGTAGTATAATAAAATAAAATTTAGATTTTAATGAAAGGAGGAAGGCAGGTTAATTTGTGATTTTGAAATTATAGTAACAAAATACATTTTTGTCTGGTCTTTTTGTAACGAAATTGAAATGAGTATGATGCAGAAAGGTATAAGTAATGAGGAGAGTAATGTTGAAGGTAATTTCGCTGGTCCAGTGCTCGCAAAAGCTATTTACATAATTTGAAAGCTAAGTCTTAATATAGACGGCATAATATAATCGGCATAGCACACGAAGGGGTCCGTACCACAAAGCAAAAAATACCGAAAAAAAACACGTTTGTTGTATGGAAATACGAACCCCAATCATTTGTTTTTTTTTTGTTTTGATGGCGGCAATAGAAATACACACTGGAAATTTTATCATATTTTAACATCACGATCACGCCTGAATTTCATAAGGGTAAGGCAGAGATGGGCCTATAGTAGGCTCTATAGTGCTCTTAACACTTATACCACCTCATAATACCTTTTGGAAGGGGCGCCTAGAATAAATTATATTTTAATGTAAATGTTGACGTTTAAACTATTTGAAATAAATGCTTTGACTTTACTCCAATAACATATTATAACATCACGCATGTAATCCCCGAAGGGTTAGGCAGAGGTGCACCTGTAGTACACAGTTCGCCAGTAATGTTTAAGTCCCATGTAATAGGGGGCGACCCTATTGTCATCAACCGGGCACAAATCCAGACTCCGGGCTGCTACTGAGAAATTCCAGATAGAAAAACCCAATAACACTTTGCCCGACCTAGTAATCGGACCCAGGACCAAATGCTCAGCTGTAGCTCTTGCGACCACTGGACCAACGAAATGAAACGACATTTTAACTGTCTACCTATTACGGTTCATGAGATACAGCCCGCTGACGAACAGACGGACGAACAGACAGCGGAGGCTTAGTATAGAAGCTCCATTGGCACCCTTTGGATACGGAACCCTAAAGGGGGATGAGTCACAGGGCATCAATAAATTCGTCCACATCGCTATCAAAAGAAAAAGTGCCCAAAAGGCTGGCAGTATTGCCACTTTGTATAGCAATGCTGACTCTGGCCAAGACATAGACCAGCCTTCTTGTGTATTAATGATCAAACATCATTCACGCGTCAATTTTCGTCAAAATTGCATAACAAAACTCCATACATAAACTCAGTACAAAAAATACACTACAGAACGCCACCTGCTATGATCCTTACTTACATACATTCAGAAAATTTGTTGCGTATTCCTCGCGACATTGTCCACGTGAAATTTGTTTTTCCCCCGACCGCATCGCCTTCGAGCGGTATTATTTCGTTTTCGCTTAGCGTTCTTAGAGTTAGTTCTTTTTCATTTTTACTTGGCTCCTAAAGCGCGTGATCTTAAACAGCCTATAGCCTTGCTCAAGAGTTGGGCTATCAAATGCAAAAATAATATTCAATTTAAAGGACCAGAGCCCGTAGATTACTCCTTACATACAAACTTACAAATAAATAAATTTTATCTTGTATGAATATTAGTATATTAGGTATACATTTTTAATTATTTGAAAAATCCGTTGATGTTATCTGCAAGACGAAAACCTCGACTTATCAAACCACAAACATGTATGTTTGTTGTGTTATTTTGCTATTATTTTTCCGTCTCACAAACAGTGAATAAATATTTTCAAAATCAGTTGATTTCTTATATGTTATTAAAGAACAATTACATACTTTCCAGACTTCTGCAGCTCAAAAAGACAGCACAAGGCCTGCAACATGTGTTTGTGGTCCATTTGCGCCACGTTGGTGTTGACTGCGTTCAGCACTTCAGCTGTGGTTGGTGCTGCCTTGATGGCCGTCATCAAAGCATCAGGAGGAGGTACTCGGGTAATCTGGGTTACTACTACAAATATTGTTAGTTATAGGACGAAATTAATAAACATTACCTAGAACCTACTTTGGCTCTACCTATTTTGCATAGGAATTTGACAGTTGTGCAACAGGAAAAATGCTTAGCCAATTAAGTAAGTAATGTTTTTAATCTCAGTCAGATAACATATTTCGTATGCTTGAAGACAGTTGTGACATAAAAAAACCCCTATTACATGGGACTTAAACATAACTGGCGAAATGTGGGTGTACCTCTGCCCAACCCTTCGGGGATAACAAGGCGTGATGTCCTAATAACTGTCAATGCTAAGAAATCCTGTATGACCTTAAGACCATTTTATTGGAAAGTTACTAGTTTATACAGCTAAAAAGAAGAAATAAAAACTTACTTCTAGCAGTGAGACTTCTATCCAGCAGCGATTTCCCCTTTAGCACACTCCGCCATACGTTCTTCAGTAAAATAGACATGATTACTGAAAAAAAAATTAGAAATATCTTAGGGCACAAGAACAATCACTTTTTATTAGGGAACATTGCTTCTTAGGTTATGTTTATTTATCTATGTACGAATACAAACAAACTACGGAATTCACAGTGACGCAAGTAAAGACAATTACAGAAAAAAAGACGTTCCAAATTAAATACCTAAATGTTTACTCACCTTTCTAAATATGCTAATTTTGCTATAGACTTTACTTTAATTAAATAAAGAAATAGTAGCAATATATAATAGTTTCACACATTTCTTGCTTTCATTTACTAATCACTAACTAACGTATTGTTAGCGTTAAACGTAATGTAATCGAAATAAATTATGTTTAAACAGATTTCAAAAACAAAAAAGACAAAACAGAATTTTGAAAAATTCGCCTTGCTGACAACAGCTGATTTTGACATTGTTTGTAGTGTGGCAAGAAAAGATAACTTATTTTGTTGACAGTCCATTGTTTGAATTTATTACGCGTATTTGCTTGAAACATAATAATAAAGTGGATTGTTTCGTAAAAATGGGATTAGAACCAAAGTCCGTTTTTCCACACATGAATAATCAACGCTAAACAATTCAACAACGTGACAACAGTTTTGTTCGATTGAGATAGCTGTCTTTAAATTCGGCTTTAGTTTCAGAACGACATTGCATTGTTATGTCAGCGAAATGACATTGAAAGGGTACATTCCGAATTAGACGATGTGAACGCTGTCAAAATGACAGTTGTGCTTGTACTAGAACGAGGCATTTTCGATTTTGTATAAACAAAGGTATACTGTAATCCAACCATGAATATTCAAGTGAGAGCGACAAATTTCTGTCATGCTCAAACAAGAGTACTACAAGACTAAGTGCCGATTTCACCAATGTTACTGAACGCGTTCAGCACATCTAAAACACGTTCAAGAGCTGTCAGTGTCAATATTCCATAAAAGAATGATACTGATAGCTCTTAAACAGAGTTTTGGACTGATCACGTTGAAATACGTTGAACTTCTAATTGTATAAAAATAAATAATGGGTCTTTCTTGTGCCAGGTTTGGTTGGGGTCATGTCATAAGTTTTCACGTTGAGCGAGCACTGCTTTGACGAGCGTTCCGAATTGTTGACAGGTCTCAGCTGTCAATTCGGAATGTACCCAGTAAAGTCAATGACATTGATCACATTGACATTGTTCACATTTAACGATTTACTGCATTTTCCTTCGTGAAGTATCAAAAAATCCTAAAAATAAAAAAAAACTTGAAATAAATAAACGCTTATTTACTAAGAGAATCTATAAGAAATATATAACGCGCTTAAAAATGCACAAAGAAACAGTCATTAGCACACGCCCGGACCGCGAGATACGAAAAAAGGTGATAACACCCGGAGACTACACCTTGGTTCCTTACGAAGATTCTCGTTGCAAGATCACTTTATCTGATGTTAAATGTTGCAACGAGAAGGGAGCTTCTGAGATAGACTCAGTCAGCCGTATATTTAGCCGAGCATTTGACGGGAACGTTTTGATTGGCGACTGTGATTCGTTTATAGACAAAGATTTCGAGTTGGTGCTGCAGCAGATGTGTTGCGGGGAGACTTGTGAGGCGACGCTGGTGTATAGGAACGCAGAGGGGAAGCTGATGAAGGAGATCTCGTGTAAAGTGGAGTTGCGAGAGGTTACTGAGGAGCAGCTCATCAGCGACTGGAGCTGGGAGAGGCTGTACGAAGCTGCTGTACATCACAAGGTAAGAGCTCGCCCTACGACGACCTCCTGACCTCTTATGCTGCTTCTCTTGTATGGGCACAATAGCAAATAGCCTAGGAGGTAGTGGGCCAACTACGCAGGAAATGCAGAAAAACAGGCATAGACACTCATGGAATCTTGTACTGCTGCCTTCTTACGTCATGTGATGATGGTATCAACAATCTCCTCTGCACCTGAGACTTGGTAACTTGCAAGTTGCTGGATATATTTTTGAAGTCACAATTCCTTAGACTGCTTGAGTTTATAAAATAATATTGAAGTATATAGAGACTTCCACTCAAACACAAAGTTTTAAAGAATGAAACATGTGGCTACTATTTGCACTGTTTTTATGCTTCAGTCAGAAGACAAATAAAATTCCTTAATGTACCAATAACCTACAACAACTTCATTATAATTTTTGTTTAGCTTTAATGCCGTTGCTCACAATACACATGGTGTAATGGGTTCAGTATTTTTATCTCACAAAGGGCACATGTTTTACATGTGGTAACCAAGTCTACAAACACACTGAGAGTGTTGAGTGAAGATGTGTAGTGGCAGCACATAACACACTTCAGAATTTGCCATTGATACCAAGAGCTCCTGTGCTAACACACACATTTACAGCGTGTTTGTACATCTGAGAACCACAAGTAACGCTTGCGTTCCTTTGAGAGATAATAATATTTTTTTTTTAATTTGCTCTTTTTATTTCTAAACAATTGGAGTGTATTTGGTATCAATATACTTAGTATGAAGTCACTTTTTTGTCCGTCAGACTGTAGAAGTGTTTCATTAGAATGACAATTACTAACTTCTTAATTTTTTTGTCTGAAGCTACTATATTTTGAATTTGATTTGTGAAATTTTATGCTTTCCAAAAAATTATTTTCATACTTAAAACATCTTCAAATAAAGTTATTCTGGTGCTGCTTTTCCCTTACCTTCCCATAAACAAAACACCTTGTTCATAATATTCAAGCACTTAAATATTTCCTTTCCTATTGTCCCTTTGTCTCATCTTACAATACACACAATAAACAGTCAGAAACATTCTTGTATGCAAACAGGAACGTGGAGTAGACCTGATCAAACAGGGGAGGACTGCGGATGCCTTCCGCAGGTTCAACAAGGCACTGAAGATGCTGATAGCTACAGAACCCCTGGACCCTAAGGTGGTCAGCGAGCAGGTGGTCAAAGATATGGTGGAGCTCAAGGTACTATTGTTACTTATTATTACCAGAAACTGTTATTGAATAATTTGATTGAATTTAAAACTGCCCTAATTTGTACACCCAAGTTTCTTTTTAGTATATTTTTGTAGATAGTTTTTTTTTATCCTTTAGTACCCCGCTTACTTTCCTTACCTTCCATGGTCAATTAAGTCGACAGTGTAAGTTCGCCTGGCACAGCTTATCGCTTTGCCTTTAGCTTCTCCACATGCGATAAATTAGAACAACCTAGATTTAATTAATACCTAAAAATAAAAAGGATAAAATGTACAATAAAACCTTCTTCCCCAGGTAAAGCTCTACAACAACTTAGCTCACTGCCAACTCCAGCATGATGAGTATGAAGCTACAATACAACTGTGTGAGAAAGCCCTCAAGTTTGACCCCGGCAATGTTAAGGCCCTCTACAGGAAGTGCTCGGCCCACTCCGGCTTACATATGTACGAGGACGCCTGGACAGACATACAAGAGGCGCTACGAATAGAACCCAACGATAAAGCAGCTCAATTAAAAGCTAATTCCTTGAAACCGAAGATCGAGAAGATAAACAAAGATTATACAACCGTTATAAAGAAAATGTTTGGTTAATGTACTAAGAGACTTTTTCTTTGTGGTCAATTTTTGTTAAGGGATGTTTGAGTTTAGAGTCAATATTTTGAGTCGTGCTGAGCGCGACTCTTCGATCAAACTGTTGCCCTACCATAGTCAACAACTGGAACAGGTCAATGGTGACACTTTCCAGTTATCACTTTTTGTCTAGAATTGACCTGCTATAAGAAAATGAGAGTGTATGTTATGCCCTTAATTTAGGAGCAAATTAAAAGACATGTCTGCATGCGTGGCTGTCGCGTGGCTGCAACCTTAGGGTCAGTGCAGACCATCGGAGTGGCGAAGGCAAAGCAACTTACTCAACAATTGAAACTCAACTTTCTTTGCCCTGGCTTATGGTTGAAAATCCATCTAAATGACATCAAACTGGAAAAACTTGTGTTTTTCGTTTCGCAGCCACTTCGATAACAGATGGTTTGCGTTGACCCATAAGCGATAGCTATGTAATAAGTTGTTTTAAATGGCAGCTTCAATATTCGCATTTACCTCTTGTGTGAGTGAGTCGAGGGAGAGGCAAAAAAATTACTGTACAATGTAATACAGTAACCGGCCGCAAAAATAGGGTAAATCGAGATTTAGAGAAAGTCATATCTGTGTGACAGTCGCTTTCTGAAGCTCGCCCAGAAACTGTCCACCGCCAAACCTAAGGGACGTCAACGAAAACGAGATGACGGCGCTGAACTGCGATACATACATTTACTGTGGCCACGTGTCCCCCGCATTCCGTCACCAAGTCATGGCCGGTTCGAATAATCTCGTTTCTTGTTGACGTCACGTTGACGGTGGCGGTGGAGAAACGGTGTTATGAGGTTGTTTCAGTTTTGTTGTACGGTTGAACAGGGATGTAAGATAAGTGTAGCTCAAAGGAAATATAGGTGTCCATATTGAAGATATAGTTAGAGAGAAAATTATGGTAACATGTGGCCAAATTAAATGGCCCTGGTTCTGTTGGTGAGCATTTAAACAAATCAAAAACTTAACCGTTTAGTAAAATTCTCTGAAAATAACATACTTAACAATATTGCAAGAGTTATACCTCGATCGACTGCTTCACTCTCTGCCTGTAAAAACCTGCAGCCTAATTGCGTATCACATTTTCGTAAACGATTACGACTAATCTGTTTGATTTTGACAGTTCAACAACATTCATTGCGTTGTTACATTGTTGAGCAGATTTTTTATCGTACTTATGAAGCAATGGATTAGCAATCTGTTTCAAAACGATTCAGATTCCGATTTATTGTGTATTATGCAATTAGGGTACAAGGACTTAAACTGTAACCATATTAAGTGTTATAAACATTGTTTTAAAAAAATGTTAAGAAACACATTCATTGATGTAACAGATCCAATATTGTTGCATGTGTAACAGAAATAAGCAGTTTTAGGTATAATTGCAAAACAACGCGCGGCGGACAGACAAACGCGGCGTTGCCGAAATAGCCTCAATCCAGTCGGGATTGGGGCTATTTTGGCAAATGTTCAATGAATCTAACTTTTATTACTGTTACACTTTTGTAAGTGTTTTTAGATTAACACATTTATAAGTGTTACATATTTGATTCTGTTATCAATTTAAAATATAACACTTACAATTCTGTAACCTTTATGAAGGTGTTTTTAAGTCCCTGGCAAATACAAGACGATAATACTTTCAGTTAATTGTATGTAACAGAATCAGCGCCATTGCTTAGACTCTAATTAATAAGTCGTGTCACTTTTTCCAATTGCGGGACTTCCTACATCAAGAATTCCTTCTTAATGTTTTCCAGAAATAAATATATGCATTTTTATAGATTACACATATTGAAATATTACCTGTTATTCTACTGTGATGTCTACGTGTCTATTTTTGAGATATCTTTAATTGTAAGATTTGAAAATCATATTAGATGTGTCTATTGTAAATAAATCAGTCAAATATATTCTCATATACGTAGCAAAACTTTTTATTATTTACTATCACAGTTTAATTTGAAAAAAAAAGGTTATAACATATTTTTTCAACTCATACTTCATGTAACAACACTACCAGGGGTCGTTGACCCCAAACAAAAATCTTTAAGATAAGATATATTTATTTGCTCAAACATGTGTTTAAAATTTAAATACAATAATAAAATGCACACAGGATAATATTAAATAATAAAGTTTCAGACATTTTTGCCACATAGAATGGCGTGCAAATACTATGAATAAAAATTATTTTAATTAATAATTTCAAGTAAAAAATTATATGTTACGTGAATAAGCAAACAGTCATAAATTACAAATGTCAATAGTAAAAAAACAATATTAAGAATACAAAGATGCATACAATTTATGTCAAAATGCTTCTGTGAGAAGTTCATTAATAGTATAATAGGTATACTGTGTTATTAGAATATGACTTTAGTTGTTTCTACAAATGTACATAATTAAGCTCCCTCCAACTATTGGGTAACTTATTATACATTATGGGAGCCATACAAAAAAAACTTGCGCATCAGTGCAGTCCTACTCCTATGCAGACAGAGCTGACTTTGATCACGCCTGTTTCTTGAACATTTATCGGCCATTAGCGAAAATAAATTATAATAATGTCTAACAGACGTTACTGTTTCCAGAATATAAAGGGATGCCAATATGAAAATGTTATAGTAAATAAACTAGGGCTCACAATTATCGGTGGTTCCCAACTTAAACATGGCTCTGAGGCATATCGTTTGTGCTTTAAATGCAACTTTTTATTAGTTTAGTTACCCCAAAAGACAACACCGTATCACAGTAAACTTTTTAAAGATAATAAATTAGTTTTTGTTTGTGGTGATCTAAATGTTGATCTGCTAGTTAATTCACCCGAAAAATGTAAGTTAATCTCATTGTTTAAATCATTCAATTTAAAATGTATATTTAATGAAGCAACTAGAATAACAGCAACCTCGGCTTCATGCATAGACAATGTATTTACCAACTGTAAAATAAAAGACTCCACCTTAATTAGTGGCATCAGGTCAGACCATACTGGTCAACTTATATCATTTGACTTAGATAAAAAGTTAAACTCAAATAAAACCATTGAAATAAGACCTCTTACTAAGAATAAGTTGAAAATGTTTAATAATAATCTTAATAGCAATCTTTCAACAGCCAGTTTTGATTCACAAGACCCCAATTTAAACTATGGTACCCTATTTTCTACAGTATGCCAAGAATTCAATAAAGCATGTCCTGTAAAAAAAGTTACTATCAATACTAAACCAAAATTTAGTGAATGGGCCACTGCTGGCATTAGAAAAAGCAGAGATATTTTATATAGGTTGTATCACGAGAAATCATTGACGTCTGATCTAACTCTTCATGATTATGTAAGAAATTATTCTAAAATATTCAAAAGAGTCTGCGCTCAAGCTAAGTCTAAATTAATAAGTAACAAAATTGGTATTTCCCATAATAAAATAAAAGCTGTGTGGCAGGTAATTAACAAAGAAACTGGAAACAATAAACAGCGAGATCAGAATGACTTGTCGTTAAAAATTGATAATGAAACCATTTCAGATAAGTTGAAAGTTGCTGAGTCGCTAGAAAATTTCTTCACCAACATCCCAATTGAGGTTACGAAATCTCTTCCCTCATCATCTGTGTTAGCTGAATCTTTACTCAAAGAAAACTTCAGTAAGGACATTCCTAGTTTTAAATTCGAGCCTATTTCTATTGTCACAATTAAAAAAGCGTTCAAAAGTCTTAACATAAAAAACACTGTAGACTTATGGGGGATTTCAGTTAAGGTTCTTGGAGATATTATTGACACAATTGCCCCTGTCCTAACAGGCATATTTAATCAATGTTTAGACAGCGGTACGTTTCCTGATTTAATGAAACATAGTAAAGTAGTACCAATTTTCAAATCGGGTAGTAAGAGTGATCCCTCTAATTATAGACCTATATCAGTGCTACCAGCATTGAGTAAAATCTATGAAAAACAACACCGTATCTGAGAACAGATTCAGTTAGCATTGCGTGACAGAAAGTACAAGGCGTATGCAACACTGCTTTACCTTTAACGACGAAACCCGATAACGTACCTATCTATCTCCAATTTGGCGTACTGGAGATAGAAAAACCTATCAATCTCTGGTTTTAACTTCCCAATAAACCCAAAGTATGCGGCCCTATAACGTGTTGACAACTATTTGATTGACAGGGACAGATAGATTTGTACTGTCTGTCATCAGTAGCGATCTGTCTTAGGTTATTGGGTTTGGCCGTAAGTCAGGGCCTCTACATGCACCTTCCAATTTAAATTCCGATGTCAAGATTTGTAAGTCAATGCGCGCAATGTATTGTATAAGTCCCCTAAAGAATTTCTTTGATTACACGGCGGACAGTGTCATAGCCCATAGGATGTTTGATTTGACCCTTGGAAAGTCATTAATGTAAAGTGTAAAAAGCGGCGGTCCTTATATACTTCCTTGGTGAAACTCCATAGATATCGTTACGTTCATCCGATAGAAAGATTTCGTCTCTTTTGGTGCATAGATTAATTCTGCTTATTTCCGTTATTTGTTTTCTATCGTGTAACCGTACGATTTTAAGAGCTCTAGGATATTTTCTCTTATAAGCATCAAACTTTTTTTGTAAAATATTATGTTGCACATAATCGTGTTTAGATATCGATTCCTATCTCGTCTGCGGAGTTTCTCTAGCTAATTTAATTTGACCCTGTATACACTTGAGCCGATTATACGCGATTCAGCGTCACCGACCCGATCGTGACGTTTCAGTATGATTCTAGTTCCGTTCACTGTTCAGGAAAAGCGCCTACAGAAGTTTTCACTTCAATAAAATAAACAATTTCATGAGGCACGGCACGTCGGTCAAGGTTCCAGAAAGAGGAATCTAATAATACTAGTCGTGTCCAAGTCTAAGATTACCGTTTTCGATATTGAGGCCCTGACCAAACTGCCCAACGAGAGCCTCTTCACTTGATCTACTTTTAACCACTGGCCCTTATACACACGTTTTTCTAGCTGTGAAAAACTACGGTTTATTCGCCATGTGTAGGCACGGTCGTCAGTGTTGTATGGATCACTATGGAAGCTTGTGGACACCTTTTTTCTACGGCGCGGTTCATACGACGTAGGTACCGTAAAGAAACCGTGTCAAAGGTCGTAGCTTTGAGTGCAGGCAGGCGCGCACTTTACCTTTGTAATTTTTTTTTAATTCAGTCAATCATCAGTTTTATTATGGAGGTTTAAGTAAAATGCTAAATAAAAAACCTAAGTGATTGACTCCTACCAGCCGTCGCAGAGGGGGCGTCGCGGCCGAATTGGTCGGTAGCACACTCGGATCGGATAGATTTTCTCAAAAAAGCTTTTTTTCGAACCTTTTTTATCAAAGCTCAAGAATCAAGAAAATATGGAAGGCAAAAGCTAGCGAAGCGAGCCTGAAAATTGTAGCACCTCGCCTTGAGAAGGTTCATGTTCTTTTAACCATATACCCAAGGTGAAATTACATTTTACGGTTTTTAGTTTGTAAGATACCTAAATCAATCAGGCTCTCGACAGCTTGAATGAATTGGGGGGGTGTCCTGACTTCCATGCCAACCCCCTCCCCCCCCCCAGGACCGCGCCTGTGTGGCGGACATGTAGACAACTGTCCACTCCTTCTAGAGGTGGCCTGAGTCAAAGCAATACAAGCTGATGATGGTACAGTCTTCAGAAATGCACAAAATTTGTACATAAGGTTATTAATTACGTACATATAATTAAACAAAAATATTATGGGCGTGTGAGTCAGCAGGACGGTCAGTCGCGCGTAACGGAAGCGGATTCCCTTGCACACATAGTATACAATGAACTCAATGCAACTTGCCATCAAATTAATAATAAATAGTGTTAATTAATTTTATTGGTTTATTTTGGAATCTCGGTATTCCGCGAATTAGTGCATTTTGATGAATGCCAAAGACAACCTATGGCATTCGTCAAAATGCACTAATTTAAAAGGCTACATTATTATATTAAGTCCTTAAAATGAGTAAATCGGTTTTTTATCCCATGCGTGTGTCATGACCATCACCGCTGGCATGGATAGTAGGTATGACCAAAAGCATTTACATTAAAAATATGAAATTTGCTCCATTGACCTCTACCGTGAAAACAATGTGCGTGACTGATAAAATCGCCAAGACGCAATTAGCAAGCGCTTTAAGTTAAAAATGCTCATTCCTTTTGTGTGAAGAGTGGTTCACCCTGTAGTGTGAAACAGCAAACATTACATACGGAATGTTTATCGATTTATTCTAGCCCACGAAGGTCGCAGGACCTTCAGATATGTTCAGTAGCTTTGGAAATTATCCAAACAGCTGATTATTTTGGTCCCATTTCAAAATTACCACGATGATGAAATATAGGAAGGTAATACCTAGGTATACGGTAGGTATAACCTAGGTATACGGTAAGTATAGGTACCTAATTACTGTGATATTTTTCACTGCTTGGTAACCTCATTGACTTGTTATAAAGTTTCGCAAGTTGTCACCGTGCGTGGCCCTGACGGTAACATTAATTTTAAATGATGACTGTAAAAACAACACTTCGTAAGTTCGTAGTATGTAATCGTTAAAATCCTACGCATTTCACTAATCTAGGTATTTTTTACCCAACACGCTACCAAACTACGTACAGTCACAAGGAATTTCTAACTGGGATAAAGAGAACAAACAATCCCTGAAGTCTTCCTGAGGTCTTAACTAAAAGAAGAAAAAGCAAAACAGAGAGCAGCTGTTGTCGGAAAAAGAAAACAAACCATCTCTACACTATGATACAGGGAGAGGAACAAACACTCATCAAATACGGGAATCAATCCCACAATCAACACATAAGGCGTACCTACACTCACTATTATCATTTTTGAGCCCTTCAAAACTCTCTAAAAGCGTCAAAACGTCGTCCAAATAAAGACACGCCCTTGACACAGCCGCCGATCAAATCTCGTCTGCCTCGTCGTATGACATCACACAAGGAATATGGCCGTCTATGACATCATTCTGTCCGACAAATAAAAATGTACCGCAGAAAACCCACTTATAAAAGCTACTCAGAGAGCAAAACTCGATGCAGCTTTCAGCTCTATTTTCAAGACCTTAGAAAAGATTTATTCGAGGCGATTAGACCTTCTGTAGATAAACATTCGATGGCCTCACACAAGCAAAGCAACTGTCTGTCAGACAGAGTCAGTAGTTTACAAGCCGCTGGCGAACGCGGTCCATAATCCTATTTACGTGTAGTTCTTGCAACACACTTCCGCGAACGGAAATGTCGAGTGAGTATTTACTGTTCAAAGTTATATTGTTACATACGTGTTGAAAGTTAAAATGGGTTCAAAAAGTGTTGTTTACGGTTTATAGGTATAATGGATTATGTCTAGTGTCTCACCTGCATGTTTATGTTACAAACAGTGGCCAAGTTGATTGGAAGTCTAATGTGTTATGTTTCTACCGGTTTTGTGTTGCTCACGCTGCCTTTACAAGGAGGTCGGCAGGTCTGTCGGTGTTAATAGTCTGATTTATATATTTATTCAATGGAGTGGTAACCAGAAGTGATAATTGAAGATTTAAGATATCTTTAATCAAAACATTTCTTTGTTGAGTTTTATAAGAGTCGCTTTTATTGACTTCCAAAACAGTGAAAAAATGGGAACTAAGGAAAAACTTCGAGTAAATGATATTAATAGTGTAATGCACAAATAATGACCGATTGTTAGCGTAACGCTGAGCTCTATTATTAGTTACCATGTCCTTATCCGTATGACAGCGAGTTACATCGAGTACTGAATAGCCGATGCTGGCAACTTCTTCACAGTAATTGATTGGATAACGAGTGAATGCAATAAAAGTACCTTCTATGTGTCTATTTGAAATAAATGTTTTGACTTTGACTTTACTCCAATAACATTTTATAACATAACGCCTGTAATCCCCGAAGGGTTAGGCAGAGGTGCACCTGTAGTACACAGTTCGCCAGTAATGTTTAAGTCCCATGTAATAGTAGGCAAGCCTTATATGTTAAAATATCAAATATTTATCCCTATTTTAGCAATATGTTAAAATATCCAATATTTGTTACGCTGCTACTGCCATATACGGGGCACACATCCAGACTCCAGGCTGCTGCTGAGAACTTCCTGATGAAAAAACCCAATAACGTCTCACCTGGAAATCGAACCCACGACCTGAAGCCCGTCACAGACGTAGCTATAATATATATTAATATGAATCATAGCAAGGCATATTACGATATATTTTCTATACACAATTTCGATTGACCGCACACGCAGCTATAATATATATTTCTATGACGTCACCAAAATATGTCGAAATATATATCTCGGTATATTTTGGCCTTGATGCTCAGCAGTGGAACTGTACCTCCCTCAAAATATTCCTCGGCACGCATTTTGACCCCCCCCCCCCAACCCTTGGGCTGTTACCGCACCAGGGACTCAAACTGACTGTTTTTTTAAAGTCGTTTCAAAGAAAATCCTATAAATGTAACACATACAATAATGTTACAATTTCAAAATGTAACCTTTGTTAACTGTTAATGGTGCCGATTCTCTTGTCACAAATAGGCCCTGTAAACTAGACAAAAAATCACTAAAATTTGGTTTAATCCTGTCTAACAACGATTTCCAATTCTGAAAATGACTAAAGTGACACGACTTAACTATATTTTAGTTCGACAGCACTAAGATACTCGTAAACCGAGCTATTACGAGTAGTTTAGTGAAAATGGCAATTTTGCTAATCTGAATTTGACGTTATTCACCTAAAGTTTATAATCTGAATATGCATCTGAATATTTTTAATCGCTAATATAAACGTGTGGAATAAAATTTGTTGTAACTAAAATTCACACGATCACCTCGACTTCAGGTACAAAAACAGTACTGTTTTTTTTTTTCTTTTCTTCGAAAATGGTGTGTCCTGTCGCAGAAATAATGAAAATTTAAACCCCCTTCATAAAACGCACATACCCCTAAAAATGAATGTGTTGGTAATAATTTATCATATTTTCCATACAAAAAGTGAAAAATTCAAATTCCATCGTCTTCCTGGTGTAATACTTCTGCCGGTGTACCTCAGAGTGGCGTTCTATCCCCTTTACTTTTCGCAGTTTTTTGTTAACTCAATCTCCAACGATCTAATTCTTCCAACTATCTTTATGCTGATGATCTAAAAAACTCGCGAGCTCCTCTCGGAAATCTATCCGACGCTATTGTAACGATTAATCGTGATCTAGCCCGAATATGCGACTGGGCCAAGAGATACGGACTTATGGTTAACCCCATAAAGACGCAGGTTGTGATAGTAGGCAGTTCCACAACGCCTTCAACACCCTGCCCTGCAGGAGTTGTATTCGGGAGGCACTGCGGTATCATCGGGTGCCTCTCTACCAGGTAAGCCCCAACGATGTGGCGGAGGCCACATCGTTGGGGCTTACCTGGCGGAGAGGTGTGTCACCTACATGGGACATGATGGCTGAAACCAGCACCAAGTGTCGTGCGGTATTCCGCAGGGTTCGGTCGAAGGGCCGCCTGTGGAACATCGGGTACGAATGGGTGCCGAGGGGCGAATTCCCACCGGGCGTAGACCTGACGTGTTACGCGGATGACATGCTGGTCACAGCCCGGGGGGATTCGTACAGGGAGGCCTCGTTGCTGGCGACGGCTGCGGTTTCACCGGTGGTGAGCCGCATACGGCGCCTAGGCCTGGAGGTGGCCCTCAACAAATCGGAGGCGATGGTGTTTCATCGTCCACGGCGGGCGCCGCCGCCCTGATCACATATAGTGATCGGGGGGGTTCGAATCGCTGTCGAGCCAACCATGAAGTACCTGGGATTAGTGCTCGACAGCCGGTGGGATTTCGGCCCCCATTTTCGGCGGCTGGCGCCAAAGTTGTTGGGCGCGGCTGGGGCGCTGTCAACGCTGCTTCCCAATTTGGGGGGCCCGAGCGCCGCTTGTAGGCGGCTCGACGAGGGGTCGCAAGAGGGTATCGCACTATCTCTTACGAGGCGGCTTGTACACTGACTGGATCCCCGCCCTGGGACCTAGAGGCGAAGGTGCTCGCGTCACTTTATCGGTGGCGCGAGGAAGCGAGGGCGCGGGGCGAGCGGCCGTTGCAGCGCCATATGGAGCAGCGTCGGTCGCAGCCTCGCGAGGTCCTGGTGGCGGAATGGCGGGACATGCTCTCACGCCCTACCGCCGGCCTCGTCACCATCGAGGCAGTCCGGCCAGTGCTTGACCTCTGGCTCGGGAGGAGGCACTACGGCTCCCTGTCGTTTCGGTCGACGCAGGTGCTCAGGGAAGGAGCCGCGCCGTGCCCTCATCACAGAAGTAGACAGTGACCTGTCGCTGCTGACCGTAGTGAATTCGATGGTAGGCAGCGTCGAGTCCTGGGACGCGGTGGTTTCCTTTTGCGAAACAGTAATCTCGCAAAAGGAGGCTGCGGAAAGGGAGAGTGAGATCTCGTTCACTCTCCCGATCCGCAGCAGGCGCACCGCTGCCTCCTTTTGCGAAACAGTAATCTCGCAAAAGGAGGCTGCGGAAAGGGAGAGTGAGATCTCGTTCACTCTCCCGATCCGCAGCAGGCGCACCGGGCGCGGGCGGAGGGCGGACAACGCCCTCTTCCAGCCCCCCTTAATGGGTCCAGAGACGGCGGACTCGGGGACGTCCGCCGCCCCCCATACTTCAGGACCCGGGGTGACGGCGCGTAGTGTTCCACGCGCGCCCCTCTTAGACGTTGCGGAGGGAGTCAAACACCTCACTCCCCCCCCCCACCCCGGGGAAGCCCAGGCAGAAGCGGGCCGGCACCAGTCGGGGTTGCAGAAGAATCGTATGTTCCCGCAACCCCGAAGTAGGTGTGAGATGGAACACCGGGGTGGTTTTTAGTCAGTAAGAATTCTAGGACGGTCTCTAGGATCGACTGGACGGCTCATCCCCAAGTTCCTTTTGACAACTCAGTTGTTCCCTTCAGTGAGAAAGTTAAAAACTTAAGGATATTCATTGAAATGAACTTCTCTTGGACTGCCCAGCTACAGGAAGTCAGCCGCAAGCTATTTGCATCCGCTGCTTCTTTGAAGAGATTGCGTAAGTTTCTGCCGACTGCCACCAATATTGCGCTTGCACAATCACTTATTTTACCCATCCTAAACTTTGCTGATGCCAGTATAACATTTCCCTCTTTTCTCTATCTCAAGAAACGTTTCCAGTTTTTTGCGACTCCCACACGAATTTTTTAAGGTCATCGATAACTTAAAGCTTAAAATGACTAAGCACTCCACAACTTTTCTCGACAAATCTTTTACTGTCCAGGCCGTTAGTTTGTGGAATGCACTGCCTGTCGAATTAAAACGCGCGCAGTCGTTATTTGTGTTCAAAAGACTCGTGAAGGATCATTACTTGTCGTTGTGAGCTTGCTCTTGTTAACTGTAACTATCTATAGTATTCATTTATTTTCGTTTCTTATGTATGTATTTATGTATCTACTCGTTAGGATATGTAAATATTTATAGTAAGTCTTGCACCACTGACAGCCCCATTTTATGTAAAGACAAATCACTGTCCATTCTTAGTTTGCCTGGAAGAGATCGCAGAAAGCGACATGGCCGCCCATTGTATGTTTTTTTTGTTATGTTATTTTGAGCACAGTAAAATAAATATAAACAAATAAATAAATAAAATATTGTAGTGTTAGTCCACGTGTATGAAGGTCATAAACACTGTCAAGTATCTTGAAATACTGGATCTCTTAAGAAATTAGTTAAGTAAATTGTTTCCCCGAGCCCATAACAGCAGAATCACTACTGCCTACATTAATAACTATTTTAATACCTGGATTGGTACAAACGGCACAATCAGATGGCCTGCGTGATCACCAGATCGATATCCCCACAAAAAAAAAACTAAAGGAGTGATCTTTTAGTTTTTTTTTTGTGGGGTTATGTGATAAATCATCATTATAATATTCATCATAACACGTTATTAAAGGTTACTAGAAATTATTTCGTTAGAAGAATTTTGTATATCCAAGAAAACAAAAGACCATTTCGAGCAACTAATTAGTTTACATTTTTTTCTAAATAATTTAAGATTTTGATGGTTTTCCTTTCATTTAATTTATCTTGTACCTCTCTATTTCTAACTGTTAACACAATTATAAATTTTAATGATTCCATTGTATTTAAACTTTCGACTATAAAAACAGAAATTTTACATTATTTCGATAGAACTGACTGATTAAAAAAACAATACAACAAGGTTTGTTATCGTAATCAGTGAAGTTAAAAGTTTTTTAATAAGTAGGTACTTATTAATTTATGTTGGTTAGACCAGTTATGTGACCCTGTGGCTCCGAGCAACAAGTTGTATTGTACCTATAGGCCGTGTGTTCGAATTCGAACCCAGGCATGCACATTTCTTTGAAAATTGTATACACTTAAGTTCATCACCACTGCTATCAAAACGGTGAAGGAAAACATAGTGAGGAAACCAGCATGTCTCCGCACATAATAGACTTCCACTAACCCGCACTGGGCCCGCGTGGGTCCACTTGCATTACGCACCTACAGTAAAAAACTAGAAGTGACTGCTTTCGAAGTGGTAAAGAGAACCCACACGATTTATGTTTGTCCACCGTAAACACTTTACAATAAAGCTAATTGAGTAATGCTCTTGAATACAAATAATGACACATTGCGAGTCATTGTGTCAATAGTCGGTGATCGAAATGAATTGTCATCTACTCATGTCTTTGACTTTTTATTAATTTATTTAAATAAAATATTCCTCAGTATCCTCCTAAATCGTGATAGAGTACATAGAGATTTTTTCACGACCTTTATAGTACCAAACCTCCACTGTGGCGCCACCGTCTATACAATCTAAATCTATATTTTGTATGTTTGTTTGTTACGCTTTTGGATTAACGGATTTGGATGAAATTTGTCCGATGAGTAGACCATGACGGGACATAGGATTACTTTTATTCCGACATTCCCACGGAATCGAAACTAATGCCGGTAAAACCGCATGGCGCGGCTAGTTTATAAGAAAATGACGTAGTTACCTAACTACTCAAAGAGTTGTGTTTGAAGATAGATAGAAGATAGAAGATAAAATGCTCTTTATTATGTACACATTACAAATTACAGACATATATGTAGATATTTTACATTGGGAGACACAATGGGCGGTCTTATCGCTTACAGACAACCTTTGGATGGACTACAGGGAAAAGGAGAGACAATACTGTAGGTAGTCAGTGTTGTACCATACACACACATAACCTAACACCACGCCTGTACCATTTACATGTTCATTAAATACATACATACGTAAAACATATATTAATCTACACATATTTCTTATTAGATAATATATATAAAAATAACATTTCGTGTTTATTAATAATAAACACGAAATAAGACCAAGGAAACTATATGTAATAAATAATGTTTAAGGAGAGAAGAAGTGTTCGACCTTGCTTGTTCGCACCAGCACGAAATCCTAAGTTTTGCAGGAGTCTCACATGGCATACCTTTGTAGGTCCTAAAATCGGGCATATTGAATTTACTCGCCCTACGTTATTTAGACGTAGCTTAGGTACGCTATGTAGACGTACGTTATTTATACCTACGTTTTGTAGGACGTGTGACACTTGGTCGCAACTGTTTAATTTAGCTCCTACAACATAATCCGCCATTGTATGCCTTCTGCGTACGCTCAAAATTTTGTCGCTATTCCATAATAAAATTAACTTGAAAGCGACAATAGCGTGCCTTACGATGAGATCACGCGACACATATAGATGATGAATAGGCCTAACCTTTGTTTTAGGCTACCCATATAATTATAGTACTCTTTGAGTTATCTACTACGTTACATTTGACTTTATTAAATAGTTATGAAGTATCGTCATGAGTAGTGCAATTCTGTAACCATCTCACCGTGAAAACTTAGGTGAAGTGAGCGTGGAGTGAGTGCCACCGATGTTAGGGATTGACCAAGACGGGATGACACTGACAGCTCACTCCACGCAAGTATTCATGGTGAGATTTTAACAGAATCAACATGCAGGTCCGCCTAGCGGGGTAAAAGCCTTTTTTTTTTTTTTCCGAGGTGGAAAATCCTTATGGATGTCCTCCGCCCTGGGGCGGGCGGAGGGGTCTGTCAGACTCTTACTGACTAAAAACCACCCCGGTGTTCCATCTCACACCTACGTCGGGGTCGCGGGAACATGATTCTTCCGCGACCCCGGCTGGTGCCGGACCGCTTGCGCGGGCCCCGTCTCGGGCGGGGGGAGTGAGGTGTACTACCCCCGCAACGTCTGTGAGCGGCGCACGCGGAACACTACGCGCGCCTCCTTCTCGGGTCCTGATGTTGGGGGGCGACGGATGTCCCCGAATCCGTCGCCCCTGGACCCATTTAGGGGGGCCGGAAGAGGGCGTTGTCCGCCCTCCTCCGACGCCCGGTGCGTCTGCTGCGGGCCGGGTCGAGAGTCGAGATCTCTCTCTCCCTTTCCGCAGCCTCCTTCTGCGAGATGACCGTTTCGCAAAAGGAGACCACCGCGTCCCAGGACTCTGCGCCGCCGACCATCGCGTTCACGACGGCCGGCAGCGACAGGTCGTTGCCTACTTCGGTGATGAGGGCACGGCGCGGCTCCTCCCAAGCGGCACACTCTGCCAGCGTGTGCCACGCCGTGTCCTCCCGGCAGTCGACGCAGTGGTGACACCGGGCGTCCGGCTCCCTGTTTATGAGACACAGGTACTTCCCGAAGCAACCATGCCCCGAGAGCACCTGCGTCGCCCGAAACGTCAGGGAGCCGTGCCTTATCCTGAGCCAGCGGTCGAGCACTGGCCGGATCGCCTCGATGGTGCTGAGGCCGGCGGTAAGCGGGGTAAAAGCCTCCTCCAACTGTCTCCATCTTGTTCTATCTCTAGCTAGTCTGCTCCATGTTCTTCCTATTAAGCCTGCTATGTCATAGACATCCATTATCGCTAACTCTTTGTTAGCACACAAACTGTAAAAATGCCAACAAAAATTGTTCGGTAACATTTTAAGAATTGGGATGATGACAATTTTTTTATTTTTGTGTCCCATACCTAACTACCTAAGATGGTGAAATAGAGTAGTTCATACCTAACTATTAAATAGTCCTGTTGACATGAGACACTATGAAACAACAGCAACTCAAACCCAAAGCATTTATTTCAATTGAACCATTCACAGGCACTTTTAAATTGACAAGGAGTCGGTCATTCCAAAGCGTAGTAGGTTCCTAAGGAAAAGATCGGGCAAGTGCTATGGACAACTTAATCTATGATTTTTCTCAAATCGTCTGCCTCGTTGGTCTGATGGTCGCAAGAGCTACTGCTGAGCATGAGGTCCTGGGTTCGATTCCCATGTCGGGCAAAGTGTTGTGTTTTTCTATCTAGAATTTCTCAGTAGCAGCCCGGAGTCTGGATTTGTGCCCGGTTGATGGCAATAGGCTCGCCCCCTATTACATGGGACTTAAGCATAACTGGCGAAATGTGGGTGTACTATATGTACACCTCTGCCTAACCCTTCTGGGATTACAGTCGTGATGTTATGTAGGATGTATGTATCTCAAAAATGGAGGTCAACTGTTGGATGCAAAACTATTATAAGTAACTTACTTACATTTATATATAGTTACCAAACATAACTTCATCGAGTCGTCATTTTCCAAATGTGACTCATCGCACGACACGCCATCGAAACTAGTTTTTTTACTAATGAAGCAAGCAGAGTTTTGCGGTTAGACCAGTTCGCACGGACGTAATTAAATCGCGACGGGATTTTTTCGCACACTGAATTTTCAACTCTCTGTGTTGAACCGAGAATCCAACAGAGAACATCGCGAATTTATGCGTTTCCTATGTAGAAGCTACACGCTTTGAAAGTTTTTGGAGGGGATTATTCCCGTCTTTGTCGCGCGGTACGGTCAATGTATGGCGCTAGTATGAAATTACATAGTTGTGACGTCACTTATACGATAGTGCTGTCCTTGTTTTAAAACGTGAACGTTTTATAACATGCCAATTTTTTAAGTTTTGCACTTTTTCTAATATTGTTTGCACTATTTAGAAACATATATTATTTTGAATTAAAAATAATAAAAAAATTACATCATCCCTATTCTCGGTGCTAAGTAGTGCGTTTAAGATCCAGTCGCGAAAAAATCCCGCCGCGATATTTTTACGTCCGTGCGAACGTGGTCTTACTATGATAACATTATCACCAACATTAAACACAAACATGTTCGTGTCTCAAATCAATTTTATATGTTATTTTTTCCAGTGCGTATGTAAACTGTATGTTGTGCAGTAGTTAGCTAGGCCAGCACACTAATTGCGTAATACACAATCAATCGGAATCTAAATCGTTTTGAAAGACATTGCTAATCCATTGCTTCATAAGTTCGATAAAAAATCTGCTTAGCAATGTAAATAACGCAATGAATGTTGCTGAACTGGCAAAATCAAACAGATTAGTCGTAATCGTTTACGAAAATGTGTTATGCAATTAGGCTGCAGCTCAAGGTATACAAGTGTTGCTTATTAGTTATTACCTACTGACGTTCGGTCGACTGTATGTCGATTGTACTTCGGCCCTGTACAACACTTACGATAATTAATAACTAAACTTGCATTCAACTATCGACCGTCAAATTATTTCAAGCGAGGTTTTACAAAATCGATCGTTCGTGTGAATTGTGTTACTCGACTGAGAGATCAGCACCCTAATTGCGTAACACACAATAAATCGGAATCTGAATCGTTTTGAAACAGATTGCTAATCCATTGCTTTTTATGTTCGATAAAAACTCGGCTCAACAATGTAAATAACTCAATGAATGTTGTTGAACTGTCAAAATCAAACAGATTAGTCGTAATCGTTTATGAAAATGTGTTACGCAATTAGGGTGCTGAAGTCCAATTACCGTAATTGAAAACGTTCAAAATCTAGTCGCAGTCTCAACTTAGTGACAATCAAATGTTAAAAACTTGTCAAAAATGTATGAAAATTAGAGGTGTTTTTGACAGATTGAGACTGAAGTTAGAATGCGAACATTCATAAAAATACGAGAATTGTCCTCTGAAAACATGAAGTAAGTACATTCTTTATTCATTTATCTATTTTTCACGGGATAATGCAAGAAATTGGATTTAGCTTTGAGGACCTAACTTATAGGCCGAGACATTGAAAACAACTCAGGTCGAAACAAAAAACACCTTACTGATTTTTTGGGATGTTGTCAGGATAGATACCGATAGTGGTGAAAAACTAAGTTTGCAGTTTCGTGTACTCGGATTAACTTCGAAAATAAAACTTTAAAAGTTCGAAAATTTCGAGGTAGGTCTTTCGAAGTTGCAAACTTGGTTTTCACTTTATGGATAACAATAGTTTCAATAATTAGATTTAACAATAGTCCTAAAAACACCCGAAAAATCACAGTACAGTATTTTTATTTGCGATGTAACGCGAGTTTTGTGTCTACAGTGATTGTCCACACCGTCAACGGGGCCAGACGGATTGTATAGGTTTTCTTTTGACCATACATACTGATTTATAGGAGTTACACGAGAAAAGTAAGCCTCGCCTCGTGGATATAAGTTAGGTTTCTCCCATTATACTCTTTATATTATACTCTTTACCGTCAACACAAAAAAAAAGATTTAGTTATACACGACCTGCGTATTAGAATAAAGTTACGTAAGTATTACAGGGTGACTTGCATTTTGGCTTATTTCTCCCAGGACGTGATAGTGTGACCGAGTTGCAACAATTAAGCAGGGGTGCTCTATGGGGATAGAGCCTAGGCGAAAATTAATGAAAAAAATTTTTGAGAAAAAAGGGTTTTCTCGAATCCCATGAATTTTCACCTAGGCTTTATGGTGTGCAATTGTTGCAAATGGGTCACACTATTATCCTGGAAGGAATACGTAAAATTACAAGTCACTTTTAGCTAAATTCTCTCGAAAGCTCGAAAGTTCGACTGGCGCGTGGCGAAAATGGGAACTAACGCCGCCATCTTGGTTAGTTGGGTTTGTCAATATAATTTCTGTGACAATGGTGTCGATTCTCTTGTACACCGAACTAAACTATCATTAAAATTCCGTACTTTTGACTGAGAATCTTAAAGCTATTCTGCAAAAAAAACTAAATTTAAAAATAATGTTGACACAACTATATTCGAATTTGTCAATCGCGAGTCCACGTGTTTTTTTTTTTTCATTTGGCTTCGCAACGTGTTTGCCCTACCCCGTGAATTTTTATTAGAGCCGGATGGCTGCCTAGAGCAGCCTCGACGTGTTTTATAAGGAAGTTTTAACTTTTTGTATGGAAATTTGTGCCCGGTTGATGGCAATAGGCTCGCCCCCTATTACATGGGACTTAAACATAACTGGCGAAATGTGGGTGTACCGCATTTCGCCAGGTACACCTCTGCCTAACCCTTCTGGGATTACAGGCGTGATGTTATGTTATATGTTTATGTTAAGAGGCATTTGTGACAAGAGAATCGCCACTAATATTTCACAAATGTTTACCAACAACGCCCCTCTGACAATGTTACTCAGAAGCCAAAAGATATATATATAGTGCTCTATTTAACTAACTGACCTCTATCCTCTCGATGCGGCCAGTTTCGTTCTGACACAGACAATGACATGTTTGTTATTAGCCATAGATAATACACTATATAATATAAGATTATTAGCATTGTCAGTGCTTATCGTGACGTATGTTCGAGTTTTATTTTAACTAGTGAATTGAATAATCTGTGTAGAGAATAATTATATTCTTTGTTAATTTATGCCTTCCTGCTGGTTTCAAAGTTTATTGAAGTTGAGGATGCAGCATCCGAAGAATCGTTTTAATTTAGGTAAATATTTGAGGTACCTACTACTACGTAGGAAACTGGATAAATTTTCAGAAACTGTTCATGGGAATATACAACATACTGGATTCGGTTTGACGAAAGCTATTCAGAGCTAGCTAATTGCTCAGAGAGGACGATCTCGAGTAGAGACCGTGAATCGGCAAGCGTAAGGGGAATGCTCACTTGCTAGATTGACAAGACATACAAATGGACTGACTGATGCAAAAGGTGGAGAACGCCGCGTAGTGGCACAATTTGGGAGAGGCCTATTTCCAGCTGTGGACTGTGTGAGTAGATTGATGAAGAACAAGGAGCTAACTTAATTGAACGCAAAATGGAGAGGCATTCGTACAGTCGAGCAGTACAGTATACACAGAGAAGCACATTACATTAAATACAAATCCTCATCTCCAAAGGTGTGGAGAACGTATCCAATTCCAACCTTCCAATCAAAATATCTAATACTTTGATTACATTTAATGTACCTAACTAAGTAATGATAAAAAGATTGTTCTTACAATGGTTTTCTTATTACTTAGTTATGTTCCTACATTAATTATTAACCTTTTATCGCCTGTTATATTCCGATTTTCGATTTATGTCCTCACGCAGACACGCCAGTATGTCCTTTTGCACTACGTTTCGGCAGTTAACTTTAAGTCCCTTGTAATTTAACCTAAACCGAGCACAAATCCAAACTACGGGCAGCGAGAACTTCCCAATTGAAAACCTCAATAATACTGTGGCACCATCTATACCGCCACATGCGAACTACGCATCACACTGACGCATGACGTCACGCAAACTAGCGTAATTATACAATGTGAGTCTTCATAATGTGCATGTATTGAAATGAAGGAAATGTTATCGACGGAAAAAATGTATAAAAAATAAGTGCCTCTACCTGCTAAAGTATGTTACGTAGCCGAGTGCAAGTGCCTTTCTTTAACAGTAAGGTATTTTTACTTTTAAAACGCTGATACGGAGAACGATTGAATGTAATAAAAAAGGGTAGGTAATCAGTTTTTTTTGAGAAATTTTATATTTATTGTAAAAATCTATGAAAAAATATATCTGATTCTGTTCTTGTTGAAAAACACCATAATTCTCAATTGAAGGCGAGTTTTTTCGATCGTTTTTATTTTATGAGGACGCCCTGTTATTTCCTGTCATTACTGAACTGAGTTTTTATCATCGTGATAGATCGTTTAGTTTAAAAGTTATACCGATGATTTGTTTACACAGCGGTCACAGCAGCGAACAAGAACTGTAAAAATGCATTTTATTATGTACATATAAAAAAAAAAACCGTCGATGAAGTTAAGCTTTGTTTTCCTCATTTCGATACGCGTGCACATTATGAAGACTCAAATAGATAAAAACGTCCCGACATCAATCGTCGGGCAGTTGCCCACCAGACACGACACCATTCTGGTCGGAGGATCCTCCCTTTTCTAAGGATGAATGAATTTTACACCCTGTTCCTCATACCCCTAAAACACTTTATCAGACCGAAATAGAACGTAGACGAAACGACCCCACTCTGCAGCAATCGCTGCCATTTACTGACGATGTTACTTTACACTGCTCTCGATTTATATCTCGCTCTATAAGAGAGCAGTGGTGGCCCAGTGGTAACGGCCGCGACTTACGAGGTGTAGGTCGTAGGTTCGAACCCAGACAGGCGCTTTACTTTGTGTAAATTATTTCATCACCACTGCTCTCAAAACGGTGAAGGAAGACATCGTGAGGAAATCGGCATGTCTAAGAACCAAAAATTCGAAGACATGTGACATCTAACAACCCGCACAGGCCCGTGGTGGATTACGGCCCACTCCCTCTCACAGAGAGGAGGCCTGTGTCCCAGCAGTGGGAACATAATTGGCTGATTATGTGTTACTTTATAACTTCTCTTCTGTTCTACCCATCAAATAAAGTTAGGTTAACATAAAAAAGGGAAATAGGGCTCCGAACGGTTTTAATTATCAACTCTTAACAACTTATAATTACGCGTCGTAATCATAAAATACATAGTACCTACTCACTTCTGTTGCGTATTTAATCACAAGTTACGATTAGTGGATACAGGCTGTTTAATTGTATTATAAATTGGCTAAAATGGAGGTAGGTATGTGTAGGCTATCAGCACAACATATTGGATTAAGGGACGCCTACCAACTACGATCGTAGGCATTACCCAAAAGTATACGAGGTCAAATAACTTAGGCTGGCGGAATTTCAAGGCGTGATGGGGGCCGAATGCTGATTTCAAACTAATGATGAACAAAAAAAAAAAAGTTTCAAAACTCATAAAACAATACCATATTTAGATAGAATGTGTTAGATTTACTAAAAATGTAATTTTTTTGACCACTTCAAAAGAATAGATAGAGAACATCTTTTATTTGGTCTCAATCGTTACTGTTGAGTGTGAGTTCCTGGGTTCGAATCCCTAGGTCGGGCAACGTGTTATTGTTTTTTTTTTATCTGGAATTTATCAGTAGCAGCCCGGAATCTGGGCCGCATTCTGAATTGAGGTGTGTCTATTTGAGCGCGCTTACACCCGTTTCGAGTTAACGTGAGCGCGATAACAATGTCCCGTGAATCCTCATAGATGACGTGACATGCGCCATCTTGCTTTAATATAACTGTGAGCGATTTGTTGACAGCTCTCATTAATTAATTGATTAAAACAGTAATCGTGATAACTAAATCAAAACGCAAATTATCGATGTGAGTGCTGTCAGCGATTATGGCCCAACTCGGAATGCGGCCTGGATATGTGCCCGGTTGATGACAATAGGCTCGCCCCCTATTACATGGGACTTAAACATAAATGTGGGTCTACTATAGGTAGGTACACCTCTGCCCAACCCTTCGGGGAAACAAGGCGTGATGTTATGTTTTCTTTTATTAATTTTTGGGGTCAATGACCTATCTGGTAATAAATCATTAGATCAAAACGAAGATTTTTATAGTTAGTTATTTTACATATTACTTTTTCCACATCTTGGCCAACTGACGGCTCCCACAAACAGGCGCGACGCTACAGCACGAGACAAAGGCACACACAGGCTCGTCGCGCGACATGCGGTACCTTTGTGTCGCGCTGTAGCGTCGCGCCAGTGTGCACGAACCTCTAAACCTTGATTTCACCAATGAAACGCGATCAGCACACAAACTACGTTTAAGAGCTGTCAGTGTCATTATTTTCTATGGAATATTGATCTGACAGCTTTTGAACGCCTTTTAGATGTGCTGAACGCGTTTAGTAACATTGGAGAAATCGGCACTATAATAACGTTTTCGGTCCGTTTAAGGATCTGAAATCTTCAAAGACCTTACCAAAATCTTCAGCCGAAAATGACAAAGATAACGTCTGGAGCCAAGGTTGTGTGTTGTTTTTTTATCTGAATAGAGTTTGATGATACGAGCTCGAGCGATAAACTAAATGTCAGGATGTCAATGGTGAGGGCCCATTATTGTTGTCGTCATCAACTTGATAATATAGTACCCGTCAAATAATTACTTCAACGAAAATAAGCTATCATTTGAGGAGCGCATGGTGCGCGGGCCACGTTTCCATCCTTAAAGGTCGGAAGCAAAAATATGGCGCCGTCTGCTAAGGTCACCCGACCTACGCAGACAGTGCCATTTCTTTTCAAGATTATTGACGTTTCCGGCTATCCTGTGCGTGTTGGTTTATGAGTTACTCTTTTAGCTACCTTCCAAAATCGTATTATTTTTTAATTTTCAGGAAATATGGAGAGCCTGTCATCAGGTCAGGGGATCCAGGTGGTGTCTCCGAGCGAGGACCACACATTCTTGCTGGACGAGGACGCTCTGCAGGAGCTGCTCCTGCGAGAAGATGTGAAGGACAGGCCTGTGGTGCTGGTGTCAGTGGCAGGGGCTTACCGAAAGGGGAAGTCTTTCCTGCTTGACTTCTTCTTACGGTACCTGGATCGGACGGTGAGTTGGTAACGTGAGGAGTAGACTGTGTCGATAGCGGGCGACAATTTTGAAGACGATGAATCACAATGTTCTTTAGAATTTTCATTAAAGCCAAGTTCGGAGATGAAAAGGGACTGCTTCCGCACCATCTTACACGAAACAATTGGAGCTACTTACTTTTGACCACCTCCTAAATCGGAATGTATTTCGACCTACAAAGTCTAGAAATTTAGATTTAAGGCACACTGTACTATGTAACATTTTTGTAAGCAGACTTTCGGAAGTAGCGAGTGTCTCCTTGGAAAACTACCAAAATATTAAACAAAAAATTCAAACTTGTTTTTCAGAGTGTTAACATCGTCCTATTCTTTATTTCAGTACAACAAAGGTGAAGGCGGGGGCGAGTGGCTGGGGAAAGAAAACGAATCTTTGAAAGGGTTCTCGTGGCGCGGCGGGTCAGACCGACACACCACCGGCATACACCTCTGGTCGCAGCCCTTCAAAGCTTCCCTGTCTAACGGGGAAAAGGTAATACTTAACAACAGTTAAACAAAATAGCTAGTATTAGCATATATGCGAGTCTTGCCTGAGACAAGCTACCCAGGTTTTCAGGTTGTTCCTGACTTTCCAGATTGCGAGGTTTTTAACTGAATGCACTATCTGAGCAAGAAAGATTGAAAGATACTTAAAGCTTCACTCACCATCACTAACAACAGCAATACCGTAGACAGATTGTGCGTAAAATGTTTCCACTTTTGACTTCCAAAATCCAAAACAGCCGCGGTGACTTCAAAAATCGACAACAACAAAACCTTTGATCCTTTGACTAAGCTTCTTAGGCCCTTGTATTGTGTTCTCGCGTCGCGTTCTGTGCCGCGTCTGTACATCCTTTTCCGATGTATTCATCTTAATCTTGTTGTGTTGTACGGCAGGTGGTGGTGCTGCTGATGGACACCCAGGGCACCTTCGACAGCAACTCCACAGTGAAGGACAACGCCACGGTGTTCGCGCTGTCCACCATGCTGTCTTCCGTGCAGATCTACAACCTCTCACAGAACATTGAGGAAGATGACTTGCAGCACTTACAGGTACAGAGGATACTTATATCTTTGTTTTGGATACTCAACAGTGTTGTGACTTACAGATGAGTTGGTTTAGTATCGTTACTTTACTCTTATATTTTATAATTTAAGTGACTAAACGAAAATAAGACGTATGAAAAGCAGTCTGTGGTAAAAAGGACCCTGCACCACTATTGATAGGCCAACGACTACGAGATAATTAGGAAGGAAATAAATTAAATAATATGTATAAACAAAAACAATCAATTATGAAGTCCACGTTAAGTAAAAGTGTCTTCGGGAGATGCATTGGCATTTATTATTTAAGATCATGGCTTTCAGAACTTACTTAAAATTCAAACAAACCAATGACATTATCTGTGTTCCAGCTTTTTATGGAGTATGGACGAGTGGCGAAGGACGAGATCGGAGGCAAGCCCTTCCAGCGGCTCCAGTTCCTCGTGAGGGACTGGTCTTACCCGTACGACCATCCTTATGGATCTGTGGGAGGCGAGCAGCTACTCAAAAAACGGCTTACGGTAACTTTTAATACGGTTATATTTAAGATAACGAGTTGCAAGTCCGTACTGGGGTGTAATTATGAACATTTTTAAGATTGGAATGATTAGTGACCCTTTAAACATACATTTATTAACGTTTTAGGCGACTTTGTGCAATTTATTTAAGCACCACTGCTCTAAAACTTGTGAAGGAAAACATTGTTAGAGAACGAGCATGTTCTAAAACCCAAAAATTTCGAAGGCGTACAGGGCCCGCGTGTTTTGTCCGGCGGACTACTGCCCGACGCGACGGTTGATGTCGGAAAGTTGTATAAAATGCTAGTCGTGCAGATAACTCTGCTTGCTTATGCAGACTTTTGCGTGACGTCAGTGTGATGCGTAATACGCATGTTGCGTTGTAGATACCGCCACAGTCCCAGCATTCAGGATCATTCTTGGCTGATTATGTTTGTATTTGTAAACTGATATAGAATATCCGTGTCTGTCGCCAGGTCCGCGAGGGGCAGCATGAGGAGTTGCAGCGGGTGCGTCAGGACATAGCGCGCTGCTTCGAGGATGTCACCTGCTTCTTGATGCCCTACCCCGGATCTAAAGTGTCCACTGATCCTGAATTCAGCGGGAAACTATCTGGTAAGGAACACATGTAGGTTGGCTCACCAGTACAAACCTAAAGAATGTTTACTGCTAAACATTCTTTGGTTAAAAGTTAATTTCTAAATGCCTGATGAAGGGCTCTATACACAAAATACAGACTTCATGATGACTTCATCATCAGTTGAGGTTGGTTGAACAGTTCACAAAATCCCAGAAAGTACCTGCCACAAGCAGGTGAAGCAGGGGCTATCATTGGTACCTTGTACCTTCAAAATTATATAGCTCAATTCTTCCAAGTCAAATCCGTTAGTGTCGTTTTGAACTATGTTTATAGGTCATTATATTTCAAAACGACACTATAGTTAACATAATGACTTGACTGTGTATTCAATTGACTGTCCTGAAATTGTTTCAATATTAAGGATGCGCACTAATCAGTTGGGACTGCGGCAGCGACCTCTTCTGCATATACCTTATGCAAGCACTAATTATCGACGTACCTAATGCATATTTTCTGAGAGATTTCATTAAAACTACGACTGTTTTAATGAAATCTCTTGCGAACACAGGCATTGATCTTTTCTGCACCAATGCAAGCACAGTTCAAGGTCTTAGTAAAACCATTTTTAGGGTTCCGTAGCCAAATGACAAAAAACGGAACCCTTATGGATTCGTCATGTCTGTCTGTCCGTCCGTATGTCCCAGCCACTTTTTTCCGAAACCACAAGAACTATACTGTTGAAACTTGGTAAGTAGATTTATTATGTGAACCGCATTAAGATTTTCACAAAAAAATAAAAAAACAAAAATAATTTTGGGGGTTCCCCATACTTAGAACTGAAACTCAATATCTTTTTTTCATCAAACTCATACCTACGTGTGGGTTATCTATGGATAGGTCTTCAAAAATTATATTGAGCTACTACCATTTTTTTTAAACTGAATAGTTTGCGCGAAAGACACTACCAAAGTAGTAAAATGTGTCCCCCCCACTGTAACTACTAAAATAAGTGAATGATAAAACTAAAAAAAAAATATATGATGTACATTACCATGCAAACTTCCACCGAAAATTGGTTTGAACGAGATCTAGTAAGTTGCGAGTTTTTTTTAGACGTCATAAATCGTAAACCGCAATTTATCTTTCATTCAATCAACTGAAATATAAAAAAACAAGAACTTTTATATTATGTTTTTTGCTGCTACGGAACCCTTCATGGGCGAGTCCGACTCGCACTTGGTCGCTTTTTTGTACAAGAAGCTCCTGCCGGCACTTTACCGTTTATTGCCCAAATTAATTTCGTATTAATTTCGCTCAAATGATTGAACTAAATCAACTGAGGAATCAACTTCATGGTAAATATGAGGGAGTATTTATTTTGTTGTTTTCTGTGGAGGCTTGTAATTAGCAATTTAGTTACTTATTATTTTTATTAAAATGTTATGAGTCTGTAAGCCATCCTAAAATAAAAATAAAAACAAATATTATTGAATTTTTGTTCACTTGATTGCATTTTGTTTATTATTATAACTTAGGGCGATAGTCTGATATCTTTTATCCATGAAATAAAATTGACGTCTGACAGTTCTATTATTGTATATATTGTGTAATCTATAAAGGTTTTGCTTATAAAACAGTTTAAAAAACCAGTTTTAAAGCAATTAAAACAGTTTGAGTCCCTTCCTCTAACGCGTTGCCTAGCAACATCATAGTACTATATTAACCACAGTCTAGTGCTCTCACAGATCGCTCGACATCACACAAATAAATGGAAAAACTGTCAAAAATTCAAAATTTATTCTCAGGATAAGACTTATTCTAGGTATAAAAGTTTGGTGAAATTCGCACTGAGTGTTATTTTTTATTATCTCGTGTTTATTTTTTATTTTTAATAAACCTAACCTGCTTAAATGTATGTTACATTTGTTGGGTAATAAATAAATGTCTCGCTAAGCCATTCTCGTCTTCCCTCCTTCCATTCCAGACATAGACGGAGAATTCAAGTCGTGTCTAAAGCAGCTGGTGCCGATGCTGCTGGCGCCTCATAACCTGGTGACGAAGAAGATCGGTGGACAAACGGTGAAGGCGCGCGACCTGCTCAACTACTTCAAGAGCTACGTCGACGTGTTCAACAGTGAGGAGCTGCCAAATCCTATGACTATACTGCAGGTACTACTTTATAAGTATAAAAACCAGCCACGAAGGGTTCCATACCATCTTACAATATTAAACACATTTTTTAAATACGTATGTATTTAACAGCCTGTTAAAATGATAAACCTCCTTTGACTTGTCGGGTAGAAATGGAGAATTTATAAAATCACGAACAGTTTTATTTTGACGTAATGAGGTGAAGATTAAAGTCTTTCACATAACTTTGAAGACTGACCTGACTTATCGTGACTTGTCTCTAATGTACCTATCAGTAATACCTAGTCCCCATTTATTTTCAGGCTACAGCCGAAGCCAACAACACATCGGCATCGTCAGAAGCCCGTAACGTGTACGAGACCCTGATGGAGGAGGTCTGCGGCGGCACGAAGCCCTACATGAACCAAGAGATGCTGGACGAAGAACACAAGAAGAACCTCAACAAGGCGCTGCACGCTTTCGAAAGTAAGAAGAAGATGGGAGGCGACGAGATGGCGGCTAAGTTTAAGGATCTTCTTGTTAAGGTAAGTCCTTTGTCCTAGATCTTTGTAGGTTTATGTCTGTAATTCCGCACGGTTTATAGCAAAAACAGGGAAATTAGAGAAAACTGCAGGTCTGTAACTTAAAAGGGGCCGTAACCTAGTTGAAATGAGATTTTTCTAATATTCTATTTATATTTTTGGTTGTTCACTTCTGTAACTTATTTTTGTTACTAAAATAAAAGCCACAGTCTGAACGTTCTGCTCGCTAAAAAAGATCGTGCTACTGCAGTGTGTTAAATATGGGGCTTCGTAATGTGATAGCTGGGACGCATTACGATTCTGGTTGGTTACATTTGTATGTATCGTGTCCTAGCGCGAAGCTTCATACCTATGTATAGAGGATTTATTTGATAATAACTTATTTCTTATTAATCCTTCAACTTCCAGGATTTAGAGGAGCTTTACCAGCAGCTGTCAGCGCACAACGAGGGCAAGAACGTACACAGCATGCTGAGCACGCCGCTGGTGTTCCTGGCGCTTCTGATCGTGGGCTACCTGCTGAGCGTGCTCGGCAGCACCTTCGGGGTGCAGACGGTGGTGGCGTTGGGGCAGGCCGTCACTTTAGCAGCTGCTGGCATGCTGGCTGTTTGGTTGTATACCAGGTAATTGTTGTTTTAAATTATTGTGGTACAATTGCTGTACGGAAATGTTGTTTGAGACCTCCCGCTACTTAACGTCATTTGATGTATTTGTATGCCTGTAGGTACCCATTTAACCCTAGTTTCCGAAAGTGGTCAAGCATCTAAATTACAATCAAAATGTACTAAGAGTAATTAATTCTATCAGCTGCTTTATAATAATAACTGTTTATTTTATTTCATGATCGATAGAAGGAATGAAGGAAGGCTTCTACTCAACAGTGGGACAGTATGGGCTAGTAATAATAATGATAATTTGTTTTCAAAACTGTGAGGGAGCCCGATATGGTTTTACGTTTTATTATTGTACAATATATTTTTATTATTACTTCACAGATGGACGGGCAGCGGGCGAGAGATCGGGATGCAGCTGGATGATATAGCCATTAAGATTAAATCCAGTCTGAGTTGTGTGAGTATCTCCCTTATTAAAAAGCCTATTACATATTATTTTAAGACGACGACACTCATTCTTAGGAATGCTACCTGCGAGTGCAGTGGGCCTAGACAAAGTAACATTGGTATAATTCAAGTAGCGCTAGTACAAAAGCCAAAATAATAAGAGAATAAAAAAAGGCCATAACGTGGTATCATGGCTAAGCGACTGTAGATATAGAATCGCTTCGAAGCGAATGCCACGTGTCTAGGTTCTCCGATCTTCATACAAAGGTATATTATTATGAAGTTAAAAAATCAAGATGATATCGATTCAAAGTAAATACCTATAAGTTCTAACACTTCTAAACTTGATAGAGAGCACACATTTATACGTAGAAACATACAGTATACAATATTGATTTCATACGGGAATTCCAAAACGCCCCCAAGATACAAGCAAAATGCTTTACCTTTGCATCATATTAACCATTATTACTCTTATTTGTCTTCTTTGTACGTCCGTGTGAAGGTGGTCTTAGAATGTGTCGGTTCGTAAGTTCTATTGGGTATTGCCATTAGGAAATTCTTAGTAGCAACTCCCTGTCTGAATGTATGTTCGAATAAGGGAATTAAGTTAGCATTATAACTCATCTTCGGGACGTGCCTACACCTTCGGAAAATTCCGGCTAAATATTGTTATTTTCTATTTATACCTTTTTCCAGGTCATGCCACCCAAGCCCAGCCATCTCGCAAGTAGTTACGAGTACAGCAACGCAACCACAACACAAACTGAGAAGAAGGACAGATAATGTTACCTGTGTCATGAAATGCTGGGCGGTTGGCGATGGCACATTTGCAATACGATAGTTGCCATAACCAAATAACGGGTGTAAAAAGACCCATAACGTAGCTGACAGTCGCTTAAAGTCCCCGTCATTGTGTGTTTTTTTTTGTACTGGAAACCTTCTGGAAACTGAGATATTGAAGGTCAAATTTCCAACTTTTTTTTAAACCTGTTTTCAACAAAATGTGATAAATTAACTTTAAATACCACCCACACTCCTGCTCAATGTTACCTTGATTGATGTACAGATTGCGTAGACACGCATACGGGTAGGTACGTGATGGGTCTTGTTACACCCTGTCTAACCCGTAAATTGTGTAGTAATAAAGCTACAGCAATTCAATTAATTGAAAAGTCAATAAAGTTGAAAATATGTAACTGCCACCTAAACAAATCGCAAGACAAAACAAGATGGCGGGAACGGTTCCGATTTTGGCCACGCGCCTAAAGATACATATATAGTAGTACCGTTGTATGTTAATAAAACATAGACAAATAGACCTTTTTGTTTAATAACTTGCAACTCAAGTGACATTCAACCTTAGGGGGATAGTAGACTACGAGGTCGACTGTACCTACAGCATGCGGCCGCTAATAGGCCACCTCTAAGTTCGTCTTTGCTGACCTTCGTCAATACTTGTGTGTGTCAGACTGTTTGTAAAGATCTACTACGAATAACTGTCAGACGTCAATTGTATTATATTCCACGCATAGGATATATCTGACGTTGGAAAAATTTACGTGTAAATAATTTGGGAGAGTGCCAAAGTGAAATGGATTTATAATACAAAGTGAAGACACATGTGTTTAAAATGTTGTAATTTTGGATGTCGCTCGAGTAGAAAACGATGCATGTCGGTTTGTTTGCTTGTCTTCTGTTGTTCAAAGTACCTACCGACCAAATCGATGATATAATTAATTCCTAATGTAAATAAATAATACATAATATCGGGAGTAAAGCAACAAAGTAGAGCTTCAATGTTTCGACAGTTTAAGATACCTAGTCCTTGTTTCCCATTTATGTTATTTCCACTCAAACAAATATAAACCTTAAGCAGGTGTTTATTAAGTTGAATTAAGACTGTTGGTGTTAACGTTGTTTTTCTAAAAACACATTGTTTACATGTTTGGAAACTAAATCGTGGATGCAGATTACCTACGACACTGATTTTATTTAAAAAAATCAAATGCATAGGAGTAAATATATATAAGTAAATATATAACTGTATACGGTGTATTTTTGGCTGCTTTCCGAATTGGGATATAATCGATTTGAGCGGCCTTACGTCCGTACCGAATTAGCGTGAGCGCGATAACGATGTCCATGAATCGTCATAGATGACGTCATGACCTGCGCCATCTTGCGATAACGCCGACCATGCCCTTTAATACTATAGCTGTGAGCGAATTTTTGACAGCTCTCAGCTGTCATAATCGTGATATCTAAATCGGAACGCAAATTATCGATGTGAGCGCTGTCATCGATTATGGTCTAACTCGGAATGCGGCCTTTGTTAAGGGTCCGTAAGGGTAGTTTCCTATCCATGTCTTTTTGCCATTCGTTCCGGTTTCATAAACCGATCAAAAAGAGATGGGACCAACTGAGGTCAGACTACTAGAAAATTTGGAAATCGCAAAAATCTATATATCTATATATTTTGTAGGAAATGAGACCCTTACTGCCCCGCCTCAAAAATTCTCCCTGAATTCCCAGAAAGATGTTAGGTACATCTATAGAGGAATACAGGGATTTTTTTATAAGATAATATTTAAATGTCTGTTAATACCTACTAATGATACGGTTGACCTGAGCGCGGATTTGGTTTTATATTTTTAAGTAAAATACTAATTTTATACCGTTCGATGATTCGTTTTATTTAAATCTTTCCCGAGGACATACAGATGGTATACAGACTCGGCCAAACACCTCGATAAGTTGGTTTACGGTGCCATGTTTTGCTTGTAGGTAATTAGAATCAGAATGCCGTTGCGAGCGGTCACATTATGATAAACCAGTGATCATCTTGCCCAAAAAATAATTCATTACTTACATAATCCGATTCGCCATGAAATTTGGCACATATGGGGGCAGCCAGAAACAATACCACCTGCTACGAACTACATACTCTACAAGCTACGGTTTCTTATAAAAGCGATGACCGCACTTAAAGGCTGCAGTGACCCAAAGAGTACTATAATTAGACGGGTAAAGAGTGCCATCTTAGGTCATTTTTATGCCAATAAGCGCAGTGGCGCCGTCTACAATTTGTGCCCGAACTAATACAGGTTTTTTTTTTATCCACGTTTTTGTAGTTGTAGGTACGGTGCAACAGTTTATCAAAGGTAACAAAACCATTTTAAGCAGAACTGGCTTTGTATCATAGGTTTTACAGAAGACAGGATCTACTTTTACTAGTTTTGTTACCATTGATATGCCGTTGATATATCATGTAGGCTTGTCTCTAAGAGAAATGATGTGAAATGAAACAAGTCAAATGTTTATGTCATTTTTTATTTTTATTATGTTTATGCTTATCATAATACAATTTTGCAAAAACTTTTGTTTCGTCATCTCCATTATATGTTATTTTTCCTGTTAAAATACGATTAACGGATCGACACCAACTATGTAGTAAGACACTAACTGTTAAATTAAAGAAATAATCTTTTAATTTTTCTTTGTGCATACTACAGCTAAAAGGGGTATCCACTAAAACATCTGCAAACGAATTAATTGTTTTAAGTACATTTTGTTTCAGAACACTTTTTATTAAAAAAGATTCTGTCATATTTTGCAGGTCATGGAAATAATTTTGCAAGAGTTCATTTGGATAACTTAACCATTTTTTATTACCATATTCTTTTGCGTTTATGAAACTATTATTACTAATGTTTTCATTATTCTTATCTAAAAGGTCTTTTCTGCAATGTTTACATGATTTCGCAACATTTTTCAAACATTTAGTCAGGACCCAACCACATACATAATTTCTTTGACCAGCATCAGACTCTTTGCAGTAATCAATTAATACATTAGTAGTAAAATTAATGTTGTCTTCCTTGGGAACATCAGTCGCATCACATTTTTCTGTGACGTAAAACCTAAGAGTTTGTAGGCACTTGTTGGTGTCCTCTTCGCAATTTGCCCTTTTTGAATGAGGAGTACAATAATTATTTAATAGCAGTGCTTTATATGCCCCTTCAAATGATATTGTATTTGGGGCAATATTTCTGGCTCCATAGCTTCTGATATTCCCAAAAAAGTTTTCTACAGGGTCCTGATTAAAATTCCGTGATAATATTGCATCGTAACCATATTTATCAAACAACACCTTCCAAATTGCTTCCATGCCTTCGATAGTTTTAATTAAATTATTTACAGATGGTATAGTCGTTTCCACTAATCGTACTTTATTACCAGTAACCTTTTTCTGAACAAATTTCACAGTTTTCAATATTTCTTTCGATTTTAGCCATAATTGGTGGTGAGGTGAGTGCCTCCTAATCGGCCCTTTATACATTTTACCATTGGGTATTGAAAAACTAATAACATTTAATGTATCAAACAAATTGTCTAGTAATAATGTTATTTCTATTAATTGTTTACACTCTTTGGGCAAATCTCCTCTAGCTATTAAATGGTCTGTTACCACAGCGACACTGTGGCTGAAAATTTGGGTCGCGGATTTTACCCTCATTTTATTAATTTTTTCAGGGACAATGTGCTCTTCTGTTATTTTATTTAGTAGTCGAAGCTCCCCTTTGGATTTATCTGCAGCGTATACCTGCTGATAATAGTCCCATTTAACAATATTAACTTTATTATCAGAGGTGTACGCCATATCCTTAGTGAGTAAGTTATTTCTTATTCCTTTGATTAAATGGGGAGCATCGAACAACGGTATTATCTTCTGACCATTTACCCTGAAAAGATCATGGCGCTACTCTTTGCCTAGCCGCAAATAACTCGCCTTCGTGTCATTAATTAAATCCGTTATTGCCCCTACATTTACAGAACTCTGATCACATACAGTGTTTATAATAATTAAACCAGATTTTTGCACCTCTGATGCTACACATTTTATGAGTGTTTTCAGCTCTATTTTTTGTAAGGCATTGGTAAAATAATATGCTACTGGCTGTTTAAAATTGTGTTTTAAACCTTTCACCATGAAAACGAGAGCGTGGTCGGCAAATTTATTGTCTTTGGTTGTGGCAAAACCCTCAAATGCATCTTTCTGTTTATTATAAAATATTTGAGGTGTTACAGACATTTCGTCAAACATTAGACTGCACAAACGATCAGCAGCATCTTTTTCAAGTACTGTTTTCTTAATTTTATTGAATACAATAGGATTAATGCCAGGATGGAGTTTAATTTGACTTAGCAAACGTTTCATTGCCTTTGTTGAAGGTAGTGTAAAGTATTTATAAAGTAAAGAATAGGCTTTTGGACTTTTCTTATACATAGACAATGCAAGTATTTTTTCATCCATAGTAAACCGCCTACCTTTGGATTTTTTTGCCGATTGCAGTTGCATATGGACAAACAGCTGGGCCGTTGTTTTCAAATTTTTGACAACTTGCTGGAATGCAGTATCTTGGGCTAATTTAGCAGCATTTGCCAGTCTTGACTTGTAAGATAGCCCCCTCTTTCGCAGACGACATATCTCGGACCGAAGTTGTTTGATTTTTGAAGAAAGGGCTTTCACTTGTACACAACTATATGTAAGTGAACTCTTAGTACAACCTGAAAAAAGATAAGTATATTATTTCATATTAGGTAGGTAGGTACTATAATATTATATTTGAACTTGCTATAAGAAAGTAACATTTACCCATTCTAAATGTTTTACTTGAAGATTCGCTAGCCTTGCTGTAGCTGTGTTCCATCATTACTACAGATGCAGTGGCCGTGCCATGAATTGTGGCTGAAACATAGTAATGAATCTAATTAGTTATTTTTCTAAGATGAATTTATAACCTACTAGCTGTGCCCGCGGCTTCGCCTGCGTGGGTGTCGGAAATTAAAGGAGGAATTTAAGGAAGTCAATTTCTACCGAGACAAAAAGGAGCCTTTGTAAGCCGTTTCGGTGATTACCCGGAACAAACAGACAGGCAAAAACATGAACATTGATTTCTTGTTATAAGTACCGTGTATACTTTCATAATATGCATTTAGTGCAAAGCTGTTATTTTGACATAATAAACAGACACTTCAATTTCATTTATTTGTACAGATGTATAGATATCTAGGTACCTACCTACTAAAGTGATAAGTAGATATACTTGTTTTATGGTAATACTTTTCTCTAAAGAAATTACGTTTATATTTAAACTGAGTAATTATCAAATTTTTGATGCTGACTTCACCTGGACCAGAATAAAAGACTGGACCAAAATATCTTTATTCGCAAGTAATTTAGGCATAAAGTTTTTCTTATTTAACTTATCCATTTAAATTTTAAGGCATAATGTACAGTGGTTGACTGCAATAGGTTAAGTTTATTATTAGGTACTTAAAGAATTTACCTGGATTTGCATGATCGGAAGTGGAAGGTTGGCTATTGTTCATTTCAACATCAACTAAACTTGGCTCTGATATGAAACTGCCTGTCGATCCTGGAATTAAAAAAACACTTGATCATAAATTCATTTTTTTAATCATTCAAACATGACGATTAAAAAAATATTGAACAGATTTCATAATCAAGTTCCCTACTGTTAAACTTTTAAAATAAGAGTTGCTAAATAATCCCACTTTACAAATAAAATTTGGTTTATCTACTGTATAAATCTTCAAATATATATCAATTTACAAAGCATGAATATTTTATGACACATATATACTGCCCAGATATTATCATATTTATTGGGTTTTCTATCTAGAAGTTCTCAGTAGCAGCCCAGAGTCTGGATTTGTGTCAGGTTGATGGCAATAGGCTCGCCACCTATTTGAAGGGACTTTAACATAACTGGCGAAATGCGGGTGTACCATAGGTACCCCTCTGCCTAACCCTTCTGGGATTACAGGCGTGATGTTATGTTATGTCTTGTATGACAATTATCTCCTCGGGTGTCGTAATAAGGCTAAGGGCTCAAGAGTAACTACAACATGTCATGTTTACAATTCAACTTGCAAAGACTCTTTACTTCGTAGTAAGGGCGATTTATGTAACTACTTTAACTTCTAAAAAAAAATACATACACTTAGGTACTGTATGACATAGACTACAATATATTTATAAAATAAGTAGGTACCAATTAGCAGTTTCAGTATTCAGATTCTAAGTTTTAAAAAATTGTCATACTAACCATGTAAATGAAGTGATGGAACTGCTAATGCATTTAACCGGCTATTACGGTTTCGATCTCTCGTAGTAAAATGTATATCGCAAACCAACTTTGTTCGGTAATATGCATAATCAACTGCTGTTTGTAGTTTTCCACCAACAAGATTGACCCAAGCCTTAAGACGATCAGGGAACTTATCAGCATTTGGAAAACGATGCATTGGGACACCTGCAATTGGAAAGATAAAAGAGCTGTAGGCTATTTGAATAGTCTTTTAACATTTATTGATGTGCCTTCCTTGTAAGGTATGCAACCTGGGATATATGTATCATTGTTAACACCTGGCTAATAAAAGGGACACTCCAAGCGTGTAATGTATCAGCTGTGTACATCTAAAATGTATAGCTAACTTATCTGCTATTGGACCACTTGGACTTGTAGTGGTCAAAAAGATGCTTCACAAGAAGTACAAATTTTGTAATCATATTAAATTATTAAATCTGCGTCTTTACACTGCAGGAAGCTAACCCAATAAAGACTGATGTTACGAAAGGAATATGTACCATACCAGTCAAAAACTATTGTTATCTATGCCAAAAATTATTGTCTTGATCCATTCAAATTCATTTTTAGTCACGCGTATAATAAATATATATTAATGTAATTGTGGCTCATTTATCGGTGCTTGACGGGTAGTCATGAATTTATATTTGGTTCACTGAATATTGAGAGTTTCAGAAATGAAGTACTAACAATGTCCTGTTATGAAGCATCTATAGAACATTGCCGGTGATGTTAAAATGTTATAAAATTAAACTTACCACTGGTAGCACAGCCAAATGCACATAACCTAGGCATTTTCAATAGAAATGTTGATTTAGCACAACACAATAAAATTAATAGCGTCCTTTCGCGAAATTGTTAAAATCAATTCGACAAATATTACGGGCCGAAGTCACCACAGAAAGGCGGAGAAACTTAAAGCTCAAATCGACGCACTTTCTGGAAGATTTCACAGCCGAAACACAAACGAAAAATGGAAAAAACTACTAACATACGCTGACACAGAGAGTAGCTACCATTTTGAAATTTGAATTTCAAACAAATTGCTAAACTTTGTTTTGTCAGTTACCAGTTTAAAAAAAAAGGCTAGTACATAAAAAATTACATTTGTATTTCAATTTGTAAAAATACTGAAATAAGCTCAATTTTATTAGTGTAATGTAAAATAAATATTTTTAAGGTACATTATATTTTAAATGTATAAAACTTTTTTTTTCTCGAGTCGCGGTGCTAAAGGCCTCGTAGCCATGCCATAAACATAAAAAAAAACCAACGTTTAGGAACAACATGCAGATGGAGCCACCATCTTTTCATCCAAGTCAAATATATGGGACTGTCCCCCCCCTGCAGTGACCATAGATAATACACTATATAATATAAGAGCAGTGACCGCACTTAAAGGCCGCAGTGACGGTTGTCATAAAAATGAATACAGCGGCAAGGTTTTAAATCGCTAGATACTCGGGAGTATCTAGCGTCAAAAGATAGTCGCGTTTCCGTTTGGTTTTGACACCTCTGACACACAATGACGCAGTGACCTGACTTATTCCTTGTTAATATTTTAGGAAAATCATATATTTTTACAATGGATGTAAATATGTGAGCACCATGTGAGCACCACCACCACCAACCTATCACTTGATTGATTTATCAGTAATTATTATTTATCATTTTTTTTTTTTTTAAAAATACCAATAAAATTATGGTATTTTTATTCTTGGTGCATCGTCTTCACTTAGATAAATTATTATATCCCCCCCCCCCCCCTCGACCGTAGGAAGTATATAAAATACTAGCTGACCCCGCAAACGTTGTTTTGCTAATTTTTTTTTTTTGAAAAATAGATGTTGGCCGATTCTCAGACCTACCCGATATGCACACAAAATTTCATCAAAATCGGTCAAGCCGTTTCGGAGGAGTATGGCAACGAAAACTGTGACACGAGAATTTTATATATTAGATTTTAAAACATTTAAATGAGTAACAGTGGAGATTCTTGCCCCTTCTACGCCATACGAAACTACCTTTTGGAAGGGGTGCATGGAATCAGTTCTATTTTTAATGTTAATGTTGACGTTCGAAAGTACCTTTTCATGTGCCTATTTGAAATAAATGCTTTGATTTTGTCTTGGAAATGGAAACGCTTTATAGCGTCTCGGCTCAGTCTTCTTTAGGCAGCAGGGTTTGACTTGACGGTGTCCAAACTCTAGGAAAACACAGCAACTTTCATAGATAACGTTTCAGTGACGTCATTGACCGGTAAATTGCGGACGCTATGTGGGCGAGCGCCGCTCTTCTGGGAAACCATAGATAGAGACATACGGGCAAAATAGGATGGTATCTTTAAAATTACTTTCAAAACCAATCTACTTGGGGGGCAGACAATCAGCAGGAAAACAAACGCACATTTTTAGTCAACTTTATTGTATTAAAACAAATATTTACATGAAACTCCTCCCGCGGTCGCAAACATAATATAACTCATCACAACCGCCATAGGTACATTGAAGACATACCATACGTAAGGATACAACTAAATAAACTATCAACTCCTCAACGAATTATTTATTATCCCATGCCAAATAAACGGAAACAACATTCATTTTCAATGAATTTCGATTGGCACATGCTATATAATTATTTACTTATAAAAATTCACGATATGTTACTATTTTTCTATAAAACGTTTATTTACAGTTTGTTATTGATAACCAAGTTGGAGTGTCTGTAAGTTAGCAATTGTGGGGTCGACAGTTGTGGTCTCGAGAGTGCAGACGAATCATTTCGTGAGATTCAAGTACAAATGTTTGTTGGATACAGAGAGTCGGGCGGCAGTCACTTGTTTATATTTATTTATTGCTAACTTACTCTAGACACTAGTTACTATACAGAAGGGAGGCACACTGAACTAGAAAGATACTGTTGTCATAAGTATGAAGCTCGTTTGCACCTTGATTGGCGAAGTCAAGTGGGCTTCGCAGGCTTTAGAAAAATAATCGTACGTTAATATTATCATAACGACAACACAAATCAAAGTTTAATCGCGCCTGCAGTCTCATTGTCAACGAAACAAGGTCGATAATAGTGTGCCTGTCCCAATTACATAAAACCATGAAACATCCCTAATTTTGAGCATAATCGACTAAAATTTTGAACACACGAAGACTTATTTATAGGGAAAAAAATATGCAAAAATAACACAATAAAAGATTTAGCCAACATGATTCACGACTATAAATTAATTTCCGATTCCAGATTTATAACAAAAATAAAAGTTTTAATGACAGGATTAAGTACATGATTCTTTTTACAGTGCAAGGCAACAAGTGTTAAAATACGTTTCAAGACTAAAGTGAGAAAATAAAACCTGCTTTGTGCATCTATTAAATCTATAATTACACAAAATTATTACTCTTTTACATTAACTATTCAATTTGTTATTTTATCTTATTGCTTTATTTAACCTATACCATATTTGTAAATAGTAAAAACGGTATGAATGTACCGCGCGCAGTGCATCGCGGCGCGCAGCACACAGGACTGCTGACCGCGGTGCAGCGGCGTGGTTGGACCTTGTCGTGTAGAATAAATGCAAAATTTATCATATTTTGCGTATTTCTTCATTATTCGTAGATTTATCACATGTTTATGTGGCAATCCTAGTTTAAGTTGGTTTTTCAATCGTCAGATAACTTTTATCAAAAGGATAAAAATGGCGGTTTGAAATATTTCATATACAAAAGCTAAGTCAAACAGTCTTAAATATTTCTCGGATAAAAGTTATGTGATGATTGGAAAATCAGTTGTGACATTTTGATGCCCTAACAGTTACCATTTGATCCGGGGATTATTGCCAGTCACATGAATTATAATAACATCGCATATAACGTAAAATAATGTTGAAACAAATATCTCACAATTCACAAACATCGACGTTCTTCGAAAAAATAATTAAAAGTAACGATCCTCATGATTTCGAATAACGATAGAAAACAATAGTTTAAAATTTTTACAAAAATTGAGCGTAAGATTTAATAACATTTTTATAATCGGTTGAAGGACACTAAATGAGTTTGGGAGCATTTAGTGTCCCACAAAGTGTTAATACAACATAGATATATATCGTTATTTAAAACCATGACAACAAGGCAATCGATTCTTTAAGTAATTATTTGAGTAAATCATCGGGACAGATCGGGATGAAATAAGATAATTGCGATACAATACACAATCCTGTGAAATTGAAAGCCAACATTTGAACGTGTCACACTTAGGCAGAGTTAAAAATTGAATGGTTTGTACATGGAGTAACAAGGCAGTCACTCTATGTACAATACTGGTAATCAGCTGCATCCGCCTTCCCCCAACTCGGTTGGGGAAAGGCTGATAGAAAGATGATTGATCTAGGGACTTATGAATGCCACGCGTTAACGAGGTTCCATTACAATATAGTACCAGTAAACCAAACAGAGCATCTACAAATACAAAAATAATTTAACTTTCTACCCAAAAATATCCTATTCCATCCTTCTCGCGACATGTGAGTCTTCGCTAGTCAACACATAACTTGTTACCGCGTGTTTACGCTAAGGTATACAACATGTTGTGTCCACTGTTTTCATGTTTCGTTTACACCTAAAACAAGTTGTAAAGACAAGTAGACAACTTGTCAAAAATGTGAACAAAATAGTTACCAAGTCCGTAACATGTCTGAAACAACGTCAACGTCACATATGATACGTGTTTTAAACACATGTTTTTGTCAAGTCTTTTACAAGACTTGTTGAAAACAAGAATCACAACTTGTATAAGTAGATGTAAACGCGGGGTTAGGTTACAACAGCGTTTAACTTAGTTCCCTTAAACCATATTCACAATACCAGGTCACGTTAATGGCCTAATGTCTAAATGAAAAATGTTTGTGAGCACATTTTTCGATCATACGTGACTAGTCCGACTGGATAAAGAAATGTTCTGTACATTTCTTTGGCACTTCTTACTGGCTCTCGATGTACAAGCAGGGTTACACTTCGAATTTGTCCGGACAAGTTCGGAGTTTTGGACTCTCGTCCGGACTTTTCATCTGTCCAGATTTTTAGAAGGTAAATGAAACTTGAAAACCTAAGTGGGCTGGTATCTTTTACAAATTTCCAGCTTTGTATCATGCTTTTTTAAATTCCAAAATGACCGTCTGTTATTTCGAGGCTAGGTGCGACGCGACATCTTGGGGTCCGGGGTTGTCAGCAGTGAAAATAACCAGAATAAAATATTTGTACAGTAAACTGCTTCCTCGGTAACAATTTGCCACTGACAACGCCATTATTACACAGCAGTTAGAGTGAGAGTACTTGAATCCGATTAAGAATTACAGTTTGCACGGTTCAAATGACATTTACTGATAGATAGATTTACTAGTTATTGTAGTTAAGTAGGCAACGAGCCACAGCGTCGCGTACGTCTCCGCAACCTAAGGCAATACTCATCTAAACACCAACTCGCGAACAGGTCTCGCTGCACCCAGTCGGACTCACAACAGCCGGCCTATTCTGTCTAAATCTCATCGTTAGAACTTAGCTGAGTGAGTTCTCATTCCACCTAAAGCTACGGATTGAAACTCTTCACAGCTCACTTCACTAGTTTTCACGGTGAGATTTTTACAGAATAGCACCTGCGGTCCGAAACACAAAATTAAGGCTAATTAAAATAGTATCTACATTCCACCGTCTCACGCTGGTACGCGCTCAGGCGCCGGGCGGCGCGGCCACGACCACGACCACGACCACGACCACGACCACGACCTGGGCGCGGGCGCCGCCTTCACAACAGCTTGTGCTTACCGTTGGCGGCGGCCGAGGGCGGGCCCAGGGCTCGCTCCGCCGCCACGCTGGCCGCGTGCTCCATGCCCTTCTCGATGCACGTCTGGTACATCGGCTTCATTAGCTGTGGAGTGATAAAGGACTCATTGATTCGGATGTAGCATTTCACGAATTATTCCAATTTATACGATACAAGCCCGGCTCCGTGGCAGAAGTTACGATCGAAACGAAACCATGGGGTTTCCCATTGGCAGAAGTTACGATCTTCCATACACATTTCATCCTATTTCTAACCCTTTTAGGCAGTGGCGTTCCTTTTACGAAAGCCGAAAAGCTCGCCTAACAATCTTACGTGAGCCTATCAAAAAATAAAACACATTTTAACTTGTAAACAATTCAACTCAATCAAGATGCAATCATTGAAAAGGATAATAACATTATACGAGGGCTGCACTAAAAGTATCGAGAATGGAATATTTCCACTGTTCCTGTCATATTAAAATCTTTTTAATTGAAAACTCCTTGGTTTTAAAAATCGAATATCTATTATTTAATCAATCAATCAATGTATGGAAAGTGGGCATGATTCTTTCATCCAAATCCGTTCAGTAATTTTTGCGTGAAAGAGTAACAAACATCCATACATACTCACAAACTTTCGCATTTATAATATATGGGGATATTAATAACATCGTTAATAATGTGTAGATAGAAATCTATCAATTGGGATGAAGACTCATATTAAAAATGTTCATAAAAATAATGTTATCTCAAAGAACGCATAGTAAAAATGCGATAATCGAAAAAATCTGTTAAATCGGTGTAAACTTGAAGACACACTTTAAAAGTTTTTGGAGGGGATTATTGCCGTCCTTGTCGCGCGGTAATGACAATGTACGGCGCTAGTATGAAGTTAAACGGTCGTGACGTCACTTCTACGATAGTGCTGTCCTTGTCTAACAATCATCTTAAAACGTTTATAACGATGCAATTTTTTAAGCTTTTTCACTTTTTGTAATATAGTTTGCGCTATTTAGAAACAAACAATTTTTTTAGATAAAATAAAAAATATTGTCATCATCCCAATTATTTGTGCGCAATCTAGTGGCCGGATTGAAATATTCGACTGTTGCGAGTGAGTGAACTGTTGTACCAATAATGTTAATAGATGGCTCTTATGTCATGCCTGTATTCCCATTTTAATAGCTAATGCAATTACTTACAATATTGAAATACGAATATTTGTAACTACTGAAACGGCTCAGTCGCTAGGCACAGCTTTGCCAGGCGTGAGGCGATCCGGAAGGTAGTTTCTTATTTAAATAATTATGTCGGCTTGCCTTAATTTTGACCCCTAGGCACGCCACTGCTTTTAGGGGATGAATTTTCAAAAATCCTGCCACAGTGCTAACTTTTGTTATATGAACTGTTGTGTAAAATATCATGTTTCAATGTTCTCCTTCCGTGTGTTAACTTTCAACCATTTATTGTAGAAACAAATACAATATAAAAGAAGTAGAAACTCACATTCTCCCACAGCGCATTGGCGACTTCATCTATTGTGACGCCGATCTCGCGCATCTCTCCGCTATACCTGCAACCAAAGAATGTTTGTAAGCAATGGCTATTAGCTATACTACTTATATACAGATTTGAATTGAGCGAAGTCAGGACGAACACCAACCAAAACAATAATTCAAAGACATGTGATATCTACCAACCCGCACTGGGCCCAAGAGGTGGATTACAGCCCACTCCCCTCAGAGAGAGGAGGACTGTAACCCAGCAGTGGGAAGCTTATGCGGGGCGAAACTAAATATAGACATTAATCCGGTAATGTGACCACAAGAACTATTTAGGGTGTATCTATTCATACACGAAATATTTGAAGAGGGACATCTTACAGAACGCATAGCAACGAAATTTTTTTTAATCTAAGCATCTAATTAAAAAAGTTTAATAATTTAATATTACTTGACACACTTACTAATTACTGGCTCTTTCTTATTTTGTAACATCCATTACGCTAGTTTCTACGTAAATACTACGTAAAAACTAGTTTAATTGAGGCGGGCGAATGATCAAAAAAGTACCTGAACCCCAGCCGCGCAAGTATCTAGCTTCAGTTGCCTCGCCCCCCGCCAGCGGCGCGGCCCCGCGATTTTTAGTCCCGCGCAAACCGCCTGTTGCACTGCACGTGGCTTAACTAACGTGGTACGCATCGGGCTTCGCGTAAGAAACACAACTATGCTGAACTATAGGTATTCCAACCAGGAGTGCCAGAACCTGGTGGACTGCTACAATGAGGGTGGACGTATTTTGCCCACAACACAAGCCCTCTTCTTGGAGCGATTTGGGAGAAGACCATCACTGCAGACCATCCTAGGAGCTGTACAGTGGCAACGGGACTACGGGGTCTACATGCCCCCAGCTGCAGACGGAGGCAGGCCTGATCCTACGCCGTTGGACTTCCATGTGTGGGGTAGGGCTAAAGACCTGGTTTAAGGTAATGACGGCCATACCATTTCTAGTGCGGAACAATCAAAAATGCGAATTGAGAACGCTTGAGAACGCAGTGATGGTTAGACATAGAGACACATTATTAAAAGTTCAAGGACACATTGTTAAACGTGCAGCCGTCTGCGTCCAACAGCAGGGCGAATATGTACAACAATTGGTGTAAATAAAACGACTATACTACTAACTAATAACTACAGGTATGTACATTTTAAATTATTGTAAATAAGTTGATTCTAAATATTAAACACGCCTATGTAATTATTGTTACAATAATTCTTAGAAGGTACTTGCAAACCGTATGCAGTGGGATAACTGGTTATTTTCGAATGTCCACATCTGCCAATCTGGACGATTTTTGATAAAGTAAATTCGCGCTATGCACTTCTTACAGTTTAGATCTGTATAAATAGGTAGATACACACCTTATCCATCAGCTAACAATTAGGACTCGACGCACAGTTCCACAGATGTCATTACCATAAGCGAATTCGAGTTGCGTCACCTGTTTATTAGTACAACTAGTTTACATTATCTAGGAGATGTGTAACTGTGTAACGAGGGATTTTAATAATGTGCCTGTGTGTGTGCTTGCATATCTGTACGTACATGGTAGTAAGGCAGATAACGAACAGCTGAAGTCGACACGACGCACTTGTAACCTCACAGAGGTAATTAGATTATGCGAATTGGAGTTGTTGTGTATTTACTTAGTTTACAGATGTGTAGGTACTACATAATGATTTGTTTTAATCGCATCTTTTCGTAAAAAAAAAATAAAAATTGAAACGAGTCGATACTCGCTCGTAAAAGTTGTAACCTCACAGAGGTCATTATCTTATGCGAATTCTAGTTTCACTGATCAGCTGCTTATTCGGATGTAAGTACCTAGTTTACAGATATTGTGTAGGTCCTGATTTCGTAAAACTTCAAGGAGGGAATTCGATAATGTACCTACTTAGGTTTATATCGTTTTGTATTTTAAATTCACATTTATTTTTAGTGTAAGCGATAACTGTGTTATTAAAATAAGACTAGATCGAGTTACGTAGTAGTCGGATGGGCACCGCGCCCGCGCCGCGTCTGGCGGGTCATACATAGAATGGGCCGTAAAGGTTTTATGCAAAATATCTCAAACAGTTTTAAAATTATGATAATTACGTTAAATAAAAAAACATTTAGATAAAAAATTCTTTTTCGTTTCTATGGCTTCTGTTCGACCTCTAGATGTCCCACTTCAAATATTTCGTGTATGAATAGATACACCTTATATATGCCCTGTTTGCGATAGTGCAAAAAATTAAAAGGTGAGTTTTATAATTAGTAGTTCAATCAAAGCCTACAATAATGGTATTTCATAGGTTTTTGGTTAGCCGCCATAGGCGAGAGAAAAATTGAATGTAATAGTGTCAAACAAAGAAATTCACGTTGCGCCGCGCTAGTCGGTAGTCGTGCGGTCTGGCGTGGCTTCCGGTGACTGGTCGGAGATTCCACACCTTCTTTATTTTCAATTATCGATTGGTCAAGCGGAGGTGTCGACTCCATAAAAAAAAAACTAAATTGTTTCTTCGGGAGCACAGGACTGGTCGTTACAGCGATGCTTGGGAGAAGCCTATGTCCAGCAGTGTTTATTTTTCATCTGCGTGACGATAATGGGAGACCACTAGATACCTGATGTACGCCCACAGCACCAGCGTGAGCAGCGCCACGCCCATGGCCAGGTTGCAGAGGTTGGCGAGCGGGTACAGGCCCACGAGCCCGAACACGCCGCTGAGCACGTAGAACACGAGCGCCAGCGCGAAGAACACGGACGGCGTGCGCGCCGCCTTGAAGATGTTCTTGGACTCGTTCTGTGCGCGGAACTGGTTGAATTGTTCGTCTAAATCCTGAAGAAAAAAATATGATAAAGTCACCCCATATTAAAATACTTTTACATAATGATTTACTCCGACTTATTTCCCAACTATATTTAGTGAGGTCGGCTTCCAGTGTAACCGGCTGCAATACTAGTGCAACAAGCTCTAAACAAAATGATTAACGAATGAATTGAAGTTAACAGCTTCATTTATGTTTTTTGTTGAAAATTGAGTGTGAATAGATAAATCAGCATTATTCAAGTTAGTTTTGGTTTTTACTTACTTCAGCAAAAATTCTGGCGTTTATCGCTTTCTAATGATTGTTAATTTCATAATGGTTACCTATGCTGCCATCTATGGTTTTTTTTTTCAAGACTAGTTATAAATTGTCCGAGTTGAGACCCCATGCTACCCGTAACAAAAATCAAAAATCTAAAAATGGCAGCTGGGACTAACTGCTTAACGTGCTCTCCGAGTCACGGAGTGGCCTAGGTATGTAAGGGATGGCCGCCCACCCACGAACCGTCCGCGGCAAGCATACCTTAGCCTTTGATCGGCCCGTGTGCTTGTTATCATTGACCCACAGTGTGATATTATGTTGAATCTTATTGTATTTCATATCGAGCAGGTGTTCGCAACTCTACGTCTTACGCAAAACACGCGCTTTCATGAATGCCCTAAAAGCAAACATACCAGTAATAATTGATTATAGTAGCTCTGCGAGAACTCGTCGCCGCCCATCTTGCGCTTGCTGTGGAAGGCGTGCAGCGCCTTGTCCTTGATGCGCGCGTGTTCGGTCTCCAGCAGCTGCGTCTGCAGGTAGGGCTTCGCCCCGCCGCACACCTCCTCCATCAGCTTCGTGTACAGCTCCTTCGCTTCCGCTACCGCTGTTAAGTTATTGGCTTCCGCTGTAGCCTGCAAATTGGATTGTTAGAGATTTGCAGTTCATTCCTAGAAATGTTGTTGCTCACTTTACCATGTAAGCTGTTCCTGTACCTATACTGAATTAACATCAGTCAGTTAACGATTATTTATCTTATCAGTGATTTAGCAGAGAGACTGGTGACTACAAAGAAAATGATGGATTATCTATGCTACTGATCATAGCCATTTTGGCTTTGTAACAGCCGCGATAACATCTACCGGCGGCTAGAGAATCACATTTACTTTTATGAATATTATTATAGAAAACGAATCAGTAGTCGATTCTGAACCAACTACTTTCCAATGAACGGCCAAACGGTCATATTATCAAGAAATCGTTATGTAGCTAAATATCCATACTAATATTATAAATTCGAAAGTAACTCTTGTCTGTATGTTACCTTTTCACGGATAAAGCACTGAATGGATTTAGATAAAATTTGGCAAGGAGATAAATGGCATCCTGGGGAAGAGCTATTGAGTGTCCCGGTAGCACGTTCCCGCGCGTGGGATACTTTCCGAGATCCACGCGTTTGAAGCCGTGGCTAGAAGCTATCAATAAAACTTACCACAAGCATACTCTTGGGCTCAGGCAGCTCATTCCCCTTGTAGATGTTCATGTACGATTTGAAGTACTGCAGGAGGTCCTTGGCGCGCACCTTCTGGCCGTTGATGAGCTTCGGCACCAGGTTCTGAGGAGCCAAAAGCATCGGCACCAGCTGCTGTAGAGAGCATTTAAACTCCATCTCGATGTCTGGGGATAAGAATAGGATTTGTTAAAGGTATGATGAGTTTTGGATGAAATTGGCAACATTTATATAAAAATTTTAGCAAGTACATAAGATGGTTATTTTTTTATGAGGACTCTTGCCTAACCAAGGTACCCATTTTATTTTCTATTTCATTAATACTGATCTGTGATTAGATTAGGATTTTAAATAAATATTAACAATAATGGATACACAGAAGGCACACTCTAAAGTTTAAAGTAAAAAGTTTGATTGCTAAAAAGAGCAATGTGTTATTTTTCTTATATAGAACTCTCTCTTTCAAAATCGACTTTTTGAACGTCAAAATTACATAAGACAGTCCCCCGGCACGCCCGTTCTGCACAACTTGCACGTTGCGACACTTCTTCTTCCCAGCTAAAGCACTAGGGCTTTAGCTGGGAAGAAGAAGTGGCGCAACATTCAGTTAGAAGAACTTGATTCTATACAATAGTCAGAAATTGACATTACGAAACGAAAACCATTAATTTACCAACAAAGCCATTGAAACTATACTCAAGCAGAAATAAATAATAAAAACGTATTTATGCATTAGTTTATATTTACATAATAACAAAACCATGGACAGCAAGACGACCAGTCACCATGAGCAGCACCCGTTCACGAGCATAACGCAAAGATCAGCCATCACCCCCCTCGCCATATTTGAGGGAAGGAGGCAACCCGATCCCAGACGCTACCGCAAGCAGTGACATCTACGGGAGCATGACGAACTTGCTGCCGGTTGCTCAGGCAAGAATAACATGATCAATTGTCGAGGTCGCTAGCTAACCACATATTGCAATACCACTCATTAAAACCAACAGTGTAATGGGTATATTATGTCAACAAACTTTTCTCTCTCAGAAACAAATAATGGTTCAAAGCCGTGTTCCGTGGCGTACCTTTAACTCTGCCATCGAAGTCCTGTGAGGTGGCGACGCGGATGCCGGGGTGCGGCATAAGGAAGCAAGCGATCTCGGAGAAGCACGATGTGATGTGCTTGCGCAGGGACTGCAGCTCCGGGTGTTGGTTACTTGATACCTGCAAGGGAGACAGAATTTGAGATTCAATCTTTCACATACAACACTTGGCTTCTGTGATCGTGATTTTCAAGCGGTTTGTGACACATCGCTTATAACTGGTGAGCAGAGAAACAAAGCTGGAGCAAATTGGATGCGAAATTGTGATTCACGAAACGAGTACAATCCGCGAGGCCTAAGCTGAGCTTTGCATTTGTGTGAGTGATTACCGATCTCACCAATGGGATCGCGCGAGGGACGCACAGCGCCTCAGACCGATTGCCAAGCAAAGGACACGTTGCTATGTGCACTCACACAAATGGAAAGCACAGCTCAGGCCTCGCGGACTGTAACATTATTGCTATTGTAATATTTTTATTACGTTCTATTTCCAAATAGATCAACTAATGGGGAAGGCGACTGTCAAAATGGCGCTGTCGTAGCTAGTTCCCAACACAAGCTAATACAAGGCGTGAGGTGGTTTATTTTTTATTTTTGCGAAAATGATGTGTTCTTATGTTCCTAACACATGAATGAATACGAAATATAATGAACAACCAAAATATCAAATTTGTTTTAGGCCGTAGGGACCTCTAGCTATGGTCACACCATCTACAATTAGCTTTGACTGACCTTCCCCTTAATAGACTTTTTTTTTAGTTTATGCTGTTATCAGACATTTAGCTTTTCGTTTATTTTCGTCTTTCATTCGGCACCTTTTACTCGAAGTGAAACATCAATGTTGGATTTCGGAACTTGCATAAAGAATAATCGGAAAATAAAATGAAAGAGTCAAGCGTAGCACGGAAGTAGGTACTTCGGTCAATTTTTGTTTGTTTTGACTGTACAGTGGAAATGTGACTGTAAATTACATAGTTTAAAAACGAATTGGGATAAAAATTACCAATAAAATAACAGAAATCGATTCAGTAAACGATTCTTAACAAACTATTTCCTTAAAGTGCATTAATTCAGGTACACATTGTATTATTTAGTTGGTGTTGTAAGAAGGAAACGTAAACAACACTCAAATCAGTGTGGTTCTTTCCTCAAAAGACCATTTCAGACACCAGTCTACAGAGTCCTCATATGATCTGACCATGTTTATTCTCGGATTTTTACACTTTGACATGACGTGAAAATTTACTTTGTAAAGTATTATAATATTTTAATTATTGTGAATGTGAAGGCAGTGTGGATTTGTTGTTTTTTTTTTATCTCAATCTATTTTTAATTTTTAAAATTAGTTTTAATCATGGTCTGGCAGTTTGAGCAATTTATGCGTCCTACCCAAATGTCCTTTCTTTGGTAATGTTCGTCGAATCGTTGAGCTCCATATGTGTTGTGTTGAGCTGCATGATTACTGACAAATGCGTGCACTGACTGGACAGGTCCACTCATTCTGTTTGGTTCTTTCCTCAAAAGACCATTTCAGACATCAATCCACATGGTCTTCACATGACCTGACCAAGATTATGTCTGGACTTTAAAAGAGACTGTGACCTCTGAGTTTGTTTTGGCGTTTCTTCTCAGAGTAGTCAGATAGGAAACGCCGATCTCATCTACTTTTAAAATAGTATTGACGTGTAAAAGTGTTTGTAAAAACCTACTTACAGAAATAAAATCATTTATCATTTATCATTTTATTTAAACCGTTCACTTGAGTGAGGTGAGTCTGATATCGGCATTACATTCTTACGCTAGCGGCTTGACCTTTTGTAGAGATACTCAAATAAAAGTCCGACAAACAGTCATACATGATGAGACCGAATCGTATGTACAACGCAACCTACCTGCTGGCACAGATATTATAATACTACGTACAGATACCCAATCCCATACAAAGAAATGACACCTCCCTAAGTCTGGCAATTGAGCTGGCAATTTTTCGTCATAAAAAGGTACAACAGATGGCAGCATCAGCGATTCACTAATTGCCAGAGACAGTAGTTTTACAACGCCATCTAGGAGTCGACCTACTTTTAAAACGTTTCGTGCCATCCTTTTAAAATAAAGTTTTATACTTCCGGTTTCAGGAAAACATGTTAATAGATTGATTTTATGTTTCTATGTAAAGAAATAGAATTAAAATAAGTTGTTTGATTTAAATTTGTGACTATAAAGGTTATTTTAAAGACAGAACAAATTGAGTAAAACACCATCTATTGCAAAGAGCTCTAAACAAAACGATTTAACAGATAACTACTTTTATCATTCTACGGGTTCGAATTGAAGGTAAAAGCTTATTTTATGTTTGTTTGTTGAAAAACGAGTGTGAATAGATAAATCAGCATTTAACAAGGAAGTCTTGATTTTTACTAATATTACTTTAGCCAAAATTCTGCCGTTTATCGCTTTCTAATGATTGTTAATTTCATAATGGTTACCTATGCTGCCATCTTTGACTTTTTTTGAAGACTAATTATAAAATGTTCTAGTTGAGACCCCATGCTGCTGGGTAGCTGATATCGACATTTTCAATACTAGTGTTGTTAAATTGAAGAAAATTTCATCTGATTCTTCGAGCGTACATAGTAGTAATTTTACTGTTCCATATGATTCATATACTACATGTGGAAACTTGTAATTGGCTAAATGTATTTTGTGTAAACTATCACTTACTGTTTAACTGTAATTTTTCCTAAAATAAATAAATAAACCACGGCCAGCCTTGTCACCACCTGACCTGATGTCGATTCTATAAAAATCTCAACGTGTAGACTTGCGTAGAGCGAACTGTCAGTGTCATCCTGTCCTGGTCAATCCCTAGCATCAGTGGCACTGACAGCTCACTCCACAGTCACTTCACCTAAGTTTTCACAGAATATCATTACTGTCTTGCCTGCCTTGACTGTTTAGTGATTTATTGAGTTTGTGCTGATTCAAGAGAAGCCAGTTTTCGTACCTTTAGTCGTCGCTGCAGTATGGCGCGGCCGCCTTCGGCGCCATAGGACGCCTCGTAGGGGAAGCTCCAGTCCCGCACGAGGAACTGCAGCCGCTGGAACGGCGTGCGGCCGCTGTCTTCTAGAGCCAGGCGGCCGTATTCCGTGAATAACTGGAACATCATTATTTCGAAAGATTAGTAAAGTAATTTCTATCCTACCCAATGAACTCAGCCATAGGCCTCGCCCCGGCTGCGCTACAACACCCTGTCCTCCGCCTTCAGCATCGTCAGTTGTAGCCACCTTCTTAAGGTTGCCGATACGCGTCTCCACTCCAGGACTCGTCTGCTCCACGACAACCGTCCTTCGACAACCATGGCCAGCCCACTGTCACTTCAGTTCGTTTACTCTGCAAGCTATGTCGTTAACTCTGGTCCTTTACCAGATAATTAAATTTCTGATGTTATCCTTCAAAGAAACTCCAGCCAGCAAAAAATGCAGCCATAGTGACCACTGCGCTGCCATTGACTATGCCGCGGAAGTGGCGAAGTTTTGGGCCCACACAATTGAATTCACGGCCGTGCCATTGAGACAACGAAGAAGTAAATTAACTGCGTAATATATTGAGAAACTTGAAGAATGCAGTTGGATTAACAACTTTCGGCTCTGAGACAAGCGATGAATAAATGATAAATTTTAATTTCTGTAAGTAGGTTTGTACAAACAGTTTTACAAGTCAATAATATTTTAAAAACTAGCTGAGATCGCCGTTTCCTATCTGACCACTGAGAAGAAAGAATATTGTTATGTATCTGCCAATCGATTGAAGAGAACAGAGAAAGGATTGCGTTTGAAATAAGTTTAGCGGTAAACGTATTTCATACTTTGAAAAACAGCCAGGTTTTGGTGAAAATCGTTTTTTGGTTGCCTAATTGTCCTGCTGATCTGTTGATGTTGATCTGAAAATGATGATTTGTTACAGCTGTATGTCTCCAGGAGAGTGTCAAATAGTCGTGTGTACCTGTAAGTGCTGCAGGTCGTCCTCCTGGATGTTCTGCGACAGGTTGTAGATGAGCACGGACGACACCATCGTGGACAGCGCGAAGATGGTGGCGCAGTCCCGCACTGTGGACTCGCTGTCGAACGCGCCCTGAGTGTCGAGCAGGATTATGGCCACCTGGAAACAGTGATACACCAGGATATTAGGAAATGTGATAAATACAACATGGTGACGAATAATTCTATAATCCCCCACGGTATCCAGCTTGCTTTTGGGACATTGGTCCGTAGCAAACTGGAGTCTAGTGCGTGCGTATGGAATCCTTTTGAGAAGCAGTATGCGTTAGCTTTAGAAAAACTACAGAAAGCATTCCTTAGATACCTTTACACGCACTTGTATGCGTTTTATCATCTCTTGTATCCCACTAAATTCCTGTTGGGTTGCTTAAGTTTAAATTCTCTAGAAGTGAGACGGTCGCGCGATGACTAATATTTAAAATTCTAAGAGGGTTATTGAAGTTCCTGATCTTTGTAATGAAATCTGCGATCTGTTTGTCCCAGACAACTACTGTCGTGGCAAGAAACACCGCTTACTGGCTGTTCCACCTTGCCGAACTGTTGCACACTTCAAGTCACCTATTCGTCGGACTAGCCAATGAATGTGTGATAAATGAATGGAATTGGATCAGTTTGAATATTTGTGAGAAGAATGCATGACTTTGTTTAATAAATTATATGTTGAAATAGTAAATTTGGCTTCGGCCGTTCATAAATAAATACATATTATTTAAGGAATGGATGATAGAGCAAATAACACTTTTAAACTAAGTTGTGTTGTGTGTGTGAGTGAACATTTTATGCCAAAACCACAAAAAGCGTCCTCCGTCGCTCACACGTGTGGAATTATTTTTGTCCAAACAAAAAGCCTTGGCGTGCTGCCCACCTTCTCTCCATTATCGAGCGTGGCCTTGAACACCTCGGACCACATGAGGATGCCGGTAGTGTCTCGCTCGGAGCCGCCGCGCCAGTTGAAGCCCTGCAGCGGCTCCTCGTCGCCGCCCAGCCAGTCGTTGCCACCGTCTGATCCATACTGGAACATATGTTTAAATTGGTAACTAGGGTAAACCAAATAATGATTGAAGGTGGTGTCACGTAGTTTCTGGTTAAAGTTATACCCTGAGTTATTTTTATATCATTTTTGAGCGTGATTTTTCTGTAGTTGGATTTTAGCTTTTGAACTTACATTTTTCTTTTAAATGATTCACCCATAGAAATAAAGGAGAATCGGTAGGATTCCGATACCGGTAATTTAATTTATGATACTTGAAAAAGTAAATTTGAAAATGGTATTAAACTTGATCTTATTCGACAGATTACATTGTAGAGTAGACTTTGGTATCGCAATAAATCATCAGTTATGAGACAGAATATCGAAGTAAGTAGGATCTGACTGTGTGAATAAAATATACAACTCGAAAACCATTTGTTTTACTCGTACGTTCTAACTTCGGGCCTATCAAAATTAAACTCATCATTACTAACAACACCATATGACAATAGTATTCTTAAATTCTCACCTTATGATTCAAATACCGCAAAAAGAAATCGAGCAAGAAGGACTTGCCCTTCCTGAACGCTCCAGCGACAGACAGCACCACCACGGGCCTGTCTCTGATGTCTTCCTGCAGCAGCAGTTCCTTCAGCACCTCCTCATCTAGCGTGAAGGTGTGGTCGACGCCGGTGTTCACCACCTGCACGCCGTGCGGCCCGCTGCGGGGAGGTGGGGTCGGCTTCTCTGTTACTGGAACGTTGGAAAGGGTTTATTGTAGGGGCGATTTGCTATAGTTACAACCTGTACAGTTCTACCTAACGCTTGGGGTTAAAAGGCATGGTTTTGATACACTACACAACCACAACAAACAAAACAAAACAGTTTGTCGGCAAAACGAATTTTTAAGCGTCAAGCTACGTTTACACGCAAGTTGCCAGTTTTTCAACAAGTACACTGAACCGCCCGTCGACCGCACGTCAGCGGTAGGTAACACTTATTTCCTTGAGCTGTCCTAGCGTATTGAGAATGCGAGGCCAGCTTATACTGGTTTTGTTACCGTGACGTGCGGCCTACTGTACAAAATATAGTTCGCATACGTACTGGAAAAAATAACGTATAAAATTGATTTGGGACACGGACATGTTTCTGTAATGTTGATGATAATATTATCTTAGTAAGACCACGTTCGCATGGACGTATAAATAACGCGGCGGGATTGCATCGTACACTGGATTTTCAAAACTTGGCTTAGCGCCGAGAGTTGGAAATCCAACAGGGTTGGAACCGCGCTGGGATGCAATTTGTTTGATTCTTATCGCTCGGCTCAACACCGAGAGTTGAAAGTCCAGTGCGCGATAAAATCCTGCAGTGATATTTTGATGTCCCAGCGAACGTGGGATAAGAGTTAAAAATCGCCAGGCGATTAATCGCACTCATGTGTTTACTCGCGAGATCCTTCGCGCGCGTTCGAGAGATCTCATTAGTGCGATTGGTAGTATTCACTCTCACAAATGCAAAGCAAAGCTCAGCGCCTCGCGGACTGTAATGTACTTAACAATATTGTATAATTTTATCTGCTACATTTATAACTAAAGGTTTTTCTTTAAAAGTTTTTAAATAACAGTGTTAAAAACACTTATTTCGGTTAAAGTTTGAGTCCCTGGTGATGAGGAAGTCGGGTTAGTAAGTTTACCTTAGTTCCTTACCGTTACGTTGCGCGTAGGTAGGGACTGCCTTCTTTCAACACAACAAAGTTTGTTACTTTGATATTAGAATATTTATTGTTAAGTGTTATTATGGTAACACTAAATGGAACAAAAATTTGTGATGCTGTTAGGTTTTACTTAAGAATGTAGCGGTTGAATTTACGACTTCTACAAAACTATTTATTTACACAAAGCTGAGGTAACTAATGGCTCATAATTTATCAGTTTATAGCAGACTAAATCATAATGAAGTGTGTAATGGGGGTAATGACAGCTTGTTAAGCCCCTTGGCCAACGACCAAAATAATTAATTTCCCTCCATTGAACTCATATTGCTTTGAGTACCAATATCACGAAACAAAGAAAATAATTTGAACCTCCTGCATTTTATTTATGAATCACCAGTTTTTACCCTTGCCTTCGCTCGCGCGGAGGTCGGACGTTTCCGACGGTTACGGAATGTACTACCGGGATTGAAAATACCTTATGTGCTAACTATAGTATTTTAAAAGCCATTGCCTATTATAAATAGTTGACGGATAAATATACATTTGTAAGCATGTTTAAAAAAATGTTTTTTTTTCATGCATGTTTGTTGCTTTTTGAGCCTACAGTTTTTTTTTAATGACAATTATTATTTCAGTCTGAATTAAGGTCACAAAAAAATCAAATCATTAATATTGCGCTATTTGGCCATTTTGTATTGAAATCAAAATATTGTAGTTTCACCTACTATATTTTTATATTTTAAATTTTGTACATAACGCCTCTGATATAGTAGGATATTAGTAGTAGGTTTTTTGGCCAGGTAATGTGTGCCAAATTTCATCGAAACCCGTTCAGCCGCTAAGGTATGAAAAGGTAACACTAAAAGTTACTTTCGCATTTATGTTATTAAGTCTGCAGTGTGACAACATCCATGGATGTTGTCACACTGCAGAGCAAAGGTTTCCCTCTCCTCTTCCCTGGTCTTAGCAATCGTGGGCCAATCCTTTAGAAAGAAGGCTTCATCCGCAATCTACTTCAAGGCCTGCCAAGTTTTCGTTTTCGTATTTCTGTTGTCGTTTATATATTTATTTTTATTACAAAACAAAGAATTTAATTTTTACCAGTTGCATTACATTTACGTATTTTTGTAAATATCTTGACGCGTCAAGGTAAAAACACTAAAGTGCCTGAAATATCAGCAGTCAACACCATGAAAAATAGTAATTCTCACTACATGCTAGTAAAAGTGGGAGTTTGAATTATAAAACCGCACACACGTGTTACCCCCGACGCGCGACGCGGCCGCCACGCGCGTGTTCACCGGGCTTACAAACCGTGGCTTAACGAGATTAGGAATATTACAATTAGAATTTCGAAAGAGATATGCCAGAGATTTGCAAATTTGTCCGCACCATTTCGTTTCCTTTTATTTATATTTTAGTTACTTACCTTTCTTTTTAATGAAAAAAAAAAACGGTCCGGATATATCAAATGTCCTAACCAATCCGGACGGTTGGTAACCCTTAACGAGACGAAAACGTTGCGTGGCATGACGTGTACATGTCTGTTTCCGCCTAAACTTAGTTTTACGACCTCAGCTGACGTATTGGAAGGTCGCAGATAACTGCCCGGCAGATACGCGAGAGGAGATTAAAAGATACAGCACGGAATGCGTTCTACATTGAGATACAGACGTGTGTAGCGAGATATTGGCGCCGGTTGGAGATCTACTACAATCACTTATCAAGGTTATTTACAAATTCTATGTTTTTAATGTATCAGGATTGAGCATTCTTCTTTTCGACAGTGTAGGCGGCTTTAAGACTGGGTTCAAAGTATAGTAAGAGTAAAATCCATCATGAAATTTTACTAAGGTGTGCATGCAATAAGGCGAGACTTTTGAAAATCGAGATTAAATGCGGTATAAATTTTTTTATGGAAGTTCGGGATTTTTGCAGATAGGAAAACCCAACGGGCACACAGCTTGTTTTAAAACGAAAAGCCAAATCAGGCTACCTCCTTTTAGATACGGGGCCATTAGCTACAGATCTTTACAATATAGCATGGAAATTGGGACACACGGGGCGGAATTAAGTCACATCTTAACGTGTCGTAGCTGATCATCTAGGGGTTGACAATTACATCATTCACACACACTACTTCATGCACCATTATAACTCTCCCTTTCTTTGTCGGTAATCGGTTACTTACGACATATTTTTATTTCATCGTTCTCGAGTTTATAGCAGATAGCAGACGCTTCACTTTTCTTTCATTCGGCATCATCCACTCGAAGTGAAACGTCTGAGATCAAAATGAATTCATCAGTGAACCGATCCAACAATGTTGGATTTCGGCACTCGCCTACCGAATGGTCAAAAAATGGAATGAAAGGAGCAGATGAACGTTCACACTTGTAATTTTGTCGGTGTCGCGCGAACATGAAAAAAAATGAACGTACACTCGAGTGACGCGTCTGATATCAACCTAACTGGCCACTATTAGTTGATTATATTTTTATCATCTAGCAACCCGCCCCTGCGTCGCACGGTTTACGACATCTAAGTTTAATAAATATGTTATACACACTTATACTACCCGGAATAAATTCTCTACATCATCACGCGAACCGCATCACGATCCTTTGCGTAGTTAAGAAGAACTACGTGGACCCACAGGCACATGATATCAAGTTCGTGACTTACGGGTACAAGTCGGGTACAAATCGGGTAGTACATCAGACCCTACTAATTATAAACCTATTTCAGTGCTTCCTAGCTTTAGTAATTTTTTTTAAAAACTTGTTTTAGATCAGATGCAAAGATTTTTTAATAAACACAAATTACTGCATAACAAACAGCACCCTAATTGCGTAACACATTTTCGTAAACGATTACGACTAATCTGTTTGATTTTGACGGTTCAAGAACATTCATTACGTTCTATATATTGTTGAGCAGAATTTTTATCGAACTTAAGAAGCAATGGATTAGCAATCTGTTTCAAAACGATTCAGATTCCGATTTATTGTGTATTACGCAATTAGGGTGCAGGTTTGGTTTTACAAAGGGTCGTTTGACTACTGATCCGAGATGAGAGTTGAACTTTTAGGACATGTTTATAATGCATGGGAGGACAAATGCGATGCTTTGGGCATCTTTTGCGTTTTTTCCAAGGCATTTGATTGTGTTCTTCATGAAACATTAATCAGGAAACTGCACCACTACGGGTACGGAATACGGAACGCCTATCTGGATCTTCTTACTTCTTATTTAAGTGATAGGATTCAAAGAGTAGATGTTAACGGAAAAAGATCTCCTGGATCTGTAGTAAGAATGGGGTCCCCCAGGGCTCAATTCTTGGCCCATTTTTGTTTCTTATTTATATTAATGACTTGCCTTACCTCATAAAGGATAATCATGATGTAGTGTTGTTTGCAGACGACACTTCACTTTTATTTAAACTGAAACGTCAGCAGCTGGTTACTGACAATGTAAATAGCGCCCTCGCTAAGGTAGTTAAATGGTTTAATGTTAATAACCTACTTCTTAACGCGAAAAAAACTAAATTAAACTACGATACCTCATGTTAGACAAGTAGAAACTACTTGTCTAACATGAGGCTCTTTTAAAGGGTGAAGAGTTGAAACCCGAAAACTCCACAGTATTCTTAGGCATAACTTTGGATGCCAAGCTTCAATGGGGCCCCCATATAGATAAATTGTCAAAAAAAGTATGCCCTGCAGCATACGCCGTTAGAAAAATTCGTAATTTAACTGATTTAGAGACAGCGCGTTTAGTTTACTTTAGTCATTTTCATAGTGTGATGTCGTATGGTATTCTTTTGTGGGGAAATGCCGCCGATATTCAAACAATTTTTGGTTTCGCATCACATAATCAACTAAAGTTATAAGCGTCACAAAATAAATGGTGAGGTTTCCAACGATAACTAAGTTTAACAGTTGATGACCGAGACTTATTGAGAGGAATTTTCCAATATTTTTAAAACCGTCATATTTTATCTTTACGTGGACCTATGACGCAGGTAATCTGTTATTCAGGTACCTACTATATGTCCAAGACTACTTGTACAAGTAGGTACTGGGTATAAATTTTACGAAGAGCGGTCCACCACCACAGAGCTGGGTATATAATTTCGAGATCAGTGTAGCGATCATATGGCATCGCGTCATGTTGTGCATAATGCTAGCTTTAACTCCATAGCATTTCTCTAGGTGGCAGGTATAGTTAATGGCCAAGACCAAGCGTCAAAGAGCCAGAGGGAGGACGACCCAGAGAACGTTGGGCACTAAAATAATTGCGTACCTCTATGAAGGTTTTTTCTGATGTTGAAATGTATCAAGGAAATAAAGGAGATTATTTATTTATTTCACTCTACAGTAGGCAATCCGCTTTAAAGGCAAAATAGATGGGACAGTTCAAGTTCAAAGTCCCTCGATGCGATAGGTTGATGTGTCATTTAGAAAATCAGAACAAGGTGAAGTTTAAGATAGATAATTGCCATTTTAAAATAGATAATATAGGCAAAGCCGAGCACAATATGACGGGATATCTAAGGTAATAAACAAAAAAAATCAAAATACAACCGAATTGAGAACATCCTTTTTGTGAAGTCGGTTAATAAAGAATAAAGACATACATCATTTATGGGGTACTGTGTTAAATGTTATAACAGAATACCTTGTGATATATTGCAATTAAATGAAAGAAAATTTAAAATTCATAATACACTCACATAATAAATTCAAAAGTACACTCTGTCAACAAGCATATTACAAATTGGAGGGTTATGTACAAGACAGGAATGCTTGGAAACATGATGGTCCAGTTCCATACGACAATCCAGTATAGACAAAATCATTCTGTTTGCTACTTTAATTGTATAACTTGTTGTTTTTACTCAACTCACACACTGACTTATTCCTAGTTAATATTTTAGGAAAATCATATAATTTTACTGTTTGTAAACATGTGAGCACCATGTACCTGCACATGTACGTATCACGTGATTTATTTATATGTCTTTGCTTTATTATAACTTTTTACCAATTGTGGTATCGTATTTTTATTCTTGGTGCATCGTCTTCACATATATAAATATAATTAATGTACAAAAAATATTGTAAAACATTTTCAGTCACGGTGGAGTTTCTTGCCCATTCTTCTCCATACTAAACTACCTTTTGGAAGGGGCGCCTAGAATCAATCCTATTTTTAATGTAAAATTTGACATTCAAAAGTGCCTTTTTATGTGCCTATTTGAAATAAATGCTTTGACTTTGAAATGCTTTGGAGGCGATAAAGTTTATCGCAGTTTGTTTATGAAGGAACATCACGTTTCTTTACTGTGTTCTTTTTTTTTGTTCGCAATACTCATGTTGTTACTGCATATTAAGGCTCCCACAGACAGGCGCAACGCGATTCTGATAGTAAAATTTCCATTAGGTTTCCATAGAAATTGTTCTACTACAATCGCGTCACGCCTGCCGCCCGCCTAACATTGTAACCATAGTCTATTTGTTTAACATATGGTACATGTTGACAGGCCTACACTGTCCTCCCATACCTATTAACACTTTAATTTGAAAACATTGTAAAACACAAATATTTTTAAAAGAGTAACCATGGAGTTTCTTGCCGCCTCTTCTCCATAGGAAACAACCAATTGGAACCGTGCACCTAGAATCTGACGTTTCATAAGTGCCCATGTAGATCTAAGTGAAATAAAATATTTTGATTATGATTTTTTATTGCCTTTACTCACGATGTTTTATCTTATGCTTTTCATACAGATTGTATGGTATACAGCATGTAACGAAAACCCTGTCCGATCCTGAAGGGTATTATTTGGTATCGTAGTGCGTACACAAATACGTAATCATTTAATGGATACGAGATAATTACTTTTCCCCAATGAAAACAATTAATTAAAAAAATAAAAATAATCATACCAACCAAAGGCAACACTGATCGCTCGACAGGGTTCACCAGAGTTCACCTACAGTTTCGTGTCAAAGAAGCCGCCTGAGCGCGGCGGTCCTTTGTCGCATGCCGCCAAAGAAACGTAGGACTAAAGAAATCTACGTTTTGCCTACGCGTAGGTATCAGCTGATATTTTATTGTAGGCTTACGCACAATGACCCCGATTTCTGACCTTCTGTTTATCAAGAAAGAATTATTATTGAGTTAATGTGATGTGCTTTTGGCCAATGTACCCACTGTAGGTATCAGTTTATTAAAACATTTACTTGTTACATACCTCTATCTATCTAGAACATTAGTACACATTCGACACCTTTTTATTAAATTTGCACGTACTCTTCGCAGCGCACATGTGTACGATTTGAGTGACTCGAAAGCTTCCACAATCCGAGCTGTTACTTCGATTTCCGAATCACTCATTCACTCACAAATAAAAATGAACATATTCAAATATTCCTGATTGGTATACGACATTGTTCGCGATACGATAGCGGCACGTGATACGTACGGACATCCGATCGCAAGCTATCTCCACGTGAGACTGGCAAAGTGTCCAAACAAGTAGCGACCAGTCGGCTACATCAAAGGATCGAGGACTCGTTATGAGTACCTACAGCGCGGCTAGTGCAGGGCGGTGTCCTTTGAAATAAAATAGGCAAAAAATAAAAGATTTCGCCGGCCGGTGGAGTGTTGTCAACTTATGAAAATTTACCATATTTAGTGTTACATTTCGCATGGTAACTAAAAATAAAAAAATAAATAGCTTTTGGTTTTTATGAGTTAGATTTTTTATACTATTTTTTTTAGTACGTATGTTAAACCAGGAATACGCCTTTTTTTGGATCGGACAGGGTTTTTGTTACATATTGTATAATTAAACTACTCTCTATCAAACGTACGGAGAACGTTAAAAATACAAGTCTACCATCATTCTACTGCGCCGTTCATTTGGGTTCGGTGCAATATACCTTTCTCTTCAATACTTCTCTGTAAAAATAAAAGTCTAATAATTTAAATAGTTAATTCTTAATACCTAGTCTGGTTTTTGTGACGTAAATGCCATGCTATGCTAATAAGATAGTTAGGTACTAATGTGGATTAGTGTTTGTTAGAATATTTCTGTACTGGACTTACTTGGAGCCTCGACCCTGGTAACAGGTTGTGGCAACGCTAGAAACAACAAGAGAATATGCGTTAAAAACCTTCTAGAGCGTACCTAATAGGGGAAACTATATTATAAACTTACATCTGAATCGTAACAAAACACTACTGAGGGCTCTAAAAGAAACATATAAACCCCAAATATTATGTCCCGAGTTGCCATACCGCAGCTCGGGACAAGGTACTCAAAAAGCGGTTTACTTTTTCGACGTTCATATAATGAAAATTCTGTCATTGAAACACCGAATGTGTCATATTACAGTAATATCCCGACTTACGCTACCTCGACATACGCGAATTCGGAGTTAAGGCTCCCACAACAGGCGCGACGCTACAGCGTGGCACAAAGGCACCGCTCGTCGCGCGACAATCGGCGTGTTTTTGTCGCGCTGTAGCGTCGCGCCAGTGTTTACGAGCCTTTACAAGATTTTTTAATTTTCTCGTTTATTCGTTTTTTGTGTGAATGCCGCGCAGTCAAGGTCAAGCGGCGTGTTTTTGACTCCTCCCGCCCGCACTAGTGTTCGTTTAGGTTACGACAGGCTGGCTAACCATTTTTTTTCTCCACAGAGACTCAGGCGGAATCAGTGCCAGGGCCTGATGAAATTGGTAATGTGATCAAACACGTTGTCGAACTTGGTAGACAAATAAATTTAGAAGTGGATAGTGATGACTTCAAGTACTGCTGGATTCACACAATCAGGAGCTTACATTTTATGAGCTTACAGAGATGAAAAATGCGTGAACAAGAGGAAGACCCAATTAGAAGATCAAATGATAATTGGAAACTTGACAGAAGAACTCAGTTCAATTGAAAAAGGGTTAACAAGTTTGGAAAGCTTAAACTCCAACGAAGAGCGCATTTCTGTTACAAAACAAGGAATAAAAAATTACTAGCATGTTACGAGGAGATATTACGCGAAAAGAAAAAATCATTGACTCGTCAGACGACTTTGTTAGATTTTATGAAACATCAAAATAACTTCGGATTGTGTATATGACGGCAGCCATAGTGATTAGTAGCTGCGAGAGACGGCGACTAGATGGCGCTAGTGGAACGTGCACCAGACGCATCATAAAGAAATCATTCACTCTATAGATCATTTGGCTTAATAGACTTGAATCCAATCTAATAAAATGTTGTGACGTTTCGATGTCAAGCGATCGCCTTTAAAAGGAGCTGCGCTGTTCAATCAGCACTGATAGTCCGGTTAAGTAGTCACGACCTCTCAAGGTCAACTACGAGATGCCATACAAAAAAAAAAAAAACAATCAGCACGCATTTCGAACGGATGCGTCTTGGTGCACGGACCACTGTCTCTCGACAGTCAGTACTGCCCGGTTATTGGACGTGGAACGATGTCTCTGACATTTAGTACTGTCCTTATTGCGGTGGGTGCATGGACCACTGTCCCTGACAGTCAGTACTGCCCTATGTGACCGCCTTCATTAAAATTATTAGTTATTTAATTCAATTTCTATACTTCGAGATTCATGATACTTATTAACTGATTGTTCAATTGAAAATGTATTGTCATACCTGAGTCTTACTTCTGATGTCTGGGCGTAATCCGACATATACTTATACAGTTTATAATAATATTATTTGTCATATTATCTACAATTAGTTACACATTTATTTCCTAAATAATGGTTTTATTTAGGCTCCAGTCCCAATTAAAAATACTTTGTATGTATTTAGATGCAAAATTGTACCCCGACTTACTCGAATTCGACTTACACGGATGATAGAGCTTGGTCCCACCTATCCCGTAAGTTCGGGGTATTACTGTACTCAGGTCCTGCATAAATAAATCTATAAGGATCGCAGCCGTCTCATAGTATGCAATAAGAAATCGATTTCTTGGCAACTACCTTACATGCACCATATGTAGGTCACTGGACTACAGCATTTTCATATAACACTTGTCCGCACACATTCGCAACGCGACGCGGAAGCTTGTAACAATGGATATCCTCGGGGATACTAATTAAGGGTAATTCTTACTTATACGTTGCGTGCGGACGAGGCGCGAAGGTCAAGATATACTTCCGTAATGTTATGGACTAGTACGGATACGTGTATTTCGTCCTTGCCGAAAACAAAAGCTGATTAAGGGATTTATGAACATTCTAAAAGGTCAGCTATAAATTAAAATCTTTTCACGTAAAAGGTTATTTGAAGTTTTTTTTTCCCGCGATCCGCAAAGGGAACAAAAGGTCTATAATGGCGGGGTAGGGTTCAAAATGTTCAGCTGTGCGTTAGTAATTGTAATCCCTGCCTACATAATTGTGATTACATTCGGGACTCTCTGAATGGCAAACTTGGTCGAAAAATCCGTGGGTAAAAAGATACAGCCGGGTTTATTTTGTGACAGCCGGAACTGCCTGAAGGTTAGCTAGCTTTTATGGAAACAGGAATTTCTCTCACCAGACTGGATTTGTCAGCAATTTATAATTATCTTTGCCGGCATTAACGAACTCTCGTCCCATTAAATGTATCATACATTCGACACTGGTACGGTACTATGCTGATTTTACCGATCAACGGAAAGAAGTTCAAGTACATATGAATATTATCATTTACATTGTATGGGGTTGAAATCTATTTGTAACAAATAAATAGCGCGTGTACCTAATTCAACGCAGAATTAATGGCTAATATTAGTAGCGAAAAGATAAGATGTTATACTAGTATTGCTGCCACATGAGTTACAAGGTTTTCACAGTTAGATTTATGGAATATAAATTGATTGATACCCAAAAACTCAAATTTTAATTCATAGACGAGCATTAAGAAAAAGCTCTTGGAAGTCCGCTCTGAACCGTCTCCGAACCCAAGTGGGAGTAAGTCGAACCTCGTAAAGTCTCGTTCAGACTGGCGCGACGCTACAGCGCGACACAAAGGCACCGCGTGTCGCGCGGCGAGCGGTGCCTTTGTTACGCGCTGTGGCGTCGCCCCGTTTTGCGGGAGCCATAAACTGGGGCTACTTCGACGGAACGGCAGCAGGGTGTGGATGTGGAGCTAAGTCACAAACTATGCTCCATCTTCTATCCTGCCCTCTGTGCCCGTAAACATACAGGCAAATTGACCTCTGCGCTGCAACCGATAACGCCGTGGAAGTGACAAAGTTTTGATCCAACAGTATATGAGCAAGTGTCGTGCCATCGACATGAAGAAGGAGAAAAAGCAGATTATTTATAGGTGCTAAGAACTGAGTAGAGAGACCGACTCAGGCCAGTAAAACAGAACCTAACTCAAGAATCAAGCATTCCTGAAAACTAGTTTTAAGTAATGCTCTAGTCAAGATTTTTCTTATGTAGGTACCTACAGGCCTGAGGAATCATGACTTAAACTACTTGAAAAATATCACCACTCCAGGATTCAGATGGGATAGTTTTAGACGTTTAGAGCACTCTTTAGCAGTATCTAACTTATTTATGTAATTCGCTAATCTGAAATCTATACAACCTGCATGGTAGAAAGTAGAAAGACTTGTATTGTTAGAAGTCCATTAGTCTTACTCGGAAATAAATATCTCTACGGGCTACGGTCCTCTACTCTTTACTAAAGAAACTATTAACAGTGTTTTCATATGGCTTCGTGTTGACAGAAAATCTGTTTTTCAATCCTACTTATATTATAAACTAGTTGCGCGCCCCGGTTTCACTCGCATAATGTCCTAACCCAGGTCGTGGTCTACCAATGTGCCAAATTTCGTCCAAATTCGTTCAGCCGTTTTAATCTAAGGTTTGCATTCTTGTGCGTAGTCACTCACACGAATGCAAAGCTCAGCTTGGGCCTCGCGGACTGTACAGTTGTACACAAACCAGAATGTTAATTTGTGCAAGAAATATTGAATACCTATTCTTAACATTGAATAAATAAAACACAAAGCCTTTCCTTAAACATAGCTACGAATTCGTGCAAAAAAGTGGCACGAATATTTTTTACAGAGTGACATTGAAATAATACCTGCATGTTTTGATGACAGGTATACATCTATGAAAAACAATGTCAAAGTCCAAATACGTCCGCTTGAATTCTAACTATGTATTTCAAATCAGTAAATCAAATTAGTTTTTATTTTAAATGTAAGTAAAAAAATAAAAGGATCATCTTCAGCCTAGCCTTTCCTAGCCATGTTTGCGTCGGCTTCCAGTCAAGCAGATGCAGCTGAACACCAGTATTTTATATGGAGCGACTTCCTATTTTAACTAACTAAGAAATAATAAAAATAGAAGAAAAGGTTAAAGGTGTATGGTCAGTCTCACATACCATTAACTAAGCTCTCAAAACGAGCATAATGTTGGATGTGATATTCCACTGTAATTGCCATAATCACTGTTTCTTGGAAGCGTGCTGCTTTCGCGAACAGGATATTTTATTAAAGGAGTTGAATACACATTTAAAGGAACTAACATTAACATGGGCACAGATATTACTACGTACATGGGCATATTACCTAGATTCCATTATAGAGAACTATTGGTTAGTTAAACTCTAGGTACAGTTTGAAAACGCGTTTGTTGGAAGACCTACAAAAGATCCTGGGTAACATAACAAGAGTGAGTGGAACAAGGCTGCCAATGACGATGATGATTCTTCAGGAAATCTTTAGAGCACTCGACAGCACAAGTGGAAACACTGACCTTGAGCTGGCCTAGCGTAGTACGGAGGTTAAGAAGAATACAAGGCAAGCTTTTATTGGTTTTGTTACCACTGTCGTCCTGCGGTCTATGTCAATAAGGCCATTGTGTAGATGACGAAAGCTTGACTCATTGGCTGACGCAAGTTGGTCGTGTCTCAAAGAGTTTTATGAAAAACCATCATCTTTAGGCCACACCTTGCCGCTAGTAAACACAATATTACCCACCCCACCCTCCTACTTGGCTGTTTATATTAACTTTCTCAGTATGCCAGAAGGCTGGGGATAACTCATACTTTCCGTAATGGTTGTCAGTAGTGTGGATATGGCGAATGAACAAAGGCATCGATCGAACAATGGTTCATATTGTTTCAAGTTGAGACGTAAAGAAGGATTAAAATCCCACGCTATTATTAACGAATAACCTGTAAAATTTGTCAATTTGCTTATTTGGTGCAATTCGATTCGAAAACAACTTGATCTCTATTCTGATGGACTTCGCACTTATCGTAAGTCAGACTTTGAACTGTTTTGCACAACAAAAAATAATACGATGAATTTAGGTTGTTCCAAGTATAAATTACTAACTTTGATGAAGAACACAATATCAAACAATGCGAACAAACGCCCAAGCCATAATAAACATTATTATAACAGGCAGCATTCTAATTTTATACATAAAATACCATCTTCGGGGACACGCCACTTGCATCCAACGGAATTTCAATTGACTGTCTGAACGAAAGCCAACAAAAATGGAATATACAGCACTGTTATTATGGGAGACAGTGGAACTCACATACTACAAGAATAAAAGAGAACGTTATTCGTAACAAATGAAGTTGTTTCGACGAGACACGACGAATCACTATTATATATTTACAAAAAGTCTATTCAAATCGCTCAACTGCTAGCTTGTGTAAATGATTGGTCACAAAGAATGCATTATTTGTAATAATTACATAAAAGGTTAGATAGATGTCAACAACCGATCATTACATATCCCCGATTCCAGATTGGTATAAGCTAGAAATGTGTTATCGCAGACCAAGTATTTTTAAAGAAACTGTCAAATAGATCATCCGTTACATAATATTGGCGTAAATACCACCAGCATTAATAGCGAATGGTTCTGGTCTCGCGATAATCACACCCGTCAGTTTGGGCATGCGACCGGCGCAGGCGCATCGTATAGTGCCATACATTCACTGACTGTTGGGGCACTTTTACTTTATTATAAACAGATTTGAGAGTGTCATTACCTGCCCAGCCGTTTGCAGCTGAATCAGTATTTGACAGTGAGTACCTCCACGCTGTTACGAAGTCATTCGAAGAGCCGGGACTAAGGCTTTACGTGTTTTCCGAGGCAGACTTGAAAGTGTATAGGAATATAAAGAAAGGAAAGAAAGAATAACGTTTATTTGGATTTTGGAATAAAGGATTTTATTTTGATTGAAGTGGCCAGACGAGTCAAGCAAGTAAAGCAGGAAGTTCAAATAATGCTGGAGCTAGGAAATTCCTGCTCGGTTGAGGAAGTTTCGAAATTGTGATTGGTCTAGTCCGTGGCTTCTAAACTAATGTGAGTCATGAGAGGTCACTTTGGAAAGTTTTAATGGCGAGTTCCATCAAGTTACATTAAGTTGTTAATGTAAACGCCTTTACTGTCTAGTTTTTCGTGGTCAAACAATTTCTGTGTTTTCGACGGCGTGAGTATATTTTTTGCAATTGAAAACTGTTTAAAACTTCAACCTTAAATTGATAAGAACATCTCGCGTACGTAATCATGATGACGTTTGCATTTGGATAGCTTTTCCTGGGATATCACTTCGCTCCAAAACAAAGACAGCTGACGTGGCTCAAAAGGCTGCCCAACTTAAATGGGACTGGGCAGGACATGTTTGCCGCATGCCGACTAAAATGTGGCCCAAATAACAGAACTGGTGACATGAGAAAGTGAGGCGGGGTGACGGTAGACCACGTAGGAGATGGCGGGATAGAGGACGTGCGGGCTCGCGAAAGATGGAATGAGTGGAGGGAGGCCTTTGCTCAGTACTGGGACAGTGTAGGCTAGTAAAAAAATACACTTCCCGAGAGTTTTCATGAATAATCATGATATACCTTACACAAGGCACATGTTACAAGTAATATCAAAACTTGGTGGAACAGTTTAAAAATATGTATAGGGCAAGTCTTGCAGCATACCTTCATCCGTCAGCAGAGTATTTACAAGCGCAGACATCGATTTGTACAACATTCGACACACATTAAGGACTCCACATCGGAAAGTTAAACACACAGACAGACGCACACGCACTTACTTCGTATGTCTTTATAATTGACACGCAAACTCAGCTTGCCTACCACCTCGCTGCCTGGAACACAAGTCATAAAGTTCAAATAGTTGCAAGAAAAAAATAAACAGCTGTCAAGAGCTTTAAATGTAGGTTTAAAAACAACCTATGTTTTTCATAGTTATCATAATGGAAAACAGTAAGTTCATGAAACATCCACGATATGGATGAACAGAGTTTATAATTTTACTTGCTATATGCCTAAAAGACGACCTTTGTTAATTTGAGCACAACATCAGCGAGCTCTCATACAGCGCGAGTCACCGCGACTATTTAAACGTATGAATGAGAGCTCGCTCAATCAGAAAGAAGAAGAAGACAGAAAAAACGTTTATTTGCGGTAAACATGACGCAGTGATCGAACACAAACACCAAAAAGAACAAGTTGGGGGAAAATATGCGTCACATCCACGCAAAACGGCCAACGGTCAGCATAATGCTACGACCCAATGCGAGACAGAGCCCCAGCGCTGGTTTTAGCGACAGCCGGCGTTGAATGACGTCGACCGGTGCACCAAACGCTAAGATTAAAACAAAATACTTACACGTAAAAACTAGATAAGTCAAACTCAAACTCAAATCATTTATTTCAATTAAACCATTTACAGGCACTTTTGAATTGTCAAGGAATCGGTCAGTCAGAAATATGAAGCTGCCTATTCCAAAGCGCAGTAGGTCACTATGGAGAAGAACGGGCAAGAAACTCCATGGACACTCTTTTAAATAATATTGATTAATGTTGACACTATAAGTGAGAACGATGTACAAAAACCGTACACGTTAAAAGCGTCCAGAGTGCTCAACAAAATAAATACAATAAACAATATTTCCAAAATGGTAACATTCCGGGCATCGAATGCTCACGCGCCATGAGCCTTTTATAATCTGTGCGTGCAGCTGTCATTTAAATATAGTTAGGTTTTAATTAGTTTCTTCTTCTAACATTCGTCTCTATAATTCTGCTTTCCCGTAAGTACAAATGTCGTGTAGGAGCCAGCTGACACTTCACTGGCCGTAATAATTACGTATCTACGCAATGAGAGATTACCGATGCACTCGAAACACAGGTCTGGCGAGCTGCCAAACTTGAGGCAAATTATGTCAATAACCTGCTTGGAGCTGTTCCAATAACGAGAATATTCGGAAACTACTCATCAGCCTGCAAATATTCTGTTTAATGGGCTTTCTTCCCAATGAGGCTGAACGATTAAATAGGGTGCTTTGGCACTGAGGCCCTTTATTGTTTAAGAGATCGCGATGACGTAATTCGGTCATGGTTTTACTTAATTGTTGATCTGGTTAAGACACTACGAGTGTCTGTGTACAGTATATTTTACCCCCATAAATTTTGATCGCGTGGGAGTATCGGTACAAAAAGTACTTTGTGTTAATCCAGGTTATAAACTATTTCATCAAAATCCGTTCAGTCGTTTTGCGTGAAAGAGTAACACACATCCATCCATACTCATCACAAACTTTCGCGTTTATAATATTAGTAGGATAACAGAGTTCAACATGAAGTCTTTTTGATTTCAATGTAGACTTTGACAATCTTAATGTTACGTTCTAAAATATATTCCTATATAGCCCCGTCACAAAAAGAATTCGAACTATTCTGTTATATTATGAGACAGGGTAACGAACTGTCACTGGACATCGAAATATAACCCATACACGCTTTCCTCTTGGAACCTTGCCGGGGTCGGCTGAGGTCCAACCTCTAACGACCCCGACAAGACAAAAAGCTCGATATCGGGTAGATTTACATGAATCATGTTTAGAGCTGTAGTGCTCATGTTGTATCTGGCATGCACCCAATAACCGGGAACCGGGCGCTGATTGAAAATAATTCTGTTACGCGAATCGTATACGTAACTACTTTGATTTTTCGACACTGACGGACGTATCTTATTGCATGTCTGATTGAAAATAGGACACTGTTTTAAAACGAGATAGAAATAATATTCAATGGAAGGCCCGAGACTTCCATCGGTAACATAATGCGGACGAAAATATAATGATCTGCTACGTTCTGCAGAAAAACCAATATTGAAGAACATCCACCTTTTTTATCGGTAAAAAAATTAATATTGATACGCTTGGGGGAGGCATAATGTCCAGCAGAGGACCTCTTTCGGCTGAAATGGGGATGATGAGTCGTGATATTAATTAAGCAGTTACATAGTGTATTTTGAGTTAGATTGAGAATGGTCCTTTGTCAGTTGAACTGACTATACATAGGATCATTCGGACGAGCCCGATATTCTCTGAATGAAATTCCCGGCTACCGAAGCCATGACATTGAAGTTACGAACAAAAGATATTGCATAAGAGTCGAAAACGGTGCCAGTGTGCGAAAGTGAATGGGAGCAGACAGTAATAAACCGGCCGAATTATCGGCTAATGTAATGAAGCCATTGGCATTAATATGGAAGTCAATGAGAATATAAATTGCTCTGCTACTTGATATTTATCGCGGGTTTAGAGGTCAAGTTACGTTGGCATAGTCCTGAAACTTAACTCTGCGAGTTATGCGACGCTAATTAGGTATTTTGCAACAATGGAGGTCTCTTTTAACATTTTATAATTTAGTTTTTTTATAACGCTAAATGTTATTAAAAACTAGCGATTGCCCATCTTGACTTCTGCGAACCAGGGAGAAAAATAGCCTATGCCTTGAACGGGACCTGTTTGGTCATGGTCCCGGTCTTGACTTGTGAAAAAATTAAAATCAATCTGTCACTACAGTAGGTACTTGGTAGTGACAGATTGATTTTCATTTTCTGCACTCACTTTTTTTTCAATAGAGATGTTTAAACTAAAAAAAACACCTTTCCGTACGATATACAACAAAAATAGAATTAGCAAATTAGGTGCAGCCGATTTGAAGTGATGCGCGGACAAACATTTGTGGCAAATGACTTTTATTTATAGAAAGAGAAAGAAAACACATTAGAACTCGGCCTAAGGTTTTGAACGCTGCTTGCATTTTCCGTGTACAGGACGGCATTAGCTCAATAAACAAGGCCTTAAACCCATCAATGCCCGTCATAAGTGCAGCAAAACGTCCATTGTCTACTAGACGACAACCAAGGAAGTGATTGTCACGCAAGACTCCTTCCCACAAGACCGTGAGAATAACAATGATAATATATCAAAATAATCTGTCTTCCGTTCTCTCACACGCAATACAATATGAAGGTGGCAGTATAGTTTCGAAATTTGTTGCTAATGACGTTGAGATGGCTGAACGAATCTAGATAGAATAAAAAAGAGGGGTAAAATATGCTTCACCCTCGAATTTTCCCCGGAAGACATTGAAGTTACAGATAGGCCAATGCCCAGCAGTAGGTGAAGTCGGGCAGTGGATGATGATGATGAGGCACAGACGGCTGTGCTGCTGGGTAGTTCGTTGCGCCACTTCTTCCCAGCTACAACACTAGGACGCGGTGAAGGGCGGACGTTTTTGGGTAATGTCTTTATGTAACTTTGATGGTGCTGATCTCAGCCTCTTGAAAATGAATGTTTTTTTTTTAATTTGTAACATCTTTTCTTTTGTCGAGGTTAAAGACGAAAGAAGCATGAGTTATCGACACTTGGTCAGTGAAATAAATTACCGCTTTATTAATATCATGTAAACTCAAGAGATTATTCAAATGAGGTCGTTGAACCGAAACTAATGATGGCATACCGCGCTTTACATGCCGTTACTTTGCATATTTTGTTTAAATTAGATTTCAGTTACTCTTAGACATGTTTTATGGTGAAAAATAACTTCGTGGGGAGGTCGTCAACACGCAGTGTATATTATTCGATATTTCTATGTGTGAGAAGCAGTAAATTTTTAACAGCTTTTTCATGCCTATGTGTTGGATACTGAACAACATGGCCGTCCCTGGGACTACACAGCGCTCTAATTCTCCTCTAATCTCATCTTAGACTTAGAGAATACCCCGAATGTATTGAACCTGCCTTTTTAAATTCACAGGTAAAATATTAGCTTTCATCCTTAAGGTTTCTCTGGCAGAAGTCACCAAGTGACTGTTCTTAGATAACCCTAGACAAGGCTGATGAAATTTTCGTAGTTTACTAATAATTTTTTATTTAGTGTTAACACACGTTGACCGCCAAGCTCAAAACGCGTGTTTAATTTAAAAATTTTGGACTTCCCTTTTTTTTTGTCCTTTCTCTGGTTAAAATGTTTTTTTTTTGTATGGTTATGATTTTCCTGGTGTATTCAAAAAGAAACACATGGCCTCAAAAGGTGACACTTTGTGTTTCTAAAAGGATTCACGTGGCCCTCAACGGAAGGGAAGGGGCCATCGGCTTCCATCGTAAAGGTTACCTTTGGCAGAAATCACCAAAGTCTATAAGCATAAGACCCTTTGTAAGTATCGTTTGCAACCAATAGTAATGTATCGAAAAACTATAAATATTTATAGCCCAGATAAACAAACTCAACAACCATGTTAGTAACTAGTAACCATTAATGTCTCGTGTCGTTGAACATTTTACATATTTATTGATATCCAGTTTCTCTGATAATTATGAACGGAACTGTTTAGCTGTATTAAAACTATGTTTCAATGGATATTAGAATGGGAAGAAACAATTTATTTTTCCCGTGTCAATTCATCTGTTGGTTGCTATTTTAATTGTTCATAAAATCATGCAAAAAAAAATACGTATATTGAAAAGTAGTAGGTACATGTATGTTATTTCGCAAAGACGAAGGTCCTCTTTGAGAAATAACATACATGTTGGCCTTAAAATAATTTTATCGGACGCAATGTGGTGGAAGGCGAATTATTGTTCGACGTTAAAAAAATACTACTTTATTGGTTTTCGGCAATGTTTTAATATATCAAACATTTTACTTTTTTTTGCCAATCTTACCAGGGAGACAAAGAACTATGAGGAAAATAACTTCTCTTTGCTATGTTCAACAAAATTTTATCACAATTTTAATCTGCCCGATACGTGTCTAAAAGATATTCTACAATAGTTAACGGCATTTAAAAGCCAATAAAATACAGAGATAAAGAACGTAAAATGAAGATTTGGGCCAAGTCCGATGTCATAATGTTAAATAAAACAAGAGATCGTGTAAAAATAAACTGAAATCATCAACGTTGCCCTAAGACAGTTTTAGTTATAAATAAACAGCAGCGCGCCGCGGTTTTACCCACATAAGTCTCAATCCTGTGGAAGTATCGGGATAAAAAGGGATATAATCCAATGCGTTAATACAGGATATTTATAAACTATCTGTGTGCCAAATTTCATCCAAATCCATGGAACCGCTCTTGCGAGATAAGTAAACAAGTATCCAAACATCCAAACTTTCAAATCTAATATATTATTACAGCTGCACCCCGCGGTTTCTCCCGCAAAGTCTCGACCCCGAGGAAACGGGATAAAAAAAATCCTATGTCCTAATTATTGGTCATGTTCTACCTATGTGCCAAATTTCTTTCAAATCCGTTCAGCCGTTTTTGCGTGAAAGCGTAACACACAAACATACATAAAATCAAATATGTTCTCTATAAACATAATTTTATTAGTTAAGAAAGTAAGTAGGATTATAAAATCGATAAATTTAACTGAAATAGGTTGAATTTCGTCAGTAAATTATAGAAGTTGGTAAAGGCTGGCACTAAGTTTTAGTTATGTTATCAACAGAGATAACATCTTAACCTATAAAGCTACCATATTCGAAACACCGCCGGCTTAAGATAGTCTAATTTTACGATGTTTTATCAATTCATCAATATCATCATTCCTAAATGGAGAAAATGCAATTTCGTAACGTTTTCAAATAAATAATTACGCATTCACGTAACAAAACAATTAAACGTTCGATTTGTGCGGCTTTCAGTCACTTTGTGGGACTATTATAAAAACTATCTCTGTTCCAATTATGATTGAATTATTCAATGTGTTTTCCTTGTCAGTTAAAACTGGATACCTGTTACGGCAAGTATCAATTGAATTCAGCTAACTCTCTCTCTCTCGGCCCTCAGTCGAGTTCTGACACCGGCTCTAGAACGGCGGGGCAGAGGGTGCTAAGAATCTCTGGATGTCGCCCAGCTGTGACAACGATATTGTTGCCATCGCGGGTAGAACCTGGATAAGACTGGCACAGCAGAGTGACAAACGAAAAGAGAGGCCTTTGCTCAGCAGTGGGTGCACAACAACAAACGAAATTCTTGAAATAAACATAGGCTCATAAACATATAATCAACAAGGAACAATTATCATAATAATGAAAGATTCTGCATAGGCTTGTTGAGTAAAATAAAAAACCTTTCGAGCATGAAAGCAATTTCATTCTTCATTTAACACGCTCAAATCGTCAAATGAAACTAATTAGATTACTTAACTTATTTGAATAGGTTCAATTGCCGTTTTAAAATGCCGGTAAAGCTCCAATGGCAAGTCACCATCCGCCTAGCCTTTCACAATCTAGGGTGGGTTCGATTTCCAGATGCAGCTCAATACCAGTATCTGACCTCTTCTGGGTTTATCCCTTGGTTAGACTGGTTGTCAGGATATTGTGCTTCTGACTACCGGTGACGACTGTCAAAGTTGTACGACAGACAGACGGCACGGATGGGTCTCGATATGTAATGGATGGTCATCATGGTCACCATCATATATCAACGGTACATCGAACCGTGCGGCTTTTATTTGAACTATGTGCTTAGAAATAAGAGAGAGATACCCAAAAGGGTTATACTTCCGGTATAAAAAATTATCTACAAAGATTATTGGCTCGTTAGCCAATCCCCGCTGCCTAGTCATCGTGAGAAAATGCACAAATCATAATCGTTTCACAGCATTTCCGCAAGCTGAGGACACTGGTTCTTACTCGGCCAACCAGACCTATGTACGTAGTTACTAGTTCATGTCTAACCACAAATATTTTAACTACCGCCTATTACTACATACAAATATCTGAGCTGTTCACATTCTTAGAAAGTTAACGGTCATACCAATAATACTGGTATTGAATATATTATTTGGATTGGAATGAAATCGGAGCTCGTGGCAAAATAATTATATCCGCACGGGTCGTGGATGGGTATGCCACCATTACATATCGAGACTCCTGCGTGCCTCGGAAAGCACGTTAAGCCGTTGATCCCGGCTGTCATTCATAGATCTTTGAGACCCGTTCCAGGTAGTCAGCTGCCCGACATCATGACAGTCTTACCAAGAGGTATCGTGTACCCAGTAACTGGCTTGTAGGGGTCAAAAAGGCATTCGCAGTGTAAAATACTGGTACTCAGATGCATCGGGACTGGAAGCAGACCCCCAACAAGGTTAAATAAAGGCTCACCACAATTTGATTGGAATCAAATCGAGACTTTGGTGAGTGTTTCTGTTATCGCATTAACGGCAATGAAATAATGCAATGAGTTGTCTGTCTTATCGCGAATTCGTGAATATTATTGTCGAAGAATTGTGAATGTCGCAACTTAAACTATTCTGATATTTTTTGAGCGCTTGGATACTTACAGTTTTAAAAACTCGCTTCTCGTCTCTGTGTACGAGACCGCTTAGATCATGTACCTCTATTGCCATGCTAAAACACAAATAGCAAGCAGGCTTGATTGTGCGTGTGTGAACCACTGCTGCTTACTAACTACTTAAATAATATGACTTAACCCATGACATGAGTCCGGTATGACGGCGACTTACGGGACACCCTGTATATATATTTTATTATTGATAAACAGTGTCATAAAGCAGATAAGTATCAGCCGAGGATGCGATTTTCACCATCATTTAGAGAATTTATTCTAGAAGATTTCATCATTCTCCTGATCTTATTCCAATTTATTTGTGGTCGGCGCGACAAGGACTTTAATTTGTGGTTGGCGTGACATGGACTTTTATTTGTGGTCGGCGCGACATGGGTTTTCATTTGTGGTTGGCGCGACATGGATTTTCGTTTGTGGTCGGCGCGACATGGATCTTCGTTTGTGGTCGGCGCGACATGGATTTTTCTTAGATGTTTTTATATTATTCGACATCTCGGTAGCCCCCCCTATCGAGCCATACCATGCAGTCGTCCGTCGTTTCTTTGATCTTCTCCTTATCTATCAGCCAATCACATTTATACTCAAAACTTTCGTCACATGCATACATATAATAGAAGGTTTATGTGTATAACACTTTCATATTTAACTAAATAATGTGCGAAACAGGGGCTAGACTAGTTTAAAATAAGTAGGTCCCGTTTCAGTTTAAATTTGCGCATTGAATTTGAATTTTTATCTAGATCAAAACGTGCAATGTATATCAATACAGTTTATTGCTTATATAAATCCTACAGACATTTTAAAGCCACCATGCAACTCAGACATGCACATACATAATTTGTTATCGATTCGCACAAGAAGTATGCAATTCTAAACTTTATGACAGGGCGTTATCAATGTATCGATCCACAACCTCAGGTCAAATTGCAGCTACTACTGTCAATTTTAATTAATCACTACAAATTATGCACCAACCATAGGTAAACTGTTTAGTCATCGCGTAGGATATCTATGTATTAATACACTTATATACAAACATAAAATCACGCTTTCTTCCCATGAGATAGGCAGAAACTACAGAACTCTTACCTGCTTACATACTCCTTCTGCCTCGTTTACGTTCACACATCTGGCCATAGGACGCACGCCGGTTGCAAGTACTACGCACCTGACCTTCCTGAGGAACATCACTAATAAGGTCACTATAATATGCCCTCCTAGGGCGGCCACTTTCAGCGTTTCCATTCACATCTGCCTTGTAAATACCTTATGTTAGTCTCCTTTCATTCGATCCACTCAATCGCATGCGTATAAATCTGCCTTAAATATGGCACATACTCAATCGTATACGTACGTATAAAACTGCCTTAAATATGGCACATACTCAATCGTATACGTACGTATAAATCTGCCTTAAATATGGCACATAGAGTTCTAGGAAAATTTAAATTTTGTAGGAAGTCGCACTCTGTCATTCTCTGTCTTTGTCCGGCTTATTGATCCGTCCCTTTTGTATTATTTTTATAAACTACCACAGTAAAACGTCCAGCCTTTCTCGCAAATGTCCGGCTCATTGTCAGGACTAATCAAATTTTGAAATAATAACCCAATGTGTGATCTCTTTCTAACGCTCACTATGCCAATTTCACTGTACCCGTTCCGCTTAGTAGTCCAGACACGCTCAATTATATTGAATTGGCTTACAATGGTTTGTGATCCAGAGACTATTACACCCGTTGAGTTTCATTGCTCTACGGAGAATTGTTACTTGACCTATTAATGCCGCCTGCGTTGGGTGACAAGTGAGTAAGAAGATCTTAAACTGAGTGGAACTATCCGTTAGCCCTCGTACCCACAAGCGATTTTTTTTATCGCGCACGAGATTTTCAACGCACTGCATAGCGCCGAGAGTTAATAATCTAATATAACGTTGGACGTCTCAACACCGAGAGTTGAAAAACCAATGCGCGATAAAAAATCGTCACGTAAAAAATCGCCCGGGCATACCTGAGGCCTAGACAAAGTAACATTCGATTAGCGATGACACTAAGTAGTAGAAAAGTAAAAAAAAAATATGGGGTTGACATAAGCTATCGAAATGACAAGTGATCATATGTCAACGAATAGAAATTAGCTATAGTTTATAAATTAGTTATAATTATAATTATAGACAATGTAAGTACACATCATTCGATTCCATGAAACGAATGGACAGCGTCGAGCGATCATTTATCGAACAGACCAATCGACTAGACGATAGCGAAACGTAGTGTACTTTGTCTGCCAATCTAACTTCGTTATCGTTGAAGCGATAGAAATAGGATCGCTCCGATCGAATGTTACTTTGTCTAGGCCTTCTGAACGATCCTAGGCCAGTGAAAAAAGCCAGCATTTAATGAAGTAAACTCTGATAAAATGGAAGTACGAATAATAATTCCGTTGGTAAAACAGATTAATTGTTGGTAATAGTCACCTGCGATTTTTATAGACCTGCGTAAGTAGGGTGGCGATGCAGCCTTTGAAGCGATTTGGTGAGCGAACAGCCGCACGACGAAAATCGACCTAGTGTAAATCCCCCTTAACATAATTAGTTTTGCACAACAGGATTTGTTTGTTTTTTGCAAAACATTTTAATCACACACAGCGATAATATTTCCAGATATAAAAACATTACGTAGGTACCTATTTAAAAAAAACCATCGTGAATGTGCTCTTTTCGTTTGTAGTACTTGTAAGGTCCGTAAGCCGATCGAAAAAAAACATTTACATTTATGTCACATAGTTACTTGTAGTTACCTGGTTTTATACACTTGTACTCAAGTCTATAAAACCAGGAAAAAAACCCGTAACCCCTAGATGCATACGGATTATGTAAATGTGTGCCTGCCCATGCTTAACTAACGTCTGGTAGAACGAACTGCGATCAACATGGCACTTAGCCATGTTGATCGTTTGCAGGAAATCGACCGGATTGGCATCCTTTTGGATTGGAATTACGTTATCCACGGCAAACAGGATGATTTTGATGCAGTCGTTTTCTCTATTTTTTTTATTGAAAAATACTAATACTAACATAAAAATATCTGTTATTTGAACGTGGTGAAACCCCTACTATTCATCATCAGTAGAGAAAAGCTGACGTCTGGCTAGGTTCAGACATGCTTTCCACAACACTTATAAGTTTTCCCACGACAAAGGATCGAAACAAAAGACACTTTCCAAGCTTTCGGAGCTCGTACCTTCATACTACAGACATGCGAGCTACATGACATACGAGCTAGAACTGCTACTTTAGTTGGTTAGGCCAAGAACATTGATAAATTACTTAGAAATAAAGAAAAATAGGTTTATTTGTCACAGAAGCATGTGCATACAAAAAGATCATTCATTCTTAGCACTTGTTTTGGCCGAGCATTATAAAAATCTGCGTGCCGGATGGGATAATGGTGCCGATTCTCTTGTACACCGAACTTAACTAAATTATCACTAAAATTCCTTAATTAAATGGCTATGAGAATCTTAAAGCTATTCTGCAACAACAAAGAAACTCGATTTTAAAATAGTTTTCACACAACTTAAATCGAATTTGACAATCGCGACGCCACGTGGTTTATTTTGCTTTTAGCTTCGCAATGTGTTTGTTCTACCCCATGCTTTTTTTAGAGTTGGAGGCGCGCAGTGGTGGCAGCCTCGAGTGTTTTATATTTATCACTTTTTGGAAAATATTAAAATTATTACTGATATAATATATGATATACCTTCTTACACCATTAGTCATCATTCATCCATTCATGTCCCGTATCATATCCTTTTATTTGCTAGCATTTTACGAATCGTTCTAAAACGATTTCTTTTAATATCTTTAATAAAATATTCATATTTTTCTTACATTTTCCATTGTTGTAACACCTAAGTCAAATTATCAAACTGTCATTGTTTTTCTTTTTCTCTTGTAGTCTATGAACTTTGAATTATTTTTATCAATTAGTTTAGCTGAAATATTGTATTTTCTTTAGAATTACTATTGTGAACTGAATTTCGACATCTAAAATAATTAATAAGGACACGCTCAGACTCGATCGTGGAGGTTTTAATACATCTTGGCTGAACACACGGGCTGGTTTTATTACTGGTAGATGAGATGTCAGAATGAAGGAAAACATAATTTTGAAACTTAAAAAATCGTCTACAATAAATTCTGGAAAAGGAATATTTTGCTTATAAAAGAAAAGGCTGAAGCATCTGATGGGGATTCGGCGTCCAGGCTTCGTCAACAAACCATCTGCCTGGGAATTCTACGTCTGCACTCTGCAGAGTAACCATCTGCCTGGAGACTCTGCGTCGAGCTTTGTCGAAGGAACTGGCACTCTGAAGTGTCCCATCGACACCTGAAGACACTCTTTCTCCATCTCCTCCTCTTCTTCCCTTTACGGAGCCGATTACGCCCACGAAGCCAATCTACGAAGATCCTCCATCCTCCTCCTCCGAGCGAACTTTCCAGCTATTCATCTTCAAGCCTTCTATATAAACTTCAGTGTCGTGTTAACCGTGTTTTGTTTTTATAGTCCCACCTGTATTTTCTATTTCATTCATTAAACTATCTGTTCCAAGGCTACTTTCATCCTTTTATGTAGTTAGGATCCATTTTTTTATATTACAATGTTCAGTTTTAGAGGTTTTAGGGCAGGATTTTCATTATTTTTGCGATATGACACCATTTTCGAAATATAAGCAAAAAAAAAGATACAGTACTGTTTTTGCACTTGAAGTAGAGGTGTTGGTGAGAATTTATATCACGATAACTAATTTTATTCCACACCAATTTAATCGCGATTTAAAATTGTCAGATTCATATTCAGATTTAGATAAACAATAAAACTATTAGGTGAAAAACGTCAAATTCTGAATGGGAGATCGTCGTTTGACAGGAATAAACAACATTTTGGTGATTTTTGTCTAGTCTATAGGCATTTGCGACAAGAGAATCAGCACCATTGACGAAGAATAACGAACTTCCATTCCCTATTTTACCACTATAAAAGCGACAAAATTAAAAATCCTTCCATACGCTCACTTTCGCTTTTAAAGAAACTATTGTGCAACATTTCAATTATCAAGACTTCGCGTTCTAGACTAATGAAATGTTGGCTTGCGTTGTCTGTCAGTGAATTTATGGTTTTTATAATATTCCTACGGTCGCGAAACTCAAACTACAAGTGCAATATGATAAAGACTGGAACATATGTAAGTCAAAGCATGTAACGTGTTTAAATGTCGGCTTCAGTATCTGGCATCAATTTGACGTAACCTAATCAACGAACCTCTTTGGCCCAAAGTTAGATCTAACAGCTCCAAAGCTGCTAATCAGGGTTGGAAAAAATCCTAATTAATCACGATTATTTTGATATTTTAATTTTATTATTTAATTTAACCATATTTATGCGCAAACCGGAACGCGCCCTCAAGGGATTAATCCCCGGACACACCGCGGGGATTTCCCTTTTGTCTGGCATGTGAATGCAAACAGAATTCACACTGACAGATGAAGAAAAAGGAATGAAAGTGCGTTGGAGTAAGCACGAAATCACTATGATGGTTAAGTTTTCAAAACCATTCAGAAGTGTTCGCAGACAAAAATTGTAAAAAATGTGACAAAAATATATTTAACGAAGAGGAACAGTCAATTTTTTTTCCAGTGTTGAAGCAAATGAGTGGGGCGATAGCTTCTTCAGCTGCTGTGGAAAGAGTTTTTTCCATTTTGGAATTGTTCAGAGCAAATTAGGAAACCGACTGGGAATTGAAAAACTATTTTTTTAATTCAAATATTAAAATAATGATACTGATTTCTCAGATTGAAACGACCCTAGTTTGTAACTTAATTAGGTATAATGTCTAAATCTGTTGATTTCTTTGAAAGAAAGTGAAATTAACTATTTTTGATTAAATCTTTGATTTTTATTGGAAAAATCATTTGATTTAAATCATGATTAAAATCAAAATGATTTATTCAAGCCAACCCTGCTGCTAATTAAATCAAGTTCTCAACATCCATTCAGACCCCGTGGTCTTGTGCATGAAATCGACAGATTTTGAACAATGTTGTGCAATTTTTGCGAGAAAGGGAAAAAGAATTTCAACAAAGTTATTTGTGATTTCAAAAGTCGAGTTCTTCGTTTTGAATGTAACTGAAAGAAGTATTCATGAAAAATCACAAATTCTCGCAACAAGTTTTCCAAATAAATGACGCGAGACTGACGTTTGATCATTTTGTTACCATAAACTTTTAATTTTGAACATAAAAAATATCGTCAACATCATCGTCTACTTGCACGTGGCTGAACCACTTTTTACAACTTCGATACAAAGAATAGAAGAAAAATAATTAAGAAATAAGCTATTTTTCGAAAGTAAAAAAATAGTCAGCAATGTAGTTTTGCTAATATTAATAAAAACGTTTTTAGACATTTGAAAATCACACATTAATCTTCACCTATTCTTAAAACGAAATTAAAAAAAAAAAAAGATAATGCAATATCTTCATTAAGTAAATCAAAGGCAAAATAAACTATATTTTTGGAAAGCGCAAGTGATGAAACTAAAAGCAGGTACTGTGACTGACACGAATGGCTTAGCACTTTTTTACGGACGTGCCTGTGGTGCCCTAATAAATTAAGGCCTCCAGCCAGGACTTAAACTTAAATAGTAACTAAAACTAAGCGACAACGCTAAGGGCACCCCCTGTGGGGTACGGACCTCGGCTCAGGGCGTCGGCGTCGCTGGAAGAGGGCAGCAAGGGACTAGCTGGATCAGGATTTATTTGATTTTGGGACGAATTTAAAGCTACAGGCTCAGCGGCGCGGGCTGGCTGGAGCAAGGGTCGGGAGGGGTGTGGATTAGGGCGTCGCGGCGGGCCTCGGCGGCGAGGGCGGTAGGACGGCGATCGGGTTTTTGGCTTACGTAGCGTGCTGGTGGCCTTACTACTCTCCTGGAGGAGGGTAGTGGCGTCATCGGGGGCGATTAAGGTATGCCTTGGTCGGCGAATACTACTAATGCGGGAGGGAGTGTAGCGGGCGGCCGCTGAGATCAAGGGGTTTGGGTGTTTGATGCAATGGCTTAGCACGACGAAAACTGTACTTTTATAGTCACACAGACATACTGTTTCAATTATTTCAAGCTTTCTCACAATTAGGTAAGAAATTGACAAAAGGCTTCCCCCGCAAGAGGGAGTGACGTCACAGCGTGACACAAAGGCACCGCTCGTCGCGCGACACGCGGTGCCTAGTGCGCACGAGTCTAAAAACGATTTTTTTATTTGTGCACGGAGTTTTAAGTTTACCACACACGCATACATAACACGTTACTCGGAAATGGACATGTGTTAGCAGTTTAGATGTTGCTCAAGCGCCACACAGCTTTCTAAATCAACGGGGCCCGATGGCTGACCGTCATGAGTACACATTCTTTTAACGACATACCTAAGTAGATAAGTACTTTAAATTACTTCGTACTCGGCCATTTCCGCCCGTTCAAGGGGTTTTGCTTTAACAGAACCTATGTAATATACCTACAGCCGTATCATTGCTTGCAGGTTGCGTGTTTTTTCCTTCCGATTCTTGGTCCTGTTTTAAACCCACGTTCCACGGTTTCAAGCATGATCAAGACACTGATCAGAAGATCTGGACAGCGTCAATCCTGAATCCTCAAGTTATCTGATGTGATTGGTTGACCTAAACAAACATAGAACATTTTGGGAAGCCCTAGGAGGAAATATAGTGATCTTATTGGTGATGTTTTCAGAAAAGTCACTTAAGTAGAACTCGCACCGGTGTGCATTTATGACCAGATGTATGAACGTACACGAAGCAAGAGGAGTATGTATCGATAGATCGTGGCAGGTGTCGTTCTGTAGTTTCCTACCCCTATGAGACGAGGGCGTGAGTTTATGTAGGCTACTATCTTCATATCTCGATTTGCGTATCTATCTTCCACTGTGACTGGATTAAATTCACAAATCTCAAAAACAGAAATCTGCAATGAAATCAATAATCCACTAATAAGCTGGTGGTTACGAAACTATAACTACAGTCTCTGATCCTTTCCTTCCATTCACTGTAACAATCAATGAAGACTACTACAATCCAATAACATCTATATAACAACGCACTTGACAATGTGCAGCTCAAGTGCACTTCCTAACCACAGGTAACTGAATATCTTCCGTCCAATGTACTTTAGTACAACGTATCACAAAGTTACATTCTGATACTACATAAGAATCTCAGGCATGTCTGCGGTGAACCTACAATACGCATTCCTTACGACGTATTTGTTTACTTTCAAAAGGAAAGATTAGGATTCTATGTAAATTGAACGTTCTTGGAGGCAGAAATGGAATTTTATTTGCTTTGCGGTAAAATTGGTGAGTGAATGCGGGCTTTATTGGATGATGGTGAAAAAGAGACAGTAATTGCTCGGACGGACTCGTTCTTAGGACCGAAACTATACACCGAGGGCCTAAAACCTAAGTACCTTGTCAGTGAAAGAGTAACAGAGGAAAATACCTAATTTCTGTAAATAGATTTGTACAAAACACTTTTATACGTCAATCATATTATAGAAACTAGATGAGATCGGCGTTTCCTATCTGACTACTGTGAGAAGAAAGGCTGAATCAAACTCAGAGGTCACAATCTCTTTTAAAGTCCAGACATAATCTTGCTCATGTCATGTGAAGACCATGTAGATTGGTGTCTGAAATGGTCTTTTGAGGAAAGAACCACACAACACAGAGAATGAGTGGACCTGTCCAGTCAGTGCACGCATTTGTTAGTAATCATGCAGCTCAACGCAGAACTTAAGGAGAGAAACGACAATAACAGACCCGTATGATGTCCCAGATAGACCGATCTTGTTGCCTTGTACACGAGTTAGATTACTCAAAGATAATCCAAACTTGTATGCAATAGACAAGACGAAAAGCCACTATAAATATACCATAGTGGGAAGGTCTTCTTGAACATTTTAGAATTTAATATTCGTTCCATTACTACTCCAGCCAAAACTAACACAATAAGATTGACGTGTGAGCTATTAGCAATATAGGTCAAAATAGATTGTAACAATATACTTTGTTAGCTTGCGCTTGCGACTCTGTCGGCTCCTAATCGATGTAACCTTGGATCGATACCTATGTTTTAAATGGTGATCGGAATTCGAATCATTGTTAGTTGAGACTGCCTCGTTGGTCTAGTGGTCGCAATCGCTACTGCTGAGCATGAGGTCCTGGGTTCGATTCCTAGGTCGGGCAACGTGTTATTGGGTTTTTCTATCTGGAATTTCTCAGTAGCAGCCCGAAGTCTGGATTTGTGCCCGGTAGATGGCAATAGGCTCGCCCCCTATTACATGGGACTTAAACATAACTGGCGAAATGTGGGTGTACTATAGGTACACCTCTGCCCAACCCTTCGGGGAAACAAGGCGTGATGTTATGTTATGTTAGTTGTTAGAGCATTTGGTATTGGGTTGCTTGGAGGTCATGGCTCATGGGTTGAACCCCACCAATTTGTTGCTGGATTTTGTCATGGTCTTATAATCCAATTTTTATTGGGTTTTACTTTGGTATCTTATAAAATTTTGGACAAATGAGGGTTTCCGAAAAAGTAACTCCGCCATTTACGATTTATTTATACTGTTTTCTCTTTATTGTAGTTAAAAGTTACTTACTATAAAATTAAGCAAAGACCATAAAGGAGAACATATTGTATCAGCTGCCCATATCAAAACGATTGGCATGTTTACTCGTCCACACCCATTTTAAGACAGACAACTTAGTCCAAGACTTTCACTGTGGAAGCCATAATGCCACCACAACAAGGTACATACGTAATATCACGCATTGCGCAAAAGGGGTCGCACAGCTACAAAGGTCACTATCTCGCGTCAACGTACTATTAGTGCGCCACTTATTATTATTTAACTAGCAATAACCCGCGACCCCACCCACTTGTGTAGTTTATATATTTCGGGATAAAAAGTACCCAATATTCTTCTCCAGATACCAAGCTACGTGTTTACCAAATAACATCAAAATCGGTGTAGTAGTTTTGCAATTATGCCGTGAAAAACAAACAGACGCTTTTTCGCAATCGTAATGCTAATGTGGTGCGAAAGTTATAGGTGTGTTTGTTAGACAATTATGTCGAAACTGCTTAACGGATATGAATGGAATTTTGTTTAGAAATAGAATATGATCTGGATTAGAATTTTAGGTAGTTTTCATCTCGGAAAAGGATGTTCTTTTCACAAGGGTGATACCGCGGGACAAGTTTTAAATCTTCATATTAAAAGGACGTTGAGAACTTGATTTAATTAGCAGCTTCGGAACTGTTAGATCTAACTTTGGGCCAAAGTTCGTTGATTGGCTTACGTCAAATTGATGCCAAAGATGATACTAAAGCCGACATTGATACACGTTACATGCTTTGGCTTACATAAGTTCCAGTCTCTATCTTGCGCTTGTAGTTTGAGTTTCGCGACCGTAGAATTATTATAAATATCATAAATTAACTGACAAACAACGTAGAACTTAAACCGCTGAGTGGCATGAAAGTTTTCACAAGGTTTCATAAATTCCATCGGGCATTCTATTGTAAAATGTTAAGTTACATACACAACATTATGTTATCTCATAAACTGAAAAGTTATATCATTGTAACACGACAAAGCTGTTTATTTTGACGCAATCGTATGAAAACAATGTGTGACCGATATTATTACCGACCGTGTGATATTGTGACCGATATTATTAAATTTTGAATAACTTGTGTGACCGAGTTTTGAGTTAAACACGTTTGTGAGATGGATAATGAAGTGTGAATAAGGATGAAGGACCTAGAAATGTCTCTGTCGCAGCCGCTACTTAAGTTGTGGTTTCCTAGGAAAGAGGTTCCGTCTGTCCGTCATATAACGACATCGGTGTCAAAAAAAACACCGCTTTCTAAGAAACCAAAGCTTTTTAGTGGACATTCGAGGAAAACCTAAAGACCAAAACTCGATGCATTCACTCGATACAAAATTAGGAATATATCTCGCGGTTTTTGCATTGTAGTTAGAGAGAAGCGGATACACCAAAATTGACTGTACTTGCTTAGTTTCCTCGAGGTAAGAATAGAATACCTCTTCAAGTGGGTGGTGAAGTATGCAAAGGTGCGTATAGACTGGACCAAATATGTCAGGAGGAAAGATAAATTGATACTGAGGTTCTCTTGAACGCAAAAGGTAAGGGAGAATCAGTTTGCATCTCCGAATCTTTCAGGCAGTCCGGTCGTATTTTAAGATTGCAATTTTAGAACTGTTTTTCGCTAACATAATATCAGCACCGAAAACTACTAGGTTAATTTCTTGACCTATTCAGCTCTGCATATTGGAGAAGCGGTAATAGCTCAGCAGATATGGCAGGGACGGACTAGCAAGAGGTCGTGAGTACGATCTCCCATTGAACTATCGACGACAAGTATACTCATACCTAGCACAAGCAAAAAAAAAGCAAAACGAGAAAACGTTTAAAATCCCAACAACAACAAACCCATTTTTTTTTGTTTGTGTTCGTTCTCTGCGTCGTGTTTACCGCAAATAAACGTCTCTTCTTTCTTTATATCACATGGGAACTTGAACCATACACTAAGAATTTTAGAATGAAGCTTCTGACCCTCATTTACAGTCCACTTATTACCGCACATAGCAGAATACCTCGTCATCATCAAGTCGTAGCCGATTGTCTGCATTCTAACGAGAGCATGACCCGACCTTTACGCAAGTGAACCTTGGCAACCAGCTGTGAACTACTGCCGCATGCGTCGGTCTAGGGAGATGGCTCATTGGGTAATAAGGATCTAGATATTGTTTATAGGGAGGTTTTAGTCAGATGAAGAGTCTGTTTGACTAGTGTATTCAAGTTACGAAAAGTGTATGCAGCAGATTTCATTATGTATTTGCTGGAGAAAAAAAGATTATTTAATTCTACGAAACGACATTTAACAAATTTGTTGACGCCAACAACAGTAGCTAGTTTGTTAAGGTGTTCACAATCTATAAAGAAAGTAGTTAGATAAGATAATATTAAATATTCCCGTCCGTCACACGACAAGACGCGTCGTATGGCGCTTATATTTTTTATTAATATTTAGCCCACCTAGCTATCTAATTAATGGGATATCGAAAACATCCTTATTAAACTCTTGCTGAACAATATTGTTTTGATAAAGCTGCACTACCGAAACAGACGTCTATCACACATTAAAAGGGCATCGAACCTTAACAAATGTACTTCTAATGATTTATAACATTAATCGTAATGTGAGTACATATGTGGGCTTACAGTGGGCGTGACAATCCTTGAGTAATATTCAGTACGACAGATTTACTAAATATTGTAAGATAATGATACACGATATCAGCCTCCCATGATAAATTATAGGATTCGAATAAGCTTTGGTTTTATTTCTTCAGGCGGTGTTCTGCGCATGAATGATATGTAGGTCTGTGCTGTATTTGTCATTTGAATGAATGCACCCTTTAAGTACAGGAGCAAGAGCCGCTTGCGCCGATTTTGAATACGAGATAATTATGTGTGCAAATTTGTTTTTATAAATAATGCTCATAGCTCTTGCAATGTAAATAGAGCATCTTCACAGATAATTTAATACTGCATCATTTAAAAGAACTGACGCTCGGGTTTTGATTATTATTACGCAAACGATTTTCAGAATAAACAACAAGATAATGACCAATATATACCTAGATTTTTTACTTCAGCTACCTACTTAAGATAACCAAACGAGTTTATACCTACAGAGAATTTAATTATTTAATGTTGGCAACAAGATTTGAATAAAAAATAAATAATAAGGTACCAGGCGATGCAAAAAAACTGCCTCAAAAACAGGTATTACTGGTTGCATATGCTTTTTTGTATTAGAGATACTGGTTAAAATTATACTAGGATCAACTAGTTGAATACAAACTGAACATAGTTTGTATTCAACTAGTTGTTTCTACTAGATATTTACAGTGAACTTTGTAGGATTTATTTCTGCCTGGAATGATTATTTTGGCTTTTTCCACAATCTGTTAGGCAAATGGGTTTGTGAGGAATGTTGACTGAGATTGCAAAAGGACAAAATAAACACCTTGGGATAAAGAAATAAAAATTATGCATGCTTTGTGTTAAACTTTGAATTTATGATGTAGCATAATATAAATTCTAATTGAAAACCAGTTAAAGACACAGGAATAAATTGATAGGTGCTTAACTCACACTCGCAGTGCTTAGTCATTTCTAAAAAAGCTTTTCAATTTCAGCTATGAAGGTTACATAAGGATTTCATATTCAATAACATTTTACTGATTATGACCTCAGAGATCAAAGACTGGGTGTTTGTGACTCAGCTCGATTTAAAATCTCAGCATGAGTTGCAAAATACTTTTGGGTATTTTCATAAACCATAATGATGCAATGAAAACAAATAAGTATTGCATTATATTTTGACACATGACACAAGTCAGAAAATGAAGGATAATGGCATAAAACAGAGTTAAATAATCAATATATTTATGGAGGCAATGTAAACAGAAAATAATGATCATAACACTTAATGTTACCTTATGACTGATAACACATTAGATTATACACACAATGTGGTTATGAAGTTAGGTAATGGAGACTGAATTTAAGTATATTGGCATATTAAATGGAAATCTCAGAGAGAATCAGACATTAATCTGCATGGCACTCACATAGCCTGGCCAAGAATATGTCTGAACTTGGAAAAGAGATTGTAACTTCTGTGTTTGTTTCAGTCTTTCTTCTCAAGAGTAGTCAGATAGGAAACACCAAACTCATCTAGTGTTTTTGAATGAATTGACAGAAACAAATATCATAATATACCATTTAAAGCAGCTTTATATTTCAGTTTGTTTGCTTAAGTTATGGAGTCAGCTAAACTGCCACCTTGACAATAACATCAATACAACTTTGTAAACCAATCCATTATTGAAATTCTAAGTCTATTTCGGAATGTTAGAGAACGACCTTTGTGAAATTCAAGGAACACTGAGCATATAAATGCAAATAACCATGGCTCAATGGGCTTATGTCCACATTGTGAGATAGAAACACAATACAAATAGAAACACACAATAGAAATCATAATGTAAAAAAAGTATGACATATAAAAAAAAGTAAGCAAAAAATTCCTTATTTTGAAACCAGATGTTTCTTTGTTATTTGTTAAGAGGATGTTATTCAAAAATACTGTAGGAAAATTGGAACAGTGTCCTGCCCACTGTAGTGTATTAAAGAAAGCTATGTTCAATGAATGGTTTCAAAGTAAATGCTCACAGAATCTATACACCAGTATATCATAACAATAATAAAAATGTAACAGGTGTCAAAAAAAACATGAATATAAGTTTTTGTGTAAACTCAACAGCAATTATTTACAGAAAGTGAAACTAAGCCTAAGGTATTAAAAAAAAAAACACATAACAGGTACTTAGCTTGATTATTGTTATCATTATATTAAATAGAAAGGAATCTTAATCTACAGGTGAAACTAGTGTAACAGTCACACACTTGAGAACAACTTGTGGATTTATGGTAATTAAGAATTCATCAAACAACTGTTTAATCATTTAGAAAACATGTCATAATTCATTTGTATTTACCTTGAAAGCAAACTTTTGTATTAATAAGTTACTATTTGTTAGAAATAATTAAAAATCAAATTGTAAAACTTGTCAACTCTTAATGACTGGCAGATTTAGATTGTTCACACACTGTGAAACATTCTAATTGGACAAGAAAGGAAAACAGTTCGAATATTTAACGTTCATGTTGTGCTAAAAATGCAATAATAACATTCGACGAATGAGCAAAGTTCAACGCGTCGACTAAGGTTAAACCCGCGCAAATAAACAAAATTAATTACGTTCTAGCGCAATTAACTTAAGCTAATATCGAATATTACAACAAAACAATGAAATACCTGAGTGGAGGGTCCTGTCCGCGCCCCCGGTCATGTTCACTAAGTTCGTCCGACGGAACCACTCAACGCGTCAGGCGGGCGGCACACTCCGCTCCTGGCGTCCCAGCACCACAAATCCACGCAGCAATTATAAAAAGAACCTAATTTCAATGTCACAAAGGTAACACGAGGGTAACGGGGCTCGGCGACGCAGCCGATCCGCACTGAAGTCCGCGATACTCACTAACCACGCGCTCTAACCATAAATATCATAACATAGTTTACCTTCTCCCTCATGGTAATTAGTTTCTCGATGTTTATGTCCTTCGACTTCAGCCATATTCAATTTATTTATTTCGAGATCTGACTGGACTGAACATAGCGACGTAAAATTTTTCCAACACGACGCAAGTTGACAACCTTGCAGGGAAAAAAAGACGTGTCATACTGTCAAAGTCAGAGGCCGATTTTTTATTATACTATCTTATTTTTTTAAACCAAAAAGTAAGCAATTTTAAAAACCGTTATGCGCGTGATATTTCAGATACAATGTGCACATTTTACAAGTTTAACCATTTTCATCATCAATGTTTAATGGTGTTGTTCGTATTCATGTTCAAAATGTTACACTATACGCCACCATCTATGGTGAAACCTCACATTTTAGATCATAAGGTTCTCTTAACGTTGGTAGATTGTAGGTTTTCATGCAGTATCGAGCATAATTTTGTGTTTATTTAAAATTAAATCTAATATTTATTAATTTTATTCACATTGGTTTTGACAACACTGGCAAGCTTTCAACTTTGTTGTCAAAATAAATCGATTCCGGATTCGACTCGATTTGTGATTCGATACGATTTTGCTACTCATATTCAATTTGTTGATAACGTTGTTTGTCTTCACAGAGATTACAGAGTAACATTTACCCGTACAAAAAGAAGTAAAACATCAAATACAGATGCAATATTGTAATACAATTAATTTATAATACAAGAGTACTAGTCATTTTAATTTAGTTTAACACCACTTCCTCTAAAGTTGAATGAACTAAATTAGTTCATCATATTAACATGCCCTGTAGTGGTACAATAAAGGGCTACATTCTAGAACTTATCATCTTACAAAGCTAGCTCTCACCTATATTTAGGTTGTATTGTTTGTTAGATACACATTTATCTAACAAACTTACTGCTAGATATCATCAGAGTTCTGCAGTGTGATAAGGCCCTGATATTCCATTTCCTTGTACATGATATCCTGGTTCAGAGTGTGCAGAATGTCTTGGAACCTCTGCCTTAGAGCCAGGTTCTCCATTCCAGCAATCTCATGCTGAGTCCGCTGTCTCCTCTGCTTCAATTCTTCAAGTTCAGCCCTCAGCTGCTCAATCCTCAATGTCATATTGTCTTTAGACATGTCTCTTGGTTGGTAGTCACCATCATCCTCAGATGATAGACCACCGCTTTTGGACATTCCTGAAGCTGCAGGAGTAGTTGCCCGACTGTGGCCTGGGAATGATTTTGGAGCAAGATCTTGTGGAGACTGGAACATATGTGACCTGAATTGAGTTGGTAGTGCATCCCTCTTTGATGGGCCCTCACCATGCATGGAGTTGGTGTCTGAGAGTCGGCTGTCATAGGCTGAGAGCCGGCTATCTTCCATCTCCACATTAATGTTATCATCCTCCAAGTCAGAATCGCTGACAGCTCCACCGAATATATCCACCACATTGGAGGACTCCTGGTTAGATACATCAACAGAGACAGATTCCCGTTTAGGATTGCGATCAGCCTTTGTCTTCTTCTCTGGTTTAGCATGAGGAGTGCCCTGATCCTGTTTGGGATGGTCATCTTCCTCTTTTATAACCTCCCAGGTGACACTGACAGCTTCATTGTCTGCCCTTAACAACCTCTTCACCTCTTTTTCAATTTCTGGTGCTTCCACATACTTCTTTTTCAGCGTTTTTCTGAATCGCCGCTTACGCACGTTTTTGGTAGGCGGTGTGATACCGTGCGGCCAAAGAAACTTTTTGTCGACTTTGTAAGGATCTTTCTTCTTATTTTTAGCAGGAGACTCTTCTTCTACTGATGGTTGGTCAGGTTCCTCTTTACATATCATCATCTGGCATATATCTGCGGTTTTGTAGAAGCTCTTGTTGTCAATCGTTTTCAATGATTCAATGACGGTAGGCAGGTCGAAGATCTTGGCGTGCATCAGCCAGTGGTCGAACCTGACCTCGCCCTGGCGCATGTCGCTCTCGATCTGTATCGTTAGTCTGTTCTTCAGGTTCTCGCCAGACTTCAGAACATCTCTCAACACTTTAGCAGGCTCCTCAGGCAGACGCATTACGAATTGGGACTCCAACTCGGTTGGGTAGTCCGGTTCCCTTTTCTCCCGGTTCATGGTGGTTGTTAACGATATGTACTGATTAAAATGTAACTTATTTGGGTCGTATTTCTATTTTAAGTTTCAGAAGAGTAAAAGAGAAACTAGAAATTAAATGAAGAAAATCATGTAAACGTAAACATATCACGGATTAACATTAACAATTCTGAGTTGCACTGAGTTGACAATGACATTTCGAGACGAAATTTTCGATAGAGAAAAACTTTGCTAGCACAAAAAAAACGCCTACTGTAGTAAAATTAAAATGACAGAATTATATTGTAATGGGTTTGAATACGATATTGTGACGGGCTCTAAATTATAATCATTATTTCATGTTATTTTTTGGACATTATTATCAGTATCGTTTGTTGAAATCACATGATTAAATTATTTCTTATTTGAGCCAGGGCACGGGCAACACTAACACTAGTCAGAAAAAAAGTAAAAACGTGAATCATCTGTCATTCCATGGTGTCAAATTTCCGGAAATAAAGCCTTTATTTTCATAAAAATAACAGAAACAAATAGTTCTAACACAAAATGCAGGTAAATTACTACGACTGGCGTATAACAAGATATTGCAAACATGCGTGTGTTGTTTTGATTTTAAAACCTGGTGTTTTATTTTTAGAATCCAAATGAGGATACAGAATGGAACGATGTCCTCCGCGCCAAAGGTATCATACCTCCCAAGGAGGCGGAGATATCAGAGGACCAAATAGTAAATATGATAGAGCAGACCATACAACAGAAGCAGGCTGAAAGTTAGTTTATGCAAAAGTTATAGGTTATGATGACACCTGTTGCTTAAACTGTACAAAAATCCTATTAAAATGAATAATATTCCCTCAAGTTCCCTCAAAAACTAAATAAAAACTACCTATTATTAAGATAGCATAACTGTTTACAACATAAATGTAATGCTTCCTGTTATTTTGTGGGTGTTCCACTTGAGCGACATTAAATACAAACTAAACTAACTGTAAACACTAAAAATGTGTCTCAAATAAATGCTCATTATCAGCGCGCCCGCAAATAACACTTTCAAGACCATTGTTTCTTAAATTCAATGAATAACAAGTGAATTTTTAGAGGACAAGCAACTATCAGAACTGGATCTAGATGGTCTGGATGAGCTCGAAGACTCTGAAGACGAGGCTGTGATAGAACAGTACAGACAGAGGCGCATTGCTGAGCTGAGGAGACTAGCGGAGAAGCCTCGGTTTGGGGACATTCGGGAGGTGTCAGGACAGGACTATGTGCAGGAAGTCAACAAGGCAGGAGAGGGGATTTGGGTGGTTATACATCTGTATAAACAGGGGTATGTTGATATTAGTTACAAATTGGATAGGAATATAAATCTTACACTTAGGTCCAAGTGGAAATTACAGTCTTAAAATATGCTGGTAGATATGATGTTTAGGTTTATTTACTAATAAAAGGTAATAATAATAACTTTATTGATAGTAAAAACCTTTGTTACAATAAGTAGTAAATGTAGGTTACAAAAATAAAAGGTGAAGGAAAAGCTGAGTATATTCTGTCTATTCATATCACTACATTATCAAAGAAGACAACCTATTCTGACAATCAATAGAATCATCTGCTTTGCTCATAATAAACATCTCTGTTAACTTCTGCAGCATCCAGCAGTGTGCCCTAATCAACCAGTACATGCGCCAGCTGGCGGCAAAGTTCCCGTACACCAAGTTCATAAAAGCTATTGCTCAGACATGCATCCCTAACTTCCCTGAGAGGAACCTGCCCAGCGTGTTCGTTTACTTTGAGGGGGACATGAAGAAGCAGTTCATTGGAGCCACCGAGTTGAGAGGAACGTCGTTGACTCTTGAAGGTAGGTTTCAGTTGTCTATAATTTTAGTAGACCAGCAGGTGATTTTTTTTTCTGTGGATGCAGATTTCAATTACTCTGTGTTAGGAATAGGCTTTTTAATACATAGGGTATTAAAAAGCCTATTTCACTAACACAGGGTGTTCATCACTTCTATATAGGTTTCAGTTAAATTTTCTGCCAGATAATTTAATACAAATCTTGCTTAATTTCTCTTACGGATAGTGCCTATCTGGAAACAGGCCCATGGTAAAAATGAAGCCCATAGAAAAAGTGTGAATAGATTTTCAATAAAGATTTTTTCTAAAAATGTTTAGCTAATCTTCTTCAAACATATGCTATTCTCTCTTGAAAATCGTCCAAAATAAAATTAAAATTCACTCTTTTTCAGAATTTGAATACATTCTTGGACAAGTGGGAGCAGTGGACTCGAAAATAAAAGATGACCCCAGACCAAAGATTAAGGACAAAATGTTTACCGACCTTGGGTCCAATGACTGGTGATAAATGCTATTGTGGTGATTTCACCAGTGTGAACTATCGGCTTTGGTGCGGGTTTATGTGCTTTACTTGCAAATTATTTATTTTGTTAAGTATTATGTAATGAAATTATTTTATGTAATAATTTAGGAAATTACTTACCTACATTAATTATCTTGTAAGGAATTCAAGTTTCATTAAAATGACTACTGAAACATAATTTTATCATTCTGATTTGTATCACAAAAGTGTGTTTTCTTGCAAGTAAATATAACTAAGTGTAAATTGTGCGAATGTCACACAAGTTCTAAATATTCAGGACAGGATTTTTTGTATGTTGAGCGTCTAATGAAATGTATACAATACGTTTTCGAAATTATTTGTTTTTATTACCGGCATTTACAGGGTATACTTAAAAGTAGATCTAATTACTAAGGGCCGAATTCACCAGTGAAACTGAACGCGGCAGCACATAAACTACGTTGAAGGGCTGTCAGTGTCTTTATTTTCTATGTAATATTGACACTGACAGCTCTCGAACGCGTTTTATGTGCCCTGAACGCGATTAGTTACATTCGTAAAATCGGCACAAATACTATTAAGAAATTGGTTTCATAAACAAATTTCTTGAAAAAACACGTCGGTTTATGGAGGTCCTGAGGAGAACACTATAATGTCAACAACCATCACGCTTTTATATCCCCAAGGGGGTAGTCAAAGATGTAAAATATACCTACATTTCGCCAGTAATGTTAATTGGTCTCATGTCACAGGAGCCTAAAGTAAAGATAATTTCTAAAGATTCTTCTATGGTGTACTGCCTCGTTGGTCTATTTATTTATTTATTTATTTATTCACTAAGGGACAACAAACAGCAGTGTACTAATAGGTATATATATATTAGATGTTAATAGGAGTGTCAAACACACTACTCACAACGTTATCCACAGATAAAAAAACAGATCTACTAGTTAGTAAAAACAATATTAAAAAAAAGGGAATAAAAGTAAACTTTACTTAATTATTACGGTTACGGTACGGTCTAGTGGTCACAAGAGCTACTGCTGAGCATGAGGTTCTGGGTTCGATTTCCAGGTCGGGCAGTGTTATTGGGTTTTTCTATCTAAAATTTCTCAGTAGCAGCCTGGAGTCTGGATTTGTGCCCGGTTGATGGCAATAGGCTCGCCCCCAATTACATGGGACATAAGCATAACTGGCGAAATGTGGGTGTACTATAGGTATACCTCTGCCTAACCCTTCTGGGATTACAGGCGTGATGTTATGTGTATTCTAGGGTCATACATCTATTACTAGCCGATAAAGACAAATAGACAACAGGGACCACTTAGCGACTCTGCATAGCTATTTACAAACGTTCGACAGACTGCGTCGAAAATTACAAATTTCCGGTAACGATTAGTCTTGCCTTTTGCCTTGCAGCAAATAGTTGTCGAAAGAATAGAGAGAGAGAGATATAGATAGACGAATCTATATCTATTCTACTAGTGAAGCTGAAGAGTTTGTTTGCTTGAACGCGCTAATCTTTGAAAGTACCAGTCGGTTTAATAGCCTATTTCTCGAGGAGAGGTTGTTCAACACGTTAGTACCCGGGGGAGCAGGGCAAAATGTAAAGAACGATAGAAAGAAGGCTAAGCGGCCACGAAGTAACATCGTAGGCCGGCGATGCGATGCGATGAGGTGAGGCGGGGGAACAAGAAACAGCACGCGGGCGTAAGCTAGTTTGATAAGAACAATCAACAGTTTCGAGTTTCGGATTTGTGAACAGCGTTAACCCCTCGGCTGTGCAGGAGAGGAGAGGACTCCTTCGATAACATTGATCAGACTCAAACGCGAAGCATTTACTTCAAATAAACCATAAAGGTGATGTTCGGCACTGAAGCTAATCAAATGGTTGTAAATAGCTATGCTGGTCCCACGTCTTCGCACCGTTCGAATTTGTCTAGAAGATGACGTCACTGACAGTTGTATATGATCATTTTTCTTTGCTGTCTGTCTAACATCCTCGGTGCAAGTTGATGGTGGCGACGCACTTGGCGATGCAGGGCTCCACGGGGTGTCGCGACTTTAGCCCCAGGTCGAACACCCTCATCAGGACCTTGGCTGCATGTTCTTGCATGCCTACCACCAGTTCCGGTAACTTGTCCAGCAGTGATTGCGTCACTTCCGGTTGGTGGGAGTCTAAACATTCTAGGACAGCTTGGAGACCTGAAAATAATGATGTAAAGGTCATTATTTAACTGTCCAGAGAAACAAGGACTTTACACAATTTCAAAGGAGCGTCCTGCTTACCAAAGGTTCGGCAATTGACAGGTGGTGGTCTCATTATTTAATTGCCCTGTGAACTAGTTAGGAAAAGTTCTTTACTGCCATGCAAAGCACCTTGTTTGGTGGTCATTATTATTTGGTAAGACACCGGCCCGCCCATGTCGCTATAGTACAATATGTTACCGGGCGTCGTGTCAGTGACAGCAGGCAGCAGCTTGGCCAGCAGCGCCAGCGCGGCGTGTCGCAGCGGCGCGTGTCCCGCGGCCGCGTGCGGCGCCCGCCCATGTCGCTATAGTACAATATGTTACCGGGCGTCGTGTCAGTGACAGCAGGCAGCAGCTTGGCCAGCAGCGCCAGCGCGGCGTGTCGCAGCGGCGCGTGTCCCGCGGCCGCGTGCGGCGCCCGCCCATGTCGCTATAGTACAATATGTTACCGGGCGTCGTGTCAGTGACAGCAGGCAGCAGCTTGGCCAGCAGCGCCAGCGCGGCGTGTCGCAGCGGCGCGTGTCCCGCGGCCGCGTGCGGCGCCCGCCCATGTCGCTATAGTACAATATGTTACCGGGCGTCGTGTCAGTGACAGCAGGCAGCAGCTTGGCCAGCAGCGCCAGCGCGGCGTGTCGCAGCGGCGCGTGTCCCGCGGCCGCGTGCGGCGCCCGCCCATGTCGCTATAGTACAATATGTTACCGGGCGTCGTGTCAGTGACAGCAGGCAGCAGCTTGGCCAGCAGCGCCAGCGCGGCGTGTCGCAGCGGCGCGTGTCCCGCGGCCGCGTGCGGCGCCCGCCCATGTCGCTATAGTACAATATGTTACCGGGCGTCGTGTCAGTGACAGCAGGCAGCAGCTTGGCCAGCAGCGCCAGCGCGGCGTGTCGCAGCGGCGCGTGTCCCGCGGCCGCGTGCGGCGCCCGCCCATGTCGCTATAGTACAATATGTTACCGGGCGTCGTGTCAGTGACAGCAGGCAGCAGCTTGGCCAGCAGCGCCAGCGCGGCGTGTCGCAGCGGCGCGTGTCCCGCGGCCGCGTGCGGCGCCCGCCCATGTCGCTATAGTACAATATGTTACCGGGCGTCGTGTCAGTGACAGCAGGCAGCAGCTTGGCCAGCAGCGCCAGCGCGGCGTGTCGCAGCGGCGCGTGTCCCGCGGCCGCGTGCGGCGCCCGCCCATGTCGCTATAGTACAATATGTTACCGGGCGTCGTGTCAGTGACAGCAGGCAGCAGCTTGGCCAGCAGCGCCAGCGCGGCGTGTCGCAGCGGCGCGTGTCCCGCGGCCGCGTGCGGCGCCCGCCCATGTCGCTATAGTACAATATGTTACCGGGCGTCGTGTCAGTGACAGCAGGCAGCAGCTTGGCCAGCAGCGCCAGCGCGGCGTGTCGCAGCGGCGCGTGTCCCGCGGCCGCGTGCGGCGCCCGCCCATGTCGCTATAGTACAATATGTTACCGGGCGTCGTGTCAGTGACAGCAGGCAGCAGCTTGGCCAGCAGCGCCAGCGCGGCGTGTCGCAGCGGCGCGTGTCCCGCGGCCGCGTGCGGCGCCCGCCCATGTCGCTATAGTACAATATGTTACCGGGCGTCGTGTCAGTGACAGCAGGCAGCAGCTTGGCCAGCAGCGCCAGCGCGGCGTGTCGCAGCGGCGCGTGTCCCGCGGCCGCGTGCGGCGCCCGCCCATGTCGCTATAGTACAATATGTTACCGGGCGTCGTGTCAGTGACAGCAGGCAGCAGCTTGGCCAGCAGCGCCAGCGCGGCGTGTCGCAGCGGCGCGTGTCCCGCGGCCGCGTGCGGCGCCCGCCCATGTCGCTATAGTACAATATGTTACCGGGCGTCGTGTCAGTGACAGCAGGCAGCAGCTTGGCCAGCAGCGCCAGCGCGGCGTGTCGCAGCGGCGCGTGTCCCGCGGCCGCGTGCGGCGCCCGCCCATGTCGCTATAGTACAATATGTTACCGGGCGTCGTGTCAGTGACAGCAGGCAGCAGCTTGGCCAGCAGCGCCAGCGCGGCGTGTCGCAGCGGCGCGTGTCCCGCGGCCGCGTGCGGCGCCCGCCCATGTCGCTATAGTACAATATGTTACCGGGCGTCGTGTCAGTGACAGCAGGCAGCAGCTTGGCCAGCAGCGCCAGCGCGGCGTGTCGCAGCGGCGCGTGTCCCGCGGCCGCGTGCGGCGCCGCCCCCCGCAGCACGGCGCCCGCCCATGCCGCGCCGCCCCACGCGCCGCCGCGCCGGGTGCCCCACGACTCTATCTCCTGTGGACACAAATTATCTTACTGTACAGACTCATCACGAAGCCGTCATCTATGCAGTCTGTACATCAACCTAAGCACAGTTAATATAATACTACGTACAGATACACAATCCCATACAAAGTGTATGCGGTGCTGAATGGGTCGCACACACCTTGTGATTGAATGATAAGTCACGGATAGCCAAAGATGATGCTTTATTGAATATATTTAACTCCTTTAATTACGCAATCTGCATCCAGTGCTATGACCCCGGCCTTAGTGATTTGTATTGCGGTAATCTGATGCTCGCATATAACACGAAGTGCACACTGTCCGCAACAATAATAAAGGTAAGTATTTATTTTATTCAATTCCATCCAATTATTGCGGCATGCTGCTATGTTTGTAAGACATCTGCTTGTGCCCTTATCTTTGATACACATGCTGTCTTCTGACTTAAACTGAAATTAGGTTTTCGGGAGTGACAGAGGCGGCTAGATTCGTCATACTGGACACATTGTTGTATGTCTCTCGCCGTCATTGCCAGATAGGTGTCTTTGCGTGAGTTAATCGCGATGTAATCTGATATCGGCACGACGGCGACGGTAGTGTTTCCATGTTGTTGTGGTATGGATATGAGTTGATACAGTTCATAACTCTCTCTGTTGACCAGTGGTATTCTAATTTCAAAAATGAGGTACTGCTGTGTTACCCTTGCTTTGACCTTCAGAAGACGGTAAATATTTGATAGTTCAGTCTGTATGTTTTCTATCGGTAAAGATAACTCTCGCGATAATTGTCCTGAGATTATGCTGAGTTGGTCTCGTAATTGCTTCGGCGTTAGTAAACAACGATACGCTATAGACGCTAAACATTCCATGATGAATATCGGTTATTGTGTCGATTAGTGTGTCTTGTATGGATTTTAGCTTCGTGAGCATAATATTAGTGGCTATTATGGTGGACAGTGCTAGCTCGTTCATCACTTCTTGTTCTTGCAAATTTTTGTTCAACATATTGGAGGCCTTCGTTAGATTGTTTAAATTTTTTTTTTTTTTTTTTTTTTTTTTTCTGTAAATAGGTTTGTATAAACACTTTTACACGTCAATCATATTTTAAAAACTAGGTGAGATCGGCATTTCCTATCTGACTACTCTGAGAAGAAACGCCGAAACAAACTCAGAGGTCACAGTCTCTTTTAAAGTCCAGACATAATCTTGGTCAGGTCATGTGAAGACCATGTGGATTGATATCTGAAATGGTCTTTTGAGGAAAGAACCACACAGAATGAGTGGACCTGTCCAGTCAGTGCACGCATTTGTCAGTTGTCATGCAGCTCAACACAGAACTAAAGGAGCTAACGATTCGACGAACATTACCAAAGAAAGGACATTTGGGTAGGCCGCATAAATTACTCAAACTGCCAGACCATGATTAAAACTAATAATTAAAAAAAAAATGCATTAAAAAATACAACAAATCCACAATGTCTTCACATTCACAATAATTAAAATAGTATAATCCTTTACAAAGTAAATGTCATTGCATATATAAAGTGCATCAATGTCAAAGTGTAAATAAAATATGAAAATAATCTTGGTCATATCATATGAGGACTATGTAGACTGGTGTCTGAAATGGTCTTTTGAGGAAAGAACCACACGGATTTGAGTGGACCTGTCCAGTCAGTGCACGCATTTGTCAATCATCGTGCAGCTCAACTCAGAACTAAGGAGCTCAACGATCCGACGAACAATACAAAAGAAAGGACATTTGGGGAGGCCGCGTAAAGTACTCAAACAGCCAGACCATCATCATTAAAAGAAGAAAAAAAAATGCAATAACCTACATAGTCCTCACATTCACAAAAATTAAAACAATATTATACTTTATACAGTAAATATATACATGTCATTGTTTAGATAATAAGGTACGTATATAGAAAAAAAAAAGATTAAAAGAAAAAAAAAAAAAAGAAAAAATAACAAATGTTGATTGATGGCCTTGTGTTGCCGATTGATTGACTCTTCAGTTCTCTGGAGTAAATTATTTTCTGCTTCTACTACGGAGGTCTGATTTTTCCACAAGAATGCCAAGTGATTTTCATTTCCTTTTTTAAGAGAGGTATCTTGCTTGTATTGATCGGCGAAACGTTGATCTAATACGCCAAATAAAATCTGCTTTAATTTTGTCCCACTCGGTGCTTATTTCAACGTGAATCTGGTCGTCCCATTGAATGTTGGACAACCAAACTTGCTTGAATAAAAGTTTTAATTTTGTTGTAATCGGAGCTATCCAATCAAGCGGATCAAATATCTTTGAAATATCTGATAGTAATGAAAGTTTAGTATGTTTTTCTGTTTGTTTTGTTTTGCTCATTTTTAGCTCGAACGTGAATGTATCTTCATTAGGGTTCCATTTCAGCCCGAGCGTCTTTGTTGATTCTGCTTGCTTGAAATCAAATGATGGTTGATCTGAGGACGCTCTGCTGACGTTTCGAAGTAATTGTTCGTCGTTTCCCGACCATGTACGTAAGTTGAAACCTCCCGACTGAAGTAACTGGATCAAATCGCATTGCAGTTGTTTGGCCGACGACAACGTGAAGCTACCACTGACAAGGTCATCCATATAGAACTCTTCTTGCAACGCTTGTGCTGCCTGGCTGTGCGGATACTTGTGGCCCTCATCAGCTGCCAACTGTTTCAAAGTCATCATAGCTAAGAATGGAACTGCTTTCATGCCATAAGTGACTGTCGTGAGCTGATATTCACGTAAACGTTGGTTTGAACAGTTCCTCCATAGTATCTTCTGATAGGTTTGATGTTCAGTGTGGCAAAGTATCTGTCGATACATTTTTTCTTTAACTGCTGTATATGCGAAACGATATTGCCTCCATCGCAAGATCAATGACATGAGGTCTTGCTGTAAATTCGGGCCACGCTTCATGAGGTCGTTCAAAGTATGGCCCGTGGATGTTTTCGCCGATGCGTTGAATACTTCTCTTAAGGCCGTAGTTGTGGAATCGGCGCGCTGAACACAATGGTGAGGTAAATAGCAAGTCGGTGTCACGTCACTAGTACATTCAACCATATGATTCAGTGCTTGATATTCATGTATGAACTGTCTTTATTGAATATATTTAACTACCTCGTAACTAATGCTCTATGAATGATGTGAATGAGTACAGCTGACTATGAAGGCTGATTGTGTACTGTCGCGTTACACTTTAATTTGTGCAAGGCGACGGAAAAGTGCTGATCTATGAAATGCGCGCGTGCCATGTACGATACATGACTCGTACACAAAGAATTGAAACCTCCCTAAGTCTGGCTATTGAGCTGGCAATTTTTCTTCGTCCAATTTTTCAACTGCTGGCAGCATCAGCGACTCATTAATTACCAGAGACTAGTTTTACAACGCCATCTAGGAGTCGACCTACTTTTAAAACGTTTCGTGCAATCCTTTTTAAATACATTTTTATAGTTCCGGATTCAGAAAAACATGTTATTAGTTGTCTTTTATATTTCTATGTAAAACATAACAAAAAAATAAGTTGTTTAACTACAATTAGTAACAATTTTGGAAACTGCGATGACAGGACCAATTGAGCAAAACGCCATCTTTTGCAAAAAGATGATTCAGAGATGGCAACTTTTATCATTAAAAGGGTTCAAATTTTGGCATAAAGGCCTCGTAGCCATGCCATATACATGAAAAAAAAGGGTTCAAATTTAAGTTAAAGGCTTCATTTAAATTTTATTTTTAAAATACGTGCATTATGAGTGGAAATAGATAAACCAGCACTAAACAAGGAAGTTTTGACTTTTACCAATCATAATTCAGTAAAAATTCTGCCATTTATCGCTTTTAATGATAGTTAATTTCATAATGGTAACCTGTGCTGCCATCTATGATTGTTTATCAAGATAAATTATTATTTGTTCGAGTTGTGACCTCATAACCTAAGTAACATTGCACAAAAAAAAAGGTGTGAACATTCGCTGTCTACGGTAGTGCGCAATGTACACACCACAGAGTACATTGAATATATGGGAACACACGCAAATCATTGTGCTTATGGGTGCATGCAACGGTACAGAAATCTTAGGAGTATACAATTAAGTTATAACATTGAAAACATGAATTCGTAAAGGAACGTCAAAGTTTAATATGGCCGTAATCAGATGGAAGGTATGGGCCCAGTACAGAAAAAAAACAGGTAATAACAGCAAGAACAAGTGACGCTCGGGTTTCGTTAAGCGTATTTTAATACACGTTATTTGAATTCAGAATCTGAGATTATGTGTGTGTATATGATAACAAAATTCAAATTCCATTAGGATATTTTTACTACAAATGATCATTCGAAAATGAACTTAAAATACATAAAGTTAAACAGAGTGGCGATGTAGTTTACGAGATAAGTTATGTGTAAGTTTAGCCTTTTTACGAAATGTATTTATGCAAGTGTACATTCCATTGATGTACTTATTTGAATGGGGTGTTTTATATTTCACTTCCTCTACTTTGAAATGACCCTAAAACTTATTTTTTAAGAAGCCAGCAGCCTAACTGCGTAACACGTTTTCGTAAACGATTACGACTAATCTGTTGTATTTTGACAATGCAATAACATTCATTGCATTATATATATTGTTGAGCAGATATTTTTACCGAACTTATGAAGCAATGTATTAGCAATCTGTTTCATAACGAATCAGATTCCGATTGATTTTTTATTACGCAATTAAGGTACGGGTCAGACGGCATACATTGAATGTCATGTTGTACTGTAGAATTAAACCACTCGTTGGACAACAGGGAAAATATTGAAGAATAGAATAAAATGCTCTTTTTTATGTACAGCATTAAAGAAACACATATAAATTTAGAAATTTATATTAAGTATAAAAAAGAAAATAAAAAATATTAAAAGAGAAATAATGATTAAGTCAATATGTTCCATCTCTTGGCGATCCCTACCAATAGCAAAAACTGGACAGTAAACTGACCTGCAGCAACCAATGCAGGTTGTCGGGCGAGTCGTAGCGCCTCTGCAGCGCCTGCAGCGCGTGCGGCGGCGGCGCGGCCGACGCGGGCGCCTGCACGTCGGCGGCCTGCAGCGGGGACAGCGCGGCCGTGTTGCTATAAACATATGACTTATCAAAACTTGGTATGTTAGACGTTTGCATTAGTGCACCCACAAAAGAAATTTGTCTCGAGAAGAATTTTCCATAATGACTTAGGCTTATGCAGAATTAAGGTCCCCGAAAAAAAAAATTTTCGGTGACCCCACTCCTGCACCCCCCCCCCCCCCCCCCGCTGGCCGTACATGGTAGGCGTGAGTTCCTGACACGTTATCTCTTACTAATTAAACAGAGAGGACGTCCACTTTCTTGTTTTATTTTTTCCATATGTATTGTGTTTCTGACGTCACATCGGGCCACACAACACATCTCGATCAGAGACTTGACAGAGATTTCAACCAGTCGGTCAACTAAACTCCCAAGACATTACGAGGTAAGCAGTAGATGTCGATGCTCTTATTAACTTTATTGTAGAGCCTTGTAGCTGATGAAGCCGGCAATGGAATGTTACGAAAGTACCACCCAAACCACCTAGACCCATCCCAAACCCCACCTACCCAAAACCACCCTACATACTCCCAAACCCAACTCACCTAGACATCCAACACCCACCTCTAACCCAACAACCCCCCCCCCCCCCCCCCTACCTAGACAAAGTAACTTTCGTAAAATTCCATTAGCGATGACGAAGAAGAAAAGCCAAAAAAATATGGGGTTGACATAAGCTATCGAAATGTCATGTGATCATAAGTCATATCGTAGTATCATAGTAAAGCGATAACGATTGTAGAAATAGAATCGCTTCAAAGCGAATTCCATTTGTGTATCTTCTCGTAACTGCTGCTCTACAGGGCACAATTTTGGAGACTCTGTCGAAGTGGCGTCTCGCAGTATGTACTATATGTTGAATCGAATGGTACGAGCTTGTGTTCTTTGAATACGGTCTGTAGTACGAAGAGCTGCCTAACCGTGAGAACTTGCAGAGTGAGTAAAGGTGAAATGTCGGATAGCGTTTTTTTTTTTGAAAGTACCTTTAGTACGGCCCTCTCCGTCCTTTCTAGTCGCATCATGGTTGTTTTGTGGGCTCCACCCCACGTGGTCGCACAATACCCTAGGATTTATTGAGCGAGAGCAAGGTAGACAGTTTTCAGGCATTTAAAATCAGTAGCAGCCCTAAGTTTGAAAATAAAGTCAGGTGATTTTCGCACTCGTGTCACCGAAGAATTGATCTGCTTTTTCCATTTTAAATGGTTTGCAATGCTCCGAAATATCGTATGTTGTCGGTTGCATTGATGGGTGTACAGTTACAAGAGTGGAAGAGTTGTTGAGTTGGGGCAAGCATAAAATGCCTAGGTTAAAGGGAATAAACTTCGTCTTGCTGATATTGAGCGTGAGAAGGTTTGAATTTAACCATTTCATGAATGAACTGAGAGCCATTTCCGCTTAACAGAAAGTATTAGACGAATCTTTGCCGTGAATTATAAGAGCGGTGTCATCTGCGAATTGGCACAGTTCGTTCACGTAAATGACGAATAGAGTTGGTCCAAGTACACTTCCCTGAGGAATTCCAAAAGTAACTTTCTCTTCTTTGCTAGTGTAGCTTTCCAGTTTAACTAACTGGTGGTGGTCTTTTAGGTGGCTGCGAAAGATGTCGTGCGAAATACCGCGAATTCCAATGCTTTCCAGCTTGGACAGCAGCTTGGGGACAGGGAGGGTCTCGAAGGCTTTGACAAACACACAGACACACAGCACCTCGACAGTGACTCGGCTTTGGACAGACTTCTCACTCTTTTAAGCCTTCCACACGAAGGCTTTGGACAAGTCCAGGAACAGATTCCAACAGTTTTTTGTTTATTATTTAAGTGACCATGTCTATGAGTTCCTGCACTGCGTCGTCTTTTGATTATCCAATTCTGAAGCCAAACTTATTTGAATTTGCCAAAATATTGTTTTTTGTAGTCAAACATTAAGCGCTTTTTCAAAAAAAATAGACAATTTAAGTACAGAAATACATAGGTCCATAGTAAGAGACACTGCACCTGTCCAGATATTTGAATATTCAATTGAGTGAACTATAGCGGTTTTAATCGCATTCGGAAATACACCTGAAGAAAAGCACAGTTTAAATATGTGGACAAGAGCGTCAAGAAAAAACAGTATTTGTTTTATCATCGAAATGAAGTAGTTTCTATTGAGCATTCAAGACCACCAGCCACACTTTGAGCTTGACACTCAGGAATATGTTTACTTACGCAATAGTGTCTTTATGCGCATGTAGCAGCGCATTGGCTCGCTGCGGCCTGCAGGCCAGGTACCTGCGCAGGAGTGCGCTCACGCGGTGCAGCAGCGAGCACACGCCGCTGCCCTGCTGCGTGCGCGCCATGCTCAGGAAACACTCTAGGATACTGTTTACTTCCGCGCTGGTAAAATAGCAAGGTAAAAGATGTAGGCACAATACAAAAAAGTTATTAAAAAAGTGATGATTTATGTGAATCTATTACCCTATGAAAACAAACATACACACGTAACGTCTAATTAATTTTACACCATTAAAATTTAAGTTTACGTTGTGTATATTTCATTTACGTGATGGCTGCCTCGTCGAGCCTTGGAAGGACACTGTCACACAAGCCAAACTTTTTCAAGAACTTCCATACAGAAGAGAAAAAGCTTTACGCTTCAGTAATCTCCGTGTTTCCGGTTTAGCACGAACGTCGCGTCACAGGGTAACCTCCGCAGAGGTCATGCTTCTAAGTTCTGTACTGCCACGCTTTGTAGTCTTATCTAATTTTTCTTTTCCTCATGTCCACATCTCAGCCGCGTACGGAAATATGGGGAATACAAGTGTACGGACGAGCCTGATGAATGACGAAGACCAAGATTTTAGAGGCCTTTTTAATGGTACTGTTGAGTAGCGGGAGGAAGTCGAGTTTACGGTCAAATATAACGCCGAGATCCTTTATTCTACTGTTTCAATAATGTCATTGACAATATGGTATACACCTTCAGTTGGGTGAACTCTTCTTGAGAATTTAATGTGAAAGCATTATTTGCCACTTAAGTGCATGCCGTTACGCTTACACCACTCAATCAAACCATTGTGATTGCTTTGCAGACAGACTTGTGGTGCTTTCATACGTTCGTTGAGAATGTGTAACAATACTTTGCTTCCGTGGCTGATCAGAGCAATGAGGCGGTAGTTCTGCACTTTTAGGTGGACCCGAGGAATTAAAACTGTATGAACCCATTCTGAGGGCCATTTTCCCTTGCAGCTGGTGCTTAACATATGAAAGCCACGTTCTACCAATGCTCGAATAGTCTCGATTGGGATAGCATCAGAGCCCGTAGTCTTTCCATTATTTAAGTGCTTAATGGCAGCTCTGATTTTTAACTCAAGTATTTCTGGTTCCAGTTTATTTTTCTCTGGTTCTGTTGATGCAAAGGTTAGTGACTGCAGATCTTCTAACAGTGACTGACAGTAACACCAAAAAGCTTCCGTTCTCATTGGCCCAGGATTTGGTAATAAGCCGAGTTTTGTGATGCAGGTCTCTGGATTCATATCTACTTGCAAGAGCTTCGATCTCCTCACATATATGACGCAGGTACGTATTGTAATCTTGTCTGCATTTTTTCTGGATGGCTTTGTAGTAGTGCATCTATTATATGAAGCGCGTTTGTATGAAGTTTTCTCTCTGTTGGGTTGTTACTCCTTAGTCTCAGATCGTCATTTGTCACACAAAAGTTTTTTTTTTGCATTGAGTTGTCAATTTATAATTTGAAACATAATACAAAATAGGCATGTTACAGTACCCATGATGTATTGAATACATACGTATTAGCGGTTGCGAACAGCTCATGATCAGGCAGCACTTCCAAGGCAGCCAGCACATGCGTGTGGTGCCTGGTGGCGGGCGGCGTGGCCCCGCGCAGCAGGGCGGCGGCCAGGCCCAGCGCGCGCGCGCCCGCGCCGCCCACGCGCGCCCACACGCCGCGCACGTCCGCCTCCATGCGCCACAGTCTGGGGACGAAGGGAAACACTCATCTACTTAATAAAAATTTATTTATTCACTGAAAGAAGACTACAACAACAACAAATAAAACCGGTAAGTGCGCGTCGGACCACGCACAATGAAAGGTTCAGCAGTTGGGATGAATACATCCCAAGAACAACGTCAACGTCGGGTTTTCACTAAGAAGTAGTGTCGATAGATTTTTTTCTTTTAAGTGTAAGGCACTTTCAAAATCAGTTTTGGAAGTAATTGTTGGTGTAGTTTGGTAATTTTTTGTTTTAGATAACGATAAGAAGGTTGTACGGTGGTCTGTAATAGTAGTGCGTAGGATGGCAATAATAGCAGAATGTCGTTTCCTGTTTATTTTTAACATAAAGTGATCGAGACAATTGTTTTCCCTTGTAGTTAAGGTGTGACCAGTGAGAATACCATGACTCGATATCATATCCAGGTATGATGTTCTATTTTTAAGTTCGTATGTTTGTTTAGTGTGTTTAAGTCTTATGTTGATGTTGATGTCACCAGCAACTATAATATTTCGTTTTTGAGAGTTTAGGCTATCTAAATGGAGTGCCAAAGAATTTGTAAAAGGTTCCGCGTTAGTATTCGATGGTGAGCGATACATACCTAAAATGGTATTATTCAATATATTTGATAGTAGGCATGATGCGTGGCTTATGTTTATTTCTGTGACACTAGCTTTTAAGGTGTCCTTATATGCTACAACGCCGTCGTTTTGATTTAGTTGACGAGTTGTAGCGTAGGAGCGATACTTGGGTAATGTCGGTATAGGTTTATTTGGATCAAGTCGGCATTCAGTCAGAATTATAACGTCTGTTTCAAAATTCAAACAAGCCATGTTTACTATGAAATCATCGAAATTGCAGTATATGCTCCTAATATTTTGGGATATTATGCTAAGGTCACTTTTATTTATGTTATACTCGTAGTTGTGAGCACGTTCACTACAATCGCATTCTATCGATCTTGCAATACTCAAATTATCAATGTCATTTAAAGTTTGTAAAAGATCACCCACTGTTATGTTTTATAAAATCCACGGTACATTTTAGAATAAGGGTATTATTTATATATAAAGTTCTAAGCCGTAAGAACACATGCCATACGTATATGGGCTTTAGGGATGTATCATCATAATTTAGTAGTTTATTTTTATTTTTGTAAATATAAGTCAATGTATTTTCCGTTATTAATATTTTCCTATATCTATTTGGTTTCCTGTATTAAATTAAAATTGATTCAAGTGTAAATAAACTTTTAGATCTATAATATGTGGGATAATGATAATGTGTGTGTGTGTGTATTAGTTGGTGTATTTGGAGGTAAAAGTATATGATTTTCCTAAAATATTAACTAGGAATAAGTCAATGCGTGAGTTAAGTAAAAATAACAAATTATACAATTATATTACTAACCAGTACCATTTTTTCTAGACTAGATTGTCCTATGAAGCTGGACCATCATGTTGTAAAGCATAACGGATCTCGAAATCGAAAAAAAAACACCCTCCCCGCAATATTTTTGAACGGCCTATCCAACCACACCCACACCATGGGATACACGAAAGGGCAAGAAAAATAAACATCCCAACTATACGTGTATGGCAGGTACCCAAAAAGAAAAAAAAACGAAGATGTTATTTAATCACTTTGTCGGCGTGATTAATATGTATAACCGTGCCAAATTAAGTGTACTTAGTATTAGAGTGCCGACTTCACCAATGAAACTGAACGCGTTCAACACATCTAAAACTCATTCCAGAGGTGTCAGTCAATATTCCACAGAAAAAATGACGCAGACAGCTCATAATCGTAGTTAATGTGCTGATCGCGTTCACTTTCATTGGTGAAATTGAACGCGTTGTTGTTGCCTACGGTACTAGATGATATGAGTAGAAAAGAGTGACTGCTCAGATGACGACTAATAGAGAAATATGGAAGAAAAATCATGTTGCGCCGACTCCTAATAAATTGGGAAACGTTCAGTAGAATGATGACGATGTTGACTATGGAACCCTTTGTTTTTAGGGTCCCGTAGCCAAATGGCAAAAAACGGAACCCCTATGGATTCGTCATATCTGTCTGTCTGTCCGTCCGTATGTCACAGCCACTTTTTTCAGTAGCAGTAGTGTAAGCAGCAAGTTTCCGCAACAGCAACAGCAACAAACCAACCGCATTAAGATTTTCACACAAAAATAATAATTAATTTTGGGGGTTCACCATACTTAGAAAAAAAACTAAAAAAAAAAACATCAAACCCTTAAGTGTGGGGGTCTATGGATAGGTCTTCAAAAATGATATTGAGGTTTCTTGTATAATTTTTTTCTAAACTGAATAGTTTGCGCGAGAGATACGTCTAAAGTGGTAAAATGTGTCCCCTCCCCCTGATACTTCTTAAATAAGAGAATGATAAAAATTTAAAATATATTTTGTACAGTAGCGCTCAAAAGTCCATAAGCAATCTCACAAAGCAATAGATAGACGCTTCGGTTTTACTTACGACCTTCTTCTATAAGTTATTTCTATACTGTAGACACGCACACACACTCACTTTGTCTGTAATTCATAATTTCAACTAACTTAACATATGGCATGCTAGCTTAGTCGTTACCGTGCTTGGGTAGGAGCGATTATCTGAGTTCGAATCTCACCTGCGCTTGAGGATTAAGCTTGATGTTTTTTTCAAATAATATATATTTACAGTTTTTCATAATTTATGATAATACCTGAAATTAGCAATTTAATAATACCTAAAATGAACAATTTTTGTTTATTTTAATAAAATTACTTGAAGTGGTTCGATAATCATTCGATACTTGTCTTGTTCATCTTGTTTACTTATATCATAAAAGTTTGTAGGTAGACCACAGAAAACTGCGTAAATCATTTCGATTTCTGTGAGGTAAATGCAACTCTGTGTTTAATATAATAATTAATTTCTGTGAAGGTATCAAAGCTATTAGGTACTGATAGGTACTACACAGTACATACGTACATGGGTCGCGGGTATGAGAAGTTTTTGTCTTGTTTTGTTTTTAATAAAGTTGACCAAGGTGTGTGACTACGCACATGCAGTACCAAGTTCGACTTGACCAACAATATATCATCAAAATAAAAATTTACATACTGTAGAATAACATTCCGAGTCCATTAAAGAACACTTTGAGTTTTAATTCGACGCCAACGCCATCTATCGAGCTCGATGACACTACGTTGTTAAGTTTTCTTAGAGTAGTTCCCTAGAGTGCTACAAGCATTAGATGAATGGAACTTTTAGTGCCTGAATGACATTGAAAAGGTTGTTGGTAAACATTTGTTGCGATATACTAATAATTAAAATCCTTAATTCACTAACAGATAAAGCACAGCCAAAGATCACGTTCGCAGTTCGTGAGGAAGTAAAAATATCGCGGAGGCATGATATCGCGCACTGGACTTTCAACTTTCAATGTTGAACTGAGCATTGCGAATCCAGCAGAGTGCATCCCAGCCCGTCGAAAACACACGGTTTTATTTTCGACTTTCGGCGCTAAGCAGTACGTTGAAGATCCAGCACGCGAAACTTATAACTTATCGCTGGGTTTTGAAGCATGAAATTTTGCACAAGAGTTCCTTTGTAACAAAAGGGAGACCTAACCCTCTTAATGGATTAAATAGAGAACGATAGTTTGTGAGGAATTAAGTCATTTTCGACGATGGGAAAACTCATGAGACGTGCGGACGGCTTGCAGTATTATAGAACGATTATAACAAACAGAGTAGCCAAGAAGTTTTTTCCCATTTTTGTAACCAAAGTAATGGACAATAAAGGACATTTGTTTGTTGTTGACCTCCAAAGTCCCGCTGCGGAGCAAAGGCCTCCCCCAAATCCTTCCAGGCATATTTTTCCAGAGCCTGCTCGATCCAACCCTTTGACATTTCTTTTGTCAATTTAAGATAGATCACAGAAGAAGGTGGTAAAGGCAAAAGTGCAATGTAGGCTGGGAAGATAGATCAATTCCACTGCCTACTGATATAATAAACTCAAAGAGTTTGCGTTTGAATAAAGGAACTGAAATAAATTTAACATCAGCAACATAGGGTCGTTTTTATCACGAAAAAAATGTGCAAGGTTCGTGTAGAATTTGGTGGAACCGCTCCGTGACCTGTTTCTAGCACTTGCTGGGAGCAGCTGGCAACTTACTTCATCTTTCTGAACGACTCCTTGATAAATGAAAAGTGTTTGATTTGGCTTACTTCTGCTCCAGCTCCTTGCTGTGCGGGTGCGGCGCGGCGATGGCCGTCAGCAGCGCGTGCGACACGCGGTCCGTGGCGCTGGTGGCGCGCGCGCCCGCCAGGCGCAGGCCTGGGGCTGCGCCCGGCAGGCTGTGCGCGGCGCTGCGCGGGCCCGACTGCTTCAGGAGCGGCAGGATCTTCGGCATCTTAGGGGTCAAAAGAACATTTTTAGAAATGGATCAGTGGGTCTGCTCTGTATATAGCTCATGAGTGGATGAATGTTTTAGTAAATATTTCTGAACACTCGCTAATTCGGTACGCGATAGGCTGTACCGTGCTCATGCCACGCTGCACAGCTTACCTTCATGTACAGCAGCAGAAGCAGCAGCGGGTCGTGCTCCTCGGCCGCGGCCGCGACTGCCAGCAGGCCGCGCAGGCTGGGCGCACAGCGCAGCAGCAGCGCCAGGCGCGCGTCGGCCCGCCGGCGAGCTGCCTCGGCGCCGTCCGCAGCCTCTAGGATGCGGGCTTCTTCCGCTACGTAGCGGACTAGTACTCCCAGCTGTAGACCAAGTATTTTCAATTTTTATTCATTTGCAATTCTATATGGCCATCTTGATATACAGAATCGACCTATACTTTATTCAAACTCAAACCATTTATTTCAAATAAACCAATTACAGGCAGTTTTGAATTATCAAGTTTGGTCGGTCGGAAAGATGAAGCTAGTTGCCATTCCAAAGCGTTATAAGATGAAGCATGATAATGGAGAAGAACGGGCAAGAAACTCCACGAACACTTTTTTAAATCAAAATAAGGTTTCAAAATATTCGTTACATCATTCATGTCGAAATTATACATGTGAGAATGATGCAGAACATTGAAAAGATAAAAATATTACAAATATTAAATTAAATTAGAATAAGCCGTGGCAGCTAAAAGATCACCAGTACCCGCACGCGCATGACGCATGGATTAGCACCATTCAGCTCAACCGTTTTGAAGGGAGGAATCTTACATTATCTAGGTATGTAAGAAAAAATCTACATTTTTTTGTAAAATAAGAGTGATGGACATAATTTTAATACTAGAAATAAAGATAAGTGACCGTTTTTCAGTTTCCGTTTTACGGGGTACTGTGTTAAATGTTATAACAAAATACCTTGTGATATATTGCAATTAAATTAAAGGAAATTTAAAAATCATATAAAAGTACACTTTGTAAACAAGCATATTACAAATTAGAGCATTATATCCAAGATAGGAATGCTTGCAAACATGCTGGTCCAGCTCCATAGGACAATCTAGTCTAGACAAAATCAAACTGGTTGCTAATTTAATAGAATTATTTGTTATTTTTACTCAAATCACACACTGTCTTATTCCTTGTTAATATTTTGTAAAAACTTTTACAATGTTTGTAAATATGTGAGCCCCATGTACTTATCACGTGATTGATTTATCTGTGTATGCTTCATTTTAAATTCTCTTTACCTATTGTCTATTAGCATTTTTATTCTTTGTGCATTATCTTCACATATAAAAATATAATTATAATGTACTAGCACTTCGCCCGCGACTACGTCTGCGTGGATTTCGAAAAAAAAAGTAGCCTATGTTCATCAGACATAATTTCGGCTTATAATGGTAAAACAATTTTTCGAATCGGTCCGGTTTTTTCGAATCGAGTTTCGGAGCCTATTCAACACAAACAAACAATCAAATCTTTCCTCTTTATATTATTAGTATAGATTCAAAATATTGTAAAATATTAAAAAAATATGGTGGAGTTTCTTGCCCATTCGTCTCCATACGAAACGATACTTACTCCATACGAAGCTGTACTTTGCGTCATTGCTTTTTTATTTATTAATAATTAGAATTTCTTTTTGCTACCAAAATAATGATTTTGTCACAAGTCTGGTAAATTTACAGAGAACGAGAAAAACTGCTCCACCGCAATACAGTATATACTAGTACGGGGAACAGGGTGAATCAGTTCCGAGCTAACAACCATGATAAGTACCTATAATTACCTCACAAAAATGTTACCTACCTTTACTGCTTATCTATTACTAACTTGAGTTGTGCAAGGATGTTATGTTTATTAGGCAAATAAAGAAGATTTTTAATTTATTTTTTATTTTTATACTTCTGCTGTATGTTGATATGGAAATATTAATTTGGCTAACCTGCCAATTCTAGGTGATGCTGTAGCATGAGTTCAAGGTACTTATAATATCATTGAAGTAATAGAATACCAAATTTCGACTCGATCAGCTCTGTGGAAGATGCTTACATTCATTCATCAACTAGAAAACAGCCACATACAGACACGTCAAACTTAAAACACCCTTCTTTTTGCGTCGCGGGTTAGTTAATAGCAGTGATCCAATTTTGGAGCTGCAGAAGGGCGTTATTTACGTCGTCATGATTTGATGGACGACTTTTAATTAAAAAAAAAATGGAAGTAGCGTCAGCAAATAACACCATCTCTGGTTAGGTTTTAACTAATTCATTAGAATATACTATAAAGAGGAAAAGGACCCAATATCTAGCCTTGTGGTACACCCATTTTTACTTTTAAACCGCGTGAATTGACACCATTTATTTGAAGTCGCTGATTGTTGTCTACCATTTAAATAAGATTTTACTGAACTGAACGTACGTTTTTCAAGTCCATAATGCTCAAGTTTCAAGAGTAAGGTTTCGAGAGGTAATAAAAAATTCCTATGGCGCCTTGGGCCTCTTCGTACGCCGTAAACATGTGTTTTAACAAGGTGACACCGGCGTCAGTCGTACGTCCATTGGTGAAACCATAGTTGGTCGTGTAAGGTGTTAAAATGATTGAGCATTTGATTCAGCATTAACTTTTCAAACACCTTGCTGAAAATCGGCAACACTGATACGGTTCTATAATTATTGGTATCTTTACTGTCCCTGAATTTTAATAGTCGTATGAAAACCAATTACTCAATAGAGTGTGTGGATTAAGGAGCCTTCACGGATCTAATGAATACATCAGATCCGTGAAGGCTCCTTAATCCACACACAAATTAAATAATAGGCTCAATAACGGAGGTACAAACTTTGATAGACATTCCCCATTGATCTTCGGTAAGTTTGATCTTGATTTGCTTGGAAGCTTTCACTACTATTATGGGGTTTTTATGCTTGAATTTAAATTCAATCGGGCAGGATGAAACGTTTGATCTTGTTATGTCAATAGAACGCGAGGGCGAGGAGTTTAAGGATTCAGTGGTTTTAAGTGGGATACTGATAAAGAAATTTAAACATTCTTGACCAACTTCTTTGTTAGTCCTTATGAGACCCGGAGCGGCAGCGGCTTTGGTGTGTTGCGAGTAGTATGCACCTTCCTTTCTGATTATTTTGAAGGAATTAACTAAATTAGTAAGATATTGTGGGTTGAACTCAGTCCAAAAGTGCCGATAGTAAAATAGCTTCTTACTTGTTGATGATCTAGCCGCAGCGTGTCATCGGGCACGTAATGCTTGGGCGTGGCCTTGTCTCGTCCTTGCCACACGCGAGGACTCTCTATGAGAGTTTCTGCAAAGTCCAGCACTGCACTCGGTGACCAGCCACTGGAGGCAATAAATACATAACACACATAAACATAACATCACGCCTTGTTTCCCCGAAAGGTTGGGCAGAGGTGTACGTATAGCACACCCACATTTCGCCAGTTATGTTTTTAAGTCCCATGTAATTGGGGGCGAGCCTATTGCCATTAACCGGGCACAAATCCAGACTCCGGGCTGCTACTGAGAAATTCCATACAGAAAAACCCAATAACACGTTACCCGACCTGGGAATCGAACCCAGGACCTCATGCACAGCAGTAGCGATTGCGACCGCTAGACCGACGAGGTAAAATACTTAGGTTATAAATATAGTACTAGTATTTAGTATAGTAGCTACTATTCACACCACCTCACAGTGTACCGCGTAGAACATGCTAGGTGGACAATATTATTTTATGATATTTAACGATGCTCTTATATATAAGTAGTCATGTTGAGGCATTATTAATAGTTTTTGGTATGATTTTGTAATAAACAAACAACAAAAATGCATTAAATAAATAATAACCTACTGTACAAACTAACTTAACCTAAACCTAATCATCAGAATCATCATCAAAATCTTCTGGTGAATCGTCATCATTTTGTGGTAATGTGCGACAATATGATGACGTTTCCGGTCTTGATGCTACTATGGTCGGGCTTACGAACTTAACTTACGGCTTAACTTTAATACTTCTGCACATATTTTTTCCGGCTTTTTTCGGGGAATCTCACGAAGGCCATTGATCAAAGGGTCAGATGTTATTATTAACATACAACACGTCAGCACTTGCGGGTGTTGTACTCCCTAAATCTGCGGCAATCTTTGTTACGTGCTTCTTGAGCCTCTTCGGAAAGTTGCCCAATTGGAAGCAATGCCGCTTTGATGACCTCAGTACTGTGTACTAATATTCTATCTCGAATCTATATAGTATGCTAAGGCTTCGTCGCTACTTAACTGCCTAGGATTAACGGAACTGGTATTTTCTTTTGACTTAATAATATTATCTGGCCTTTCACTAATGTCTCTAATCACATGGGCAACTTTTCTTTGCCCTGCTGAACGCATAGCAATTTCGGCAGCAGTCACTAATTCACTGGCACTTCGAGATTCTACGAGATCCACGACTCGACGTTTCTTCGTCTTAAACGACGATTCCTCGAAATCTTTGCGAGGTCTTCCTGCAGATGTCACAACCTCACTCGATGTTGAAGGTTGTGGGGCTAAAGAACTCACAGTAAACTGTATGTCTCCTTCATCCAGCCAAGTCTTATTTCTAATTAAAAAACGCTCCTTCGATTTTCCCGAAGCCAACCATTTGGCTTCAATCTTAGTAGAAAAGTTGGATATTTTCAACTTTCCTGAACGTTCAAAGTTTTGTTTATGAAAAAAATTACGCAAAAATTTATGCATTAAGTTAAAAAAATGCTAAAAATTCATTTTATTAGATTCTGATAAAAATAATATATTAAATAATAGTACATACCCTCAGTATATCCATCACAAAAAACTTTCACAATATCACTATAAACCACTATGAGATGTGCACAAAAGTGTCGCTAAATTGCAACTGATTGATAAATGATAAATGATTTTTATTTCTGTAAGTGGGTTTGTACAAACACTTTTACACGTCAAACATTTTTTTTTTAAACTAGATGAGGTCGGCGTTTCCTATCTGACTACTCTGAGAAGAAAAGCCGAAACAAACTCAGAGGTCACAGTCTTTTTTAAAGTCCAGACATAATCTTGGTCAGATCATGTTAAGGCCATGTGGATTGATGTCTGAAATGGTCTTTTGAGGAAAGAACCACACAGATTGAGTGGACCTGTCCAGTCAGTGCACGCATTTGTCAGTAATCGTACAGCTCAACTCAAAACATAAGGAGCTCAACGATTCGACGAACAATACCAAAGAAAGGACATTGGATAGGCCGCATAATTACTCAAACCGCCAGACCAAGTTACGATTAAAATTAACTGAGATAATAAAATATAAAAAAACAAAAGTAAAAAATAAAATGACCCACATAGTCTTAACATTCACAATAATAACAATAAAATAATACCTAGGTAAGTATTCATGTCATTGTTTATTTTACAGATCATATGAGGACCATGTAGGTAGGTGTCTGAAATGGTCTTTTGAGGAAAGAACCATACAGATTTGAGTGGGCCTGTCCAGTCAGTGCACGCATTTGTCATTAATCATGCAGCTCAACTCAAAACGTAAGGAGCTCAACGATTCGACGAACAATACCAAAGAAAGGACATTTGGGGAGGCCGCTTTAAGTACTCAAACTGCCAGATATAAAAAAACTATGAAATAACTGAGATAGACAAAATATATAGAAATAATACCCACTAAGTCCTCACACGAAATTAAAATAATAATAATATTATACAAAGTAAATATTCATGTCATAATCATGAAATTTCATAGTGTATATAAAATAAAACAAAATTACGTACCAAACAAAAAAAAAAAAAAAAACACTGTATGCAAAAATTGGAGCAGGTCAGTCCCAAGCCTTTTTGTCCTCAATATAGTCTTTGACTGTATAAAAAGCTTTCTGGCACAACTTACGTTTGATAAATGATTTGAATTTATTAAGGCTTAGATCTTGAACATGGCTTGGAAGTTTATTATAAAAGCGTATACATTGACATCTGAACGAGCCACCTATTTTCTTGAGCCTTGTTGTAGGTACAACAAATTTGTGTTTGTTCCTAGTATTTATATTATGGATATCACTGTATTTTTTAAACAATTTTATGTTTTTGTGGGCATATAAAAGATTTTCATAAATATACTGAGAAGGCACAGTCATTACATTAATTTCCTTAAATTTCTCTCTGAGAGAGTGTCTCGGACTTAATTTATAAATTGATCTAACAGCTCTTTTCTGCAAAACAAATATAGTCTGCATGTCGGCGGCATTTCCCCACAAAAGAATACCGTACGACATCACACTATGAAAATAACTAAAGTATACTAAACGGGCTGTCTCTAAATCAGTTAAATTTCGAATTTTTCTAACAGCGTATGCTGCGGAGCTTAGCTTTTTTGACAATTTATCAATATGTGGGCCCCACTGAAGCTTAGCATCCAAAGTTAAGCCCAAGAATACTGTGCTGTCTTCAAGTTTCAATTCTTCGCCCTTTATCAACACATTCGTTTTCACCTGCCTAACGTGAGGTAGCGTAAACTTAATGCATTTAGTCTTCTTTTCATTAAGAAGTAAATTATTAACATTGAACCAGTGAACTATTTTTGAGACCGCGTTATTTACATCGTCAGTAACCAGCTGCTGACGTTTTAGTTTAAACAAAAGTGAAGTATCATCCGCAAACAACACTATATCATGATTATCCTTTATGAGGTAAGGCAAGTCATTAATATAAATAAGAAACAAGAAAGGACCAAGAATTGAGCCCTGTGGAACTCCCATTGTTAAGATAGATCCGGGAGATCTTTCTCCATTAACGTCAACGCTCTGAATCCTTTTACTCAAGTATGAAGTAAGAAGATCCAGAGCGGTGTTTCGGATCCCGTAGTGACGGAGTTTCCTGATTAACGTTTCATGAAGAACGCAATCGAATGCCTTGGACAAATCACAAAAGATGCCCAAGGCATCGCATTTATCTTCCCAAGCATTATAAATATGTCCTAAAAGTTCAACACCGGCATCAGTAGTTGAACGACCCCTTGTAAAACCGAATTGTTTGCTATGTAATAATTTGTGTCTGTTAAAAAATCTTTGCAGTTGGTCTAAAATTAATTTCTCAAAAATTTTACTAAATGTAGGTAGTACTGAAATAGGTTCTATAATTTGTGGGGTCTGATGTACTACCTGATTTAAACAAAGGTATTATTTTACTTTTTTTCATAAGGTCAGGAAACTCCCCACAGTCAATACAATTATTAAAGATAAGAACTAGAGTAGGTGCTACAATGTCTATAATAGACTTAGCAACTTCTACAGAATTACCCCACAGATCTGCAGTCTTTTTTACATTTAAAGTGTGAAAAACTTTAATTATATACCTACATGTAATATGTTCAAAATTAAATTCCGAATCGCAAAAGTTTTACATTTTCCTTTAGCAAAGACTCAGCAACAGAAGGCGATGAGTTAAGGGATTTAGTAGTTGAAACGGGAATATCTGAAAAGAATTTTTCAAAGGCCGCGGCGACTTGTGAGTCTGATTTTATTATGTTGTCATTAATAGACAGGCTGTAGTCAGTACTTCTGTTACTAGACCTTCCCGTTTCACTATTAATAATTTTCCAAGTCGTTTTAATTACGTTACTACTGCTTTTAATCTTCGAACCCAAATAACGTGACTTGGCCATAACACAAACTTTTTTAAACAGTTTTGAATAATTTCTAACATATAAATTAAATTCAGCAGTGTTAACATAAGTCCTTTCATTATACAGCTCATAAAGCCGTGTTCTACTTTTATGAATACCAATGGTAGCCCAATCACTGAAAGATGCATTACTATTAACCGAGATAGTTTTGGGGATAAAGATCGAATTAAATTGTTTACAGTAAATATTAAAGAACTCATCATATAGATGATTAGGATCAGCATGAACAGGAGAATACAAAAGTGGTAAATTATTTATTAGTTTAAATTTAAAAGCCTCTAAGCGGCTTGTAGTTTTCGGGTTGACAGTGATATCCTTTTTACTTATTTTGTTGTTTTGGTTTAGAATAGTAATCCTTTGTCCGCAATGATCAGAATCTAGTAAATTAATAATTTCTTTGTGGCTTGGTACAATATCTGTATAAATATTATCTAGGCATGTGGCACTAGTAGGGGTAATTCTTGTTGGCTCCAAAAATAGATTTATAAGATTGTAGGACTGAAACAAACTTATTATCTTGCTACAAGAACCTGAGTTTTCCAATAAATTAACATTAAAATCACCGCAAATGATAATGGATTTGTTTGAGTTACAAATCTTGTGTAATACTTCATCCATTACCTTTTCGAAGCAGTCATACAATCCTGAAGGGGGCCTGTACACACTTAATAATTGACCGGAACGCTTGCATTAAACTCATTACCTGACTTCTGAACTCTATGACTCATCAGTTAAGCATTTGAAAAACAACTTTTTCTCGGAATTTGGAGTTTGGGGGTGTTGTTTGTGTTATGCAATTAAGATTTCCTGGAAATGAAAACTTCAATTTTGTCCACCTAGCATGTTCTAGGCGAATTACTGTGCACCTGCTCGATAACATCAAATTATATGTCGTGCAAAACAAACCTGAAGTAGGTATTTATAGCCTGCTGGGGTCAGCTGGGGTCTAGCCCGGCAGTAAAATAATTTTCATTATAACCCGCTGATCAATAATGGAATTTGAATTTCGTACTTTAATTAAAAATTACAAAAAATATCATTAAAAAAAAGAATTTATTTTTATTATTTTGCAGAAAATGTCAAAGTAGCGCATGCTTCTCGGGAATAATGGTGTCTTCATCTTGGGCGAGCTTGGTTCATTGTAGCGCCCGTGACATAAGACACTTCTTAATCCCCTCGGTAAATAATCTAATATTATCTGCAATTCGCGCCATGATTTTTCAAGTAATTAGCAGGCAATATTACCCTTCAGGCTGCAGCAGCGTGGTGAGGCAGTAGTGCAGGGTCCGCCACGAGGCGCGGTGCGCCAGCAGAGTCACCAGCAGCGGCCGCCAGGGGGCGCAGCCCGAGCGGAACATCAACTGCATCTATGTATATAAGTTATACCATTTAGTTACAAAAAAAAGACCCACCCATTAGATACTGATTGGATGTAATTAAAGAACAAGCATTTTGTCAGTAATTTCAAATCAGTAAACAGTTGGGTAGAACAAAACGAAAAACACTTGACTACGACTTTTAACTCCGCGTTTTAACCAAGTTGTAAAACATATATTCTATGATGTGTCTACTAGTTTCGTTTATCGCTTCCACCTAAAACAAGTTGTAAAGACTAGTTACACACGACACTTGTCGAAAATGTGAACAAAAGAGTAAACAACATGTCTCGAAAGCACATCAATACACATGTATGATACATGACGTGTTTTAGACAAGTCTTGTTGAAAACAAGCATCACAACTTGTTAACGCGAGGAAAAAGGCCAACTACATAAACAGTTTCGATCTCCATGGTAACGAACAGGAGGGAGCAAGTTTACCTGTCGTTGTCTCTGGTCGCTGGGGCCCAGGGCTTCGCGCTGTAGTTCTGACATCCAGTCCAGCAGGAGGCCGACGCCCAGTCCTCCGCGAGAGAACACGTGGGCGGGACCCGATGTGCCGTCCTCGTGCTTTATCTGGTGGGAGAAAGGACTTATTTGTAACTAGCCGTAGCCCGAAGTTTTAGTCGTATCTGCGGGTTACACAACGAACTTGTTTTGACCTCCGCTTTTATAACATTGTTAGAAAGATTAACAGCTGATTACAAAAGGATATCCTATACTATAACAAAGTTTCAAAAATGGAACAGACTTTGGGTGAGATTATCTTCGAACAAGAATACGCCAAATTCAGGGTTAGCCCCTTAAAATAGAATCCGCACCAATCACAACATATTTTCAGCAATCCAATTGTTTAGATTTTAATTTTAACTTCAGAATAATTAATTTTGTACTTATTTCATAAATTACTTCATTTTCAAGCTTATTCTTCTAGTATTAAGGCTGATAAACGTCGAAACTTCATGATATGTATAAATATACTTTTTATATACTTTTGACGGCCAGTTGAGCAATGAGTTTTTGTTCGTGATACTGTATCTGGTGTAATCTTGACTGAAGGAAATCATCTGCCCAGTGAGTTAACGGGAACTGTATGGTAGGTAGGGAAAACAGGCCCTTATGTATATAACTTACCTTAGACTCGTAGTGCCCCTCCTGGTTCTTCTCCAGAATGTGTGTGATGACGTCGACGATAATGCGCGTGTCCTGGTTTGTGATGATGCGGTTACCCAGGGCTTCTAGCGTGCTAGGCGTTGAAGACTCCAGGGCTAAGAACGAGAAGACAACATAGTTGTTTTGGCAATCTATTTATTTATAGTACCGTCACGGACTTTAATTGATGAGCCACTTGCCACTGTTCGTATTTTTTGCCGTGTAATGCAAATCGAGTTAAGTCGGTTATCCTCGTACATAGTACAGACTGAAACATTGTTAATGGCTGGCTCCAGCAATTGGACTACCAAAAGACCGAAGACTTACTTGCACACACTGCGTAATATCATACAACACACGCTTTCACTTTCACATTGACAGCTCACCAAACGGACACACAAACTCACACACTCACTCACACACTCACTCACACACACAATCACATACATTCTTAGAAAATAAAAAATAATTTACGTCACGACAATGCTCCACGTTTTGATTACTGACTCCCAAGATACAAGCCCTGGCTTAGTTTGGGTATCAGTTTCAGTACCTCAGGTAAAATTAAATAAATACTGTATACATATATGTACCAAATTATTGTAAATGCTTATTGTGAAAATAAACTTTTTACTTTACTTTACTTTAGACTGACTACCCAAAGACATCCAATTGCAGATTTAGCAACCATAAACTAGCGACAATTGTTTCAGCATTACGATAGTAACGTTAGCGTACGGAGAAATTATTATATTGGGTCATTTCGACATCGGAAAAACTTGGACCCACGATTTACTCCGAACACGTAGCGTCCAAGATGACTTTTACGACAAATGTGATAACTATTGCTTAGAAACAAAAATAACACCTAACTGCCGCCATCTTGTAAGAATTGATTATGAATTTTATTTACTATTTCTGTTTTATAGTTTATGTCTTAGCTATTATAAATGTCATAAAATTTGCTAAGCTAAAAAAAAGGTTTTGTTTATCAATCAGTATTGTTGCCTGAAAGTATTGTTGCCAAGCTGAAGACAGGGCGCTATGGCGCTCATTAGGGGAGGCCTATGTCCAGCAGTGGACTGATATAGGCTGATGATGATGATGATTGTTGCCTGACTTAATACAGAGTTTAAGCTCCTGGACTGTCTATTACAGCTTGCAGTCGTAATTGCAAGGAGTTAACCAATTTCAGCCCCTGTTCCCCCAGTCGCATGTTTTCCCATACTTCTTGGCCATGTTGAGCCATATCTTCTTTTCTTCGTTCATTACGGTGATCCCATCGCTGCACCGTTAAACCAAACAGATTTTCTATGAGATTCAGGTCAGAGGATTTAATTGGCCATGAAATCACCGCTATGTCTGGATGTGCATCAAACCAGGTGCACACAATCCTTGCTGCACTTGCTGCGATGTATGGCACAATTTTCGTGAACAAAATGAATATTTTCCATTTCATATACAGCATGTAACGAAAACCCTGTCCGATCCTGAAGGGTATTATTTGGTATCGTACTGCGTACACAAATACGTAATCATTTAATGGATACGGGATAATTATTTTTCCCCAATGAAAATAATTAATTTAAAAATTAAAAATAATCATACCACAGGCAACACTGATCGCTCGACAGGGTTCACCTACAGTTTTGTGTCAAAGAAGCCGCCTGAGCGCGGCGGTGCTTTGTCGCATGCCGCCAAACGAACTTAGGACTAAAGAAACCTACGTTTTGCCTACGCGTCAGCTGATATTTTATTGTAGGCATTGACGCATAGTGACCCCGATTTCTGACCTTCTGTTTATCAAGAAACAATTATTATTGAGGTATTGTGATGTGCTTTTGGCAATGTACCGACTGTAGGTATCAGTTTATTAAAACATTTACTTGTTGCATACCTCGGAGATTATGTTCCACATTTTGCGTTCCAGTCTATCTCGAACATTAGTACACATTCGACACCTTTTTATTACATTTGCACGTACTCTTCGCAGCACATTTGTGTACGATTTCAGTGAGTCGAAAGCTTCCACAATCCGAGTTCTTACTTCGATTTCCGAATCACACTCACTCACAAATAAGAATTAACATATTCAAATATTTCTGATTAGTATACGACATTGTTCGCGATACGATAGCGGCACGTGATACGCGGGACATCCGATCGCAAGCTATCTCCACGTGAGACTGGCGAAGTGGCCAAACAAGTAGCGTGCCAGTAGGCAACCAGTCGGCTACATCAAAGGGTCGTGGACTCGTTATGAGTACCTACAGTGCGGCTAGTGCACGGCGGTGTCCTTTGAAATAAAAATAGGTGAAAAATAAAAGATTTCGCCGGCCGGTGGAGTGTTGTCAACTTATGAAAATTTACCATATTTAGTGTTACATTTCGCATGGTAACTAAAAATAAAAAAATCAATAACTTTTGGTTTTTATGAGTTTAAAAAAAATCAATAACATTTTTTTTACTATTTTTTCTAGTACGTATGTTAAGCCGAGAATACGCCTTTTTTGGATCGGACAGGGTTTTTGTTACATATTGTATAGTGGCTGTGGAGACACAATCCTGGTGTTGTCCAAAATGCTGATGTAGTTCACAGCATTTACACGAGGCGGTAGTTGAACAAGCTCGCCTCCACCTTCGGAGCTCATCCAACCCCACATATTAACATATGTATTTCCCGATTCTCTATTTGGTACGACATGATCTACATCATACCGTGTATGTTATATCGCCATAAATGTAAGCGAACGTGGGTCGCTTGATTGGAATGACTTCTCATAACTGAAAATAGTAGATGTCCAAAAAATTTTCAAAATCGGTGTGCAAAAATTTTGCGTGCAGTTATAGGAGCGTCTGTCATATCTACTTTGTAGGCAGAATCCTATTATGCAAACCCATTAACTGAAGATGCCTTCGAATCGTTCTCAGATCCACACCAATATGTTCTGCGTAATGCTGCTTTGGTTTAAATCCATTCTGAGATACTTATGCGGGTAAAACTGCGGGGTGCAGCTTGTTTTTTATGTGGAACAAAATTGACGTCTGACAGTTTTTTTTTATAGAAAACCTGTCAAAATTATATATCTGGCTTAATTGGAAGAAAAAGAAATTAATATTGTTTATTCTGCCTTCGATGTCCGTTGCTGTACACTGACCTGCAATTAGCTGTTGCTTGGTGGCTGTAGGCGGCACGTGAATGTCCAGCTCGCGCTTGATCGTGCTGGTGCTGTTCCTCTGCATCATAGATCGCAGGATGTCCACTACTGGGCCAGTAAGCAGCTTGCATTGCATGAGAAGCGTATCTGCGATCTAGGGGCAGAATGGAATGGGTGAAATAATTATTGCATTTTGAACTTTAGTGTTGTGAACTTAAGGTCTTAATACATAAACTGGCTTTGGAACCAATCTAAATCGGGTAAACTTTAGACGAAAGTGTTGGTAAATAAGATTTTTTAACGTTCTTCTTGTAAGTCACCGCCACACACCCGCCTGTGTTACCTGCTCCACGTCGTGGCTCTGCGTCGTGCTGAGCGCGCGCAGCAGTGGCGCGGCGTGCGCGGGCGTGCGCACGAGGCCGGCCGCGCTGTGGCACACACAGCTGTGTGACACCTCGCCTGTGTTACCTGCTCCACGTCGTGGCTCTGCGTCGTGCTGAGCGCGCGCAGCAGTGGCGCGGCGTGCGCGGGCGTGCGCACGAGGCCGGCCGCGCTGTGGCACACACAGCTGTGTGACACCTCGCCTGTGTTACCTGCTCCACGTCGTGGCTCTGCGTCGTGCTGAGCGCGCGCAGCAGTGGCGCGGCGTGCGCGGGCGTGCGCACGAGGCCGGCCGCGCTGTGGCACACACAGCTGTGTGACACCTCGCCTGTGTTACCTGCTCCACGTCGTGGCTCTGCGTCGTGCTGAGCGCGCGCAGCAGTGGCGCGGCGTGCGCGGGCGTGCGCACGAGGCCGGCCGCGCTGTGGCACACACAGCTGTGTGACACCTCGCCTGTGTTACCTGCTCCACGTCGTGGCTCTGCGTCGTGCTGAGCGCGCGCAGCAGTGGCGCGGCGTGCGCGGGCGTGCGCACGAGGCCGGCCGCACCTCCCGCGCTGCCAGCCAGCGAGCGCAGCCACGCGATGGTGATTGGGACGTACACACCGAAGGCCCCGCGGGATATCTCGTTTGTTATCAGCTAAGGCAGGAAGACATAGTCAGTGAAAAATCGTTGATACGCCTCAGCTTGACCTACTCGTAGCTCGCCGCCGCTCCTACACATTGGGCAGCAGCCATGCCCCTTAGCTCGGATTAAGAGAAAGATCAAATCGTTTATTTCAATTAGACAATTAAAAGGCACTTTGCGGGGTGTCAAAGTTTATTTGGAAGAATCTTAACGGAAGGTCCGATTAACCCGAAAATCGGTATTCCTACTTTTGACAGAACGTAGAAGAATACAGGTTTTTAGAAAATCTACCCTTTGCAGAGCCAAAAGGGATTATTTAGTTTTTAAGGGAGGATTTTACTGCATGGCTTGATTAACCAGTCGGTTATCTTTTTTTTTGGGCCGGTACAGCGTATGTACCACACGTCTCGCGAATTTAATTAAGCGATTACTGAGAGGTTAACTCAAAAATTGGTATTAATAGTCTTTAAGGCAAATAATGGAAATGTCCAAAACGATTTTTCAAAATACTTGCTTAAATGTTTTTGATATCCCATTTCACCGCGTAATTACGAGTACATTTTAAAATGTGTGTTAACAATTCTATAAGCTGTTTATTTTAAACTATATTTTGCTCGCGACTTCGCAATGCATGGTGCTACACATGCAGTTGTGGCCAACCAGTTGTCCAAAAAGGCACGACTGGTAGTTCACAATGATATGCTGGTGCCTACGCTTATGTCCATGTGTGGAAGTGAATGTTGGGTGTGGCAAAAGAAGCATGAAAGCAGAATAAATGCTGTGGAAATGCGTTCCTTGCAGAGCATGTGTGGTGTGACTTTTAATGATACGCTGAGAAATGATGTGATAAGGCAGCGGTGCGGTTTAAAAGAAGATGTAGTGACAAAATTGAAAAGAATATGCTTAGATGGTTTGGTCATGTTGAGAGGTATTTGCAAGGCAGAGTGAGTGGAAACACTGGGAGACGACGCCCTAGGAGGACATATAGTGACTTTATTGGTGATGTTCTTCAGAAAGGTCAGGTGCCTAGCACTCGTAACCGGTGTGCGTGTGTTGACCAGATGTATGAACGTATACGGGGCAAAAGGAGTATGTAAGATTCGTAGCAGGTGGCGTTCTGAGGTTTCTGCCTACCCCCATGGGAAGAAGGCGTAAGTGTATGTATGTATGTACTTCGCATACGATTCAGGATTAAAAGTAGCCTATGTCCTATTCAAGGTCATGGTCTATCTGTACCAAATTTCATCCAAATCCGTTCAACCATTTTGGCGTAAAAAAGTAACAAACAAACCTTGTTTCGCGTTTAAAATATTAGTTAAAATTAAAGTCATTCGTCATTTAAAGTAAATAACAAATACAGCAAAATCTGATTCACGAAATTAATATCATCTGTGTTCACTAATAATTGGCGTTATAGTTGAAAAAAAAAACGTATAAATCATTATTTTGATCAGTTTCGACAAGTTCCTGAATCCTAAAAATTATTTATTGATAGACTAGAAAATATAGCGGTTGTAAAAATATAACAATCTTTACTGAACATTGATTTTGACTACCTAGGCAACCGTCCATTTTCCCAATGAACATGTCCTTAAGCTAATCTAACACCAATAACAAAACTCACCGATAAAAGCTGCGTGAACGCCGTATCCACGTCTCCTGGGAAGCTGTTGGCGCATAGGAATACGGTGTTGAGCAGTGAGGAGACCAGCTCGGGCTGCAGAGGGGAAGGTACCGTGGAGCTGCCCCAGTCGTCTTCTGGTTCCATGGGGAGCTCTTCCTTCACGAATAGCATGTCGTCTGGTGGGGAAAGAAAGGGGAAAAAAATAGAATTTCGACATCATTAATGATTTTGCATAAAAGCACAGTATAAAAATATGGTTAAAGTATAATTTAGAACAAAACATGTTTAGTTGCGACGTGTACAGCCAAGAGCATAGAAACGATGATTATATATAAAGATAAACGAAAGATTCAAAAGGAAATTTCTCTTTATTTAGTGATAGATATATTATGGTGTTACAAATATAGTATTTTCGAAACCTTTCAAAGTTGCGATCGTAATTTCAAGAGAAAATATCTTTCGTATTTTGCTAAGTGTACATATTAGTGGTCGTGCCACATACACCCTGGCCCCGTATCCATACTCACCAGGCGGGTAGGTGATCGGCGTCAGGCGCAGCGTGGAGGCGAAGGCGTGTCCGCCCGTAGCGCCGCGCGCGCGTGCCACGGACAGCAGCGAGCACATGTAGTTGCGCTCCACGCCGAGGCGGGTCAGGGCGCCCGCGGGACATGCGTCTAGCGCTGCTAGTAATGCGCTGGGAAACAATATTATTAAAGAATATCAAATATTCTTACGAAATAGAAAGAAAAAAAACGTACGGGACGTCAGGAACTTGATTCCTTACGCTTTTTCTTTAACTTCGAATGTAATTGACTTCACTATCGGCTTCAGCACACTCAAAAACCATGAAAACGACACCCATGTCCTGAAACTTTAAAATTATCGCAGCCGCCATCTTTGATTTTTATTTTGAACTCCTCACTATTGGCTTCAGCACTTTGTAAAACCATGAAAACGATACCCATGTCCTAAAACTTTAAAATCTTCGCAGCCGCCATCTTGCATCGCCATTCTCCTGCTCTTTTCCCAATTCCCCTACCCTTCAATGTCCCTTTTTCTTTCATACTTTTCAGCTAGTCGTCATCTCGGTAGTCATCTCCTAACAAGCAGTCTTTTAATCGTTTCTTTGGTCTTCCCCTACTCTTATAACAACCCAGATTCATACTCAAAACTTTCCTCAGCTGCATGCAATTGCCTTTCATTCATGCCTTTTGTGACACAACATTCTGATCTGTCACTGCTATTTTAATTTTTTTTTAAATACCCGGTACTTGTTGACAGGCCTAAATTGTCATCCCATACCTATAAACACTTATTTGAAGTCATAACAATTCACAAAAAATTAAAAAATCTGTAAATGTTTTTAAAAAGTTAGATGCATTTATATAGTGGTGTTGCTGAGCCCATCGGTAGGTGCTCTGAGGCGACTGGTCGCTGTATGCGAATATTATGCGTTGAGTCATGGGCTCAAATATAACGTCACAAAAAGCGAGTTAGTGGTTTTTAAGGCAGGCAGTGTGACATACTCGTGTATTCCACGTGTCGCACTTTGTGGAGAACCACTGCGAAGAGTGGACAAATTTAAATACCTGGGTCACTGGGTTTCTGAAGATCTTAAGGATAATTGTGACATTGAAAGGGAACGTAGGACGCTGGCTGTCCGTTGTAACATGCTGGCTCGCAGGTTTGCACGATGTACGAAGCCGGTTAAGGTAACACTTCACTCAGCGGGCATACAGCGACCTACGCGTTCAATATAATAATGCACTGAGAGTACTGCTGAGGCTGCCGTGGCGTTGTAGTGCGTCAGGGATGCTTGCGGATTAATAGAGAATAATATTAATGGTTTTGCTGCGATTATTAGGAATAGATGCGCATCCCTGATGATGCGGGTTCGCGGCAGCACCAATAGTATTCTCAGTGTATTCGCAGATCGGTGGGATTCCCCGATGTTGCGTAGATGGATGCAGCTTCACGCTGAATTTTAATTGTATTTCGTTAAGTTGTGTCTGTAACCTACTAACACTAGAAGTTAAGTTAAATTGTTACTAACCCTATGGACTCCTGTCTGAAATAAAAGTTTTCTATTCTATTCTATAATTAAAAAACTAGAAAATCTACTGCCTGTAACTCCTGTTGCTACGAATGTTAACTTTCTTTAATATGTATTTATATTTCTGTTAACTATTATGATCCTTATCATCTGTGTATATTTTGTTTCTTTCAATTTTGTGTGGAGGTATGGCCAGCTTAGGCCTGTCAAGCCTGCATCGAGCAGATTGCAGGCGCAGTCGTATGCATGATTGAATCAGCCTTACACCAGTTGCTAGCAGACATTATGCGACGATACACTTACTTTCTGGCACCTCACTCACCTCATAGCGTTTACAGGCATCCCAAATGTCTGAATAAAGATGGCCAGCTTGGGCGCGGCCATGCCTCTAATGCCCGCCTCCAGCAGTGGCGAGCGGGCACAGCGCACCATGTTCAGACGCAGCCAGTCGGGCAGCAGACACACCTCCTCTTCTGTCTCCAGGTGGAACGCTTGTGGGGCATCGCTGCCTACCCACACTGACATCAGCCAGGAGTACATCTCTTGGTTTGTGTCGTCTGTGAAATGCATAAGCAAAACCATAATCAGCTTATAATGTTCCCACTGCTGGACCACAGGCCTGATCTGGGTGAGAGGGAGTGGGCCGTAATCCACCACGCGTGCCCAATGCGGGTTGGTAGATGTCACATGTCTTCGAATTTTTAGTTTTTGGACATGCCGGTTTTCTCACGATGTTTTCTTTCGCCGTTTTGAGAGCAGCGGTAATGAAATAATTTACACAAAGTAAAGCGCCTGTCAAGGTTCGAACCTACGACCGTCCGACTCGTAAGTCGCAGCCGTTACCACTGGGCCACCACTGTTGACTTCTGATTGTTAGTGGTCGCAATCGCTACTGCTGAGCATGAGGTCCTGGGTTCGATTTCCAGGTTGGGAAACGTGTTATTGGGTTTTTCTATCCGGAATTTCTCAGTAGCAGCCCGGAGTCGGGATTTGTGTCCGGTAGATGGCAATAGGCTCGCCCCCTATTACATGGGACTTAAACATAACTGGCGAAATGTGGGTGTACTATAGGTACACCTCTGCCCAACCCTCCGGGGACACAAGGCGTGATGTTATGTTTGTTATGTGTTCTATAAGCAACTATTTGCTAGAGGAAACAGTAAATAGACAAAGATAAAAAAACACACACAAGTCATTGTAGTACTCACAAATGGAAGGTCCTACACACAGCAGCTTGATGTAGGCGTGGGCCAGCATGAGGTGCAGTCGCGCACAGCGTCCACTCGGCCACTGCAGCTGCACGCGCTCGCCGAAGCCCCACGTGCTGCTCTGGGCCGCCTCCTCCTCGCCCGGGGCGCGCGCGCGGACCTGCGAGTGGGGACGATGGCGAGTGAAGTTACTTACATTTTGGAACAATATCGTTTAAAAGAGTGTCCATGGAGTTTCTTGCCCTTTCTCTTCTCCATAGGTACCTACTACGCTTTGGAATGGGCAACTAGCTTCGTTTTTCTAACTGACTAACATCTTGCCAATTCTAAAGTGCCTGTAATAATTGAAATAAATGCTTTGATTATGATTTCAACATAGCTACGGGCTCGCTATGAGTAAAATCAAGTAATTTAATCAAACTAGGCTGAGAATTAGCACTTTTTGAACGTGAAAATTACATGAGACAGTCCCGCAAACACGCCCATGGCCGCTTCCTAGTGCTTTAGCTGGGAAGACGAAGTGATGGCAACAACCGAGCGTAGCTGGTGTTGGTCCTACGTCGTAGGTGCTACGCCGTAGCTAAGTTAAGCGTAGCTGAAGTAAGTGCTACTTCATAGCTTATGTCAGACGCTGACGTTATTACTACTGTCAGCACCTCACTATGACCAACCTAAGTGAGATTGCTACTGGTGATAGGCAGTACAATTCTATGTGTCCCAGTCAAACAACTTACTTTGGCTTTAGTGGGACGTTAAAACCAGAGACTGATAGGTTTTTCTATCTCCAGTTCGACAAAATTGGAGGTAGATACGTTATTGGGTTCGGCCGTTAATGATATCTTACTTCGAAATCACGTCAATTCCTCAGCTAGACACGACTTCTGCTAATAACGTATTCTCTAAGACACAATGAACGAAACCGCGCGAAATGAACGCGAAGTTGGCGTGGTTTGTACTGTCAAGATACCACGCTTGACAACCGTACGGAATCCTTGCAGTTTCGATTATAGAAATATTGTGTTCGTGAAAAATTCAGCAAAACTTATATTATAGAAGGTAAGAAACAATTGTTTTTGAATGAGTGTACACCCTTAAGGTAGATTTTTGAGGAACTGTAATTATATATTATTAATATCTCATGTAAAATTTACCAATAAATGAATTTGAATTTACATACACAAGTAACATTGTAGCTTTATGTACTTACTTATAACCTATTGTCGAAAGTGCTACTTACAATAATTCCCTTGAATCACGAAATGGTCCAATCAGTTATTGATGATAATATTATTATTTCAAATCCTACAAGAACCACAGTCGGACAGATTTTGAAAACAGATCAAATACCGTCGAACAAAACTTCAAACGCACGCGTGATTACATAATGTGCCATAGACAATTTGTCTTGGAGCATACATAATATGACATTTCGATTCCTTGGGTTTCTACAAGCCACAATATTGACGTGGTTTGCACGTAGTAAAACTACGCGAGGAATAGAACTCAAACTCAAAGCATTTATTTCAAATGAACCAATTACAGGGACATTTGAGTTGTCAAGGGGTCGGTCAGTCAGAAAGATGAAGCTAGTTGCCCATTCCAAAGCGTAGTAGGTACCTATGGAAAAGAAAGGACAAGAAACTCCATGGACAATCTTTAAAATAATATCGTTACCTATAATTGAAATTATATATGTGAGAACGATGTGGAAAGACGTGCACGTTAAAGGCGCCCGTAATAAAAACAAACAAAACAAAAAAAAAAACGGAAATTTAAAAATATAATATTACAAAACAGAATTGGGGCCCAGGGGTTATTGCATAACACACACAATTTATATCAAAAGATATGCTCTACCGCTTCAAAAGATGATCACGTTAGTGCGTAAATTGTCATATGTCACATTATCTGTATTTTTGTCTGCGCTACAGAACACTATCGTTAGTTGTCATGGAGACATTGTAAGACACTAACATAGCTTATAATTTTTGAACCTACGAACCAGCCTATGGGTCATTGTTATCAAAGCAAACAAATAAATAATTGTTGGGTATAGACACAGATAATATAATACTATGTACAGATACCCAATCTCATACAAAGAAATGAAACCGCCCCAAGTCTGGCTATTGAGCTGGCCATTTTTCTTAGTCCAATTTTTCAACAGATGGCAGCATCAGCGACTCACTAATTGCTAGAGTCTGTAGACAGCGCCATCTAGGAGACGACCTACTTTTAAAACGTTTCGTACAATCCTTTTTATATACAGTTTTATAGTTACGGGTTCAGAAAAGCGTGTTATTAGATTTCTTTTATATTTCTATGTAAAAAATAAAAAAGTTGTTTGATTTAAATAAGTAACAATTTTGGAAAGTGCGATGACAGGACCAATTGAGTAAAACGCCATCTATTGCAAAAAGCTCGTAAACAAAATGATTAACAGATGGCTACTTTTATCATTAAAAGGGCTCGAATTGAAGTACCAGACTTAATTTTTTACTTTATTGTTAAAATACGTGCATTATGAGTGGAATAGATAAATCAGCACTAAACAATTAAGTTTTAACTTTTACCAATCATAATTCAGCCAATATTCTGCCGTATATCGCTACCTATGATTTTTTTTCAAGACAAATTATAATTTGTTCGAGTTGAGACCCCATGTTATAGAGAAGACATAATATAAGTGTCACCTTCTGCATATGATCATAGAGTATCTTGGTGAACGCGTAGAGCGCGCGGTGCTGTGCGCGCTGCGGCTCGTGCGCGTCGTCCATGCGGTCGCCCGTGCCCACCACGTTGCCCATCATAAGCGGCCGCTCCATTATCACTTGACACATATCCTGGGTAAACAAAAGAAACGGTATTATAAAAAGTACTAAACCGAAGTTAACAAATGCGGGACCATCGAGGCTTTCACTACTAAACGAAGAAAAAATTTAAAAAGCCCCCATCAACACACCCACAATACCATACAATTTTACAAAGAAACTAATTTTTTTTTAAACTTTTTATTGTAGTTTATTCTTCTTTTAATTAATAGGTCTAAACTCAACGAAGTTATGACTTGAGCGCCAACTCCAAGTGCAATCTATTGCAGTCATAAGAACAACTCATATGACCCAAAATGCAAAGAAATTTTTGTAGCCACTGAAGAATTCCACTATCCAACAACTGACTCTATCATCGGACCCTCGTAGCCCAAGGCCAATCTATTGGACTCGTCAAAACGAATCATATGAATTCAAACTCGAGGACTGAGCGGCGTGAGGTCGGTGTACTTGTGCAGGAAGGCGATGAAGGCGGCCATGTGTCCCCCCCTCCCCACTCACCAGAGTCAGCTCGGTGTGGTCGCTGAGCGGCGTGAGGTCGGTGTACTTGTGCAGGAAGGCGATGTAGGCGGCCATGTGTCCCCCCCTCCCCACTCACCAGAGTCAGCTCGGTGTGGTCGCTGAGCGGCGTGAGGTCGGTGTACTTGTGCAGGAAGGCGATGAAGGCGGCCATGTGTCCCCCCCTCCCCACTCACCAGAGTCAGCTCGGTGTGGTCGCTGAGCGGCGTGAGGTCGGTGTACTTGTGCAGGAAGGCGATGAAGGCGGCCATGTGTCCCCCCCTCCCCACTCACCAGAGTCAGCTCGGTGTGGTCGCTGAGCGGCGTGAGGTCGGTGTACTTGTGCAGGAAGGCGATGAAGGCGGCCATGTGTCCCCCCCTCCCCTCTCACCAGAGTCAGCTCGGTGTGGTCGCTGAGCGGCGTGAGGTCGGTGTACTTGTGCAGGAAGGCGATGTAGGCGGCCATGTGTCCCCCCCTCCCCACTCACCAGAGTCAGCTCGGTTTGGTCGCTGAGCGGCGTGAGGTCGGTGTACTTGTGCAGGAAGGCGATGAAGGCGGCCATGTGTCCCCCCCTCCCCACTCACCAGAGTCAGCTCGGTGTGGTCGCTGAGCGGCGTGAGGTCGGTGTACTTGTGCAGGAAGGCGATGAAGGCGGCCATGTGTCCCCCCCTCCCCTCTCACCAGAGTCAGCTCGGTGTGGTCGCTGAGCGGCGTGAGGTCGGTGTACTTGTGCAGGAAGGCGATGTAGGCGGCCATGTGTCCCCCCCTCCCCACTCACCAGAGTCAGCTCGGTGTGGTCGCTGAGCGGCGTGAGGTCGGTGTACTTGTGCAGGAAGGCGATGAAAGCGGCCATGTGTCCCCCCCTCCCCACTCACCAGAGTCAGCTCGGTGTGGTCGCTGAGCGGCGTGAGGTCGGTGTACTTGTGCAGGAAGGCGATGAAGGCGGCCATGTGTCCCCCCCTCCCCACTCACCAGAGTCAGCTCGGTGTGGTCGCTGAGCGGCGTGAGGTCGGTGTACTTGTGCAGGAAGGCGATGTAGGCGGCCATGTGTCCCCCCCTCCCCACTCACCAGAGTCAGCTCGGTGTGGTCGCTGAGCGGCGTGAGGTCGGTGTACTTGTGCAGGAAGGCGATGAAGGCGGCCATGTGTCCCCCCCTCCCCACTCACCAGAGTCAGCTCGGTGTGGTCGCTGAGCGGCGTGAGGTCGGTGTACTTGTGCAGGAAGGCGATGAAGGCGGCCATGTGTCCCCCCCTCCCCACTCACCAGAGTCAGCTCGGTGTGGTCGCTGAGCGGCGTGAGGTCGGTGTACTTGTGCAGGAAAGCGATGTAGGCGGCCATGTGTCCCCCCCTCCCCACTCACCAGAGTCAGCTCGGTGTGGTCGCTGAGCGGCGTGAGGTCGGTGTACTTGTGCAGGAAGGCGATGTAGGCGGCCATGTGTCCCCCCCTCCCCACTCACCAGAGTCAGCTCGGTGTGGTCGCTGAGCGGCGTGAGGTCGGTGTACTTGTGCAGGAAGGCGATGAAGGCGGCCATGTGTCCCCCCCTCCCCACTCACCAGAGTCAGCTCGGTGTGGTCGCTGAGCGGCGTGAGGTCGGTGTACTTGTGCAGGAAGGCGATGTAGGCGGCCATGTGTCCCCCCCTCCCCACTCACCAGAGTCAGCTCGGTGTGGTCGCTGAGCGGCGTGAGGTCGGTGTACTTGTGCAGGAAGGCGATGAAGGCGGCCATGTGTCCCCCCCTCCCCACTCACCAGAGTCAGCTCGGTGTGGTCGCTGAGCGGCGTGAGGTCGGTGTACTTGTGCAGGAAGGCGATGTAGGCGGCCATGTGTCCCCCCCTCCCCACTCACCAGAGTCAGCTCGGTGTGGTCGCTGAGCGGCGTGAGGTCGGTGTACTTGTGCAGGAAGGCGATGAAGGCGGCCATGTGTCCCCCCCTCCCCACTCACCAGAGTCAGCTCGGTGTGGTCGCTGAGCGGCGTGAGGTCGGTGTACTTGTGCAGGAAGGCGATGAAGGCGGCCATGTGTCCCCCCCTCCCCACTCACCAGAGTCAGCTCGGTGTGGTCGCTGAGCGGCGTGAGGTCGGTGTACTTGTGCAGGAAGGCGATGAAGGCGGCCATGTGTCCCCCCCTCCCCACTCACCAGAGTCAGCTCGGTGTGGTCGCTGAGCGGCGTGAGGTCGGTGTACTTGTGCAGGAAGGCGATGAAGGCGGCCATGTGTCCCCCCCTCCCCACTCACCAGAGTCAGCTCGGTGTGGTCGCTGAGCGGCGTGAGGTCGGTGTACTTGTGCAGGAAGGCGATGTAGGCGGCCATGTGACTCGGGATGCACTCCACCATGCAGGCGCCGCGGATGCGCAACACAACCTCCTCGCGGACTGACTCCCAGTGCGGCAGCTCCCACAGGAGGCCCAGCCACTCCCTACAAGAAAAATAAGGGGTTTAGATGTGCAGATATAATCCAGGAAAATAAGATAAATTTCCTATTTTCCGGAAAAAAAATCCTAGTGATGATACTCGTATGTTCGAAAAAAAAATATTAAAGGTCCCACAACAAGTATTTTGTGAATATTTCGTAAAATATTGGTTTATCGTCATTATATGCTAGCACAGGTTTATTTCTTATTCAATTCTGTGTATAAATGTCCTACACAAGATTCACCGAGGAACAGCTTGAGATACACAGCTTCGAAATGTTGGCATAACGATGCGTTTTGTTTCTGCACCAACTTGAAGGTAGAGTTAATGGCGCGTTTTTCTTTTCTCGCTTACTTAGGCCTTACTTATAAATCGGGCATTATGACAGCATTTTATTAATCGTTCATTCGTTTTCTTCCTTCTACATAACATAACATCACGCCTTGTTTACCCGAAGGGGTGGGCAGAAGTGTACCTATAGTACACCCACATTTCGCCAGTTATGTTTAAGTCCCATGTAATAGGGGGCGAGCTTATTGCCATCAACCGGGCACTCAAAACTCAAATCATTTATTTCAATTAAACCATTTACTTACTTTTGAATTGTCAAGGAATCGATCAGTCAGAAATATGAAGCAAGTTGCCCATTCCAAAGCGCAGTATTCCAAAGCGGAGTTTCTTGCCCGTTCTTCTCCATAGTGACCACTATGGAGAAGAACGGGCAAGAAACTCCATGGACACTCTTTTAAATAATATTGTTGTTACAAATATATTAGTTACATCGATTAATGTTGACACTATAAGTGAGAACGATGTACAAAAACCGTACACGTTAAAAGCGTCCAGAGTGCAGCAAATCATAATTAAAAACAATCCAGCAAATTAATTATTAAAAATAAGCCGTGGCAGCTAAGAGATGACCAGTCCCAACTGACGGCGCCCGTTCACGAACATGACGCATGGATCAGCACCATTCAGCTCAACCATTTTGAAGGAAGCTAAATGATCCGACACACGCGCTACCGTCAGCGAGACATTTGAGTGAGCATGACATACTATCAGTCGCCAAGGCACATTCAAGTCAATCTAAGACATTACCCGGTAAATGGTAGCTCTTTAGTACAAAGTACTCACATCTGTGCAATGCATCTATATAATAAAAAGGAGATTGAGTTTATATAATGCAAATAAATTCTTACTATCTTCAGCAGCTTCAACAGTGTTTCAAATGTCAATTTATTAGTTGTGGTGTGGAGCAGGACCAGCATTAAGGCAGGTATTTTTATCAGTTATGTAATCCCCTAACCTATAATACGCCTGCCTGCATAGTGTGCGTTTGACAAAGGATTTGAATTTTGTCTCATTCAGTTGAAGTATGTGGGGATGTATTTTATTATAACATTTTAGAGAGTACCCCATGAAAGATGAGTCTCCTTTAGCCAGTCTGAAACCTGGTTGAACTAATAGGTCCCGATTTCTAGTACTATAATTATGTCTTTCACCTCTTTTACTGTAAAGATGTAAATTTTTTCTTACGTACATGATGTTTTCATAGATGTATTGACAAGGTACAGTCATGATGTTAATATCCTTAAACAATTCCCTTAGAGAATCGCGCCTGCGGAGATTATATATGGCTCTGATGGCTCTTTTCTGCAGAATAAAAATAGACTCGATATCTGCAGCCCGTCCCCAAAGTAAAATACCGTTAGACATGATACTATGAAAGTAACTAAAATAGACCAGCCTCGCGGTATCTACATCAGTAAATTGACGGATTTTTCTGACAGCGTAAGCTGCTGATCTTAGCCGTCCTGCTAGAGATGTTAAATGAGGACCCCATTGTAACCTTAAGTCGAGCGTGATCCCCAAGAAAACCGTTTTATCGACCAATTCTAGTTTCTCTTGATTCAATACTATCTCACAATCACTACTCTTGACGTTTGGTAGAGAAAATCTTATACACTTAGTTTTATTTCCATTTAGTATTAAATTATTAGCCGTGAACAAATTTTGGACCAGCAGTAGGGCGTTATTTACGTCGTCAAAATTTGAAGCACGTCTATCTACCTTAAAATATAAGGAAGTATCGTCAGCAAATAACACCATTTGTGGTTGATTTATTAATAAATGGAGTAGGTCATTAATATATACTAAAAAGAGGAAAGGACCCAATATCGAGCCTTGTGGAACACCCATTTTTACTTTTAAACCAAGTGAATTGACACTATTAATTTGAACTTTCTGTTGTCTATCATTTAAATAAGATTTTATTAAACTGAGCGAAAGTTTTCCAAGTCCGTAATGCTCAAGTTTCAAAAGCAGGGTTTCGTGATCGACGCAATCAAATGCCTTGGAGAGGTCACAAAAGATTCCTCGTCGGGCGTCTTGAGCCTCTTCCCAAGCGTTAAAAATATGTTTTAATAAGGTAACACCAGCGTCGGTCGTACAACGCCCTTTGGTGAAACCATACTGTTGCTCATGAAGGATTTTATTAGTATTAAAATGATTATCATATTATCATTTGTGTTTACTTAAAAAATAAGCCAATAATGCATGTGTAAGATGTCACGCCCCTTATGCCTGGAGGCTTTTATTTGTGTATACGTTGTTTAGTATGTTTTTTTTTGTGTTTCGGTTTTTATTCTTTGATTACCTTATAATTATATAATTCAATGGTTTTCTAACTAAACAGACAGCTGTGCTGCTGGGGAGTTTGTTGCGCCACTTCTTCTTCCCAGCTAAAGCACTAGGAAGTGGTGAAGGGTGGGCGTTTTGGGGGACTGTCTTATGTAATTTTGACGTTCGAAAAGTGCTGACTCTCAGCCTAGTTTGAATAAATGACTTTTGATTTTGATTTTGATTGAGCATCTGATTAAGCATTATCTTTTCAAAAACCTTACTGAAAACCGGCAGCACGCACACAGGTCTATAATTATTAGTGTCTTTACTGTCCCCGCACAAATCCAGACTCCGGGCTGCTACTGAGAAATTCCAGATAGAAAAACCCAATAACAATTTGCCCGACCTGGGAATCGAACCCAGGACCTCATGCTCAGCAGTAGTTCTTCCTTCTCTTTCTATTAAACTGTTTCAACGCAGCTGTCCCATACAAAACTTCAATACCTACTCGACCCATAGTATGGGACGGCAGAGTTTTTGTTTTTACGATAACGATGTTCATCACAAGGAGAAAGGTTTAGTTCAGTTAGATGGTCTGTACCACTCATAAATATGACCATACCTTTCTGAAAGTACCTAAAATAGACCAAAAGCGCGGTTTCTACATCTGTTAATTGTCTTATCTTTATAACAGCATAAGCGGCTGAGCTTAGCCGCCCCGCAAGAAATGATATATGAGGTCCCATTCAATTTATCTAGCGCATCCTAGGAAAACTAGAGAGACATAACGTAACGAAATGCATAATAATTCAATACATAAAATAATGGTAAACACTCACTCGGGGCTCACTTCAGCGTTGTAGTCAGTGTCAGATGTATCCTCTGATTGCAGTACCAATTTCAGACCCTGGAAAATTAAAACATATTAACAGGATGGACAACCCGACAGTCGTGCGAGACGGATGCGTCCGCATTTGTGGTGTGTTGGTCAACATGTGGTCGAGTGTTGCGAGTTTAACGGTGTTTCATATTATTGTTGTTTCATTTGTTGGTTGTGTCTGCGCCTCTGTGTCGCATATTAAAATAATTTAAAACGGTGCAACAGTGGAATACGTGCGTTCCTGATCTCCAGCCTGCGGTCGAGGAGCACGGAGACTGGTGAGATCGTTCGTTATATTTCGGGCATTTGGTTTCGAAGCTGTATCCGGTATGTAAACTAATATGTAAGCTTCCACTCAACCGTTGTATAACCGAGAATAAATAAATATAAAACAAATGAAAATGAAATGTATTATCTTTCTCAATTTTTAAAAACTGAGTTTCCTATCATGCTTTGACTAACTGATGTCATGACTGTGATTGGCTGGCTGAGATAACAACAGCCAATTAAATCTCTTGGCATGAATTTGTGTCGATAAATATTTTAAAAACCGGATGTAAAAGTCCTCGGAAAGAGCTATAAAGCTACTAGAGAACAGAGCAAGGAGTGAGCCCGGACCATTTTTTATGCGAAGATTTTTTTTCGGGCGGTGGATTTTCAACTCACGGTTTTAAGCCGAGCATTGAGAATCCATCCCAGGGTATCAAAGCCACACAGATTTTCAGCTGTCGAGGCCAAGCAGTGCGTTCAAAATCCAGTGCGCAATAAAAATTGGTCGTGGGTAGTCGGCGCATACTTTCAGCAATCACGTACCCTGCTAGCACTAGCCCTGGTGGGCGCATGCGTGTGCGCCAGCCGCTGCATGTAGTAGTGCAGCACGGCCCGCGCGCCCTCCTCCGACTCGGCCACCGTGCGGCGCAGGTGCGCGCACAGCTCGCCCGCCTTGCCCACCTCGCCGCCCGCGCCGCCCGCGCCGCCCGCCGACAGGAACTCGCACAGGCATTGCACGGGGAGAACGCTAGGAGGGAATAGAAGACAGTTTGTTTCTTTACGACCTGTGTGCGCGAAGTTTCTCATTTTTGTCAATGGAAACTCATCCCGATTTCTCATCGATAGAAATGAGAAACTTCTATAAAAACTTCCATGCCTGACCCCTTTAGGGGTGGATTTAATAAAATCCTTCCTTAATGTTCGCTTTCATGCTTCTAAATCTGGGTCTAGAAGCATGAAATTTTGCTTGCGGCCTGGCTGTGCGTTATCTGTCAGTGAGTAAATGAATTTAAGATTTTTATTAAATAGCTCGTTAACAAAATAAACACATGCGACACTTCAGTTAAGGATGAATGTTTACGTCACTACAAACATGCACAATATTTGCATATTACATCACAAATTCTGATAATAAACATTTTTGTATACATTATACTTAAAAATTACAAATGAGACAGTTGTATTGTTTGAGATGGACTGATCTCATAATTCGCGAAAAGGCAAAATAAAACGCAGCTACGATTTTATCAATCTTGGTACGTTGTTTTAAATTGAGGCTGCTACAAAACTTTTTCATATTAGGTCGAGGTCGTTTGACCCTCCATGCATCAGTCCAAAAATACTTGCAGCTAGTCCGAAACTAATCAAGACTAACCGAATAGTAGACAGAAAATACTCGAGACTAGAAAGAAACTAATCGTGATTAGCATGCACCGCAAGCAAGTATTTGCCCAAAAGTGTAAAAAACTGGTGTCATGTGAAGTGATTTTGAACCATGTTTGTCAAGTGATCTGCCCTGTGCTTTAACTGCAAACGGTTTGAACATCAAGCTTCAAATTCCTGCACGTTGCGAAATTTTAAACATTGTGGCGGCATCTACACCGCCACATGCGAACTACGCATCACACTGACGTAACGCAAAATCCTACATCGCGCAACTAGTATTTAAACAACATCCCAAGTCCCAACATTGTCAGGGAGTTGCCCACCAGACCCGACACTCGTCTGGTTGGACGACCCCTCCTTTTTTTAGGAGGATGAGTGAAGTGTACACCCTGTTCTTCATACCTCTGTAACGGCATTTGTTTTTGTTACTAACAATATGAACAGTGGGATGATAAACCGTACATATTAACATAAATCATCTTACAGTACAGCGTGTGAACGGCCGCTAACTCCTATTCCTACCTGAGCTCCAGCTGGTCGTGTCTCAGCAGCTGATGCAGCCAAGGCATGGCCCTCCTGGTGCCGTGTCTCTCCACCAGGTCCAGCAGTAAGGCAGGCTGGCGGCACAGCAACTTGCCCAGGCGCATCTGCGTGCTCATCGCTTGGAGGGTCTCGATGATCGCTTGAGGGGGCTTGCGAGCTGGACCCAGGGGTTCCAGGGTTGTTAGCTGAAAGAGTAAGGGGTGTTGAGAATGAGATACTTGTTTGCCATTCCTATATTTTGGAAAGGTTTCTTACATTAAGAGCCTGTTTCATGATGTTCAAACAACCACTAATCAACGAATGAATAAAAATATGGAACAGTTTTTTTATTATTGTTAAATAAGTGGTAAGTCAACAAGAACTTAATCGCAGGTTCTGAAACAGGCCCAAAGATCAGATTAGTGTTAGATCAAAATATGATACCAATCCATTTTTGCTGAAAATGTTAGTACATGTCATGCATCTCCATGTCTTTTTTAAGATTCTATAGTTTAACGAGGAACCCTAGTTTAGCCATGTCCGTCCTTCTGTCCGCAGCTTAGCTCAGAGACTCTCAGTACCAGAAAGCTGTAATTTGGCTGTAATGGGTAACTCTCCTACACGTAAAGTGGGGATGAATATTTTTATTCTCTCGTCTATCCCATGGTGTGGCGTATCGTTGGAACAGGCTTTCAAAAATATTGCGAGAGAGTGAAAACAAATTTTACATTCAGAGATCCGTTTGCGAAGCATTAGGTTGTTTTTGGATATGTGAAAAAAAATACGGTAGTAGTCAATTTAATGAAGTTAAAAGAAAAACACAGCTAAGTAGGCTTTACACGTAAACGAGTAATAGTACAATCATACAACTACGGAACCCTGCATTGTTCGTGGTCCAACACGCGTTTGGCCGGTTTTTATTTCTTAGAACTGCTGTACCTGACTGAGCAGCCTCGAGGAGTGTTCGCTGATGGGCAGCTTGGCGTTGCTGGCGGCTGCGAGGTGCGTCTCCAGCTGTAAGATGGTGGCGCGCTCGGCCTCCGCTCGTTCGGCTTCCGCTGCTGATGAGCTGTTCGTCCATTCTATACTGGGCTTGCTACGAAAAAAATATAGGCATTATTTTAATATTTGTCACGTACTTAGTCTCAAACGATTTTTTTTTACACCATTTTGTTGTAAGTCTTACTGTCCACTCTGAAGATTACCAATCGCACCAATGTGATCGCGCGAGGGACGCACAGCGCCTCAGGTCCATTGTCCGACTGCCAAGCAAAGGACGCGTCGCTATGTGCACTCACACAAATACAAAGCTCAGCTTAGGCCTCGCGGACTGTAAGAATATAGTCTCTCACAACTGATGTTCTTTTGATCCGAAAACGTAGACTCAAAATTCCAGTCCAGTACATGCTTTGTTTAAACGTAACTTCATAAATGGTATAGTGATCATAAAATCCTTTCTGCAGCCGCGTCTTCGGACCAAAGACTGAACACCATTCAAGACAATCGAATTTTGGAAGTGTAGGTTAACTTGCTACAATATTCGTCATTTCTTTGCGACAGTAAATGACTTAAGACGCAGAATCCCGAACGGCGGGGTAGTTGCGAAACACACTATCAGTAGTAATCCCTTTCATTTTGACAATTCAACAACATTCATTACGTTATTTACTTTGTTGAGAATACAATTTTTTCGAACAAATGAAGCACTGGATTTATTTCACATAAACCAATTACAGGCACTTTTGAATTGTCAAGGGTCGGTCAGTCACAAATATGAAGCTAGTTGCCCATTCCAAAGCGAAGTAGGTACCTATGGAGAAGAACGAGCAAGAAACTCCACGAACACTCTTTTAAATCAAATTATGATTAAAAATTTTTGGTTAAGTACATCATTCATGTTGAAGTTATGAATGCGAGAACGATGCAGAACGTTAAAAGCGTCCGTAATATGTATAAAGATAAAAACAATTCAAATATTAAACTTGTCGCAATAATTGTGCCGATAGTCGTGACAGCCAATGGCTTAATAGCCAAGATCCTCGACCAACACCTGAAGAGCAGCTGGATCAAGGACTTGATTCAGAAAGCGGTACTTCTGGACACGGCTTGCATTGTCAGGAGGTTCCTCTCTCTGGAACCTAGACCGCCTGCAGCTTGGACCCTGTTCCCGATACCGGTGGGCTACTATTTATAATTTTTTTTTTTAATCCATTGTTTGTAATATTTAAAAATGAAAAAGATAAGTTTTAAAATAAAAGAAAAGAGAAAATATTTTTTAATAATAATTCATAATATTTAAAATAAAAATAAAACAAAATTGGGGATTTTAATTGCACTTTATTTTTAATATTTCTACACCGACAACGGTAGCATATGTGAAGCTGTTTTTTAATATTAAGATCTTAATGTACTCAGAAATAAAGTATATTAATAAATTAAAATATGCCGTGGCAGCTAAAAGATGACCAGTCCCTACTGACGGCGCCTGTTCACGAACATGATTAATAGTGTGTACGTAATTAGGGTGCGAATCCGAACGGTTTCGGTGTTTTGACTGTAGACTTACTTGGTGATACACATCTCTATGAGCGCCCTGAGCGTGGGGTACATGGCGGCGGCGCGCTCGGCGAACTGCTGCGGGTTGTGAGCCGCCAGCATCGTCAGCAGGATCCAGCCGCGCCAGTACAGCGACGTGATGGCCAGCGCGGGCGGGCTGTACCTGCGGACATTACAATTACCAACAATTGTACTGCAATGATGATGCTTGACACGTTTATGTGTTCAACTCTGAAAACTATATTTGAAAGAAAAACAATAGAACAGTACTACAAGATTTAAGTTATGCGTATTTATTAACAATACCAATTTTAATCAATATTCTAAATATCGTGATGTTCGATATTTATTAACAATATAATTATATAATATATTATTGTTATCACTGTACTTGTAAATACTGATATTGTGTGAAGAAATCATGGTCAAATCTTTTTTTTTATTCATAAGTCGCAATATACAACTGGAGTTATATACTCATAATTAAAAAATGTATCATACGATCGCATGCCCATTTAAATTGTTCGGGTTATGTGCGTTGACTCTGTTCCATTTGTTGAAGACGCTATTGATTTTTTTTTCGTTGTGATTTAAATGAATGTTTTTTTGTTTATTTAATGTGGCTGCTTTAAATTATAAAATTATCATGTTATAAAATTAAAGATCTCAGGATGAATTTTTGTTTTTTAGGGTTCCGTACCTCGAAAGGAAAAAACGAAACCCTTATAGGATCACTTTGTTGTCCGTCCGTCCGTCTGTCTGTCTGTTATAGTATATGTTATACTTACACCATTAGTCATCATTCATTCATCCATTCATGTCCCGTATCATATTCATTTATTTGTTAGCATTTTACGAATCGTTATAAAACGATTTCGTTTATAATATCTTTAAACATTCATATTTTTTCTTACATTTTTCATTGTTGTTCACATCCCCACTACAGCTTGCAAACCTGCGGGCTAGCAATAATGCACAAAACCGCCAACGCCCTAAGCTCCCTGCTCAATTCTGCGTCATCAGATAAGTCCTCCGTGACCATATGTCCCAGGTACTTTACCTGAGCAATTTAACACGCTGCAATGGTGTTCCGTTTATAGTAACTGGAGGAACGTTACCTAACGATGCATGTTTGCTATGCAAAACCACCATGTTTTTACTCTCTTTTACTCTATGAAGATTACTTTTTGGTTTATATAACTTGAATTATATTTATCAATAGGTTTAGCTGAAATATTGTATTTTCTACATTATTACCATTGTTAACTGAATTTCGACATTTAAAATTGTTAATAAGGACACGCTCAGACTCGATCGTGGAGGTTTTAATACATCTTGGCTGAACACACAGGCTGGTTTCATGACTGGCAGATGAGATGTCAGAATGAAGGAAAAAACATAATTTTGAAACTTCAAAAATCGTTTACAATAAATTGTGGAAAAGGAATATTTTGCTTGTAAAAGAATAGAACCTGAATACCCTCTTTCTCCATCTCCTCCTCGTCTTCCCATCATGGAGCCGAAACCAATATACAAAGATCGTTCATCCTCCTCCTCCGGGCGAACTTTTCAGCTCTTCATCTTCAAGCCTTCTATATAAACCTCAGTGTCGTGTGAACCATGTTCAGTGTTTTTATAGTCCCACCTGTATTTTCTATCTCATTCATTAAACTATCTGTACCAAGTCTACTTTCATCCTTTTATGTAGTTAGGATCCAGTAATTGTGTTACACTAACAAGACCTTTTTGTCGGGAACGCATGGAGGTATCAAGCTGGAATTTATATCAAATACTCAAGTAATGTCCCTTGGAGCTGTGAAAAAATCAAACATTTAAGCCAACACAATCAAAAGATACAGCCGTTTATGCCGCAAATTTTCGACACTCGCAAGGGAATCAAAACCTACAGGGTACTTCCCGTGAACTCAGAATCTAGAAATTTGGTACGAAGCAACGTCTTATAGCACATATAAAGGAATAAGCGAAAACCGTAAATGTTTAGTTACATCATATAATAAATATATTTTTAATCATTTTAAACTTACTACCCCTTTCCTCATGAACGCGTGTGAACTTTTACTTATATACCTACAGGTTTGTACGGAACCCTGGTGTGCGAGTCTGACTCGCACTTTTTTAGCTTTCCTCCAGATCCAGTGAGATGTGGAAAATGGATTTCAGATAAAGCACGTCAGAGATCCGAAGAATTATTTAAGCCTTTATAATCACAGTTTTAACAAAAAAATATTGGACAGTTTGGTTCCACTCATTCCTTGTCCTGGCGGCAAGCTTCGGTCCTAAAATTGTATTGTTTTATTAAGGTAATTATGACTTTAAAAACACGGGGTAAGGTGGAATCTGTTTTGATGCCTGTTGCCCAGAGAGTATCGGTCGTAATAAAATATTGTTTCTTGTGAAAACAACTTTAAACTCTGTGGTTTAAGGTTGAATTTACATTGATCTATATTAATTTTAACTAAAACTACGTAAACACAATTAGCGTCAGTTTTAAGAGAACTTTTACATGGGATTGTGTATCTAGTTCTTTATTAGTGATCGATGAACCAGTCTTCACTTCAACAGTGCTGGAACCAACATTTATAACCACGGTTTCACTTACCCAGCCGGCAGGGTAATATTATCAGGCGGGTTGAACTGACAAAGCTGGAAAATGTAGTCAGCGATCTCCAGCTTATCCACCTGCAGAGGATTGTCTTCAGCTGGCAGGGCGCATGCGCGGCGGACCAGCTGTTCTACCAGCTCGAACACTTCCGCAGGCGAGACTGGGATGTCCTGGGAGGAGTAGGATAAAATGTGTTAATTGTGAAAGGGATGGTGGCTTAGAAAGGCCATTGGGTGTTCAAAGAGTAGAATAGTGTATGTTTTTCCTCCTAGATCAGCCTTTGATCAGGGATTTTTTGTCAAATTTCATTTTAACTGTTGAACAAAATATCAGCGACCAATCAAGTGTTCTGACATTAGAAACCGACCGAAAAAGGATTTTTCTTTCGGCCAGAAACGAAAATGAAATTCAGGCCGAATTTCGGTAGCTTTGCATATTTGAATATGTAATGGTTTTTGTTTGCGAAATAACAGCTTCAATCTTTGAACCATTGAAATAAAACTTAAACCCACGAACATCGCAATATGAACATCAACAATTACAATTATTTGCACCTACAAGTAAGGTATGTATACGCTTATGTTGAGCGACGGTCAGTATTGTGTATGCAATGATATTAACCAGTTGAACTCGGGATTAAGCTGCGCAAAATATGTCTTATTCTAGGATTTGTCCTGTATTTTACCCACAACAGATCAGTAGTAAAAATATAAAAGTTATCACATCAGAAGGGCAATTCTCGTAATAGGGATTATGACTAATATTAAAAATGTTCGAACCAAAAATGTAATTTCAAAGAAGGCTAAAGGTAAAATTAAATAATCGAAATCATCAGTAAAATCGATTGAAATATGAAGATACTACACGCTTTAAAAGTTTTTGGAGGTGATAATTTCCGTCCTTGTCGCGCGGTACGGACAAAGTGTGGCGCTAGTATGAAGTTACATAGTCGTGACGTCACTTCTACGATAGTGATTTCTTTGTCTAACAGTTATTTTAAGAAAGTTGACAATCTTTTGAACTATTTGCATACATTTGTTTTTACGTAAAAAATAAAAAAATCAATATCCTTATTTCAAGAATGGTCTCAGTCTCATTTCAATTCAATGTGTCAAATATACCACCAATTAAAAAACTTTTTTTTTGACATTGATGGTCGTTGAGATGAGATTGCGATGCGAATAGATTTTGAACGTATTGAATTACGGGAATTGGTATTTAGTTAGAAAAGGAAAATTAACATAACAGAAAGAGCAGTCAAGAAAAAGGTGTGCCTCGGTTATAAAATTGCAGAGTGACAGTGACAGGCGTATATCTTTGTTCTTCACTCACTTGGCTTACCTTCGAGAGGCCTATGAAGATGACCCTCAGCAGTGTGTTCTGGGGCAGGGGAGCTTCGCAGCACAAGCGGTACGTGAGCGCGCGTTCAGACTCCGGCGGCCAGTTGTCGGCCTTGCTGTAAGATTCTGCTGGCTCCACGAACATCACCTGTAAGAAACATGGAATGAAATGGAGATGTTGCAATTTTTGTTTTTTGGGAAGAGAAATTGAGGTATTAAGAATCCGTATGTGTCTATCTCGAAAACGATGTTAAAGAATTTGTTATTTTGTAGAAACTTTAGATTTGTTATTTTAAATTATGTGTTTTGTTGGCATTACAATGCTTGGTTTTTAAATTCAATAATTATTTAATTATTATATTTTTATAATTTTAATTTGGCTCACTAGCTTATTTTTATGTTTGCATGCCTAATTTAAGGGAGATTGTACAGGGATCACATAGTATGTAAACACCTTATTTATGAACCCACTTTCTGAAGCAAATAAACTATTATTTATTATGATTATGCTAATCGAGCTTAGGTTGGATTTCCGCAAATATTTTGACAAGCAAAGTTTATCTATATTGCTATTCTGTAACTATCTCACCGTGAAAACGTAGGTGAAGTGTGCGTGGAGTGAGCTGTCAGTGCTACTGATGCTAGGGATTGACCAAGACGGGATGACACTGACTGCTCACTCCACGCAAGTCTCCACGGTGTGATTTTTACAGGATCGACATGCAGAACCCTTTTAAGTTTTTTCTACAAATCCCAAAATAGGAGGAAGCACATGTCCGGTCGTTGTGCTTACTGTCAGCAGTGAACGACTCTCAGCTGAATTATGATGGATTCTTCTGTTTTTCTTTGTGCATCCGTATAAAAAAAAATACCTTGTTGAGCGCCAGCAGGTAGTCGTGTCGGCTGGGCCTGTAGATGGGCATGGCGGTGTCCAACAGCCAGCCGAGCGCCGCCGCTTGGATGACGCACACCTGCTGCTTGTACTCCGGTAGGTGCTTGCTGTGCGAGGCTGTTACGAGGCAGCAGCAGCAGAACAGGTCTGCTAGGGATGAGAAGGCACGCTCTCGAACCTGGACAAAGACAGCGGATTAAAAGTATGAGGTTAACGCGCTTAAAACACTTATATTCTCTGCCCTATACAGGTGTCCCTTAAGTCGACGTCAAGCCGGAGTCGGGTGATAGGTCGGGTTAAAAGTTAAAAGAAAAATATAAATAAAAAAAATTGCAACAGGACTTCTTGTTTTATTTTATTTTATAAATGCACGTAATTGTTAAAATAAATAGCAATTTTTTTTTATATTTGTTTTCTGTTCACCATTATGAATTAACACCCACCACCTATCAAAAACTATCAGTGTGTTAGTAAGGACTAGTTTTGCACAAAGGCTGCATAGAGCTCGGAGACGTCTTGGCTTGGTTATTCCCAAAATATTTAGTTTAGCATAATACATAGAGCGTGACCTCCGTGGGCGGCTCGTGCGGCGGCGCCTGCGCCAGCGCGCGCGCCAGCGGCAGCAGCGCCTGCGCGTCCGCCCGCGCCGCGCGCACCACTTCGCGGGTCAGCGCGCGCAGCGGCCGCAGGTAGTCCTCGGGACGGAGCACCAGCTCCTGCGACACACGCATTTATTGCATTTCACAAAGTGTACTTAGAGATGGTAACTTAAAACCTAAAGAGATGATAATGGACCTGTCGGCCACAGCATCAGTAGCAAAGAGGAGAGGCTTTAAAAACTTATCAGTCTTCTATTCTATATGTTCATATGTTAGTGTACCCTACATTGTGTTCAAACAAAATATTCAAGGTTTTACTTCTAAACAGTTAGAAATCAAACTGCCAGCCACCTTCTTCAAATCATTCACCCATCGTGCCGCAGGGCGTCCCACACACTACGTTTGCCCAAACGCGGTCTCCACTCTAGCACATGTCTGCTCCATCGACTGTCTGTTCTTCTACAGACATGGCCGGCCCACTTCCACTTCAGCATGCTGATTCTACATGCAATGTCGGTGACTTTAGTTCTCTGGCGAATGACTTCGTTGCGAATTCTATCCACCAGAGAAACCCCGAGCATTGCTCTCTCCATTGCACGCTGAGCAACCTTGTATTTGTGGATTAGGCCTATGGTGAGTGTCCACGTTTCGACTCCGTACGTCATAATGTCGAGGACGCACTGGTTATAAACCCTGGTCTTAAGGGATTGTGGGATCGATCACTCGAAGATATCGCGCAGGTTCCCGAATGCCGCCCAGCCCAAGCGCTTCCTTCTCAAAGTTCTGGTCGCCTCCTTCTCAAAGTTGTGCCGCCCCAGTTGTATAATTTGGACTAGATGTGATGTGAGAAGTGGGCATGTTTTTTGAGCCTATAAATCTACGTAGAACTTTTCGACTTCAGCGAGTATCTCTGGCTTCGAGGTGACTGTGGTGCCCTGTGACGTTCTGAGTTTCGTCAGGTGACAACGGGCGGTATGAGGCTTGGCAAATACCTTCGAGCTTTTGTTCCGCGCATTGGCTTGCTCAATGGCTAGGGTATTTGCACTCCGAGGGTCGCGGCTTATCAACTTCTTAACCTCCCTGTTAATTACCTGACGCTCAGACGGTGTGGCATTCGGGAGTTCTTGTCATTTCCTTATCAATTCCAGAGTGTCGCTGATAAGTACCGACATGCGTCCATTACTAATTGGTCGAAAGTGTTGAAACCCCACCTCGCGGATGACCCGTAACAGGCCTTCGGTGGCATCGTTAATGGCCTCAGTGGCCTGAGCCTCAAGGAAGTTAACCAGCATTCGCCCCCTGTGATTTCTTCGCCCATAGCCGAACGTCTCTACTTTCAACTCGCCACTCTCTTGTGTTCCTACTTTGCGTTGAATCTTCAAACTATTCTTAATAAACAAACTGGAACACTTGGGAATTATAGGGTTACCACTACATTTGTTTGCAAGTTACATGAACCATTCAGTCTGACAACCTGTTTTCTACCTAACACAGGTTGTTAGACTGAATGGTTGGACCAGTGATGAACTACCGATAGAATATGGCGTACCGTATCGCAAGGTAGTATCCTCGGCCCGACCTTGTTTTTAGTTTACATAAACAACCTATGTAACACAGAATTGACCAATGGCAAAATAATTACGCTGATGATATTTATGGTGATACGTGCATTACTATTTTATGGTGATACGTGGGAAGAAGTTTACAAACACGCCCAAAATGGGTTCAATCAAGTGTCTAAATGGCTTAAAGTCAAAATTCTCACCTTAAATGTTGACAAAACTAAGTTCATGACCTTTACACCCAGAAAGCAAGACTTACCAAACCTTCCCATTATATCACACAATTGCGGATTACGGTTTCCTGGGTCCATATTTATATAATAATATGAACAAGCAGCTGTTAATCTATCCTCTTTCTGGGGCAGAGTTATTCTACAGAGAAAACCGTGGCCCTGGCACAGGCAACTGAAGGAACACGGGTGGGTTTTAGTCAGTAAAAGTCTGACACGCCCTCCCGCTCCACCCAGAGCGGGAGAAGTCATTTGATGATTTCCCACCCAAAAAAAAAAAAAACAAAAGTGGGAGCCACACCCGGCCTCCGCCTCTCGCTGGCGGGTCCAGCAACAGCGGAACAGGAGTGGCAAGCGAGTATCGGACCACTTTCTCGCCCGGCACAAATGACATCACAGACGCCCGCTTTGCCGGCGCCCCCCCGTGCCTCGGCTTACGTTTCGCCCGCCATGCTAACGGCATGCTCGTCGCGCGCGGGCTCGGCCGCGTCCGGTCGAGATGACGTCACCAACATCACCGACGCCACCTCTGGGGTTTGACTTTGAGTTTCAACTCTAGTCCAGACCCCAGAAACAGCGTCGCAGGCAGAGCTCGGGCGAGACCGCAGAGGAGAGGTCGAAGCGGCTACGTCCCGAAACACCGCAGGCACAGCGCGAGAGTGTGCCGCGGGGTGGCCTTCGGGACAAGGTCGCCCCCTCCGCCATCTCCTGAGGGAACGAAACATCGACGTGACGCTCATAAGCGAGACGTTCCTTGGAACTGAATATAGGACAAGGTTTCCAGGATTCCTCGTCTACAGGAAGGACGAAAGGTCGGCACAAAACATCTGCTATCGTGGTCTGGCGGTATTAGTGAGACGAAGAGTCGTCCATCAGGAAATCCCCTCGACGACACTTAACATATTTTACGCTACGGTGTACAGCTACACGTAGCCGGCGAGGATTTTAATATACATATATAGCTGCTATATGCCGCCCGTGGCTCACTTAGACCTATTAGAGTTGCGGGCATTATTAAACAAGTCACCGTACGCTACCATCCTCGCCGGTGATTTTAATTGCAAGCACCCAGCGTGGAACTCATACTTAACGAATACCGAGGGGAGGCGGCTCTTCGCGGACGCGGAAGTCTTCGGCTATACAGTGTCCGGTCCGGCCCCGAGACGCCCACACACTACCCGGACGTCGCACGGTACATGCCGGATGTGCTGGACATCGTAGTCCACCGAGGGCTACAATGCCAGGCCACTCAACAAGTGATAGACGACGAGTTACAGTCGGACCATCAACCTGTACTCGTCGTCTTATCGGGTATGCCGGACCCGACTGAAGCCCATAGCGCCACGTCGTAAAACGGACTGGACAGCATACGCAGAAAGGATTGAGACCACCACGCCGACTCGGCCTATCGTTACCTCCGCGGACGTAGACCAGACGGCGGACGATGTCACTGCTTGCATGCAAAGCGCCTACGAATCGGCGACTAGCACACTGCCGCAGTGGAGAGGGCTACTGCCGCCTCTGCCGGCTCACATTAATGCGATGGTTGCCGCGAAGAGGCGTATCAAGCACCGCGCAGGCAGTGGCAACAATTAAGATGTGAAGGCCGAGCTCACGGCACACACCGCCGCGGACTGGGAAGAAAGAATAGTCGCCACGGCGGACCACTGGCCGTCACTACACAAGCTGCCGCCAGCTGTTTACGGCGATACTGCGCACCTTTCCCGCCTCGTGGAAGGAACGGCGCGTCATTATGCTGCCCAAGGCGGGGAAAAATATGCTGAAGCCAGAGAGCTATCGGCCGATCACTCTGCTGCCGGCAGTCTCTAAGGTGTTCGAAGCTCTCCTGCTGCGACATCTCCAGCCACACATCGCTCCACGGCCTAAACAGTTCGGGTTCCGGGCGGAACACAGCACGACATTTCAGCTGTCGAGGGTACTGCACCTTCTCGCAGCCGCGATGAATAAGGTCTTCTTTCGGTGACATGGAGAAGGCCTTCGACCGCGTATGGTATGACGGCCGTATATACAAGCTGGCCACGTCCGACGCGCCCCGTCACGTTGTTAGGGTGTTTTCTTCCTTTCTGTCCCAGAGGTCCTCCAGGGTGGTGGTCGACGGGTCGCTTTCTAGCGCCCGACTGGTGCGGGAGGGTGTACCGCAACACACCATGTCCGTAAGGTCGCCGCACAGGGGAGGGTCGCCCGTAACCTCTTTGCCCCAGTGCTCTTATCTCGCATACCGGCGCGCGTCAAGCTGGGCGTGTACAAATCGTACATACGCCCCATACTGACGTACGCCGCACCCGCTTGGTTCGCCATCACGAGCGAAACGAACCGCAGACTGCTCCGCACGCAATAAAACCTTGCGCTGCGGACCATAGTGAAAGCCCCTCGCTTCGTGAGGAATGATATCATCCAGCGGGACCTCAAGATCGAGAGCCTGGATGAGTTTACGTGGCGCCTCACGAAGGGAATGTTCGCGCGTACCGACGCATAGGATTTGACCCACGTCAAAGACATTGCCCCCTGGCACGCGCGCCCCCCCCGTCGCGAGACCCCTACCCCGCGACCTGATAGCGGACCATGACCTCATCCCACCGGATATGACGCCCGGATAAGCTGTAATTCAGGTTACACACAGCTTATCCGTGACAATAAAGACTCCACATGCGGAATATACACCAGTTTCGTAACGTGTTCTAGGTTAATATAAGCACGCTACGTTAACGAAAAACAGACACTCACCTATTAATAAAGGCGCGTAAACACACACCTGTGGTCGCGGTGCGGGCTGCGACTCACGTTAGACACTGGGCGGTGTTAGGCAATCAATCTGCTGAACGCCCTGATTGCTCAGGAGCCAAATGTTGACATATTTTTGTATGGCAGTAAATCTATATTTAATGTATGTATGAAGTTTTTTTGTTAAATGTTTGTTTTGTTGTTGTAAATGTTGGCTTGCTGCGCGCTTTGGTATTTACTGTAAGTGCAGCAAGCAATTGTTATATAAATAAATAAATAAATAATGAAGTCAGCAACAAGAAAGGCTTATCACGCCATATTATTATGTCACATGGTTGACCCGTGCTAGCATTTAAGACAAATTGTAAGACATGACATAATTTATCTCATCTTGTCACAAACATCTTGGGTACGCCCATGCTCGCCCTGCTGGCGGTGACAGACCGCCGAGATGCCGTGAAGAAAGCGTCGCGGCGCTCCTACAGATAAATTCATAGCAATCACTCACATGGGCGCGCGCACTTTACACGCGCGCTCAAATATCATTGCCAGGGGCAAACTTAATGAGGGGCCCGTATTAACGGGCCAACGTATAGCCCCCACGGCCGGGGGGCATAGCCCCGGTTCCGCTTGCCGCGCCCCCGTACGGAGGCGCAGCGACTCCCAACACTTTTTTTTGTAGATTGATTTTTTTGTAATAACATAGTCGGAAATAAAGTAGTTTCGTAGGTAGATGCTGTTCTTCAGTTGGGAAGTTTGGACTTGGGTCTTGGAATATTTGGCTCTGGATTTCTCTCAAGAGGTCTCATCTCATTCAAGTTCTCACTCATTTCTCTCCCGAATCTTTTGAATAAAAACTGAAGATTCTTTGAGGCATCTTTATGACCGACTAAGAAGGAAGAACTTCTCAATTCTTGTTTTAAGGGTTCCGTAGCCAAATAACACATAGAAACGGAACTCTTATCATTTCGTCCTGTCTGTCTGTCCGTCCGTATGACACACATTTTTTTCGGAGGATAATGGTATTGTAATCGTACGGAAGATGCAACACAGTAGCGGTTTAAGCACTCGTACTTAAGAGTGGTCAACTGACCATGGACGGAACTCCTCAATGACGGACAGTATACCTACCCATTCTGAATTTCTGACTGGGTTATTCTTCGGCATGTGAAATAAATACTAAGTATCAATATGAAGTAGTACACGCATTTTTATTTGGCAGGTTCCACAATTAAAAAAATTAAAGTTTTTTACTTACTTTCAAATACAGAAAAGCCACTCCCGCCACACCGTCACCGAGTGTCTGACACTAGCGACACTCCTTCAGCGATTATCTGACATTGAGTGACCGAAAATAGTTTTTTTTTCCATAACTTGTGCTGCTTGCTTTTTCGGTCGTAATGGCTATTCTTGGGTGAGATAGCGTATGTAATTTCGCTAAACGACGATGATCAGTATTGAACTATCAAAGCTACAGTGTACCTGGTAAGTATCTGCCATGGCAGCGGGCACTTGCTGCGGCTGCGCCTGTATGAGCGCGGCTAAGACGGCCATGTTGTTGGGCGAGCGCACGTTGGACAGCTCGTTGTAGATCGTGTGCGTCACCACGCTGCGCAGGAGTGGCGGGCTGTCGGATACCATCTCTCTGGAAGAGGAAAAAGAAGTATTTATAGCCTTGCTCTTTTGATGTCGATTGACTTCCTGCTCAAATGTTCGACCAGTATGCGACCTGCAGAGTTATTGACAACCCTTCGATTATTAAGGGTCGTTAGCAACTTAAAAAAAAAAACAGGTCAAGTGCTGGTCCGAGTACCTTTTTTTATTTGCCACGATAGAGGGCATAATAGTAACATGGATTCTGTGAACTCAAAATAATGGGAAGAAAGGTTTGCGGCCTCTGGGTTCCTAAGAATAGGAATCCTAAGAAGGATAGACATTACCTGAGACAGGCCTGGTATGCGGCCTGCAGCGGCTTGGTCTTGAGCCGCATGCGGGCCAGCTGCGCTAGAACTTCATGGTCTCTCGCGGCCGTGGGCCCGCATGCGTCACAGTTGCAGCACACGTAGGCTAGCAACTCCTGCGCACAACGCCATAGTTTGCCCGAGTGCAGCCACGCTTCAAGACGGGAGGCGGATATCATTCGGATCTGAGAAAAACATCAGAAATTATAACCTCTCTCTCAAACGGTCTTATTACAAAGTTAACACCATTGAGCCATTCTTTATTTTTGAACTCTATTATAAAAACTGACGGTTACATCTGTCAATTTTGTACTTTACAAAAGTCGGAATAAAGTTCAAAATGTATAAGCATGCTAAAAATTTGTAACGATATTGCAATGCTTGCAAAAGTGCTGCTAAATCATAAGTATAATATAATATAAGACTATTACTGACTTATTATTTGTAATTTATCCCTTGTACTCACGGGCGATTATTTATCGCGCGCTGGATTTTCAACGCACTGCTTAGCGCCGAGAGTTGAAAATCCAACAGTGTTTTTTTATAACGGCTGGAATGCACTTAGTCACAGATAATATAATACTACGTACAGATACCCAATACCATACAAAGAAATGAAACCTCCGTAAGTCTGGCAATTGGGCTGGCAATTTTTATTAGTCCAATTTATCAACAGGTGGCAGCATAAGCGACTCACTAATTGCCAGAGACTAGATTTACAACGCCATCTAGGATTCGACCTACTTTTAAAACGTTTCATGCAATCCTTTTTATATAAAGTTTTATAGTTCCGGGTTCAGAAAAACAGTTTATAAGATTTAATTTTTTTTTCTATGTAAAAAATATTAATAAAATAAATGTAGTTTGATTTAAGTAACAAAATTGGAAACTGTGATGAGGCAGGGCCAATTGAGTAAAACGCCATCTACTGCAAAAAGCTCTAAACAAAATGATTAACAAATGGCTACTTTTACCATTAAAAGGGTTCGAATTAAAGATAAAGGCTTCCTTTTTATTTTATTTTTAAAAAAACGTGCATTATGAGTGGAAATAGATAAGTCTGCACTAAACTGGGAAGTTTAGACTTTTACTAATCATAATTCAACCAAAATTCTGCCGTATATTGCTTTCTAATGATTGTTAATTTCATGATGATTACCTATGCTGCCATCTATGATTTTTTTTCAAGGCAAATTATAAGTTGTTCGAGTTGAGACCCCATGACTTAGTTAAATTCTCAATAATCGGCACAACACCAAAAGTTGAAAATCCAGTGCGCGCAAAGTGTTGACTTCGAAATACAATAACTGGCTGAAAGTTTTGGACTAATAACTCGTTGCGTATTGAGACGGTAAGATTCAAAACTATAACCCGATTGCTAGGTTCCCTTTGTTCTAATATTCCTTTTTGTTCACTTTCAGTTACTTATGTCTGAGTATATTTCATAATGGTTTAATTACTGATGGTGGTAAACTTACCTCTGGGAACCCGCAGGTAGCAGACAGTAGCTTGAGGAACCCTTTGCCGATAGCATCGGGTGCTGCAGACCTTCTCTGGATCTGTTCCTTAATAGCTTCTAGCACTAAAGCTTCCACAGCTTCATAGCTGCTGGAATACCTGGGAAAGAAGTTCAAGATAAACATACACACAAGAAGAAGAGCAAGCATTTTCCAATCTCTGTATGAAAAGCGGGCTTTTATGTGGCACAAGGAAAATAGGAAGAAATCATAAGTGTGTGAGTAGAATTTCACACAAAAGCTTCTACATAATTCAATCAATTCTTTTGGCGAAAATCGTGGCCATCAAAACAAATTCGAATGCCGTCATGAGGTGTTCAATCAGAACTAATTATGATAGCAACGGAAAATCCTTCTTTCATCTTACCTTGGGTAAACCGAGTATTCTAGCTCCATATTGTCAGGGTCCTCTTCCATGCTGCCCATCAGTGGGGAACCAGACCCTGATGGAGACATTGTACCTGTGCAGAATGATAATGATCTACATGCAGGCATGGCAACAAGTGTATTGGGCAAGTTCATATTTCATAGTTAGGTTGAAAAATATTATGGAATAAAATACATATTTGATCAAGTAAATTTTTACATTCTTAGCTGTTTCGTCCACTAATATCTTGCAAATATTTTTATCAAAAACATGTTATTTATGTGGAGCCATGGGGTCTCAACTCGAACATAATTTAATTTGTCTTGAAAAAAAAACATAGATGGCAGCATAGGTTACCATTATGAAATTAACAAGCTTTAAAAAGCGAGATAAGTACGGAAGAATTTTGGCTGAATTATGATTCGTAAAAGTCTAAACTTCCGTGTTTAGTGCTAATTTATCTATTTCCACTCATAATGCACGTATTTTAAAAATAAAATAAATAGGAAGCCTTTATCTTCAATTCGACCCCTTTTAATGATAAAAGTAGCCATCTGTTAATCATTTTGTTTAAAGCTTTTGCAATAGATGGCGTGTTACTCAATTGGTCCTGCCTCATCACAGTTTCCAATTTTGTTACTTATTTAAGTCAAACCAGGCTGTATTATTATTATTGTTTACATAGAAATATAAAAGAAATCTAATACATAACATGTTTTTCTGAACCCGGGACTATAAAACTTTATGTGAAAAGGATTGCATGAAACGTTTTAAAAGTAGGTCGACTCCTAGATGGCTTTGTTAAACTAGTCTCTGGCAATTAGTGAGTCGCTTATGCTGCCATCTGTTGAAAAATTTAACGAATAAAAATTGCCAGCTCAATTGCCAGACTTAGGGAGGTTTCATTTCTTTGTATGGGATTGGGTATCTGTACGTTGTATTATATTATCTGTGGTGGAGCTAAGATAATTTGTGAATGAGAAATTTTAACACCTGATGTAACTCTATAAAATTCTTAATTGTTTAAACTTAAAATTAATTTATTTCAGGTGTTTGACCCATATAAAATACAAAAACCATACACAATTTTGTAAATTTGAGGAAATAAATAAGTAATAAATATGTAGATGATTGATTAATAAATAAATAAAAATAAGAATAACAAATAAATGTCGGACCAAATCAATTAATGTCAAAGGCACAATATAAAATAATAAAATTACAAATAGAAATGAATTGAATTAAGTAAATGAAGTTACGTCAGAAGCAAAAATTATATTATCCATAAACCTACACCATGGTGTACAATAAAGATAATTCTGTCCAACTAACTATGTACAAGGTGGGGCAAAAGTAATGTCATAAAATAATTAAAAAAACTGAGGTTTGTTTTCACGTAAGTTTATTAAAAGGAGTAAAATTTATGACGTTAAGTTGAAAAAATGATATCGGTCAAACAACTACTTCCTGAGCTGATGCACACTTGTGCTCGTGTTACGGATTTTAATTGTTGCTCGCAGTTTTAGTTGCACGGAATTGTTATATTAACGGTTTAAGTATTTTTATGGAAGACAGTAATACTATCATCACACATTTTCTTAATTGACGTCTGTTGCTGCAACGCCAACGACTAGACGATTTTCTCAGATTTCTGTCTACCAGGATTAATACCACAAAATTCAGCATGGTTACAAAGTAGCCTACTTGTCATTCATATTTCACCACTGATTTGCTCGCAGACATCTTCCAAATTTGTGATTTCTTCTTCAATGTTGGCTTTCAAGACTTGCAAGGTTTGTGGTTTGTTGTGGAAAACGCGAAATTATAAAAAAAAAACAAAGAAAGAAATCTGGCGCCAGATCCATCGATCTGGCCGGCCAGTTCAAATCGCCAAAACGGGAGATCACACGGCCCCGTAATTGGTGTTTCAAAATCTCCATCGTTGCCTGTGTGACAGTGTGTATCGCTCTATTGCATTGTCAAGCCAATGTCAGCAATGTTATGCCTACGCTAACTATGTTAGGCCTACGCTAACTAAGAAAGAGACACCTTACCTAGTGTAGTGTCAGTGGGTATTAGATGAGAAGGCGGCTGCTTGGTGCTGAAGGCTGTCACCACATTCTCAACAAAGCACTTGCACCAGGAGCACTCCACCCAGCACCGCTCGTTCAGAGCATCCTCTATGTAGACCTGGTGACAGAAGCATGAGGGTTAAGTCACTATTATTATTTTTATCAGGATTACTATGGTCTGGTCCTTATTTATAGTTTGGTTTTTAAATGCATAGAGATCCCTGCTGCCCATTCTCTAGTAAGTCCCTGAGTCGCCTTTTACGACACCAACAACACCGTAATTGCATAAAAAAATACACTAAACGGGCTTAATACACTTCCATCAATTAGTTTTCACACAGGATAAGTATACTTTTTCCAAGACAAAACTCACACTAACAGAATATAGAACTAGAACCTCAATAACCAATTGGGTATTTGGTAATTTTACTTACAACTTGGGAATACAGACATAAATAATGCATTACATACCTTGATAAATATATCCGGCCAGTTATTACTCTCCCTATGTCCTGCATACAGCATGTTACAAGCCAGTATATACACCAGCGGGTTCCCTTTGTTCTTGAACGCCGCACCTTGTTCCCTCTTCAGCAAAGTACAGAGGCTCTGCGTTACAGTCTCGTGAGCGAACATGTTGGGGCGTATCTTTGTCAAGTAGAGTAAGCTCATGCATAGTATTGGGTCTGGTTTTGAACGCTGAGATTTGAGGAGGCGTATTGAGCCTGTGAGGAGGCCTAACTGTAAAAAATAATACTTTATTAATCAAATGGAACCTTATGGACTTGTGAAACTCATCACACATCCACTCTGCAATGATCAAAATAGTATCTACTGTTTGCAACCTAAACAATAGCATCACTGTTGATAGAGGCAAAGGTGAGATTGAGGTCAAGAAACGGACCAATCCGTAATTTAAAAAAAAAGTCTGGGTTTGGGGGACCGCCAAGCTTTTTCAACTCCGAATTTAATTGAATTCAGTATCAGCTTCAGCACTCTCGAAAACCATGAAACCGACCCCTCCATTTCAAAAAGTCCTAAACGCAAATAGTCCTAATGGCAAAACGACTCATTAGCAAAGTGTCCTATTAGCAAAACGTCCCATTTGTAAAGTACAGTAATACAGTTTAAAAAAAATTGTTTATAAAGTTTTTATCCTCATGGGTCACTAAAGCTTTTATTTGACCTTTGATATGAAAAAAAAAGAAAACTTCAAAAAGAGTTGTTTCTTAATTCGCCAGGACAGTATAGTACTGTGTTTGTGTTCTGGCGTAACTTTCACAAATATCCACTGATTTGATTTATTTGTTTCTTGTTTGAGAGAGTACCTACTATCCGTTTTATTTAATGCTGGTCCCATGAATATAATTATTGTTCCTTCTGCACAAATCCAATATGTTTGACTCAAATGTCTCGCTGACGGTGGCGCGTGTGTCGGATCATTTAGCTCCCTTCAAAATGGTTGAGCTGAATGGTGCTGATCCATGCGTCATGTTCGTGAACGGGCGCCGTCAGTTGGGACTGGTCATCTCTTAGCTGCCACGGCATATTTTAATAATTAATTTGCTGGATTGTTTTTAATTATGTTTTGCTGCACTCTGGACGCTTTTAACGTGTACGGTTTTTGTACATCGTTCTCACTTATAGTGTCAACAATAATCGATGTAACTAATATATTTGTAACAACAATATTTTTTAAAAGAGTGTCCATGGAGTTTCTTGCCCGTTCTTCTCCATAGTGACCTACTGCGCTTTGGAATGGGCAACTAGCTTCATATTTCTGACTGACTGATTCCTTGACAATTCAAAAGTGCCTGTAAATGGTTTAATTGAAATAAATGATTTGAGTTTGAGTTTGAGTTTCATGTCTTTCCACATTGTGTTTGAGGTCAGAACTACCCAAATTTCCATGAGCCATAGGCTTTCTTGTAGCAATCAATTGTATGTACGGCAGCTGATTGTACTCTTTGGTGTTCTTTGAAATGCTTAGAAGGCCTGTGTTGAAAAACTTTATTCCAAATATTGCTACATCAAGTAGTATATTTTTTGTAACTATTAATAATAATAACACTATTAATGAATAAAAATTAAAACTATTAATGAAATTGAAGCTTAAATGTAAGAAAAAAGGACATAATTGAATGAGTCCATTTGATGTTACATCTGAATGAAACTAATCATTGTAAATTTATTTTCTGTGCCTTGCCTTATTCTCAATATTTGTCTGATGAGCAAAATAGGCACATTTATAATTTAAATATGTTAATTTATAATAGTACATGCCAATATAGTGACACTATTTTATATTTTGATTGTAATCAATTTATTACTGATTACAAACTGACAAATTAAACAATGTATTTGCCACCTAGATGTAGGAGACAAATTGCTAATCTTTTAGCATACAATATACAAAGTGACAAGGGTACATGTAGTGTACCGTCGATTTCAGTTAGTAGTGGTACTAATACTACTTTTGATACGCCTTGTAGTTTAAACTATTAGGTGCGACAACGGGTGAGCCTTATGTTGAATGTTGTACATCAAAATATGCAGGGTCTGTCCGGCAAAGAGTTAGAGTTAAGTTTATTCATGGAGAACTATGATGTTCAGGTGTTATGTTTGACTGAACACTGGTTGAAGGAACATGAAGTAGTATGAGTATAATTTTATGTGGAGATTTTAACATTACGAGGGCTGCACTAAAAGTATCGGGAATGGAATATTTCCACTGTTCCTGTCATATTAAAATCTTTTTAATTGAAAACTCCTTGGTTTTAAAAATCGAATATCATTTATTTATTTAAAAAAAGATTCTCGGTCTTGTCCCAAGGTTTTGTCAAACTTGTTTAGTCGTTGAGAAAATGGAATCGACTCGAGAAAATTCAAGAGCGATGGTTTATTATGACTTTACTAAGTGGTTTAACACAAAAGCAATGTGTTGACCGGATGATTTCTGCATTTGGTGATGAAGCCCCATCCAAAACCACAATTTATCGCTGGTTTGCTGAATTTCAACGTGGACGTGTCAAGCTCAGTGATGATCCCCGTCAAGGTCGTCCAAAAACTGCAGTCACCCAAGAAAACGTTGATGCTGTGCGTAAGCTGATTGAGGAAGATCGACATGTGACATACCGCGAAATTCAGGCAACTTTAGACATTGGCATGAGTGAAATACAAATAATCTTGCATGAACAATTAGGTGTAAAAAAGTTGTTTTCCCGATGGATACCGCATTCGGTCTGTGAAGAGAAAAAAGCGGCTCGCGTTACTTGGTGCATCAGAACTCTCGAAAGATTCCACGCAGGATCCTCCAATGTTGTATACAACATCGTATCAGGTGACGAATCCTGGATATACGCGTACGAACCCGAAACAAAAAACCAGTCACGAGTTTGGGTGTTCGAAAATGAGTTAAAGCCAACAAAAATTGTTCGTTCACGGAGTGTTGCAAAAAAAATGGTGGCCACGTTTGTCTCCAAAACCGGCCATGTTACGACTATTCCTCTTGAGGGACAATGAACGGTTAATGCAGAATGGTATGCTAGCATTTGTTTGCCACAGGTCGCTTCTGAACTCCGTAAAGAGAACTGCAACCGCCGCATCATCCTCCATCACGACAATGCGAGTTCTCACACAGCACACAGAACAAAAGAGTTTTTAGAGCAAGAAAACACAGAATTATTAGACCATCCGCCGTACAGCCCCGACCTAAGCCCTAATGATTTCTATACTTTCCCTAAAATAAAGAATAAATTGCGTGGACAGAGATTTTCATCACCTGAAGAAGCTGTGGACGCCTACAAAACGGCCATTTTGGAGACCCCAACTTCCGAATGGAATGGTTGATTCAATGATTGGTTCCATCGTATAAAAAAATGTGTCAAATTTCGCGGAGAATACTTGGAAAAGCAATAAATACATTTTTAAATAGTAATGTTGTGTCACTTCCTTGATTCCCGAAATTTTCAGTGCCGCCCTCGTAATATGTTAGATGTTACTCCATTAAGTATTAGACTTCTCAATCTGTTTAGGTTTGAAATTTGAATAACTTCTTTTTTGAACCAACTAGGATCACGGCATCTTCGTCAACTTGTCTTGATAATATATTTAGTAATTGTGATGCCAAAATTAAATTAGTGTTAAGTTACTTAACGTCCGACCACTGTGGTTTATTAGCTAGCTTCCCCATGACATTACTTGAATGCAGGCCTTATACAGCTAGTCGTTGTAACATATATAATACATATATATAAAATATATACAAAAATAATATAGCTCATAGAATGACACCATCGTTAGAAGAACAAGAGAATCCTAATGAAATTTACGGAGCCCTTTTCGATGTTGTGCAAAAAGAATACCAATCTATTTTCAAGACCAAAACCATTAACATTAATGGCACTTCCGTTGGCTTCAACCAATGGGCTACTCCAGGTATTTATAATAGTAGTAGCGAGACTATACGAGTTATATGGTTTGAAAAAATACAGGTTTGATACTCCTTTCCTAGAGTATGTAAAAAATATTCAAAATTATTTAAAAGATTTGTGCTATTGCTAAATCAAAATTCTTATGCGATTCAATTAAAAATTCCAATAATAAAGTAAAAACCACTTGGAAAATTATTAACAATGAAACGGGTAAGTCGGTTAAACAACAAAATCAACTTGAGATTATGGTCGATAACAAATTAGTTAGTAAGGCAGCTCACGTAGCCGAGGCATTTAATGAGTTTTTTGCCAACGTACCTATAACTACGACTTGCTCCTTAAATTCGTCCCCGTCTAAAGCTGAGAACCTTTTGAATAGTAGTGTGCCAAAATGTACTAGCTTATTTAGCTTCGAACATGTAACGCCTAGTGATGTAATTAACGTCTTTAAGACTCTTAAGTCTAAAAACACTGGTGATTACTGGGGCATCTCCATTAAACTTTTAAGTAATGTAATAGACATCGTAGCCCATCTATCTATTACTATATATCTAGCTATTACTTTATATATATTTTATATATTGGGGACAATGTTTGTGTTCTTTCTCCAGAATCAGCTTACCTACTGACAGGGTATATGAGTTCATATAATTTTTTTATTTGACGGTATAAGTCAATTATTTTGTTATCTTCATTTATTATTGACATTCTCTACTCATTATAATGTTTTTTAATGAGCTGTATTGCAATATATGGTTAGCTAGCGACCTCGACAATTGATAATATTATTCTTGCCTGAGCAACCAGCAGCAAGTTCGTCATGCTCCCTTAGATGTCACTGCTTGCGGTAGCGTCGGGGGTCGGGTTGCCTCCTTCCCTCAAATATGGCGAGGGGGTTAATGGCTGATCTTTGCGTTATGCTCGTGAACGGGTGCTGCTTGTGGTGACTGGTCGTCTTGCTGTCTATGGTTTTATTATTGTTACAGTAATTGTTCTGTTAATATATTTTACTTTGCTGGTCCTAGTTTTTCATTTATTTATTTTATTTGTTTGTTTAATAATTCCAGTATTGCATGTGTAAGCTGCCATGCCCTTTAGGCCTGGAGGCTTTTATTTATGTATTAAGTTTTGTTTACATTCAATTTTTTATATTTTTTTTATATTTGCGTGGCTAGCTGACGTATGGCAATTTAATGTTTTGGTAATTACTTACAATTGTTTAGAATCCAGTTCTTCTAACCGAACAGACAGCTGTGCTGCTGGTGAGTTTGTTGCGCCACTTCTTCTTCCCAGCTAAAGCACTAGGAAGTGGTGACGGGCGGGCGTTTTGGGGGACTGTCTTATGTAATTATGACGTTCGAAAAGTGCTGATTCTCAGCCTAATTTGAATAAATGACTTTTGATTTTTTGATTTAATAAAAGGCCATAATTAAACTATTTTTTAAATTTAATACTTCACACGAATGTACAGAGGCGGACTTAATGCCATAGACATTTTCTACCAGTTTTCAACCTTTGTTGACTATTTGTTTAGTTCCATAACAAAAAATATAAATTCATTTATTTGCATAGCACAGTTTTTGGGATTTTACTAATTATTGGATTAGGTACATTGTATAACATCATAACCATGAGGTGTGTAATGTTTACAAGTGTCAAATTAAAAATGTTATGATACAAATTAAATAATGTCAGAATACAAGTATATCAATAATACTAACCAGTTTATCGGAATTATGTGTGTCCAATGCTTGCAGAACATTAGGGACCAGATCCACAGGGTCTACTTCCAGGGAGGTTCCTCCAACTGCTTCTGCTGGAGAGCCAATCCTAGACCTCTTGCTAGGTGGCTGGCTCCCAAATCCTGAAGTTTCTCTTTTGCGTTCTACACCTAAAACATTATGTTCAAATATTTGTAGTCTATCTAACAACAAATGTAACAAAAGAAGAGTGTTAACGAAAAATGGGGCTAACAGTGTGAGCAGGGCCATGGGCACCCCTCCACATGGTCCAGGTTCTGGTCTTTGCAAGGAATTCTTAGAAAAGTCGCATTTTAAGGGTAGCGGGGGAAGGTGGGATAGGTTAGAAGGAGTGTTATAGTCGCCCCCCACTTTTCCCCAACGCCGGAGGTGCCTAGTTATTTTTATATTACATTTTAAAGGTTAAAAATGAATTGAATGATTTCTTAGAAAAACGCTTTAATTAGAGGGTGAGGGGAAATTGTAATAACAAGGCCTTGTTGACGGAGCCTACTTCTGGGTGCTTAAAATATATAACCACGAAGGGGATGGCCTGGTCTGTTCGCTCGCTCACTTGACCCCACAATCCCCTTCTAACCTAACCTGTCCGAGTCGGGATGCCAAAGTCCCGAGCTCGCTCTCACAACCAATAAAACACCAAAATATTACTTTTATAATATATCTGTCAGACGTTGTATTTCAAGCTTATGCTATTGATTTATGGATATTTTTAGAAAATAATTTTAAAAAATTTGATTCTGCTCTGGCAGCTAAAATTGCTTGAGATAAACCCTCATGGCCCCAGAGTGTCAGAATCCTCAAATTCAGGCGACTTGATTCTAAACCCAACCCGATCTTTATAACTGAGAATGCATTTGGCAGATTTTTTCAGTTTGTACCTCTATAAACGGGATTTTGTAAATAAGTCAATAGCCTGTTTAAGTAAGACAACTATTAACAAATTTATCATTTTGAATAAGTATGCATTTATAATTAACGTTTTCACCTCTTTAAATGAAACACGGTACATTTCAACCTGTCTAAGCAGGTACCTCTGTAAATAAGGCAACTGTCACTTTAAACTACTATTTGGGATGCTGGGTGAATGAAAAGCCTTAGGTCCCTTGAGATCCCACCTATCCAGGTTACACTGTAGTTGTTTTAATCTACAAATTCTTACACTTAATCTAATTCTAACCTATAGTTCCACATCCTCAGAGGTCAGTAAAAATCTATAACATGATGGTTGTACATACTACTTGTAGAAGGTTTATGAATGTTCCTCTTCTCAGGATCTCTAGATACCACCACAGTGGACTTGCTGCCCAAAGCGAAGATATCTTGGGGGTGCTGCGGGGCCTTGCTCTTAGCTCCTCTACCAGCCGACGGCATTTTTCCTCGTTCCATTCTTCAATATATCATATGTTTCAATTCTGGTCTATAAAGTACTTCAAGATCATCGCATGTGTAAGCAGATTTCTGTTGTAGTCACTGTTTCATTGCAAAATATTGACCTAAAAGAACCTAAAGACCTAAAATAAACCAAACCAGCATCGAATTGACAACACAAATAAATAAAACAGTGACTTTTGACAGATATGAATATGACAGCTACGTTCGGAATCGAATCGTCGTATCTTTGTGATTGGATTTCAGTTTTCTTACCAACACTTTGTTGAATTTCTGATATTTCTATGTCAATTAGTGTTTGTCAATTACGTTTCTATAAAATAAAAATATTTTCAAGCGATTGAAAGTATTTTTATGTTTTTTGCCAGTGCCTTAAACAGGGTGGTAGTGATCAATAAAAAAAACGGCCTGTCAAAATTGTCAAAAAGTCCTAGACAAGCGAAAACACAGAAAGGTACTTTTTTCTATTTTATTAATGTTTCTAGGTGCAATTCGCTATTAATTCCTTGATTAAGACTCTAGAAACCACTACAATAATGATGTCTACTAAATTTTATCAACAAAGTTATGTAACTGGTGTAAGAGGTTATGTTGGTTTCAGATGCTCACTTCCAGGCTTATGGGTGGTTTGAAGGTGGCGCAGACCTCCGTGATGGTCACCAGGAACTTGGCGGCCGCGCAGAAGGCCACCGACCCCATCCAACAGCTGTTCCTTGACAAAATCCGCGAGTACAAACAGAAGAGCTCGTAAGTTCAAATATTCTGACCTTGCTGGACCATTTTCTTAGTTATATCATATAATTCTGAAGATTTTCTGACAAGGCTCTTGTATTTTCGTATAAAATTGCATTATAGTTTTCTTGGTTGGCTTACCATACCATGTTGATTAATTAAACCATGAAAATACTACCTTATTGATTTAAAACTAAAATGAAATTTAATGCTGCTACTTAATCTTATTTATTAACTGGTTCAACTCGAGATACAACAAAATCACTTTTACTATTTAAGAGGGTGGAAGGAACTTATTCAGAAAATAATTAAGATAACATAACATCATGCCTGTAATCCCAGAAGGGTTAGGCAGAGGTGTACCTATAGTACACCCACATCTCGCCAGTTATGTTTAAGTCCCATGTAATAGGGGGTGAGCCTATTGCCATCAACCGGGCACAAATCCGGACACCGGGCTGCTACTGAGAAATAATTACAAATCCCAAAATCCTTATTAAATAGTAGATACCTATTTAGAACTAAAACTATAATTTTTCAGTGGTGGCAAGCTAGAAGTAAGCCCCGAGATTGCCAAGGAAATGAAGGCAGAACTGGAAAAGCTTGAGAAGCGGTACGGTGGTGGTTCCGGAGTGGACATGACCAAATTCCCCGCATTCAAGTTCGAGGAGCCCAAGCTGGACCCCATTGACGAACAGCCGCTTGCCAAGTAAAGAACCTTAAAATGTTATGGTATATGTATAAGTGTATAATAAAGTCATCTGATTAGACAGTCTGTGTTTGTATTATTTCCTTAAGCTTAGCTGCTGTTTTTAATTTGGTGGTCTCAACTTATTTGTGTTTTTCTGAATGTAAACTCACTTTTGGGTATAGGTTAATAGAGATGAAAACAAATTGTTTATTGATAAGATTTTCTATTTTGAACAACGTAACAATTGAAAGGACGTCTGAGGTGAATCCGCGTTAAACGCTCGATGCGACTGCGCTCTTCGATTGTTTTAATAATTAGGTTTATAAGTTGATACAATAGGCGCGAGCGGAATTCCGTCCAGCATGCGGCCCGGGATTTGCCTCACTGACTAAAGCTTATAAAAGAATGTAGTCCTCCAAAACACCTTTACCCATTTCAGTTGACTGACCAGCATCTAAAGTTCAAAGTTTACAATTCATGTAGGCGTAGTCGACGGAGCCCCGCTTGGCGGGGCTCCTTCTGGGTGGTTTAAAAAAAAAAAACACCTGTCCGTGTCGGGGTGACCCGAGCTCGCTTCGCTCGCTCTTGCATCCTAAGTTATTGACTCACACATAATACTACAGAAAAAACTGTGTGTGGGGTCTGTGAGCAATAATTTATACTTATTTTATTCAACTATGTTAACGGGGACAAGTATTTTTAAATATTTAATTGAAGCACCGCTGTCCCCGTAGGACGGGGACAACGGGAATAAAGTACCTATTTCAACGCACTTCAAATGTGCCATACTGCTCCTGCGAAACTGCATAGACGCCTAAAAGAATCATTACAGCAATATCTCATCACAGTTTATTGCAGTACTCTATCATCAGGAGGAGGGAGGAATAATTCTTTTTACGCTTTGCAATGATTACATGATCTGTTTGATTGAAATGAATGACAATAAGTTGTGTGAATTTTATGAGAGAATTAAAACTTGTACATGCTTGATGAAGGCTTTGCTACTAGCAGGTAGTTGAACGCTGCTACAGTGCAATGCTGCCCATCTTCATTTACGCAACTTCAGGAGCGAGAGTGCTGTTTATGACCCTGCATAAAAAAATTATCATAACGACTAAACAATAGACAATATTAATTTGTTCAAGACAAACCTATTTACCTTAGTGGCAAGATACAAGACATGTGTAACTGGGCTTAAACTAGGACTCCTGTACTTTATGCACCAGTTACGTCCGTCAGCACCGTGATCGAGCTACCATTACAAGTGTGGTGTGGTGCAAATGTGAGTATTACAATATTATTAATTTATTCATTACTATCGTGCGTGTGTATGAACTTATGTGTGTGTGGAATGGGGTGTGTGTGTGTGTGAAGGTATGTGTTAGCGTATGTAAATGGGCCTGAGTGGCTTTGTTTTATTTATTTTATACTTTTACGAGTCCTTGTTCCCTTACTAGGGCGCGTTATGACCAATTGTTTAAATGCAGATTTTTTTGTTTAATAACGCTGTTACTTTGTAGTGTGTACTTATGTAATGTCCGAAAAAAAAGCATGAAGTAATAACCCAAACAAAATTGACTGCTGTTAGGGGGACTGTATTTTCTAGACTAGCCTATCTCAGGAGGTTACACAAATAACTAGCGACGGTTTCAAGCGAGCATCCACCATGATTTTGACTCAAGGTATATAAGTGGTTCATCAGAAAGCTCTTGTATCCAGGCACAACTTTACATTTGTATTACCTATATCACTAGAGCGGTTGATGACAATAGGCTCGTCCCCTATTACAAGGGACTTAAACATAACTGGTGAAATATGGGTGTTACTATAGGTACACCACTGCCTAACCCTGGCTTGCTCGTACTTCGGGGGGGCACGGCGTTATGTTATGTGTTTATAGGATACTGGTTGTTAAGTTAAACGGTCTACTGAAACTTGCAAATATAACGTAAAATAAAAATGGAGGTATTGAAGATGTAGTGACAAAAATTGAAAGGAGTTTGCTTGAGATGGTTTGGTAATGTTGAGAGGATGAATGAAAGGAGATTAACAAAAGGTATATACAAGGCAGATCTGAGTGGCAACGCCGGGAGGGGACTTCTAGGAAGACCTATAGTGACCTTATATACACGAATGCCACGTTCCCATCGCCGTTCGTCGTTCGTTCGCCATTTTCCCTCAAACTCAAACTCAAATCATTTAGTTCAATTAAACCATTTACAGGCACTTTTGAATTGTCAAGGAATCGGTCAGTCAGAAATATGAAGCTAGTTGCCCATTCCAAAGCGCAGTAGGTCACTATGGAGAAGAACGGGCAAGAAACTCCATGGACACTCTTTTAAATAATATTGTTAATATTGTTGTTACGAAACTTATCTTGAACAATATCAGGCTGATATGGTTTCAATCTAATCTTGTATTTTTTCGTTATTAATGTAAATAAAGTAGAAGTAATTGAGAGGATGAACGCAAGGTTTTTATATTATGTACCTCCCTACTAACATAGATCTTAAAAAAATTGTTACTAAAACATAAATGGATTCTGTCCGAAATAAATGAGCAATTAAATTAAATTAAAAACGTTCAGAACTAAAAAAGTATACGAAAACGCCTAATATATCTAATAATAAAAAACTTAACATATTCGAGGCGAGATCCCAAAATTGTCGAGCAATCTCTTAATTCTAACGCTTTTAAGCATTAGTAAATGTACCGAACTCCTATTTTCGCATGTTTATTCGACCCTAGGTGGCGTGCAGACGATAATGTCTGCACGTCACCTAGGGCTGGTTTGGCTTGCTATTGCATCCTAATCTACCTTAATTTTAAGCTTTGTATAAATCGATACAATTAGTCTTCTTTCTGTATGAATGGACAAAATAAAACATATCCTATTCGAGGCGAGATGAAAAAATGATCGAGCTCGCTTCGCTCGCTCTAGCATATAAGTCGATAAAATTAACTTGTACGAGTATCAATGAGCAAGCAATAACCCAACATATCGGTCGAGCTCGCTTCATGGAGCTGATGTTGCAATAAAATGTACTTGAACCCTGAAAATAAACTTGCCGGCGCGTCCATGCCACCAGGAATAAATTGGGGAAGTTCCACATTTATGTAGCATTTAGGTAGTAACTACGATTGTTACTTTTAGGTTGACTCCATCTGTAAAGTCAAAGTCAAATAATTTATTTTAAAGGGCAATGCCAGAAACTCTATAGAACCTTGCCCCACTCAAGTAAAAAAATCATTTACAAGCCTGCAATATGCAGTATCTTAAAGCTTATTTATTACTGTTAACTAAACATTTGTCCTAATGGATGTAGAACTTGCGGTTTCTGTTAAAATCTTAAAACAATAATGACATTGATTATAGGTTAGGTGCAGTTTATAATGGTTAAAAAGCGATTTAAACAACATATACGTTACGTATTATTATAATTATTATAATCGTAATATGAGTTTGAGTTTTAACTTTTTTTTAGTTCATCATGTGCGATAAGTAACGCAATAGGAAATTCAGGGGTTGAATTCCATTTATCATTGATTTGTAATCGGCACGTTCTACTGAAAAACAACATATTATGAAAAGGTACCTACTTTAATAATTATAATTATTTTCATTAATTGACATTTCCTGTAAATAGCTGGGGCAAGATCTGGCATTGTCATTTACACTAAAATGGCACTTTTAAACGCACTATTAATTACAAAATACTTTTGTTTCTAGTTGCCCCTTCCAAAACGTACTTTCGTATTTAGAAGATTGGGCAAGAAATTCCACCGTTACTCTTTTAAACTGTTCTACAATATTTTGTATATTTACATTAATTATTTTCCAATTCTACCACGAATAAAATTACGATACCACAGTTAGGTAGTAGTTAAAATAATTAAATTCAAAGCAATGACAAGTAAATTAGTTATGTGATAGATACATGGTGCTTACATATTTACAAATATTGTAAAAGTAGATGATTTCCGTAAAGTTTTCAACAAGTAATACTTTATTATGTGAGTTAAATTAATTACAGATTGTTAAATAACGTCTTAAAAAAAACAATTTGCAATCAATTACGTAGTAGAAGGTATAACGTAGAACGTATTTCATGGATAATCTTGATATCAAAGTCCTAATTCCCTAATACACATGATAGACACAATCAAATATCGATAGAAAAAAAACAGTTATCAAAACACTTGATCTCAAGAATGCCTTCTTATCTTTCGATGTTAGATACTGAGAAGTATTTGTCAGAAGCTAGAATTTCCTTATGGTTTTTCCTTCCTGGACTATGCTTGTTGCATAATATATTTATGTGCTTTATTCTAATTACCTTTTATGACCACACTTAATACCGACCTATATAATTAAATACATCAATATAACATTTTACTGCTCGTAAATGTTTCCGTCGAGGCGACACACAGTGGGTCGAAACTATGATTTTAGTGACTTAGGGCTCAACTTTGCTTTTTTACTTTTTTCCTCATGTGGATGGATAGAGCTCATTAACCTCAACAATAATTGTTCTGATGTATTTTTTCCTAAACTTTATACTTTGGGTAGAAAAATGTGTTTTGTTATTTTTTTGTATGGAGCGGATCAAATAACCTTAAATTCCTGCTAAGTAGCGTGTGATCCCGCGTTGAAACTTTATTTTTCATATACCTTGTCTAGTCTATTATCATTTGATGCTATTAACGTGTGCATAAAGTTGCAACTCTGCCAAATAAATGGATCGAAAAAATGAAAAAATATATAGAATAAAAAGCTACATTTTTTACTTTCGTAAGTTCTTTTAAGTTAAATTTGATATGGAATAGTAAGTAAAAGCACGTAATAATACACATAGTTACTTAACAACTAACAACAATACATTTAAAAGGTCCCTAATTAGCTTAAATTTACTAATATATGTAGTATTAGTAAATTTAAAGCTAATCACACTAATCATAATACATTTAAAAGGTCCCTAATTAGCTTAAATTTACTAATATATGTAGTATTAGTAAATTTAAAGCTAATCACACTAATCATAATACATTTAAAAGGTCCCTAATTAGCTTAAATTTACTAATATATGTAGTAGTAGTAAATTTAAGCTAATTAGGGATCTATGAATTTCAATTTCTTTGTTTTAATGACTTTAACATGTTTATGAAATGTTATTTTAAGTTAGATTTAATACTGAATAGTGAGTAAAGATAGGTACATAATAATACAAATTAGTAAAGGTAAACTAACATTACTACAACTAACACAAGCAAACTAAAAACTAACTATAAACAACATCAAACATTACTATTTCCTTTCAATTATGAGTTTGACATTTATAAACTAATAAAAAAAACAAGAAACTTACAAACTACCAAAAAATCTTATTCACTATCGCTATGACTATCTTGTAAATTATCTACATCAATAAAATCTATATCGGATTCTGTGGGAAAAATCAGCAGAAGCTCTTTGACTTTTGGAGAGAGAACCATTATATTTTGTTTCACCATTCGAGGTCTTAGACTTGTGATCTTTGGATCAGAAGACAAAAGAAGATTGTGTATAATATCCTCATTTGTCGCCGTTCTACTTACCTTTCTAGAATGACTCTCTCTATATTTCCGGAAATCTTTATTACGAGCTTCCGCTGCCTCTTCCGACAGTTTACCTATAGGTATGGCACCAAAGTGCTTAATTATATCACTCCCATGTACTAACAATTTATGTATACTGGAAGGCATATAATACCAGGGATATAAGTGAACGTACAATTGTGCAGTATCTCTACAAAATTCGGAAAACTTAGAAAGATCCACGCTCTCTCCAGATGCAACCGTCTGAAGAATCACATGAAACCTTTCTATTAAATCTTTATCTATTCCTGTTATGCGAGCTGTTGTTTCTGCATCCCTAAAAAATCTTCTGGCAGTATTGCCATCATTGGTTGTGCCTACTCCTTGCTTGACTACGTCAATAAGTAAACCGCATTCTTTCTTAAACGCTTGCTGTATAGCGCTCTTTCTGAGTGACATTTTTTCTTTGTCATCGCCCCTGCAACTCCATTTTTTGAAGTCCAAACGATAAGCTGCAAACAAAAAGAAATATCACTTAAATAAAAATCTCACAAGTAACTATATAACGTGAAAAAAATTATGAACTAATAAAATTATATTTACCGATATGAAGTAAGCACTCCATGCTTCTTATCCAGGCATGTAAAGATGACATTCCATACTGGAACACTTCTTCGTTGTTCTCTTTTTGAGCAAGTGACTCTAAATTGTTCATCTCTGACGGTTTTGCTTTGCAGATATCACAGACAGCTGAAGATGTGTCTGACAAATATGACGATATTTTGCCGTCTATCATCGTCAAGTGCAATTGATGCTTAACTTCAACTTGATTGAACTTGATTGGCTGAAGTGTTTCTATTTCTTCGGTTATGCTAGCTTTTATAGTTACCACTGTTGACTGCGTTTCTTTGGTAAATTTGAACATTATCGGACGGCAATAGAAAGTTGATGAGGGTCGATCGTTTTCCCAAACAATTGTTCCATCACATTGTTGAAGCCTTATAGGAACTAGACTGGCCATGAAGATAGTTGAGTCATCAAACTCTGCTTCAGTCTTTTGTTTATAATTACTTTGACCTGAGGCTCCATCAAAACCCCATTTGCTTATTAGCAGTAACTCAGTTGGCGAATCCAAATCTAAAGTAATCACTTCTAAAAGCCTAGATACCGTCAAGTTGAGTAAAGCTTGCAGTTTAATAGCAGCTCCTTCTTCAGTTATAATTATGTCTTCTTTCCCTGGATAACATTTTGCCTTCGCTTGTTTTATTTTATAATAAGAAGGGTATAAATCAGACCTATTTTCACTTGCTGCTTCTCTTAGGCTTATATACTGCCACTTACTTAATTTAAGTGAAACTAATAAAGACAGTGCCTTATCGGGTGAATATGTACTACTTTTCGGTTTACTTGTACTTAAACACTCTTTAACTTTTTCTAGATCTTCGGGGTGATTTAGTAAATGGTTCATAATTTTTCCTACATCCTCATTTCCGGTGTTTCTTAAACTAGCAATTGTAGTAGCTTTAAGTTCATCCGGGGATAACGAAAGCGATTGGTTAATTTGATCAACGCGTCGTCGTTTTTGCCTGGAGCCCAATTCCTCGAAAGGTTTTCGAGGTGTAAATGTAGATGTCGAAGCTTCTGTAGTAGATGGTAGTAGATTTTCGACATCTTCAGTATTACAAATCTCGAGCCTTTCCTGTTCAGTGTTCACAGCTTCAGGTATCATTCCTTCGGGCCAGTTTATTGCACGTTCCAACCAATCACCATTTTTTCTTACAAACTGTGCTAACGTGCGACTACTTCGTTCCCATCTTGCACTTATATTTGAACAAAAGCGCGTACAGAATTTTTGGAGCTCAACACTGTTCTCTTCGGTCACGTTTATTTTATGTTGTAGGAATTGAAAGAATTTTTGACTATCCGACAGTGACTTGACCTGCTCTCTTAAAATCATAAATAAATCTAAATTGTTAACTAAATTATCCATTATAACGAAAAAGGGACGATCAGAATCACGAGATGTTAGTAGTAGTACGAATAAACGAACACTAGTTAGTATATAATAAATTATGGTCATTTTATACTTCCAGAATCCAGTGACAAACAATGTTTACTAATTTTTCTACTACCCTCATTAACTAATTATCCTAATTAATATTACAGTAATGACTAAAAGTGAAAAACATTGTTATTTTATAAGGTAAAAGGTTAAGCTAATTACAGTAATTAAACACACAAATAGAAATTAATTGATTTCATATCCACATTATTAAATAAAGGTCCCTAATTAGCTTAAATTTACTAATATATGTAGTATTAGTAAATTTAAGCTAATTAGGGACCTTTTAAATGTATTGTTGTTAGTTGCTAAGTAATTATGTGTATTATTACGTGCTTTTACTTACTATTCCATATCAAATTTAACTTAAAATAACTTACGAAAGTAAAAAATTAAGCTTTTTATTCTATGTATTTTTTCATTTTTTTCGATCCATTTATTTGGCAGAGTTGCAACTTTATGCATTTGTTTATAGCATCAAATGATAATAGACCAGACAAGGTATATGAAAAATAAAGTTTCAACGCGGGATCACACGCTACTTAGCAGGAATTTAAGTTTATTTGAGCCGCTCCATACAAAAAAATAACAAAACACATTTTTCTACCCAAAGTATAAAGTTTAGGAAATAATACATCAGAACAATTATTATTGAGGTTAATGAGCTCTACCCATCCGCATAAAAAAAAAAGTGAAAAAGCAAAGTTGAGCCCTAAGTCACTAAAATCATAGTTTCGACCCACTGTGCGACAGTTAGGTAATCATTGGAGGTGAAACATTGCCGTCCAATTTCGCGCCTATTCATTCCCTTCCAATTTCCTTTTGCTGTTGACTCAGCAAGCATATAAAAAATAATATAATACAATACGCTGCAAAAAGCGGACGGAATCAGGCAATCGGGCGCTACATGTGCTTAGTAAACTAAACATTGATTGGTATCATTTCCGTCTAGCGCTTGAAATTTTCCCGCTGGTTTCGCGCGACGCTGTTTCCAGCCAGTCATATCGGAGAACCGGAGGGTTGTTGACGCATGACGCGTGTTTCAAGTGAATTTTGTCGTTATGGCGACCGGTTTTGTGGGGTCTACGAAGAGTTTTCCGTTCTCGTTCGACACGGATGTGGAGGAAGAGGAGCAGGGCCGAGGGACGCCGCGGCTGAACAAGCGCGTCGGTAAGTACTTGCTTATCTGCCTCAAAATAATGTTTATGTTCGCTTTAGAGGTTTAATTGCAATGCTAGTGGACTTTATGGCTTGATTATGTACACTTTCTATATTTCAACTGGAATTTGATTTTGGAACGACACAAGGTGTTCATTAAGACCTAAAATAAAATCTAATCTTAAACCAGACGAGTTTAATTCTTTTTTTTGGTAATTAAAACAAATATTAAAAACATCGACAATTAATTTTACCGTATTCTTTGTGTCAGCAAAACTTATCTTGCCCGTACTTACTTAATCTATAAACTAACAGGTAGTAGCATACCGAATATGATGCATACCGTGTCAACATCGGTGTAGCAAATAGCCGGCTGGAATATCACACTTGCTCTGTCTTAATTTGCATGACGGTCATAATACTCCTCCGGTCTCCGAAACACTTCAATGCGGCAGTCGCTTGTTTTGTTGACGTTACCCGACCGAGTGCGGACACGTCCCGACCGAGCTACATGACCTAGAAACTGGGAGCTCCTTACTTTTCCCGGGTTATGCGATCGATAGTCGCTCAGCTGACTCGTATTGCGGACCACTTATCTAGCCTTATGTCTGCATCTACCTATATTACTAAATATGTCGGTACCTATAACGTCCCTACATTTGCGTGCGGTGGTAGATTGAACAATGTTCATAAAACAGCTAAAACTGCCGCAAATTAGCGATATCGAAACTGATGGAGAACGAAGGTAGTAATCTAATTTATATTCGGGCCGCGAGCCAGCCAATTTACATTATGCTTTTGAATTATGCTTTCCCATTTAGTTGAGTCTTGAAAATTATATTTATGATTGGTACTTAAAATTTTCGTTTATTCGTGTTAGTACCGGTGTTTTAACCTGCACCCTAATTGCGTAACATATTTTCGTAAACGATTACGACTAATCTGTTTGATTTTGACGGTTCAAGAACATTCATTGCGTTTTATAAATTGTTGAGCAGAATTTTTATCGAACTTAAGAAGCAATGGATTAGCAATCTGTTTCAAAACGATTCAGATTCCGATTGATTGTGTATTACGCAATTAGGGTGCTGGTGTTGCTACCTGCACTTAAACCGGTTTCCGAAGAGTCCGACATTTCAGATTGCAGTCTAGACGCCCTCGAAACGAGTATCAATTCAAGACGCTCAGACGCAGCGTTAAACCCACCTATTATTGTAGCAGGTTACCTCAACTCTAATCGTTTGCCATAAAGCCTCTTGATTAACCTACTTATGAATCTAGTAATGGGAACTCTGAACTGAAGTCTGAACTGACACAACAGGGACTCCTATTGATTCGAATGAATTATCGGATGCAAGTGACGTAGAGCATAACGGCAGGCTCCATAGCGTGACCTCCTAGATTAAATCCATGGGGCCTCGGAAATGGCGCTGCATAATAATCACTTAGAATCTTTTTTCCTTGTAGGTTATTCTAGTATCTATATCAACTCTAGTCAGATGGCCCTTACTTTGTCATAAATCCTGTAATTGAATGGCAATAAACAATATACAGGGTAATGATGGATTCCTTTAAATACGTTCTCTGCGCAAGAAAATAGCAAGGCAATTGCCTGACTTGAAATTGTCTTGCTGCTGAATGTGCATTGCGCCAATGAACATGCAGCAGATAGTGACATAACTAATTATGTATGTTCATCTCTTTCCAACAACAGGTATCGGTATGGGTCTTTCCTTTTCTTCGCGCACAGTAAGTATGATTGTGTGTACTAATGTTCGTGCATGTCCCTGCCACCCTGTATAACGCCTCGACTTGAGAGCGTTCTCCTTTTTACTGTCACTTAAAAAGAGGCAAACAGGCATAGAAAATATGCATGGATTAATGTGTGAAAGATGATGAATAGAAGGAGGTGAACCTGAGCTGATGACAAGTAATAGAGAGTGAGGAAGAAAAAGACGTAGGCTCTACACCCCAAATAAATTGGGATAAAGACAGGGCAGGGAGAACGATGAGCTTAAAGATCCCCTTGTGTACAAGTCCAGTTTAAGGAAGGTAGTGTGGCGGCATCTGCATCGCCACATGCAAACTATACATCATACTGACGTCACGCAAAATCCTGCATCGCGCTAGCAACTAGCAAATATACAACGTCCCGACATTAATCGTGGGGCAGTGGTACCACCCACCCACCAGACAAAGATCCGCCCTTTTATAAAGAGGTTGACTTTACCAACTGTTTCTCATACCTCTAAAGTAGTAACGTAACCACAGTAACCTTATTATCTTTCCATATTTCTAGATTTGCCACTGTCTAGCAAATTATACATACATAATATCTTGATGGCACCGTTTCCTATCATGTACCTAGTCGGTATTCGGTATCCGACTCAGGCCTGTAAGTAACAATGACATTTTGACATGTCCCTATTGACACGTCTATCGGCTTTTAGCCAGCCGAACTGATACCATTTACTGATAAGATAATACGGTAATGGTGATGTACCATAAGTTCAGAAGGGAACTGTATATCCGCAAGGTAACATAATGTGGTTATAAAAAATAATGAGCTCCACTTCGATTTTTGATCACCGATCTAAAGTACAACTATTTTCATATTGTACTTCGGGAAACTTCATGTTTCGTCAGTCGTCGGATTTCTATCAGTTGCCCTTTGCACTTGGTGCAGATCGGACGCTCTCGATCGACTTGGAAAAATGCAGAGTCATAAAACTCTTTTAACTTAACGTAATTTATTTAAAAAATCGGAGAATAGCTGCAAAAATCGCAGTCTGTAGTCGCAGCAGGCACGACAAATTGCCCAGGGACATAAATAAAATACTTGTAGGTGCCTACTGTATATAGTTATTTGCTTAGTCTATCCAAACAAGTGGAGACATCTATGCTTTATAAACTTGAAATAACTAACACATTATAATAATGGAGGCATGAGTATTTTCTTGCACATAATTTGTAGGCCAATTAATCCCCTGCTGGATAGAATAGGAATGCAGCTCGTTGAAGTTCATACTCAAACTCAAAGCATTTATTTTAATTAAACCATTTACAGGCACTTTTGAATTGTCAAGGAGTCGATCAGTCAGAAATATAAAGCTAGTTGCCCTTTCCAAAGCGTAGTAGGTACCTATGGAGAAGAACGGCAAGAAACTCCATGGACACTCTTTTAAACAATATTGTTTGATATAAATATATTAGTTACATCATTAATGTTGACCCTATAGGTGAGAACGATGTAAAAAACCGTACACGTTAAAAGCGTCCAGAGTAGGTACAGCAAAATAAAAAAAAAAACAAAAAATAAAATTTAAAAATAAGCCGTGGCTGCTAAGAGACGACCAGTCCCAAATGCAACGATCTATCTAAATGTCCTGTATCATGTAAAATTGTAAAATAATATAAAGAACAATCTGGAATATTAAGAAAACATGCATACGTCATCAGTCATCTACTTGCTCTTATCCCAACTATTGAAGAGTCAGCTTCCAGTCTTTCCGGATATCTGACCTCCACAACCCAGTTACCGGGTAACACGATACCCTGCGTAAAACTGGTCGTCAGATTTTCGGGGTTCTGACTACCCGTAAGGGGACAGACGCGGCGCGGCGCAATCGAATACATGAGTCCATTGATGTTCAGAATTACCTGTTTCTAATAAAAACGATGTGCAAGAAAATAGTTTTACTTAAAGAAAGAAAGAAAATAAATTTATTTGACCCAGGTTAAGGCACACAAAACAAAACAAAACAGAAGAAAATAGTATTGTATGCCTCACGGCTGCGCCAAATAGGCCCAGTTCAGCATAAATGCCAGACAACCTGACGCTGGTTTTTAACTAGACCCAACAGAATAGGTTATTGTTTAAATATACACGATAATATAGTGGCGTTTATGAAAAGAAAAGAAAATTGTATGTTTAAACAAGAAACAAAACGACTGTCGCGTTGCGCATTAATAATAAAATAATCTTATCTATTATAAATTATGCAAAGATAAGTCCGTGATAATTGTCAATCGTGCCCATTTATAGTTATTAATAGTGTCGTCGGCAAGCTATCTCGTTGCGTTTTCGCAAATATTGTGAGCAATGTAATCTGTTTTGTGAATCTCTGACATGTATTTCAGAAGCGCAATCTTATGTAATACATACAGTGCAGCCTGCATTTTGGCAATGCTCAGCGCATACTAGAGAAGTTTGCAAAGGCTAGACTTTAGATTTGAAGAATCGTGGTTTACCAAGATTATCCTAGACACAACCACACACAATTCGACTAGCATTTCTAAAAAGAGTCGAAAATAGATAATTATGATAATAGTCTTGTAATAATTCCAGTTTCCAGTCCTTGTTTAAATCCAGTTCAGAATGTGACGCTGTGACAATAACACCGCTGCATATCTTGTTGTTATCAGACAGATATTATTTACGTAAGGTAGTGGACTGATAAGAAAAAGATAGGGACCTGAATACGGAATCTAGGTTAGATCGGACGCGGAGAGGATAATAAATTATAGATGTTAAGACTGGGACAAATGGCGTGCATTATCGAGGAAAAGGAAACCCTACACATAGCAAGGCGAGGAAAAAGGTAGGTGAGAGACTTATATGTCCAACGGGGCTATTCTCCAGAGGCGGAGCGCGTGAGGGAGAGGCAATCCTTGCGCCCTCATGCCCTTAGTCGCTGCTGCAGACGCCTCGGACTTCGGGAATCGCCAGCATTCCCAGCCACCGATAGGCGCGGGCTTGCGGACGGGTGGATGGGCGGGATGGGTAGCTCGCCGACCGGTAAGGATCAGGCCCGGGTCGACGGCGCGTCGTGTTCCACGCGCGTCTTATAGAGATGTCAGCACTAACTGACGGGGTCCGTTAGGGCCGATGCCAGCCAAGGTCGCGGGTTGTTCGAAAGAGACACCGTGACCCCTGGCACAGTGAACTGAAGGAACACGGGTGGGTTTTAGTCATTAAAAGTCTAATCACCCCGTCATTTGATGATTTCACACCCAAAAAAAAAGCGGCTATTCTACAAGGATACAGCCTTGCGCGCAGCGCTGCCGCAGCGGCGAAACAACAGGCTGGTATTGACTAAGCTGCGAGTGGCGAGTAACTTGCGGGGCTGCGACGGCCGTGAGTTAGAACTGCTCAACGGATTGTCTCTGAACTCAGTCGAGATTGATCGATTATGATTTAAAGATGTTTGTTGCAACGCTAATTCGTCTACGAAACAGTGACGGGAGGTTACAGCCTAGAGTTCCTCGATGACCACATAGGTACTGCGTTAGTATATACCGTTTGAATCAACGACGCACGCTCGGTCGATCTCAAGGCTGTCTCGACGACGAGCTCGTCGTAGAGCACAGCCGTACGAGTACAAACCGGGACCACAGATTGGTCAAACTAATGGATTGAGCCGATGGCCACAGCCAGTTTCCAACCAACCTGAACAGCAGTTATGTGACATGTTGCTCATGGCAGAAAAACCTACCGGCTTCCCTGTGGATACAGTATTATCTCGTGTCAGTCATCATGCACTAAGCGGTTGACCAGCTTGAGTTACCGATGATGAACTGCGTCCATACTGGTTATATCGTTCGGAACTCTCTATGCATGAAGAGTTTATCTTACTGGGTTGTCGAGTGGTGATACCGCCATCGTTTCGTGAAACGAAACTACGTGCTTTACATAAAACACATAACGGCATCGTCCAAACGAAATCACTGCCCATGAGTTATATTTGGTGGCCAAAACTGAACGAAAATGTTGGAGCATTAGTAGGCGGATGCAACAAATGTTTTGAAAATCGGCATTTGCCTCCGAAAACTAAATCTGAGTTGATCACGCCTACAAACCCGTGGTCTCGAATAAATGTGCACATTACAGGACCTTTCCAAAATAAATATATTTCAATTATCTCATAAAGAATTGCAGTGCTGCATTTGAAATCGATTGGCCGGATATTGTGTAGAATTTGAGTCTTATCGAAACTGAATGCCAACATTTAAGTCTAAAACACTGATAAATCTAATTTTCTAAAAGATAAAAAAACACTTAGCATCTTTAACACACTGTATTAAAAATCACAATTTGACACCTTCAGTAACAACGTTCAGATTGTCTTTTGCTATTGTGAAACTCTTGTCCGAATATTTGTGACTATATACTCGTATTGAAGTAAGAGTACATTGTATGTTTGTGGATATCCTAAACTAGGTATAAGTAAACAGAGTCGTTGAACTTGGCTTGTGTTTCCTTGTTGCGCGCCACCCACGCGAACTTGTAGATGGCATGCTATTTTTGTCTGTAAATCTGTACCTTCCACGATAATAGAATTTGTCTATTTATACGTCAGATCGGTCTATGTGGCTAATGATCAATACAGAACGAAGATTGTTTGAAAACAAAATGCAAATCTTGATATTAGAATGGAACCCACGCTACAGGCATCCTACTTATTGAAAGATCTGCGAAGATACACTTATAAAAACTGTTTTTTTTTAAGAATAGATGGAAACTAGACTTTTCCACAGAACTGATAAACACAAGACACGTGTTAATTGATTATAAGACAGCATGAGACATTTCACGAATCAACCCACATCGAACGAAGTAGTCAAGTGACTAATAACAGTTTGTAACAGAACAACCATGAATATTATACATATATCAACATGTCAAAACATGACATATTTCCACACAAACGTTCAAGAATATAAAACATTAACCATCAGGGTATAAATAGCAGATCTTCACGTGCCAACTGAAGATGACATGGCAGCCCTTCTAGCAATGCGTCATCAGCTTGCTAAACGTCGAATCAGTTTGTCATCGCTTGTGGTCATCACTGACGAAGGCGAAGAAGCGGCGCCAAGAGACTGTTCGTCTACTTTTTGTAGAAATTTCAGGCAAAGTAGCTTTGGATTAAAATAACAAACTTTGGATTGGATTCAATTTAAAAAAAAACAGGTTACTTATCTGAACATTTTATAAATTATTTATGAGAACTTAACATAACATATCTTATCATCACGCCTTGTTTCCCCGAAGGGTTGGGCAGAGGTGTACCTATGGTACACCCACATTTCGCCAGTTATGTTTTTTAAGTCCCATGTAATATGGAGCGAGCCAATTGCCATCAACCGGGCACAAATCCAGACTCCGGGCTGCTACTGAGAAATTCCAGATAAAAAAACCCAATAACACGTTGCCCGACCTGGGAATCGAACCCAGGACCTCATGCTCAGCAGTAGCGATTCGCGACCACTAGACCAACGAGGCAGTTTTTTACCAGTTAATTGTTTTTATGTAACTGTAGCGATAAATATTTAGAAAGCTAATAGAATGGAGCTACTTGTCATGCTTCGCAATAAAAAAGAAGATAACATAATACTTATACATAAGTAGTCGGGTTCATGTCCCGACCCCGAGTGAAGTATCTCTACTTTTCTAGCGCGGAGTTCGTCAAGGCTCATTGTTTCGTCCCTGTTTGTCTGTTTTCTTTCGTCTAACAGATCAAAAAGAATGTTAGTGATGCCATAAACTTAACATTGATGACGAATTTACTGTTTTTAGAATGTTCTGGAAACTAATTTTCACCCGAGTAACCCAGTTATAAATAGCAATCATGTGCGTCTTCCATCGGATTTGGAACGTTCCAACCAAGGCTGAGGTCTACAGAGACTTATGGGCCATGTGGGTTACTGTTTCTAAAACCCGTTACGATGTTACGTATGTATATGTGTAAACCGATCTACAAATAAACTAAGAGAACATAGCGAGGAATAAACTATTTATTGCCTTGAAATTAAGCCTTGTTGAAACGGTCCCAGTTAGTGACAAATTGCTCATAATAGTAACGCTTCTCACAGGTACTAAACTGTGTTAAACTCATAAAACTGCAGCTGCACAGCATTCTAAACCTAAAGCATTAAACATAAAATTCTTTATCTAACCACCTTCCACTCTAGTGTAATTTACACAGTAATCTTCGAGCGACAACGCATAATAGATCGTGCGTGACGCCTCACTGAAAACTGAACGAACAAAAGAGTCGAAACGAACACCGTGCCAAGCTCAGTCTTGGGCCAAACATTGCCACAATAACATAGTGTAAGTGTTCACAGTAAATAGTGGAAAACAGAATCTGATCGAGTGTCTTGAGTACTGGAATTTTCCAGTTCGAAATATTATGTCACAGGTGCAGTGTTCCATTTTCAAAGTGGTATGATCTGACGTCAGTGGTTGTTGAAAGTGTTGCGTCTGACCGTGCCATTCCTCAGCTTGCGGGGACGAATTCAGTATCTCGATCAATTAAGAATACTAAGTCGTCTAGCGTCCTTTAATATGGTATTTTAGTGGCGCCTCACTTCTGACAATGACATTGAACAGCTAAGGTAATACGAAAACACTTTTAACAGTTTTAACACTGTCCTTGACACGATTGATTGAGCTTTCCCTCAATAAAAGTATACCTAGTATAGTCATAGAATGTTGAATTTCTTAAAAGGTGTAATTTTCTGATAAGAGTTGGTAAGAACAATTTGTTGATAACGAAAGAAAGAGTTGCAGCTCGTGCAATGACGGGACAGTTTCACAATGAACGAGAAATGTCAGTGGTGAATAGAATGTTTTGCTCGAAATATTTTTGTCAAGTCATGAATGTTCTGGAAGGTTGTACACAAATTATTTACCTAACGATCCGACATGAGATACAGTATTACAAGCATATGGCAGGCTAGAAACATAATATAACCTAAGCCTCAGACCCAAGTACACGTAATAGAGATATGAACCTAGACAACAGTATAATAAACCATTCATCTTCTCATCTTATATATTCTAGGGCTCATTAAATAATTTAAATGCTTTATTTATTTCTTCATTCGCTCTGTTATTTCAAAGCATTCGACTTTTGAATTTAGAATCTAATCGAGAATTTATTTTGATCACAAAGAATCATCTGTTTTCTCTCAAAACGAACGTGTCTTCGAACGAATCGCGTCTGAATTCTAATAGGTCTTTGACTTTCAGTGCTCGCGGTCCGTTTCAGTGGGTGTTTGGCAGGTTTCCCGCCGAAAATAACTCTTACTTTGTTGTGAAGAAACTCAGCCGAATGCTACCTGGCAATTTGGCGGAATAATTTAAGATGGCGCCAAATGCAAAATGTTGTTTGTTTTATTTCCTGCGAACTATGCACTCGAAAACTGATTGTTGAATATATTGATTTGTTGGATAAACAAGATGATAACATTATTCATAGAGAACTGAGTACATTTCAATGATACAGCTATATCCATACCGAAGTAGAATAAGCTTTCCATGCGTTTCCACCTTAACCTGAGCCTTTGTCAAGCCTGGAAAAACATTAAAAAATGATCTACGTTGATTCGAATGATCTAGTTGCTTTGGACCCTAACGTCATGCCCAAAACCAGAGTGCTGAAAGTGCAGTTCAAATTTGCCACAATGGACCAAATACCGGGCAGAAGTGACTGAAGCACTTACATCTCTGGGACCAAAAACATTCTGTATCTCAACATCTTATCGATCGAAACTCATGATGACATTTTCAATGCTATCAGTGTTGACTGAATTTCGTATCTGCAAGAAGTTGTTCTACCGTTTCCTTTCTACCGTCTGCCTGTCTGGAGACTACAAACTCACAACACAAGATAGATTGTCTTTGCTAAATGTCTTGTTGCACAATATTTATAATATCAATTTGTTACTGCACTTTGTCGCTTCACATTTATTATCCCTTCCTTTCCACATATAACCCGTCAGCCTTCCACAAGCAAGAGTGATCGGTGATCTTTTGAGCTGGCTCGATCCATCGTAGACTTCTTCCAACGTCTTCGACTGGGCGAGGTCGAGGTCAAGAGCAGGCCCACATAGCAAAAAAAATAGATAATAATGTATGGTCTCTATTAACTTAGAGTGGATTTCACCAATGAAAGTGAGCACGATCAGCACATAAACTACATTTAAGAGATGTCAGTGTCATAATTTTCTATGAAATAATGACACTGACAACTATTGAACGCGTTTTACATGTGCTGAACATTGGTGAAATCGGCACTTAGAAGGGTTCTTCTATTTGTATTGTGATTAGGTACTTCTGAAGATTTCAATCATCGCAGCCAGTATTTCAGCTGAAAGACGTCCCTTACATACTGGTTTTTTTTTTTTTTTGGTGATATTAATTGCACTTTTATTTTTAAACAACGGTAGTATATGTGTGAAGCTGTTTGTTAATATTAAGATCTTAATGTACCATGTACTCAGAAATAAATAATATGAATTATGACATGGTGGCTTAGCCACATCATATCAGAATCAGGAACTCCGTCTACCGGATTATTTGTTTCATTAAGTAATCAGAGATTTCCCAGAACATTCCAAACATTATCGCTATTCAATCAAATGCCAAAGATTATTTTCTGAAACGGACACGAATGTCACGTTGTTATAATCGCAATTTTCCATCGTGAACAATATCAGGCTGACATGGTTCCAATCCATTCTTGTATTAAATTATTTATTCATTAATTATATAAATAAAGTAGGTAAGAATATAGTTGAGAGGATGAATAAACACAAGGTCGATGCGAGTGAAAACGCCGCGAGGGAAGGACCTAGTGACCTTATTGCCGGTGATGTTTTTCAGAAAGCTCAGGTGCATAGTACTCGCAACCGGCGTATGGCTTCCATGTTGACAGTTCAAAAACATTCATTGCGTTATTTGCGTTATGAGCAGACGAATTTTTCGAACAAATGATGCAATGGGATAGCAAAAACCTTCAAAATTATTCAGATTGTGGTTGATAGTGTGTTCCGTAATTAGGGTACAGATGTAGATGTGAACGTAAACGAAGCAAAAGGAGTGTAAGGATCATAGCAGGTAGCGTTCTGTAGTTTCTGCCTACCCACATGGGATAAAGGCGTGAGTTTATGTATCTGTATGTTTGAATAAAGACGGCTGCAGTGTCGTCTGCGGTCTGATTATATAGCTTGCTCGTTGTTAGGTCGCTTTATTTTCACCTAAAGCGTGGGTAGCGCATTTATTGATTCTGCTCAAATTAAATTGGTTCGTGGAATCTCTCACTATACATATAGGTGCAGTCGGTGATCGATTCGTGGTTTCGTGGAAAGGCCTTTGGTGTTATGTAAACAATCGCATTTTGTCTGATTGGACGATTCCAATTCTGGATTCCGATTGAATGTGTATTACGCAATTAGGGTCCTGAAAGGTGTGGTCATAATTAAGGATGTGGTGCAGACCCTCAATCTGAACAATTTTCTGCATGGGTCCAACACTGTAATCGGTCCCCATCATCATCATCATCATCAGCGTATTATAATCAAGCTCTAAATGAAATACAGTAAGGTCCACTTTTTAAATCTGGGGATAGCAAAGACACCAACAATTATAGACCAGTATCCGTGTTGCCGGTATTCAGCAAGGTGTTCGAAAAGGTAATGCTCAATCAAATGCTTAATCTCTTAATCGCAGTAGTTCGCGCTCAGAAGCCAACCCCAAACATTTTGAAATCAGACCTAATTGCCGATTTCACCAACGTTACTGAACGCGTTCAGCATATCTAAAACGCGTTCAAGGGATATGATGAAATCCACGCTAGTAAGAAGTTACATAGGATCGTGACGTCACTTCTGCGCTAGTGTTGTCCTTGTCTAACTCTTATTTAAAAACCCAACAATAATCAGAAATTCTATAATATCACCACTGCTGCTACAAAGGCCTCCTCTCGGTGAGAGGGAGTGGGCCGTAATCCAACACGCGGGCCCACTGCGGGTTGGTAGGTGTCACATGTCTTCGAATTTTTGGTTCTAGGGCATGCCGGTTCTTCACGATTTTCTTTCATATAATTCCTCACTCTCTTTATCAGAATCTAAATCCTAATAAAAAATATATTTTGTACTAGCTAAGTATATGTATAGATGTCGGAAATTATCCCACGGAAACGTGCTACCGGGACTAACAGTAGCCTAGGTATGTCCTTCCCCAGGAAAACATCTATCTCCTTGCCAAATTTTATCGAAATCAGTTCAGTGGTTTAGGTGTGAAAAGTTAACATACGGACAGAGTTCCTTTAAAATTTATAATATTAAGTAAGTACTATATTTTGCCCGCTGCTTTGCCCGCGTGGAGGTCGGAAATGATCTGGGATAAATAGTATTCTATAAATGTTAATGCAGATTGCAAACTCACAAAATGTATTGTTTAAATTAAAAAAAAAAAACTCTTAACTCATTACTACAATTTCTAATACTAAAATTCAATCATAATTCGAAAGACACGTAACGTAACGTCATAAAACAATTGTGGTCGTCGACTGTGGTTGTTATTTCCCTCAGAAACAGTACTTTTTTTCTGTATAAAAGGCCACGTACATACAAAATTTCATGATGATCAGTTCAGTGGTTTAAGCGTGAAAAGGTTACTTACTTACGCATTTATAACATTAGATGGATGTAGGTTCATTTATAATTAAATCTCGGTTCTAATTATCTATCTGGTTCATAAAACAGATAAGCATTCATGGAAGTTTCCAATTTAATTTATTCTGGTAAACAAAAGTTTTTGTATTTTAATTAGAGCTTACTAAGTATGTGGGAATTTTCATAAAAATTTAGTTCTTCGTAAATTATTACCTAAAGTTTGTGATTACTGATAAATGATAAATGATTTTATTTCTGTAAGTAGGTTTGTACAAACACTTTTACACGTCAATCATATATTAAACTAGATGACATTGGCGTTTCATATCTGACTACTCTGAGAAGAAAGGCCTCTTTTAAAGTCCAGATATAATCTTGGTCAGGTCATGTGAAGACCATGTAGATTGGTGTCTGAAATGGTCTTTTGAGGAAAGAACCACACAGAATGAGTGGACCTGTCCAGTCAGTGCACGCATTTGTCAATCATCGTGCAGTTCAACCCAGAACTAAGGAGCTCAACGATTCGACGAACAATCCAAAAGAAAGGACATTTGGGTAGGCCGCATAAAGTACTCAAACAGCCAGACCATAATTAAAAATAACTGAAAGAAAAAAAGGAAAAAAGTATATTTCTTTCACTTAGTTTTAATTATGGTGTCACCCACATAGTCCTCACATTCACAAAATTAAAATAATGTTATACTTTATACAGTAAATATATATGTAGGTTCAGGAGTGCCGAGAGGTATTTCGTCAGGGTTTGGAGTTCCCATTTTATTGGGATAAACAATACCGTATAAATTATTACAGGATACATAACATAACATACATAATCAGCCTATAACGTTCCCACTGCTGGGACACAGGCCTCCTCTCTATGAGAGGTAGTGAGCCGTAATCCACCACGCGGGCTCAGTGCGGGTTGGTAGATGTCACATGTCTTCGAATTTTTGGTTCTAGGACATGCCGGTTTCCTCACGATGTTTTCCTTCACCGTTTTGAGGAAAACGGTGAAGGAAAACATTAATTATTACAGGGTTTTTTATTAATTACACTAATACAATTAATGAACAGACTTTTTCAGGTCTCAGTTCGTATAGTGGCCAAGCCACCCAACGACAGAGTGTATCGCTCGCTATCAGTAAGTCAATACAACTATGTCAATATACAGCAGCGCTGTACCAGGTAAACCGACAGTTTTGTCGGGAGCAGGGGAGCTCTTTATTGAGTCGAATCCAAAGATCGACTCACTCGCACACTTTTTTTTTTTTTTTTTGGAAATGGCATCTCACAGGTCAACCTATGAGGTTGTCGTCTGCTTAAACGGACTTGCCTGTGGTTGCCCTAATAAATTAAGGCCTCCAGCCAGGACTTAAACTTAAGTACTAACTAAAAACTAAGCGACTACACGCTAAGGACACCCCCCTCAGCTTAGGGCGTCGCTGGAAGAGGGCAGCAAGGAACTAGCTGGATCAGGATTTGAGTGATTTAGGGACGAATTTCAAGCTACAGGCTCAGCGGCGCGGGCTGGCTCGAGCAAGGGTCGGGAGGGTCACTCGCACACGACGCACACCGAGGGCACGCTATTTTATAAGACGATGCCCCCACCTTGCAATCCCTCTGCGACAAGTCTGTCCCATGACGCACGGAAGTACGTCACGTGTTTACTTGATACAAAACACTAAAATGTGCTAAATCTAATAAGACTTACATTATAAAGTAATCAAATAATAGAAGAATAATATTGTCGTAAACAAACAATGGCTAATTCACAAAGCAAATCATTATAAAATTAAAGTTACATTGTCATCCATTGTTTTGAACGAAAACATTAGTCACAATTATCGAAGAAATAAGTTGTCAAGAACAAATTAGTGCGACTGCGTACACAGAATACTTAATAAATAATGTTACGATATATGAGACAATAATTGATAGTAAAATCACTTAAATTAATAATAAGGAAAACAAATCAAACAATTTCGTTGACTACTCACAATTGTAGTTGACAACCAACTCCGACATATCCATGCCATTGTGTATGTAAAAGGTAAAGGCAAAATATTGAAAGAAACGTAATAAAAATTAAAAAGTTAGCAAAATAATATTAAACATCAACAATATCTGTGTTTTATTGGAGAAGCTCAATCCCAAGCCTTCTCGTCCTCAATATAGTCTTTGACAGTTTACTAGGCTTTCTAGTATAAAATATTTACATATTTATTATGGCTCATTTCCTGAATGTGGCTAAGAAGTTTAATATAAAAACGTATAGATTGACATTTAAACGAGCCACTTATTTTCTTGAGCACGGTAGTAGGAACAACAAATTGGTGTTTGTTCTTAATATTGAATTATGGATATCACTGTATTTTTAAACAGATTAATATTTTCGTGATAAAAAAGATTTTTATAAATATACCGAGAAGGCACAGTCATTTTATTAATCTCAGACTCAATTTATAAATTGAATTGCATTTTTTTGTAAAACAATTAACATAACAATTGACTGAAAATCGGCGGCATTTCGCCACAAAAGAATACCGTACGACTTTACACTATGAAAACTAAACGGGCTGTCGCTAAACCAGCAGGCTTAGCACGAGCGCCCTAGAGAAGCGTATTGTCGACGGAAGAGTAGACAAAAATGGCGTTTCTGTGTAGACAGTAGAAAGTTTTCTACTGTCTACACAGAAACGAAACGCAATTGTACGGTAAAAATGGGTAGTTATACACATCACTAGCAACTAACCCGTTGCTATGGAAAATCACTGTCTATAAAGCAACCTGAGTCTAAGTGTGTCCTCGTGCTCGCGAAAAAGAGATTTCGAGGAGCGTAGAAAGCGATTTCTATTCTACAGTAGAGTAGAAACAGAAAACGCCATGCTAATTACGATTTTTTCTGACGGCGTATTCTGCAGAGCTTAGCTTTTTTGACATTTAATCTATATGGGGCCCCATTGACATTGAAGCTTGGCATCCAAGTTATGCCTAATAATAATGTGGTGTTTATGGGTTTCAACTCTTCGCCCTATAAATGAACACTAGTTTCTACTTGTCTAAAATGTGGTATCGTAAACTTAATGCATTTAGATTTTTTCTCGTTAAGAAGTAGGTTATTAACATTAAACCAGTTAACTACCTTAGCAAGGGCGCTATTTACATTGTCAGTAACAGTACTGCACCTTTTTTTTTTTTTTTTTTGTTCCCGGGTTGTAAAATCCTCATGGATGTCCTCCGCCCTGGGGCGGGCGGAGGGGTCTGTCAGACTCTTACTGATTAAAAACCACCCCGGTGTTCCATCTCACACCTACGCCGGGGTCGCGGGAACACATTATTCTTCCACAACCCCGGCTGGTGCCGGCCCGCTTGCGCGGGCGCCGTCTCGGGCGGGGGCAGTGAGGTGTACTCCCCCCGCAACGTCTGTGAGCGGCGCGCGCGGAACACTACGCGCGCCGCCTTCTCGGGTCCTGATGTTGGGGGGCGACGGATGTCCCCGAATCCGTCGCCCCTGGACCCATTTAGGGGGGCCGGAAGAGGGCGTTGTCCGCCCTCCTCCGACGCCCGGTGCGTCTGCTGCGGGCCGGGTCGAGAGTCGAGATCTCCCTCTCCCTTTCCGCAGCCTCCTTCTGCGAGATGACCGTTTCGCAAAAGGAGACCACTGCGTCCCAGGACTCTGCGCCGCCGACCATCGCGTTCACGACGGCCGGCAGCGACAGGTCGTTGCCTACTTCGGTGAACAGTACTGCACCTAGGCTAACTTCTACTGATTACTAGACCCAAAAGAAGACACAAAAAATGTTGTCAACCTTTCGGACACTCAATACTTTGTCAATATTACACGGTTCCACTATGATAAGATACTTTGATTCAAACACACATATTTATATGCATGTTTTGGCTGAAATTGAATGTGCGCTTTGATAATTTTAAACGTGACGACATCGTGGTCATCCACGTCACGGCATCACGAAAACTCAGGGAAGTAACATGTATAGATATATATGAAGACGCTTTAATCCGTCCACGATACGTTATAGCATGCTCTTATTTCCATACATTTTATGGATGTGGATGTCCGAGATATTAACATCACGTTACAAATCATAAAAGCGCGCACATTGATTCTCTCGACCGGTATGTATGTATGTAAGAATGTATATATCGTCGCTGTAGAATGATAACCTCGTATGTCCAGAAATCTAAACTTTACGGGAAACGAAAAAAACGGTTCATTTCGTCAATGTTTAAAATATTTTTATGTGCTTTTGTCTCATGTTTTGAATGATAGAAACGACTTATATATGTTATTAACCAATGCCATACTTAACTGGATTATGCCAGAGAAATGACATAAGAGGTTTTCTGTTTTTATATCTACGTAGTTACGAGGTTTTCAAAATAAAGACACTGAATTAGACTACAAAAATAATGTTTAATGAATACAATGTGGACAAGTTTTTGGTAAAAAATCAGTACAGAAAGATTTTCTTTCACAGAGATCAGTGGAATCACAAGCTTAATCTAATTATCTTAAACCTAATCATAACTAAACGAATATCATCCACATACCCAAAATAAACTACAATAATTAAAAAGACAAAAACAAATTGAATAATTATGAATGCGGCAAGCTGTCATAGAATGAATGTAAATCTCGAGGAATCACACATTTTATCTCCTGAAGATGGTTGTACTTTACCTTAGTAATGGTTAACTTTGAATGATACAACTGTTGAAAACAATCACCAGCGTTTGGTTGATGTATTCTCCTTGGTAGTAATTGGTATTCTTCCGAATGACTTAGCTTGAACTTTATGGATCCTTCTGGTTCATACATAAGGCAACGTATGTCAGTGACTTGTGGATCGCCAACCTTATTGCCTGGTCTTATTGATGAAAAATACGGTTGAGAGCTGTATTTTTTGAAGGCTGTGTGGTCTAACTGGACAACATTGTAGGGACCAGGATTGTTACGGGCAGTCTTACATGCTTCAACATACCCTGCTGGAGAATAAATCTCGCGATTTTTTATCTGTCGCTCAATTGTGGAATGCATCGCATCGCATTCCATTTGGGTGTGACCCTTCTCCAGGTATTTTTGGACTATGACTATACCTATCTTAGCGGCAACGAATAGAAGTGCATTTGAAAGAATAGAATTTCTATTTTGGTTCGTGCACCCATCGCTGTATATAATCACTTTGCGTATGACTGCCGTGTCAACATAGTTAATTATGAAATCAACTATGATACTTGAAAATTCGTCAGCTGTTAAACCGCCTTCAGACTCATCCCAGAGGAAACAAAAACCTTCTTTGGTTTTCAGATTATTTATGGTAAAATTATGCACCTTGAGCTTCATCTTGTAATAAAGCGCTGAAGCTTTTAAATACGGACAAAGCAAGACAGCTTGCAAATCCATTGTAAATACAGCAACAGAATCATCATTTTTTGCTTTATCTTTCTCTTTTTGGCTTTGTGCTTCAGTTTTCCGAATTAAATGTAGTTGATAGTCTGTATCACTAACATTTCCAGCCTTATGACCACAGCAAGTGTCACACTGATCCTTTTTTGGACGAAATAAGGACAAATTCAGGCTCTCAAATACTTCCCAAAATGTATACCTTGAGGCACTGAAATGAGATTTGTTTTGGTCTTTTGTATATTTTAAATATTCATTAAAAAGTGCAGATTTAGATTGCCAATAGGGTTCTAAGTATAGTTTTTTTGTACTCTTTCTGCAATAGTGTGACTCAAGCTTCGGCAGGGAATGGAAGAACTCTCTCAGTAATTCTTTTTTAAAATTATTTGCTTGTCCTCTGTTGCTGATTCTGTCTGAAACTGGCACTGTATTTCTTAGAACATTGCTTTCAACCCAGTTGTGGGCAGACCATTCACCGATATTTATTGTGTTTAAAAACATATTTTTACAGACTCTAAATATTGCCCCGTTATCTTTCAAATTATACCTATATGAATAACTTCTGCGGGAGTTAGAGCTTGCAGTTTTTTTTTGCACAGAACCGCTTTTCAGTACAAGTGGTGACACGAAGCAACGTTTTGCTTCCCTATTCAGTAGCCAAAAATGCTCGAAAGTTTGTAATCTTGAATCGTCAGAGAGTTTACAGCATTCAAAATATTTGGCGTTGGTGTTATGTTCACACCGAGGTTTCATTTCTTTTGGCGCCCTTTGGACATCGTAGACAATTTTTCCCTCTTCGTTTTTTCTTCTTCCCAGATATCCCTCACCCTTCAATCGTTTGTTTTTTTGTTGCTCATACATCCATTGAGATTTATCACTTCGTCCTCGTTTAGCTCTTTTTCGTTGATAATTGGAGATCTCCCCCAAAATTTCAGGGCTGTCATTTGGCTGAAAATTTGGATCTTGCACAGAGTCGTCGCTGCTGAAATCTGTATCATTTTCAGACTCTAAAACTTGCAAATTGAGAATCTCAGTGTTTTCGTTGTTTCCCATAGCAGAAGTAGACGGTGCTGATGGTGGAATTGCGTATACTGTGATTGTATCATTTTCAAGATCGGAATTTGCTGTAATTGGAAGATTTTCCAGTGTTTGTTCTGAAGACATCATTGCAGACCATTCTGCCAGTCTATCAATATTTTGATCTGACTGTAACAAAGACGGAGATTGTTCTAAGTCAACAAGGGTGATTAAGTCTTCTGGTGGCGAATGGTTCTTAAGACACGCTGCCACTAATTTTCTCCCTCTACTAAACATTGTCCTGAAAAAAAGTAATATTACCAATTTAATTTTAAAGAAAAGCCGTCATACCGGTAACCATCATGACACGAAAACCTCGGATGTTGTTTGAATTTAGAACTATACGTGGTTTTCACATGTGACTTTTAACTTCTTGCTGACAAATCAATACTAACCTAAAATTTGCAGCCATAATTGATCATAAACTAAGATTCCCTAAGACACCACTTTATTTTCACTATTGGCAGTGAATAGTTTGATCTTATAAAGCAGTTAAAGTCTTATGTGAAAACCTAGTATGTCAGTTATATCACTAAGTTGGTTTGCATTACCGGTGACATACGGGGTTTTCCTAGCAATGTTCCCGCCAAATTAACGAACGCATATTAAATTGCTAAACAACAACTCAGCAGTTATAAAAATACAACCAAAAAGTACTTAAAAGTATAAAGGATTGAAATAAACTTACTTCAGATCGCTTTATCCACAATTTTTCACAAAAAATCTCAAAAATACAGAGCAACGCCCACAACATGCACTTTTTACGTGGTTTTCTCACTTGTGATAGCAAGATGGCCGACGAGTCATAGATAAGAGGTTTTCGTTTTACTCGATAGATGGCACTAGTAGTCATATACTGGGTTCAAGGTTTCGCCGTATTATAAAATACGTGGTTTTCATACGATTTTTACAAAAAAAAAAAAAAAAAAGATTTTTTGACATACGAGGTTATCATTCTACAGCGACGATATGTAAGAAGTAATGTATGTAATGTAATGTTCATCTGTTTCCTCATAACTTCTAAGCTCCTTATCATAATTTGACAAATGAGGTATTGCTGGAAGCGTCTTGATCGTGCGCTGGGTATAGGCTATATGACGTCACATTAGGCTTTACTCTGACCATTTTTGTACCTGTCTTGATTTTTGCCTAAAATATTTTCTTGTTTCGTACTTTTTAGAGCGTGACTTTTGTTTACACAATTTGATTGATCCATTCAAATCAAACCGTGTATTTTTGCCAATAAGCATTCTTGCATAACAACAGCTGTTCAATCTCGTACTCCATCGTTTTCCATGACAAACAAACACAAGACTGCACCTGTGGCATATTGCAGATTTAAAATATGCCTTATCGGATTACGCAATTGTAAATCTGGAGAGATTTGATAACAAAAAGATTGTTATAACTTATAACGAACACAAGACACTTGAATCGAACGACAACGCTTTGTGTTTCAAGTTTCAAATAATTACTCTATTTACATGAAATTTGTAACGTCATTTAAAAGATTCCGTGATTTTCAACTAAAACCATCGTGTGTTACATTCGCACCTCAATGAGAGTATCTTTTATCGTTTCAGTCTTGGTTTACAGGCTTTAAATAAAGTGTAGTTATGTACTTAAGTGACAATACAATCGAGTGAGATGTCTATCAGAGGCGTTCAAGATGGCTCCAGGTCTCCGATGATCATCACCGACTCGTTCTTCGATGATGATGAGGGTAAGGTAACGCTTTTGATAGCTGATTATTTTACGTTTGTGTATTTTTAAAGCCAAGAAGCTTTAGTTTTGTCTGATAGAATTCAACAATCACTACGTGTAGTTGATCAACGATTTTTACTCAACATAACATTTATATATGTAACGTATACGTAAGCTTCGAAGGGTTAGACAGAACTGTACCCCACATTTCGCTATTTATGTTTACGTCCTACTAATACGGGGCAAGCCTATTCCCTTAGGGGGCAACTCAAATTCTCCAAATATCTCTGTCCGGACCAAAATCGAGTATCGCTTTAAATATGCGGTTGAGCTCCTAAAGTGACTTGAGCTACACGATTACTGACAAATTCGTGCACCAACTGGACAAAAGACCATTTGAAACACTTACCTAAATGGTACTCATATGATCTGGTTAATATTATTTCGTTTTTTTTTAAAATAAACTATGACATTGTTAATAATGTGAATGTTACTTATGACTATGTGGGTCATTGTTTTTTACTTTGTTTTTTTTTTCTCAGTGAAACGCCGACCTCATCTAGTTTAAAAATATGATTGAAGTGTAAAAGTATTTGTACAAAACCTATAAGTACTTACTTAAACAAATAAAATTGTTTATCATATAATTTATCAATTTATCATAGTAGTTACGCGTCAGAGACGGTGTTCCGTGCAAGCTAAATAGAAGTAAAATAATCTAGTTATTTATTCCATCTCTTACCTGTGTAGGGTAGTTAAGCGTTCTAGAATATACAAGAATATAAGCCTTGAACACATAAGGATGCACCGATAGTGGCCCCTACGTCATTCGACACAACAATTTGGCGCGTTCTGGCTAAAATTGGAACATTTAAAAACCTTTTGTTTAAGTGATCTACTCGGTATACGCCTATCTATCATTTTGTCTTTATATTTGGTGAATCAATTTGTTTGGGCCCCCAAGCTGCAGACCCTCACGTGTTTAAGAGGGAAAAAAATATAAATCTTATCCAAAACCTAAAGTTCTTATCGAATACTGGCCCATAATTAATACCTAATGAAAATTGACGTGATTGGTTCTTGGTGCGGTTTTATTCTCTAGATCTTGCATTCAGTTAGTAAAACACACAGAAAATCTAACCAATCCGAGTCAGGATGCTCCAACTTTAACGCTCTTGCATTCACTTTGTAAAATTACCCCGATAACTTAGCCAAGTCCGGTCCAGCACATCGATTCTGTAAACATCTCAATGTGAAGACTTGCGTGGAGAAAGCTGTCAGTGTCACTGATGCTAGGGATTGACCAAGACGGGATGACACTGACAGCTTTCTCACCTCACCTAAGTTTTCACGATGAGATGGTTACAGAATAGCACTACTGAATGTTCCAATTTTCGAGCTCAGTTTTCAATGAAGACCTCCTATCCCGCCCTCTGTGTCCCAAAACTTGCAGTCAAAGTGAGCTCTGCGCTGCCACCGACGACACCTTGAAAGTGGCGAAACTTTGGGCCAACAAAATCTGAGCAAAGTCGTACCAGCGACACGAAGAAGAAGAATGAAGAACTAACGTATCCGAGTCAGAATACTCCAATTTTCTTGCTCGCTTCGCTCGTTCTTGCTTTCTCTTAGTAAGGGGTTACAATCTAGATGTGATATTATTTACTTTGTAAAAAAAAACATTGTCAGGAAGACAATGTTTTAATATATAATGTGTTCAGTCAGGAACGGATTCATCCCTCAAAATAGATTGTCGTTAACCTGGACCGATTTGAGAAGTTGTTTTACAAGTAGAAGCGGAAATTATGTCTGATGAACATAGAATACGAGTACTTACTTTTTTTTTATTTCGAAATCCACACGTTCGAAGTCGCGGGCGAAGTGCTAGTAAAATAATATACCTGTAAAATGTAATTCTGTTTGCTCAAAACATTGCAAAATAAGTTTCACACATCACAATATGTATTCTTCCAGGCAGTTTCCGTTCGCCTCGTGATTTCTTTATCTTACGTTAATTATGAAAAATTCGTCTGCTCGACAACGTGGATTAACGCAGTGAATATTGTCGAATTGTCAAAATTAAAGGCATTTTAATTGTTAGTGTGCCCCGCAAGTGCAGTATACTATGCATTAAATTAACAGATCGCACAATACTGCGCTCCGAAACAAAGATAGGTGGGTGACGTGGCTCAAAAGGCTGCCCAACTTAAATGGCGGACATGTTTGCCGCATGCTGACCAAATAATGCCCTGATACAGTGTGGACCATTTTTAAATAGGAAAGCGAATGGGAATACCGTGACCGTGTTTAGTTTTAGTGGACGTTAATGGGAAGTTAATTTATAAACTACCATAAACTTAGGAAAAACTCAAAAACTACACGTGAATAGAAAACGCGTCCGGGTACTTACACATGCAAAGTTTTAAAGTTTAAGGGCTTCTCAAGGGAAGTATATCGAGCGCACCCATTCTTGCCGCTTATCGTTTTGAATAGTGATGTAGGCATAAAAAAAACAAGTCAATTCTTGCTAAACAAGACTGCTACATTTACATGCAAGATAATCACCATTTGTTACTTAATGCCGATTCTCTTCTACACCAAACTAAACTAACTAAACTATCATTAAAATTCCTACCTTTTGGCTATGAGAATCATAAAGCCGTTCTGCAAAAAATACTCACTAAATTTAAACTAATTTTGCCACAACTAAAATCGAATTTGACAATCTCCACTTCACGTGTTTTTTTTTCTTCGCAACGTGGTGGTAGTTGTTTGTAGTTTGGGTGCCCGACGTGTTTTATATGAAATTTTTCACTTTTTGTATGGAAAATTTAAAAAATTATAACCTACATGGTGAGTTTTAGGGGCACATGAGTTTATTAAGGGGTCGAAATTTTCATTATTTTTACGGTACGACACACCATTTTCGAGATAAAAGCAAAAGAAAAGAAAAAATATTACAGATCTGTTTTTCCACCTGAAGTCGAGGTGTTGGTGGGAATTTTATTTCATGACAACTAATTTTATTTCACACCTTTTTAATCGCGATTAAAAATAGTCGGATTCATATTCAGATTTAGTTTCAACATCAATTTCAGAATAGCAAAATTGCCATTTTCACTAAACTATTAACTCAGTGCCATATTAGTACTGTCGAACTAAAATATGGTGTTGAGTCACTTTTGTAATTTTCAGAATGGGAAATCGTCGTTTGACAGGAATAAACCAAATTTTTGTGATTTTTAGTCTAACTCAAACTCAAACTCAAAGCATTTATTTCAAATAAACTAATTACAGGCACTTTTGAATGGTCAAGGGGTCGGTCAGTCAGAAATATGAAGCTAGTTGCCCATTCCAAAGCGAAAGAAAAACCTATGGAGAAGAACGGGCAAGAAACTTCTAGGACACTCTTTTAAATAATATGGATACAGAAAAATTTGTTACATCAGTCTTGTTGAAATTATACATGTGATAACGATGTAGAAAGACCCGTGATAAAAACATAAATCATAAAAAATCGGAAATAAAAATAAGCCGTGGCTGCCAAGAGATGACCAGTCCCCACTGACGGCGCCCGTTCACGAACATGACGTATGGATCAGCACCATTCAGCTCAACCATTTTGAAGGGAACTTAATGATCCAACACACACGCCACCACCAGCGAGACATTTGAGTGAGCGTGACATACTCTCAGCCGCCAGGGCACATTCAAGTCAATGACAGACGTGCCCAGTATAGGTTAGCTTTGTAGTAGGTACTACATAGTGCTCACACGTGTGGTTTGCAATTATACAATACTAAAAGATTGAATTTATACAGTGCAAAGATAGTTTTTACAATCTTCAGCAGCTCCAACAATATTTTCGAATGCTATTCAATTGTTTAGGCGCCCTTGTGGAGCAGAACCAGCGTTGAGCCTGGCACCTCTTTTACTGAAAAGATTTAAGTTTTTCCTTACGTACATGATGTTTTCATATATATATTGACAAGGTACGGTCATGATGTGAATATCTTTAAACAGTTCCCTTAAAGAATCGCGCCTGCAGAGTACATATATTGCTCTAATGGCTCTTTTTTGCAGAATAAAAATAGACTCGATGTCTGCAGCGCGTCCCCATAATAAGATACCGTAAGACATGATACTATGAAAGTAACTGAAATAGACTAGCCTCGCGGTATCTACATTAGTAAACTGATGGATTTTTCTTACAGCATATGCTGCTGAACTTAGCCGTCCTGCAAGAGATGTTAAATGGGGACCCCATTGCAGCCTTGAGTCGAGCGTGATCCCGAAGAAAACCGTTTTATCAACGAATTCTAGTTTAAGATAGGCATTTGTGAACACAGAATCGAAACCACTGCCTCCTGAAAAAAAAACGACGGGTTGCACTCCGGGAGTGCCGGCAGAAGTAAAAACTTGAATATTAACGTTGTGCATTTTTTATATTTTGAATTGTTATTGAATAATTTTGCACGAATTGCTTTAATTATCAGTATAAAAGTACTATCATTTATGTGGTGGAATACAATATTTATTTATTGCGCTATCGTACACAAACATGACAATTTATATTACATTAAAAAGTTTATATCTCAGAAAATTCAATCAATAAAAATCAAAAACAACAATCATCCGTCGTACGAATTTTCGATTAGGTCACGTGTCCTGACGCGAGTTTAACATTTTTTACCAATTACAAAAAAAGTATACAACGCCGCTAAAGAAGTTTTCACTTCAAAAATAAAAAAAAACTTATGGGTATCCCTTTCATAACATTTTTGAAACCTGTTTTTATGGCAGTAATGAAATATAATTTCACTAACCTAAAACTTGTTTAAAAATAAGCACATAGAAATAGTATTTATTCGAAGTAAACAAATATATAAAAAAAAAATACATAAAAAATATAGTTTTTAAATACAAAAAGAATTCCTTCGAGCCGGATTTGAACCAGCGACCTATGGATGACAATGATTGTTACTCTACAGTCCACCGCTCTACCAACTGAGCTATCGAAGGCTTGTAAAGGGCATCGAAATTTTGAAGCATGTTCGCATAAACGTGTAGTAGGGTGACGATGATATTAGTGATGATGCTAGTTACTCTTTTTTAATTTAGATTCTCGAGTTCGTTAACTAGATATTTTTGTATTGTGTTGTTTTATTTTTTTATTGTTGTCTTGATCTTGTAATATAGGTACTTACACTCCACCTCTGCGTAACCCTTCAGGGATTTCAGGCGTAATGCTAAGTGTATGTAAAGTATTTTAGAACAAATTATCTTAATAGGTATCTTGAACGTTTTATTCTGTTACTTTCCTCATATTATGTATTAATGTCGACGCTTCTTATTACAACATTTTTATTTTTAGTAAAACAAAGTTTTTTCTCCCGTTTATCTCAAATGTAGCAATATGTTGTCTGAGTTGCGCGAATAAATTAATAGTTAAACAAAAGCCGATCAAGGCTGCGCAATAAAGTCACCTCAAATCCTATCTTTTGTTTACAATGGCGGGTCGTGTGTGTGGGGCGAGTGTGTGAAGCGCCGCCCGGTCGGCCGTGGGGTCCGTGAGTCCGTCTGTCAGTCCGCGTTCGTCGGCACCGTCGCTGGCCGTTACCGAGGACGCACTGGCGCTGCGGTCGCATTCGCGCAGTTTATCGTGGCGCGTGGCATTCCATATTGAAATTTTGACTACGCATTTACTTTTCAATGATTAATGACACTGTGATCAGACGGCATGTTTGTATACTTACGCTTTTAGACGTTTCAAGTTCAGTGTTGAGTTTTCATCATAATGCGTCTAATTATGTACAAGTTACTAGCTTACTTGAATTATTTGCACTGTTTGCAGCGTAGTTACCACTTACAGCTGCATCGAGTTTGGCCTCTTTGATGTCTATTCCTACAATTTAGTGCCGACTGCCGGACCGTAAAACAGAATGTTTCAGTCAACTTGATTGCTAACAAATGTAGGTTAATAGAACTAACTCGCTCTCAAATACTATGACGTGTTACTGTTAATAACAAGCAGAATTAGTATTTTATCGCTGCGATAATAAATCTTTCGTAGGTAATTAGCATATGTTCATAGGTACGTTAATTAGTGGAGAATTTAACGAAGTTGTATCACAGTTTTCGGCTACTTTAATATTTGCGTGTTCCAATCAGCCAATACGCGAGGAAATCAAATTGAAGGAGCAGTGAAAGTTACAAAATTGTTCCGTTTGAACTCGTTCGCAGATCATTCCAATAAAAATCTTTAATGGATGTCTTTTCATGAGAATATTGGAAACATTAGCCGTGATCTAATATTTACAAGCAATGAAATAGCGGAAGATGGGCACGATAAAATGTAAGAGCCATCCGTTCAATCCTAAAACAACTAGAACTACTGTTATCTATCTATGGTGTTAATAAGGGTCGTGATCTTGTGGATCTTCTTATTTAAAGTGAAAACAAAAAAAGAATATTTGTAAAAAAAAAAACTTATAACTTTATTACCTTTGACTGACGCATTAACTACAGCAATTACTAATGAGCAAGACCTTACATACTCAATTGCGCAATAATATTATCTGTTATATTTTTCGATCAATTATAGTACAATACATATTAGTGTGTTTACAGTATATTCAGAAATCACTAAAAGTACTTTTACCAACTTGATATTCTAAAATAGTCGAAAAGAACAATTTATATTTTCAAGTCGACTTTAATACTTGTCTAATGTCTTCATTATTTCGTTCATAAATTATGCATTATTATATTGCTTTTCATACACATTATGGCTTTGTTTGCTTTCAATTCTATGTTAATCACTTAATGGTTCAGTAAAGTTAAGAACGCGTAGGAATATTGTAGTTGGCATCTATTTTATCCACTGAAGTTATTGTTTTCAGTTCTGGTTCATCCATCATTGTTATTTCATTTCACTTTCAGGGTGATTTACATTCCAAAATACCTTATTTCTAAATTTTCTTTCGATCCACCAACACTAATGGCAGGTATAAGAAGCGACATACTTTAAAGTAGTTAAGTACCTACTGATTAATGCGAACAAAAAGTTTAAGATCGACATTGAAATATGAAAAAAAAACAACTGTTCCATACATTTTCATCGTGTTGTTGCACTTTTATATTATCAGCTGAACGAAGTTGTTTTCTGATCACGCTAGTGATCAGTGACATCAATCCGAAGAATTGCGATATTCTTCCACACCTAATTGCACATTGGGTATTTTTTCGTTAGGTAATGGAAAAATTCCTCCGGTTTGTTTTGTCATTATGTCGTACAGACGTTGCTAGGATTGTATTACACTCATAAATTAGCTATAAGTGGGTTGTTAGGCCGCCTCGCCTTAAGACTCTCACGGTTCAATAGAAATACGTACGCTAAGGGTCTAACCTCGCCTCTTGTGTAGTTATGACTGAATGTAGTATTTTCTGATACTGTTTTTACTGGTTTTTATTTAGAATGGTCTTTGGCAGATTTCGTTCTGTCAAAGCTTTAATATTAATTGGTGAATGTAACCGTCTTTTCAAAGGCTGGGTCATTTCTGGACACCAAGGTAAGGAACCCTAGCAAACAGAATGGACTTGTTCCTGGTTCCTGGATTCTCCACTGACACTTCCATGTTCCTCCAATTCGACACATTTAATGTTTTATTTAATTTGATTTTTCCATGAATTGCAGAAAGAGTAAAAGCTTTAGTTATTAGGTAATAGCTTCTGCCTGCGGCTTCAACCGCGTGGATGTCGGAAATTTTTAAGTATGGATTCGACGCAAGGACTTGCTCAAGTCTTAAGAGTGAGTGAGGGTAAAATATGGAGTTTTTTCTAGAACAAGGATAACTCTAGGTGTCATAATTTTTTTATTTAAAAATTGATGTGCAATTTATTACCTTGAGTATACTGTTGGACATAATATAAGGCCGCCAGTAACAGTCACAATATATTTCCTTAATTACGTTTTCAACAGGAAGAAAATATGTTTATTTGATGTTCATGACTCATTTGTTAATATAAGATCCAGACCCAAATTTTGAATCGAAAGCGTAGATTATATGTAAAACTGCATTCTACAAACAAATATAATAAATATAATACTACTCTGGAAACGAATGCATTGAGTTTTGTTTGGTAGGGGTTTCATTGCGCTCTCAGAGCATTACAAGCATTTTAGCAATCTGTTATACCTAAGGAAACGTTTAAGCGAGCATGATTTTAATGAAAAACTGCTTGTAAACATAACAGATAAATTAACCGTTGACCACGTGAATGATATGTGATATGGAAATTCATGGTGTTACGGAATTCAGATTTAACCTGAATTTACTTTGGTGTGTTAGCTGTGAGTGTTTCATTACTGGCGAAAAATCCAAACAAGTGCCAGACGAATGACGTAATACTAAAGCATACATAATGCGACATTACAAACAGTCTTATACTAGGCGCTAACGAACACAAACCAATCGAAATGAATGCTAAAAATGACAAATAATGGCGTTATACAGCTTTTAACTGACTACTTGTTTATCGACGACACTAAAAACTTAAAAACTGATTCGATATTTAATCAGCTTAGAGTAACGCATATTTTTGGATTGCTAATTTATTCGATTACGAGGTCTCTTGGACGTGAAATACTACATACATGCATGCGAGTCTATCACAAATTCAAAGGGTATTGGCATGATCCAATACGGACAAAAAATCGATAGAATACATTTAAAAGTAGCAACCAGTTTTCGAAACGACGCGTTATAATTCAAATATATAAAAAAAACTGCACTTATTTATAGCTCTATCAGTATTTTTAGAAGGTCATCCTCATCCGTGACTAGATCAACAGGGCTCGATGACGTCGCGTCGCCACTCAGCTGTTCGCTCGCCGCCATCTTGGGCATAGCTACACAAGGGTCGTATTTGGGTCGAACATTATAATCTGTTGCTACGCGCCTTACAACCTCTGTGACGCAGTAGCGCGATTTTTTGCGTTCTTATTTAAAATGTTTATAAACTTATGACAATTATTATCTTGGCATGACAAAAATTTGATAACATTCGAGGATTTGAAAAGTCGAAGTGGGGTGTAAATGTTTCGAAAGTGACCGAAATTATGGTCAATACGTCGAGGCTGTAATGCAAACGAGTTTTTTTCTGAAAATGGGTACACATCCCCGTTTAATTTCCTTACGAAACTATTTGTACAAATATCGTGTATCCTCAGAATATTTGCCATTGCATCGGATTTCATAACTAGCAGCAATTTCCAACAACAGTGCAGATGAAACATTTATCAACCACATTTCTCCACTCCCGTTAATGAAGCAGCTAATACTGGCTATATTACCATTTATCACCAAGACTTCCGGCCAGTCTACTTCGAGCAGCTTAACATTCATATATGGCATACTTGAGTTCATTCAACAACAACACATCAACGCGGGCGGTCGCCTTATACAGTGTCATTATCTTCTCAACTTACCGATAACCTTTTTTAGTGATAATGAGTTAACTTTAAAGTTATGCGTGTTAAGTCATACTAACAGGGCGATCAAAGTGATACAAGTGCCTTGTGAAGATGTATAGCTTCGATAAGGATTTGTGGCATGTGAGGAGACCTTCGGAATCTCAGGACTCCCAGGCGACTCCAACTAGTACTGCTCCTGAGAGACAACGTAAATATTTTAACTGTTTTTAATTAAAATTAAGGTATGCCTCATCAATGCAGTCATCACTCGATTGGCCGCAAGCGTGTCTTCCAATAGAGTTTTGAGGTGGTTTCGACTCCCGGGTCTTGCAAAGTGTAATTGCGGTTTTCCATTAGAAAACTCTCAGTGGTTGTGGATGTTAACAGACACGTCCGCTATTGCATGGGACTTACATCATACAACTGGCGAAATAAGAGTACAAACATCTCTGTCTGTGTGTTCTGGGAATACTGGCTAGATTTTCAGTTCTGCACTATTTTAATTAAATTTAAAACATCACAAGAAACGAGGACAACATCAAAATTAAACCATGGAAGCCATTATAATGAAAGAAGAAAGCTCCAACTATGAAAGAGAATTAAGTTCCTACTTTGTAAATGGAATGCTAAGTCGTTATTGTCCATGGAAAGCCAAGGAAGTGCTCTGCTTCGTGCTTGGTTTCTAGAAACCGAGAGGTTTAATATTTACGTGCTACGCTTAAAGCAGACATTCCGGGAATGTGCTCGAAATTATATTTATTGCCGTAGTCCGTACGTTGGTGTTTATTTAACTTTCTCAAATTTTCAACAATAAATATAACTTTGTAAATAAAATTCAAGGCTGAAAATGGATCGGGCGTGATCAAAAGAATGTGGTTAAATAATAATAAATGCATTTATAATCATCATCGAGGATTCCATTCGGAAACATTTTATGTGTGTATAGAAGGAAGTTTAGCTTTTTACCCATTGAAAGGAAAATTAACGAGAAGGTGTCTTTTTTTTAGCTAAAAAAAAGGTAATGCCCTGACTTAAGATTGTGATTAGTTAATTTGCAATCGAATCTGTTAAAGAAGTGCGAAGTTAGTAATTGTGAGAGAAGTCGGGAGACGAATAGAGTGAAAGCAGAAAAAAAAACACATGAAATCACACGCGATTTGACAGAAAATTAAATGAAAATTGCTGTAATGGCCGGGAGATACAACATTAAATTATATAAATACTCCACACATCACTTTAATATCACGTCTGAATCGTAAAATTGGCTTCCCTCGTATCCTGGTAGAGTAAAAAATAAAATATATGGTCTTACGCATTGCGCACAAGCTTAATCGCGTGCTGGCAGGCCGGACATTTTATCGACAAGCACTAAAACTACTGCAGATTTCTACATTAATTTCTACCCCTTTTGTTATTATTACTGTATTTATTTTAGGGATCGTTCGTTTTTCTTTATGTAGATCGTCACTAAGGATTAGTAGGCGAAACTTCATAAATGTATAGGTAGGAAGGACGATAATCAATATCAAATCAGCTAAAAAAAAAGGAAATAGTGAAATGACTGGTCATTTCATATTTTTTTTCTAGAAACTTTGTAAATTGTACTTGGTTACCTACAAATGAATATTCGAAATTTTTGATTATGCCCGTAATCAACAATACCTAATCACTATTAAATTTTTCAAGCGTGGCTTTCGCATCAACATTTATTTAGGAATGTCTCACAGAAGCGAGACGCTTGCTCACCCTAGCATACTTTTTCTCGTGGCGTTTTTGCGGCTTCTTGTTTTTTCATTATTAATACATAATATATATTTCTGAAATTATTATGAATGGATAATTAAATAATGTCTTGATGGTCCAGTGGTTAAGGTCTCGCCTCTCTCGCACGAAGTGAACCCACAACGAGTTCAAATCCGGACAACCTACCAATGTGACTTTATCAATTCAAATGTACTTTCTAAGTCTTTATTGGACGCAAATCGGTGAGGAAACCAACAATGCAATGTTCACACCTTCTCTTTATGAAAATAGGCCTTTGCCCTGCAGAGAGACAATATTAATAGGCTGGTATCATTAAATAACTTGATACAGTATTGCTGTTGTTTAAGATTTACCAGCTGTAATAAAGTTCACCAGTTCTAGGGAATACAGGTTTCCGGTCCGGTCCGCTGGAAACTATCTTGTCTTACAACTCAAGGCCCATGGGGGTAGACGGGGTAGTGAATTCTTAAGTTGAAAGCGCTTTGTAATAATTATGCTTGAAGCGTTAGTAGCACGATTTACCAAAGTTCTTTACATTTTAGCCTGTTCGTCTACACAGTTAAGCACTTTAAGAACGTGGTAAATATTTTAAACGTAGGTAGGCTGGTAGTCATGAGACTGAACTTTATGTCCGTCTAAACAAGAAAAAAAATCTACTTAAGTAGGTTTTATGTAAGTATGTTTGTACTTCGACTGAAAACCTAAGATACCTAGACAGAAAAGTGTGTGTTTTCGTCTTGTCAGAAATACCCTGGGTTGGAAAAAAAACATGATAAAAAAATACACGATTATTTAGATTTTTTAAATTTTATTACTTAATTAAACTATATTTTAGCGCAAAACGGAACGCACCCTCAAGAGATTGCGCGGACACAGCTCGGGGATTTTGCTTTTGTCTGAATGCAAACTGAATTCACAATCGACAGATGAAGAAGAAGAAAGTGTGTTGGAGGAAGCACGAAGTCACTATGATGGTTCAGTTTTGCTACCATTGATAGTAGAGCTTAAGTCAAAATAAAAACTATTTAGAAGTGTGATGTTTGCAGAAGAAATAGTAAAAAATGTGACACCACTAGAGGAGTGGATGTCACAGAAACATATATTTATCGAAGAGGAACAGTTTTTTTTTCCAGTGGTGAAGCAATTAAAAGGGCGATAGCTTCTTCAGCTGCTGTCGAAACAGTGTTTTCCACCTTTGCAAAATTGTTCAGAGCAAATTATGAAAACGACTGGGAATTGAAAAGGCTGGAAAACTAGTTTTCTTTTCAAATATTATAATAAGGAATTTGCTTTCTCAGATTTAAACGACCATAGGTTGTAGCTTAATTATAATTTCTCAATAGGTTTTATTAAATGTTGATTTCTTTGAAAGAAAGTGAAATTAAACATTATTGATTAAATCATTGATTTTTATTGAAAAAATCATTTGATTTAAATCAAAATGCCAACCCTGGAAATATTTTTAGATAATTTCAGTAGACATTCCCTACATTTTTAACAAGTTTTTGGCATTGATTCTCGCTGAGATGAGTTGCGACTAGATTTTGAACGTTTTTAAATACGGGAGCTCAAGCTTTTATTGACTTTAATACGATAAAAAAAAACTAATGATAACAAAATCGGGGAATACAGTTTGGTGTTGCAGCTACATCCAAAACATAATAACAACACTCGATAGCTAAAGAATCAAAGAATTTGTCACAACGAGTCAGGACTGTGACGTCACGACCTCTACCCACCTCAGAAAATATTGCTCATTACGTTCACGTATTCACGTAAAACACACGGCCGTGTCAACGATCCAGCCACACTCCTTTCTAGTACTAGACTAGGTATGAAAGATCGATACTTACGTTCGTCCTACATGATAAATGGAGCAATTACACGCTCTATTTAACAAACTCCTTAACAAAATATTTACGGAACGATTTCCTCTTATGCGTCCGTTTCCTTGTAAGCCAGCATATTTTTTTAAACTATGGTGGAGTGTGGAGTAGTATCGGAGATTCTAATGGTTTTATTTCATTGTTGGGAACTTGGCAACTAACCAGCATAAATTATTCACAGCAGTTCCATACAATTCCGTGCCGAATGGAATATCAATCAATGTTATCAAAGAGTCCTCAACAGACAAAAACCGAAAATCTTGTCAGTTAAAAGCAAATAGACAGCCGCCATTCTTTCGACAGCCGTGTGCTGTCGGGGGCATAAGCATAGTATAATCAGCCTAGTATGCTCCCACTGCTGGGACACAGGCCTCCTCTCTGTGAGAGGGAGTGGGCCGTAATCCACCACGCGGGCCCAGTGCGGGTTGGTAGATGTCACATGTCTTCGATTTTTTTGATCTAAGACATGCCGGTTTCCTCACGATGTTTTCCTTCACCGTTTTGAGAGCGTTTTTCTATTACTAATTTGTCTTGCCCTCGACAGCACATTTTTGAATTAACTACGATTCGATTTCGCATCGCACGCGCTATTACTTTGTTGTCGCTTAGCATAGTTTTTTTTTCTCTTTGGTCAGCTCCTAAGGATTGTAAAGCGATGTCAAATAACCGGTAATCTTCCTCAAGATAACCTGTAAGATTCCTCTACGCAAAAATATTTTTTTCAAATCCGACCGATAGTTCCTCACTTCCAAAAGTATAACATTTTAACCATCCCGAGTATATACATATTAGAGACCTGCAAATTTGTTCGTAAGCATCAAGAATTCGACACAATACGCGAAGACATACAGTCACGTTACACACTCCGACATAAGTCAAGGTTAAACATACCTACTTCAAGGCTTAAAATACATTCTACGGGTCCCTATGTAATGTCCATTAAAATATACAATAAACTGCCTGAATTAATTAAAAAAGAAGACAGTATTAATACATTTATTAAAAAACTAAAACAATGATTACTAAGAAAATGCTACTATTGTATCAACGAATATTTAAACGACAACATATAGGTGCAAATGGGGTGTTTAATGGGGGTCGATTTAATTGTGATTTTATTATTTATTTTTGATTTCATTTATTTTGTTTGTTATGAATTTGACTTGATTTGATTTTCATTTGATTTACCTTGATTTTATTTTGTTTTATCGGTTTATTTTTGACATTATTTTATTTTAATTGTTTGACTTAATTTGTTCTCTCTTTGGTATTATGTAATATCTGTTTATTAGAAAAAAGAGACATAATGATCTTTGTTAGAGAGATTAGGTAAATTATACAAAGTTTCCTCTCTCCTACTATTTTTGCTGTGCCCGCCAGGGTCCACAATGATCGCATATAATTTTAAGTTACCACCTAAGTAAACATGTGGAATGCAAATAAATGATTGAGTATTGAGGAGTTCCAGAGATTAACGCATTCAAAGATACAAACTCTTTAGCTATATTAAATAAAAATACATTAGCTAAAATGGCACAAAGCACAATATTGTCAGCATTTGATTCGTACGGTCTTACCCATGCGCCGAACTTACCCAACACAGACTTTAGTCAATGCCGGGTTTTCACACCCAATCAACGCACCTAGTTACATAGAGAAACACAAGCATTTTGTTGTGCTCATGAAGTGCTTACCTAAAACAACAGTTAGTCAATTAGCGCCTCAAATCGATACGAGGAGGGTTTGTGACCCCTGCCCGCCTGCTGCGTTAACACGGAGCCAGACGTGTCAACTTACTGCCTTTCAAATATAAAAGAAAATTGAGGGAGTAATGTCTTGATACCTCCAAAAGTATAATATGTAGTACATTAAGGTATTAGTGTGTAACATTGGTGATTACCACCGAGGCGCCATTGAGACCCGAGCCGTAGGCGAGGGTCTTAAGAGATCCGAGGACGGTAATTATCAATACACACGTGTACCATACGACGTTTTTCAACACTCTTGTGAATAAAATATCTATAAAAACTCATTTTATTCAAAAAAAGATCGTGTTCAATAGAATCAAATAAATTAATGTTCCTATTGCTTGCTCATTTCATGCAACTTCATATTTAAATAGATAATTTTAACTCGTACGTGTTTAATAAATACAATTTTCACTCAAATATAACTTTTGTTTTCTCTGTAATAGAAGAAAACTTTTAATTCCCCATTTTTTACGTGGCAGAATAGGCGCAAACCCTATGCGTGGAAAATAAAAAAAAAATCTCATCCCTTTAGTCTGTGGCCGATCGCAATGCGCGCGCATAGGAAAACTGATTAATTTTTCCCGCCATGGCGAAACATTTTTCACAACTCGTTTACACTATTGAATTTATAGTTATTTATTAATTAAAATGTCTACAAGTACCAGTAACGAAGACAATGATTTAAGAACAACGCCATTCCACCAATAAAAATAAAAAAAAAACTATAACTCACTAGTGAGTTATAGCAATGAAAAAGTCACAGTTTGATTATGGGTGTCATTCTGTGCCTAATTGCGGTGACCATAGAACCACTTTATGAGCAAGTGTGTTGAAAAATACCTTATACATAGAAGACTTCGATACTCGTATTTTGAGCGCCCCCTGAGAAGTGACTCCAACATACCTATACCTACTTAATAAAGGGATATGGTAACGCTGCTACTGATTCCTTGGTACCTTTTGAAAAAGACCACTACATTTGGCCCGATCTGGGCTGGGAATCAAACCTAGTAAGTACCTTTCGCTTATCAGTTTATACTGGCGATCATTGGGGCAACTACGCAGTCTTACAATTAAATAACTCACTGAAGCCAAAATATCCATAATCCAGAGTTAATTCATTACAATGACTCAACAGAGTTCTAAAGTGCCAGTTAACAGGACTCCGAGTAATTGAAATAATACTTAGAACTAATTAAAAGCTCCATGACCTATGTTCCACTTCCGACCAGCCCGCGCGCTTCTGTAAACATAATATCATCTAGGTCATTCTAGGTACACTCATTATTACATTTCCCTCTCTTTGTATACAGCAAAGCTCTCCGCTACTAATATGATCGCTTTGACTTCCATAAAGTAATTGAATAAAATTAATAACTGGTGAGCTCTTTGGTACAGAAGGGTCTAGGGAAAATCTCATCTCTTGCACAAAGTTAAACTGCACTGAAGAGGTATCGGTAACAGGCTGTCTTGGAAATAATAAGGATCCATACTTACAGAAAATTATGGGAGATAAGTACTTAAAAGTTTTTTGGAGTTTACTCCTTGAGAATCGATTAAATCGAAGCGTTACGCTTTTCTGCGCAACGTACCTTGCGCACCTTTCACTTTGAAATCATGTTTGTGTTTATACCGCTTGTATACCGCCGACGGCGACGTGTACAGGGTATGCTGCGCGACAGCTGACGCGCAACTGTATGTGCATGTGTGTGGGTCCGTCAATAATGTAGTTTTCATAGTTTTCCAGGGTGCTAAAGCCGATAGTGAGGTAAAAATTTACCTACAAATAGTTGTTCCGGGTCTGGGTGGTCTGGGTGTCTTGTGTATGTGAGTTTTCATGTTTGTGAACGCACCACGATACAGGAGTAATTCCTAGTGTGGGGCAACGTTTTTTAAAAAAAGAAAGAAAGAATTAAGTATCGTATAAAATTATTCACGAAATAAATAATTGAACATGAGTAATATATTTTATCAAAGCATTATAAATAAATGTATGGGTTCATTTACTTCGATCGTTTTCCAGGAATAAGTCCAGTCACGCGTCGGAGCTGACACGTACAATTTTTAACATACAAAAGTGGCACAGACTATAATTGAAAAGTGGTTTCAAAAGTCTTTGGTCATACCCTGTGTGGTTATTAGAACACAAAATTGCCATCTTTCATTTTTACAGTTCCGCCACGTTCATTACGTTAATTAGTTTTCACACCACCTGCTTGCTAACGTCAAATTATATGTCATGCAAACCTAACCTAAAATATTGTACTGAATTTCATTATGACCTGCTGGTTAATTAATGTGATTTGAGTTTGGAACCTCAACTGAGAAAATCGTATGGAAACTTTTACAAAAGAAATTTAAAAAAAAAAAATTCTCTACAGTTCGACTACTACTCTACATTTCTCGCTTCTTATGTTTTAGATTCCGTCAACAATCAGATGTTAGATTTGGGCTGACGTCAATTGACAATATTATTTATTGAGTTTTTGATGAATTTGCATTAGTCTATAATTTTAAAAATCAAAACCCGACAGGCAGCAAGTTATTTTTGTTCATTCTCAGATTTGATGTCACTAACTGCATCAGATTGCTTGAAAAGTGAGCTTGTTTTGAATCTTAGCTGCAGTCCGATGTTTTGATTTTAAATTTTAATGCTTAGCGCCGATTTCACCAATGTTCTTATCTAATCTACTTCTTACGAGCACGTTTGTATATTTCTGATGGCATCTCCTTTAAGTAATTAAGAAGGCGCCTATGTCACATATTTCTCAACTGTGTTGTACTGTATGAGAATAGTTTCACCGCTTTGTATCTTGGCTCAATGAATGCTTGGAGTGCTATGTCCAGTAGTGAATAGCTTTGCTATTAAATGGAATCGAGACGTATAAAGCCAATACCAGTAAGGTGGGGTCACATTTAGGGTGTGGTAAAGACCATCAAACTAAACAACTTCCTCCGTTGGACCAACATCGTAATCATACATTTGGGTCGAGAAGGTATTAAGTTTTGTATGGGACCGCTGATCATTTGCATTTGTATCAAATTTAGGAGGTTTTACAGAACAGTCTGTACCACACCTTTCTATTCTTCTTCTTGCTATTCAGTCGGTTCCATCCACACCCTATCAAAGAAGCAACTAGCATATGAGTTATGTTTCAATCATCCTTATTTTTTACAAAATAATTCGACAAAGTCACGATTATTAATGTAAAACACCCTTATGTGAAATATGACAACGTCTCATTTTCTAAGCTTTAAATATGACTGATTGGTTTGAATAAAAAATAAATTACTCGTATTTATCAATGAAACTTAGATAGAGGAGACCTATACACATAATATGATTAATGATATCTCCGAAACTATGCATTTTTGAACCACCTATTCTAGGAGTTTTAGTATTATTTTTACCAACAGAATATCACCCTAGAGTCGTGGGATTTCAAAAAACTGGTTGTATATACCGTTTGCCTGTCATGTAAGATAATGCAAACATACTCGTAGCTACGTGTTGTTTATCTATCTATGTCGTCTTCAGGAAATGTCACCAAAGAATAATCTTATCTAGCATCTACATCCTGATCCATTAATTCCAGTCAGATTACTCTCGAGCTAGTTTGACACTTCCTTTACTAAGATTATTAACTTACTTTAACCTACTTTGCTACCGTCGCGTGTAATGTCAGGCCAATTCGTGTTGACATTGATTTTATTATCGTTTTATTTAATCCCTGGGAAATCATTGAGCATGGGTTTGAAATGCGGGAACTATCTAATCTTACTCATCTAATCTTTCTTATCTACTCTTAGCTCTGAACCTGTAACACTATAAAGTATAATAAAAGTAGGTAGTTGTGCCCGCTTAATCAAATCCAACATCTCAAGTCTGCTGTAGTTACCAATGAAAGAATTTGCTTAACACTATCTTCCGATAATGTGAAATTAGCGTCACCAGCTGAGTAAGCTATTCCACGGCAGATTCCAAGTCACCAAAGCTTAGTCGTATCCTCTCAAATTGCTTCTCTCTTCTTGCTGCGTATCGATGGCAAAAATCTCAACCATCTTTGGCCCAAAATTCAGCTGCGCGAAATCCTTTCATTGACGCACACATAAGACCATCAAGTGCGCAGGTGACAGGGCATGCGGCGCAGGATGGAAGGTGGGCCATTGTCTGTGGTCAAGTGCCGCATACGCACTTGAGATCTCAGCCGTCCGTTAACCCCCATCTGTGGAGATTGTCTTTGTTCCGGGCGACTTGGGTTCGAAGTCTATTTAGAGATTTCCAAGTCGGCAACGGTAATGCATGCGCAGGCGGTAGGCTTTCAGATGGTTTCATAATATTATTGGGAGGTTTACATAGCTCCCGCCATAGATTACATCTTGCTGTGGAGGCGTTACTTTTGACTGGACCATTTCGCACCCAAATAAGCTATTTCGGCTCTTTAGCCCCTGGGGCACTGAGACGTAGTGGTGCATTGGGTGATGAAGGTCAGCTTGTCGCTTCTCCCTTTCGATGCGGCTAGCTATGGTCCTGCGAATGTTTGGAGGTGCAATGCCAGTCACTGTATACAGCATTCGTACTGGGGTCGATTTAAGGCAACCACTAACAACTCGGCACCTATCATTTAGAGCTTTGTCCACTAGGTCAGCGTGGGCAGAACGGCTCCTGAATATTAATATTATTCTGTCTGAAAACTATGGGTTACGTGTAGAAACCGCTATAGTGAAAATCTACGCCTACTCGGGCATTGGTTTAATATTTACGCTAATTGACTCATTAAAATTCTTTCGTTGTTGTGCTGGTTTGGCACGGTTGCTCGTTTCATGTTATTATATTCCCATTCATTATATTCTCATCTATAACTTTTGTAGTGTGTATTGTATTATTTTCTCCACTGTGAGTAATACAGTTTATGCTAAAGTGCTTTTAAATTGAGTTCTCTCCCACCACCACCACTTCGCGCGGTTTTTACAATATTCAGACCGCATTGATTAAATTAATTAAAATTGATGGAGAATACTATAGGTTTATGAACTAGTTCATTGAGAGATACCTACTGTATCTTTATACCTTTTAACCGTGGTTTCTTTATTATAAGGTATACATTTTACATCACCGATTGCAAAGATGAAAACACTCTCATGTACATGAGGATACATTACAATATTTATGATGAAATGTTTTCTGAATCTGACAGCACTATAACAGCATCATCATTATGTCAGTCTAAGGTCTTGTTCTGCTAGACATAGGCACCATAGAAATATCGTCATTACGACCGGTCCTGCGCTACCCACATCCAGCCTTTTACTATGTTGTACATTTAAAATAAGCGGTAACTTCACCTTTCTTTTGTTCACAGGGAGTGAGAGCCCCACCAGTGCCGTGGGTGCCGAATCGCCCCGGGAGCTGCCCAACGAGCTGTCAGCCCCATACGAGGTGCCGCAGTTCCCCATAGAACAGATCGAGAAGAAGCTGCTCATACAGAGGCAGCTTAATGTCAAGTGAGTTTAAGATCATATAGAACTTAGCATAGACTGATACGCTGTTTTGGGTCTTGGAGGAAATTGATATACTACTCTGTGTAAAAAGTATCGGGAATATGTCAATAAAAAGACCCGCGTAAAAGAGGTCGTTCTAATTTTTTTACTGCAGGTTGGTAGCACTGTACTGATTTAGCGCGCAAAATTTGAGCGGGATCTGTCATTTAATTTGTTTTAAACTACACTTTTTGTTGGTCATAGTTTTGAGTCCTCGGCGATTTTTACAATGGAAAATATTGTTGAACAAAGAGTGTGCCTTAAATTTTGTGTTTCAAATGATGTTTCATGTGGTGAATCACTACAAATGTTGCGAAATACCTACGGCGAATTGTGTATATCGAAAACAAGGGCTTATGTATACCATTATAAGGCTTTTAAAGAAGGCCGAGAAGTAGTAGTGGACTTACCTCGTTCTGGTAGACCTTCAACCGCTACGACCAAAGAAAACATCGACAGAATCAAGAAGCTAGTGCTCGAAAATCGACGTATGAGTCTGAGAGAGTTGGCTAGTGAGGTGAAAATATCTTTTAAGTCCGTCCACAACATTCTCATTGACATTTTAGGCATGAAACGCGTCGCCGCTCGACTAGTTCCAAAAGAGCTCAATTTTGTTCAAAAAGCGCAGCGAAAGCATGTCGCTGAAGACATGGTTTCCCGAGCTTCTACGGATCCGACCTTTATGAAACGTATAATAACTGGCGACGAGACATGGGTTTATGAGTACGACATGCAAACAAGCCAACAGTCTGCAGAATGGCGTCTCGAAAACGAGCCGAAACCCAAAAAACCGCGGCAAAGTCGCTCCAAAATCAAGGTGATGTTGACAGTTTTTTTTACTACCGTGGTGTGGTTCACTCCGAATTCCTTCCAGAGGGAGAAACAGTGAATAAAGAATATTATTTAGGCGTCATGAAGCGTTTGCGTGAGAGTATACGCCGAAAACGTCTAGATTTGTGGCAACACAACTCATGGATGCTGCACCATGATAATGCACCATCACACACAGCCATTATAGTGAAAGAGTTTTTAGCGAAAAATTCAACAAAAGTTCTCGACCAAGCACCGTATTCACCTGATATGGCTCCGTCTGACTTTTTTTATTTCCCAAGTTAAAATTACCACTTCGAGGAAAACGTTTTGAGTCGATAGAAGCCATAAAAGAAAATTCGCTGAATGAGCTAAAGGCCATACCGCAAATAGCCTATGAAAAATGTATGGAAGACTGGGTGAAGCGGTGGAGATGTTGTATTGCAAGCGATGGGGCCTACTTTGAAGGCGATAAAATAAATTTAGATGAATAATTTGTATTTTTTGATTTATTGACAAATTCCCGATACTTAGTACACAGAATGTATACAGAAACTCTTCAGATTTGGTTTTATAAAGTAGCAATACCGAGTCTAGGATTGATAAATAGGTCATCGCCTGTAAACAGCGAACCCAAGGCCATCTAAATGTGGAGTATAGCATGTTGGTAGATTCAAAGGATGCCAATATATCAAAAGTGCCTAACTTTTTATATACTGGCATCCTTTGAATCTATCGTCAATATTGATTGGGCATCACTTTACATGATTGAGTTTATATTTATCCAACGCGATAACCCCTAGCCGTAAGTTCAGGGGAATACGAGTACTCTAGTTCTAATTCCTTAAAATTGTAGGAATAATAAATAAAAAAACAACCAACGCCATTTAAATATCATTGCAAGACTTTGCTTACGTTTACGTTCCATTAGCAGTCAGTACCTCGCTTCGCAAGGAGTACCTCCATCTCGAGAGTAAATAGAATTGTTGACAACGAGGCAGCTTAGTGTCGAGTAACTGTTTACTTTAGCTCCTCAGTGGAAGTGGCCACGCTGTTGCATCGCACCTCGTTGAGACGTGGCTACTTATAGCAAAGAGCGTTTGCGGGAATGAAAATAATGAAAATTTTAGAGAAGAAATCGATAATAATTCCTAATGGGTAAATAATAGTAAATGTAACTTTACGTGCCTATCTGTATTACCACGATGTTCTTCAAAACTTTGCAACGGATTTTGTTATGGTTTTCACAATCATTTAGATAATTATTCGGAAGGTGTATGTGTTTATTTATAGTACATTGTGATACAAGTATGCTCTTTTCTTTATCACCCCCGAGGCGGTTTATAAGACGGCGGATAAGGGAGCCGAGTTGGTAATGTGAAATGTCACACGACGTTTTTCAACACACTTGCGAGGAAAAAACAGACTCAATTGAAACAATTACTGAAAGTACAATTCTCAAAATGATACCGAACAGTTTTTGTTGGCATTTTTAGTTTGTGTTATGGTATTGGTATTATTAATAATTTCGTTGTTTTCATTTTCTTGGATATATGTCGGAGATTGAAAAAAAATGTCAAATATAAAACACAAGTTCGGTAATGTAAAGTAAAAAGCACGCGTGTTTAATACACTTCATTATGAACCTAAACGCGGTGTATTATGAGCCACTTTATGAGCAACTGTGTTGAAAATTAAAATTAAACTTACATGTGATTATTTTAGTAGATGACGAAGTTAACGATGATGTTGATAATAATGAACATCCCGAAGATAAAATTGGCATTCATTAAAGGAAAATTGTGCTAAGCGATACAGTTAATAACTTAAAATAAATGGTATTGTTATTAGGAATCATCAAGTCATTATTATTGATGGTCTACTCAATCAATATTAATGAATGTTATCATGTAAAAAAAAGTTGATAATATGGCAGTTTTTTATCCACATCGAGTCTTCCATCAAAAGATAATGACTACCTATACCCACGATGCGAGCAATATCATTCCAAACCTGCCCTTGGATGCCATGATGAACACTGGTTCACTAAATCGTTTTTATTCTGTATATTACGTGCCTTGTAATATTTTCCACTATATTGTATAGATCCTATAGATATCGTAATCCGAATTTCAGGCTTCTCCATAAATATCTGCACATTTATAAAACTGTTTTTAATACCGCCACATGCGAACTACGCATCACACTGACGTCTCGCAAAAATACTGCATCGCGCAAGCAGAGTTTACCGCGCAACTAGAATATTTGAAACGACCCGACATCAATTGTCGGGCAAAATTGAGAAGTTTTGAAGAAGGGGAAGCAAATGCCTAACTGTGGGACACACGTAATTAGTGTAGTCGCTTAATTTTTAGCACCACAGGCAAGTCCGCTCTAGCAGACGACAACCTCACAGGTTGACCTGCGAGATGCCATACACAAAAAAAATAAAAAACCTTAATTTATCCGTGCCTCGTTTCAATGAGTGCACTCTCCTATCGAATGTAGTTGATCCGTCAACACAAGTCACAAATATAATTTTTCGTTCGGACAAAAAACCCATCGCTTGTAGGGTTAACTGTCAAATCGTGTTGACAATCATTCTTATTTAGGGCCCCGAACTAACCTCATGTCCGTAGGTGCCGAAACTACGTATTTCGTGCTAATGGCGTAGAAGTGTTATAAATGATAAATGAATTTTATTTCTGTAAGTAGGTTTTTACAAACACTTTTACACGTCAATCATATTTTAAAAGTAGATGAGACCGGCGCTTCCTATCTGATTACTCTGACTACTCTGAGAAGAAAGGCCGAAACAAACTCAGAGGTCACAGTCTCTTTGAAAGTCCAGACATAATCTTGGTCAGGTCATGTGAAGACGAAGAGAAGAGAAATGGTCTTTTGAGGAAAGAACAACACAGAATGAGTGGACCTGTCCAGTCAGTGCCGCATTTGTCAGTAATCATGCAGCTCAACACAGAACTTAAGGAGCTCAACGATTCGACGAACATTAGGTACCAAAGAAAGGACATTTGGGTAGGCCGCATAAATTACTCAAACTGCCAGACCATGATTAAAACTAACTTTAAAAAAAACTGAGATTTAAAAAAAAACAACAAATCCACGTTGTTTTCACATTCACAATATAATACTCAACAAAGTGAATTTGTTTTTACTGAGAAGGCACAGTCATTACATTAATCTCTTTAACATTGTCCCTGAGGGAGTGTCTGGGACTTACTTTATAAATTGAACGAATTGCCCTTTTTTGTAAAACAAAAATTGTCTGAATATCGGCGGTATTTCCCCACAAAAGAATACCGTACGACATCACACTATGAAAATAACTAAAGTATACTAAACGGGCTCTCTAAATCAGTTAAATTACGAATTTTTCTAACGGCATACGCTGCAGAGCTAATTTTTTTTCACTATTTATCTATATTCTTCTAACCGAACAGACAGCTGTGCTGCTGGGGAGTTTGTTGCGCCACTTCTTCTTCCCAGCTAAAGCACTAGGAAGTGGTGAAGGGCGGGCGTTTTGGGGGACTCTCTTATGTAATTTTGACGTTCGAAAAGTGCTGGTTCTCAGCCTAATTTAAATAAATGACTTTTGATTTTGATTTTGATTTTATGGGCCCCATTGAAGCTTGGCATCCAAAGTTATGCCTAAGAATTCTGTGGTGTTTTCGGGTTTCAACTCTTCACCCTTGATACGTAATTAAATCGATTTAGGTAAGTAAGTCTGATTTGCTGGGATTAAATACTTCCTGGCTCCCAATTCCCTCCCCTTCAACCTTTACTGAGCCTATGTCGCACTTGACTTCCAAACACACAGTATTTTACAAATCCAGTTACTTAACGTGGTGTGTGTATAAATGTATGTAATTCAATTTGCGAGACCTTGGCTGGAGTCGGGGTCAGCCATGCCACGTGTACGATTTAATTCAAATTCAGAAACAGTTTCAATTCGTTGGCGAGGACGTCTGATATTTAATTTTACTTGTGTTTTATATAATTTTAAGATTAGTTAATTATAAAGAACTGCACTTGCGGAGAAACAATACGGGTAAGCACGTTCTGGGAGTTGTATTGGACCGCTACTTCTCCTGCAGGCTTAGCACGAGCGCCCTACAGAAGCGTATTGTCGACGGAAGAGTAGACAAAAATGGCGTTTCTGTGTAGACAGTAGAAAGTTTTCTACTGTCTACACAGAAACGAAACGCAATTGTACGGTAAAAATGGGTAGTTATACACATAACTAGCAACTAACCCGTTGCTATGGACAATCACTGTCTATAAAGCAACCTGAGTCTAAGTGTGTCCTCGTGCTCGCGAAAAAGAGATTTCGAGGAGCGTAGAAAGCGAATTCTATTCTACAGTAGAGTAGAAACAGAAAACGCCATGCTAAGCCTGCTGGAAGCCAAATGTAGAAAACATATGCAACAAATTAAACAAATTCGTTTATGTTCTCTACACACTGCGAAAGACCTCGTCGCAGAGTACGATTATAACTGCATATCACGGCTGCGTTGCGTCGACTCTACAATACGGCCTTATACTAATGGGTAACTCAACAGACGCAGATAGAGCCTTTAGGGTACAAAAAAAATGCATTCGAGCCATTTGTGGCATTCCACCATGGGAATCTTGTAAACCATTGTTTTTTTAAATTAAAACTCCTTACATTACCCAGTATGTATATTTTAGAATGTGCGAAATTCGTCCGACAGCACTTTGACCTGTTTAAAAACGCTCAAGACCGTTGCCCTCGAAAAGTTAGAGATCCGGATAGAATAGTTCTGCCTAGGGCACCAAGGACTTCTCTGTATAAAAAGAACTGTTATCATATGAGTGGACTTATATATAGCAAATTACCAAAGAACTTTAAAGAGTGACCCATTTTTTTTTTTTAAGTTAAAATTATGGCTGCTGGAAAAACGATTTTATGCTATTAATGAATTTATAAATGAAAATAAATAATCTGTTTTAAATTAATGTGACGATTATTAATATTGAATGTATGTATGGAAAAAATAATCAATAATAAACTAGCATTTAAAGCATGCCATTGGACATAAATATTATATTAAATATATATATCGATAATGTTTTGCATGTCAAATTTCTGACTATGTATTAGGCAACTTAATAGCTAACTTTAAGACCAACATTTTACCAATACCTATTGCAAATAAATGATTATGATTATGATTACGAAAAACTAAATTTACTCTGAAAGTTATAGAGCTCGGCGTGAATGAAACTGTGTGCTGAAGATGATTGGCCAGTTAATGAAATTCACTAAATGTTGGAAACATGATAAGTTTAACTGTCAAAATGACATAAAAAACTAAATATTAATAATATTTATTTTGAAAAAATAATGGTTGGTACCTCACGTACAAGATGTCGTGTCTACCTAAAGAAATGACGTGGTTTCGAAGCAAGGAATCATTAAGTGGTCATGTGAATTATGGCCCAGAAAATCACGGGCTCTTCTCGCAGTTGCCAGGCGATTATGCATGCTGTTTATTAAGTTTGGTTTCAGGTCTCAAAGTGTAGCGGGGGCGGGGTTTCGATTTCTTACACACCTTCCAAGTTCGTCCCAAGCGTATTCAATTGGATTCCGGGCTTCTCGCGGGCCATTAATCCTAACGTCCTGAAAATATTCATTTATAATTTGAGCTGTAGTTATGTGGCCTGCTGTTATCCAGCATGAATATTGAATTTTTACCTCAATTAATAAAATATGGGCCGACATATGCTCATTAAGAATTCCTTCCACATATCTTGCACTCGTTACCGTACCATTTTCTATCAGCACTAACTCCGTGCGACTCACTGAAGAGATTCCAGTCCAAACCATAACAGATTCACCGCCGAACGGCACTTTTTTCTCAAAACATGCTGGAATAAACGTTCCCCTGGCCGTCTTACATACAGCATTAATCTGGATTCGTCAGATAACTACCAGTCTTGCCCATTCTTCGTCTCCCAATTGTGCGTGTTCATGAGCGTAACGTAATGCTACACGATGTTCCTTTTCAAGTTTTGGACCATTTACGTGTCTATGTGAAGTCAAATTAGAATTAGCCGCCGCCTTACAGTCCGCTCACTTACGTCGTCTCTATGGGTCTCCCGAAGTTGATTTGTTATTTCAACTACCTTGAGGTGCCGATTTCGGAGCATGGTCGTAACAATAAATCGATCCTCTCGAGCCTTATTACATTTTGGTCTGTCTGTTCTTGGTCTTTTTATGTTCTGTCCAGATTCTCGGAAACGTTGGATGACTCTTGTGACACGCCTATTGTTCGTGCATATTGTTCTTCGCTGATTTCTGCCTTCTTTTAGCAGTCAGGTTGAGTTTCGGGAGGTTCCTGTTTCGCATAAGGCGGAAGGAATCGCCCGGGTGCCACCATTGTGTGGATCGCCCGGAGGACAGGGTGGAGCATACGGTGGAGGTCCGCCCAGCTTGAGTGGAGCACCACCGTGTCCTCGCTGAGGCGATCGGCGGCGGCAATCTCTCTCGTCCGGCCCTGGTCCAGGCCATGGTACGGAGCGAGAAGGAATTGAAAGCCGTCACCTCCTGCGAAGCAGTAATGCTCGCGAAGGAGGAGGCGGAGCGCGTGAGGGAGACTATTCTCTTTGAGCTTAGCTTTATTACTTCATTTTCAGTTTTCAGTCGCGTCGAAAGTTGCACCGTGGTTGCATCGCTCGAGGCTCTAAGAAACTTCTTTCATTTGTTTCCTCCGCAGACGCTGTCGCGAGACGCTTGAGCGTGAAGCATGAAGCTCGTGGCTACGGGGGCAAGCTTGCTGTAATATTATTAAGCTTTCTGAATGCTGCAGGGTGGATAGTAAAATGACTTCTTATTAAAACGACTCAAATCATATTCAAGACCTCAGGATTAAAAGTTTGATATTTTAAACTAGATGCTGCTTTAATTAAGCACTTACTTGATAATAAGGTCGACAATGTGTAATGGTCTAGTTGATTCTCCTTCATGTACTGATTATCTCGGTTACAATGAGCAGTTATGTAAATCGATAAGCATTCTGCCACGGACTCACGATTCAATTGACATCGAGTCGTAAATATCGCCTCGCCTTCGTTCGCATAACTTTTACGAGCTATTTCGTCTACTCAAGCTTATAATACAGCTAATAAAAAACATAGACGCATATAAGCGAGAGTTGATGCTGATATGCCTCGACTTGTGTAGAGGTTGGTATGAGATGAGATAGACAAAGTTCAATTTATGTTTTTCTTAAGGAATCTGTTTTTCTGTTATATACGGGCCTGTGTAGTAGCGTACTGCAAACTAAAGAATTGCGTGGTGTTTTTGTCATGTTTGCCAAATTCAGCCTATCATCTACTACTGGCTGTCGAACTCCTCAGGCTTCCAATATTTATCTCAGGACACTTCCATAGCTTTATATTTTTTCAGACACTATAATTACCTATGTGATTAATGACCAGGGAAATCGTGATGTGTGGCTAATCTGTTATTGGCTGACGACATATTCATTAAAGTATCGTATTCATAGTCATGATCGTATCGGATAATTATCATCATCTTTGCCTTTTCTATGAACGTTAATACGTCATAAATGTTACGTTGGCTGTTTATGGATGGAATTAATTGTAGCCACTGTGTCACAGATTACTATATCAGTAGCACATTGTGTTCAAGAGGCAGAGGCAAGTCTTATGCGATACGCCGCATACTCGATATTATTAGTAGGAAGTAATTGAATTAACCTTGGAGCGACAGTAACCCTTACCGCGTGTCGTGAGGGATTCCTCGCCATTTGTAATTTGATTGCATTGCAACGCGTGTCGGCGGCAGAACGCGGCCGTTCCATTGCTGCCGTTTGGGTTAGTCAAAAACTTGCTCCGTTTTGGCGGGAAATGTGAATTTGTGACAGTTTTCTTGCTGTGCTGTGGTGTTAACTTTATTATGTTTGGAAGCAAAATAGATTGTCAGAGATGGACGTCGACGAGGATTTCGTGGTACTTCATTTGAATTATAAAATGTTCACAAAATAGGATACACATTTATAATGTGAAAATCATTTTCCGAAATTCCGAATAAACCTGAGCGGTAAATAGATAGGTATCCGAAGTTTTGCATTTAGGTATGATTGTTGTTTTGTAATATCCGATGTTGTAAGGCTACGAAAGTTTTGGAAATAAAAGGAAAAATGCTTTTATTCTGTGAATGCAAACTACTTAGTGCTTACTTAGTCCCCCTGGTTTGTTAAAATATTAAAACTAGGCACAAAAATATTAACAATGTACAAGGTCTTTGAAAATAAAGGAAAGTTTTTTTTTTTACTTTTTGATCTTATGCAGGCAGGCTCATTTATTTCTAGACGACTGAATTTATGCCAGGAAATTTTATTATTTAATAATAGAGGGTTTTATAGTCAATATAAAAAATGCTATTATTTGGGCTGTCAACTTGGAAACCATGCAAGCAAGGACCATAGTTGTTAATATTAAGGCTTAAATATTTTAACACTACACAGTTGATCATATGTGTGCGCATTGCACTCTATAATAATAAATAATCTTGATGGATTATAATTCGATGGTTATACCTTTCGTAAGTGAATACATGTTATGTACATATTATTATGTACATGATAGAAATTTTGAAATATAATATACCGTAATAAGCCAAATGTGATCACACGAGACAGTGGTGTCAGATTCCAAAGCCCCTTAATACCTACTTGTTTGAACATAACACAATCCGATGTATCAAATTTTACCTACTGTAAGATATTTTATTATGGCGACTAATTAATCTGGTATCAAATATTGCACACTTGGTAAGGAACACTATCATCGAATGGAATGTCATCTGAAACACCCACTGCTTCCTTTACGAAATAGCTCCAAGTAATTGATATTGTATTTTCAAAGGCATCTCGTTTGCAGCTACAACTTTAATTATCAAAATACAACTTGTCGGGACTCCAATAGGAAAAATTATCCTTCTCCAAAACCTACACGAAAATGATCCAATTGCCAATATTGAAAGAAATGTTATCGTAATAATATTTACTTTCATAAAATTAGCAGCTCAATGTTTATTCGACGTCGAAATTAGTTTCCAAGAAAACGTTCATTAGGTTTCCCCTTTTAAGTACACAACGTGCTTATTCGCAAATATTCGTAAGACAGTTACTTATTTCAAATGAGGAATTAAGTATAATCAATGACTACGATCTTATGAACTATGAACGTATTGTTTGGTTTCGGCTTCACCTTCAAGTTTTTCTTCTCCATAGGTACCTAAGTACCTACTTTGCTTTGAAAATGTGCTAAGTACTAGCTGCATATTTCTGACTAATTAAAAGACTTCTTGACAATTCAATTCTGCCTGTAAATGGTTTAATTAAAATAAATTTTGAGTTTGAAAGTTCCTGACTTGAGTACAAATAAAAGTGTTACTTCATTGCATAAACCAATTACAGGCACTTTTGAATTGTCAAGGGGTCGGTCAATCAGAAATATGAAGCTAGTTGCCCATTTCAAAGCGTAGTAGGTACCTATGGAGAAGAAGGGCAAGAAACTCCATGGACACTCGTTTAAATAAATTTTTTACAGGAAATTTGTTAAATCAGTCTTGTTGAAATTATAAATTTGAGAACGATGTAGACTGACGTGCACGAGGCGTCGGTAAATACAAAAAAAAATAAAAAAAAATAACGGAAATTAAAATAACAAGACTCAATAATCTGTAAACCAAACAAATACGTAGGTATTTACTTACATACTAACGCACGGGATTGAAACTCTTTAGTGAATACGAATTGAATGGGTAGGTATACAGATCGATTGCTGCCTGACCTCCAGAACCTAATTACTGTTCACCAAACAGAACTGTAATGTACAGCTATTTACACAAATGTAATTAGCAATAACACCCCTAATGACTGTGCTAATATTTGAGCGTTTGAGCATTACTGCGCGGGTAATGGCATGCGACGAACTTGTCCCATCTGGTTGCAATTTATAATTTTTGATTGTAGAATTAGTATTGTTAATATTGACTTTTGATGGTAAAACACATGGCCAATTTTTACTTACTGATTTACAAAACGGCGACTTGGCTCATTGTCTGGTAGCGATTACTGAGTGTGGCTGTTAGTCATGGGGTCTGTTGCTTTCGGGTAGGATGCCCTCAGCGTCAAAGATTTGGCACTATGCTTGGTAGGTCCATTGTTCAAATTGCGTTGCTGGCTGCTAGGATGCCCTCGGCGTCAGAGTTGGAACTGTGCTAGGTAGGTCCATAGCTCCAATTCCGTTGATGTCAGCTAGGATGCCCTCAGCGTCAAAGAGTTGGAACTGTGCTAGGTAGGTCTATAGCTCCAATTCCGTTGCAGTCTGCTAGGATGCCCTCAGCGTCAAAGAGTTGGTACTGTGCTAGGTAGGTCCATAGCTCCAATTCCGTTGTTGTCTGCTAGGATTTCCTCACCGTCAAAGTGTTGGTACTGTGCTAGGTAGGTCCATAGCTCCAATTCCGTTGATGTCAGCTAGGATGCCCTCAGCGTCAAAGAGTTGGAACTGTGCTAGGTAGGTCTATAGCTCCAATTCCGTTGCAGTCTGCTAGGATGCCCTCAGCGTCAAAGAGTTGGTACTGTGCTAGGTAGGTCCATAGCTCCAATTCCGTTGTTGTCTGCTAGGATTTCCTCACCGTCAAAGAGTTGGTACTGTGCTAGGTAGGTCCATAGCTCCAATTCCGTTGTTGTCTGCTAGGATTTCCTCACCGTCAAAGAGTTGGTACTGTGCTAGGTAGGTCCATAGCTCCAATTCCGTTGATGTCAGCTAGGATGCCCTCAGCGTCAAAGAGCTGGAACTGTGCTAGGTAGGTCCGTAGCTCCAATTCCGTTGTTGTTTGCTAGGATTTCCTCACCGTCAAAGAGTTGGTACTGTGCTAGGTAGGTCCATAGCTCCAATTCCGTTGTTGTCTGCTAGGATTTCCTCACCGTCAAAGAGTTGGTACTGTGCTAGGAAGGTCCATAGCTCCAGTTCCGTTGTTGTCTGCTAGGATTTCCTCACCGTCAAAGAGTTGGTACTGTGCTAGGTAGGTCCATAGCTCCAATTCCGTTGATGTCAGCTAGGATGCCCTCAGCGTCAAAGAGCTGGAACTGTGCTAGGTAGGTCCGTAGCTCCAATTCCGTTGTTGTCTGCTAGGATTTCCTCACCGTCAAAGAGTTGGTACTGTGCTAGGTAGGTCCATAGCTCCAATTCCGTTGTTGTCTGCTAGGATTTCCTCACCGTCAAAGAGTTGGTACTGTGCTAGGTAGGTCCATAGCTCCAATTCCGTTGATGTCAGCTAGGATGCCCTCAGCGTCAAAGAGCTGGAACTGTGCTAGGTAGGTCCGTAGCTCCAATTCCGTTGTTGTCTGCTAGGATTTCCTCACCGTCAAAGAGTTGGTACTGTGCTAGGTAGGTCCATAGCTCCAATTGCGTTGTTGTCTGCTAGGATTTCCTCACCGTCAAAGAGTTGGTACTGTGCTAGGAAGGTCCATAGCTCCAGTTCCGTTGTTGTCTGCTAGGATGCCCTCAGCGTCAAAGAGTTGGAACTGTGCTAGGTAGGTCCATAGCTCCAGTTCCGTTGTTGTCTGCTAGGATTTCCTCACCGTCAAAGAGTTGGAACTGTGCTAGGTAGGTCCATAGCTCCAATTCCGTTGTTGTCTGCTAGGATGCCTTCAGCGTCAAAGAGTTGGTACTGTGCTAGGTAGGTCCGTAGCTCCAGTTCCGTAGCTGTCTGCTAGGATGCCCTCAGCGTCAAAGAGTTGGTACTGTGCTAGGTAGGTCCGTAGCTCCAGTTCCGTAGCTGTCTGCTAGGATGCCCTCAGCGTCAAAGAGTTGGTACTGTGCTAGGTAGGTCTGTAGCTCCAGTTCCGTAGCTGTCTGCTAGGATGCCCTCAGCGTCAAAGAGTTGGTACTGTGCTAGGTAGGTCCATAGCTCCAATTCCGTTGTTGTCTGCTAGGATTTCCTCACCGTCAAAGAGTTGGTACTGTGCTAGGTAGGTCCATAGCTCCAATTCCGTTGTTGTCTGCTAGGATTTCCTCACCGTCAAAGAGTTGGTACTGTGCTAGGTAGGTCCATAGCTCCAATTCCGTTGTTGTCTGCTAGGATTTCCTCACCGTCAAAGAGTTGGTACTGTGCTAGGTAGGTCCATAGCTCCAATTCCGTTGTTGTCTGCTAGGATTTCCTCACCGTCAAAGAGTTGGTACTGTGCTAGGTAGGTCCATAGCTCCAATTCCGTTGTTGTCTGCTAGGATTTCCTCACCGTCAAAGAGTTGGAACTGTGCTAGGTAGGTCCATAGCTCCAATTCCGTTGATGTCAGCTAGGATGCCCTCAGCGTCAAAGAGCTGGAACTGTGCTAGGTAGGTCCATAGCTCCAATTCCGTTGTTGTCTGCTAGTATTTCCTCACCGTCAAAGAGTTGGTACTGTGCTAGGTAGGTCCATAGCTCCAATTCCGTTGTTGTCTGCTAGGATTTCCTCACCGTCAAAGAGTTGGTACTGTGCTAGGTAGGTCCATAGCTCCAATTCCGTTGTTGTCTGCTAGGATTTCCTCACCGTCAAAGAGTTGGTACTGTGCTAGGTAGGTCCATAGCTCCAATTCCGTTGTTGTCTGCTAGGATTTCCTCACCGTCAAAGAGTTGGTACTGTGCTAGGAAGGTCCATAGCTCCAGTTCCGTTGTTGTCTGCTAGGATGCCCTCAGCGTCAAAGAGTTGGAACTGTGCTAGGTAGGTCCATAGCTCCAGTTCCGTTATTGTCTGCTAGGATTTCCTCACCGTCAAAGAGTTGGAACTGTGCTAGGTAGGTCCATAGCTCCAATTCCGTTGTTGTCTGCTAGGATGCCTTCAGCGTCAAAGAGTTGGTACTGTGCTAGGTAGGTCCGTAGCTCCAGTTCCGTAGCTGTCTGCTAGGATGCCCTCAGCGTCAAAGAGTTGGTACTGTGCTAGGTAGGTCCGTAGCTCCAGTTCCGTAGCTGTCTGCTAGGATGCCCTCAGCGTCAAAGAGTTGGTACTGTGCTAGGTAGGTCCGTAGCTCCAGTTCCGTAGCTGTCTGCTAGGATGCCCTCAGCGTCAAAGAGTTGGTACTGTGCTAGGTAGGTCCGTAGCTCCAGTTCCGTAGCTGTCTGCTAGGATGCCCTCAGCGTCAAAGAGTTGGTACTGTGCTAGGTAGGTCCGTAGCTCCAGTTCCGTAGCTGTCTGCTAGGATGCCCTCAGCGTCAAAGAGTTGGTACTGTGCTAGGTAGGTCCGTAGCTCCAGTTCCGTAGCTGTCTGCTAGGATGCCCTCAGCGTCAAAGAGTTGGTACTGTGCTAGGTAGGTCCGTAGCTCCAGCTCCGTAGCTGTCCGCTAGGATGCCCTCAGCGTCAAAGAGTTGGTACTGTGCTAGGTAGGTCCGTAGCTCCAGCTCCGTAGCTGTCCGCTAGGATGCCCTCAGCGTCAAAGAGTTGGTACTGTGCTAGGTAGGTCCGTAGCTCCAGTTCCGTAGCTGTCTGCTAGGATGCCCTCAGCGTCAAAGAGTTGGTACTGTGCTAGGTAGGTCCGTAGCTCCAGTTCCGTAGCTGTCTGCTAGGATGCCCTCAGCGACAAACAGTTGGTACTGTGCTAGGTAGGTCCGTAGCTCCAGTTCCGTAGCTGTCTTCTAGGATGCCCTCAGCGTCAAAGAGTTGGTACTGTGCTAGGTAGGTCCGTAGCTCCAGTTCCGTAGCTGTCTGCTAGGATGCCCTCAGCGTCAAAGAGCTGGAACTGTGCTAGGTAGGTCCGTAGCTCCAGTTCCGTAGCTGTCTGCTAGGATGCCCTCAGCGTCAAAGAGTTGGTACTGTGCTAGGTAGGTCCGTAGCTCCAGTTCCGTAGCTGTCTGCTAGGATGCCCTCAGCGTCAAAGAGCTGGAACTGTGCTAGGTAGGTCCGTAGCTCCAGTTCCGTAGCTGTCTGCTAGGATGCCCTCAGCGTCAAAGAGTTGGTACTGTGCTAGGTAGGTCCAAATTTGCCCAACTTTGTTATGGCTCTAGTATGACATATGGCAATCTGGCAATAACAAGAATAACGCGACTGCGTTAAAAGTAGGTGCCCGTAATAGGAATATGTTTCCAATGAATGATGGTAACACTTAAACATACCATCACGCCTATAATCCCAGAAAGGTAAGGCAGAGGAGTACCTATAGTATACCCAGATTTGCCAGTTATGTTACTTGATGGTGGTACAGTATAGTATAGTCCTCCAGAGCGTATTCCGGCCATGGCTGCCAATCCCAACGGAGACCAGTCTTCCTCGCGGGAGATATTATACAGGTGCACTCTCTCTTCCCTCACTTTCATACTCCGATGGTGGTACACACCTTGCAAAAGCCTTTTCACATGATATCGTACAGACTGCTGTGCTGCTGAGGAGTTTCACATGATATCGTACAGACTGCTGTGCTGCTGAGGAGTTTCTTCTTCCCTGCTAAAGCACTAGGATGTGCTGAAAGACGGCCGTTTTGGGGAACGGTCCAATGTAATTTTGACGTTTGAAAAGTGCTGACTCTTAGCTTTATTTGAATAAAAGGCTTTTGATTTTGATTGCTACACAGAAAACGGTTCAACGTGTTTTCAGTTTTAGTAATAACAAGCTGGGTGCCCAATGGGGTTTCCCTTCGACAAAAATTATGAACTTTCATCCCCCATTTAACCCTTTAGGGAATAAATGTTCAAAAATCTTACCATAGTGCTCACTTTCATTACAAAAGGAACTTCATGCTTCTGGACTCCGCGGTTAATGCTGCATTGTCTGTTAGTGAGGAATTTAAAACATTGTATTAAGAAGAGTGCTCCATAGGTTAACTTAGGCTGATTTTAAGTCATCAGGAGACTGTAAGCCCTAATCACTCATCATCTTCCTTTCCTTCCGCAGGGCTGCAGAATGCGGTCAATCAGTGCGCTCGTTCGGCGGCAGCGATGCCGGCGGCGCGGGCGCAGTGTTCGACGAACGGATGCGGGTGGCTGATGATGATGAGACCGACTTCGTGCTGCCGCACTTTCAGAGAGTCGCCATCAGCGGGGAGGATACATCTGGGGTGAGTGGATGGAGATATATTTTTAATTGTTCAAAGTCCAATGAAGTTTATCCAGTTATAGGATCGGTAGTTGCTATCAACTACAGAAGGACTATGAGCGTAAAGTCACCGTGCCTTTCTAGGTAAATTGACATTATTAGTTTTATTTCTTTATCACATAGCTGACCGACGTCTCATGTTCTGTAAGGTCCGCTACAACCACTTCTGCCTGCATCCCATGGGTTGCCGCCGCCGGTTCACATTTTGGGGATCAACCCAAATGGCGGCTTCGTCATCATCATCATCATCATTTCAGCCGAAAGACGTCTACTGCTGGACATGGGCCTCCGACCGTTTCTGTGCTTCTTGCATCCAGCGTCTTAAATTATCATAATTATAATAACATTTGAGACTAACAGCTGTCTATGGCTTTAGCCACTTTCGTTTACAAAGCTCTACGCCACCGATTCCGGAATGCTAGATTATGGTCAAAACCAGTCAAATATCCTTGGACAGGACAAAGACAAACAGTTTTGCCCTCACTTAGGTGACTAATGGCATTTCATGTTTTCCTAGGTCCCGCTGGAAGATCTCCAGCTAGCGTCGTCGTACTTGGTGCAGGCGCTGGAGTTGCGCAAGCGCTACATGGAGATGTCGCAGCAGAGCTACGCGACTATCACGGCGCGCTTCGTGCGCAGCACTGACGCCAACGCGCCCGCTTACGTGCCCAGCGTGCACGTGCAGAAACACATTGCGGGTACGTCACTTAATGTTATTCCTCTAAGATTAGACATGCTTAGGCTGGGCAGGCAATTTACTTGATGGTCGCTATGACCAACTTTCAAGTTACTGCCGCTCAATAACCAACTCTTTACAGGATCTACATTAAAACTAGTAAACTATAGCAACATCATGAAGTAACCAAATAATACAAGATTAACCTCTACCTCTTTTGTCCAGATCACATCGTCCACCCTCCGTTCAGGGCAGGCAAGGACCCGTGGGAATGTCACAACCCTGAGCCGAAGGACTACATCATCAAACCATATAGAGGGGTCTACAACCTGTACAAGAAGGGAGAGGATGGGCAGGAGACCAGGGTGCCGTATGAATACATCACCATGCAACAGTTCATGCAGGATAAGAATACTATGTGCAATATGATGTCTGATGGACCGCTGTGAGTACCTCACTAGTTGACGTCATCATGGTTTTTGGTAGCAATCAAGTAAAAGTTCTTAATAACTCTTACCTGAAGAAATCAGGGTCTTTAATTTTTGATCGAAGATTTTATTAAGTATTTTAAATTTTTCTTATTTTATTTCATCTAATGATAATTGTTACCGAGTACAAATACGGTGTATTGTTTCTATTTTTATCTGAATATCTGTCATACGCTACTGTCATAAGTAATCAATAAATTTTTGCCATGAAGCAGTTTTGGCTCAGTGGTAACGGCCGCGACTTACGAGTTGTAGGCCGTAGGTTCAACCCAGACAGGCGCTTTACTTTGTGTAAATGATTTAATCACTACTGCTCTCAAAACGGTGAAGGAAAACATGCTCTAGAACCAAAGACTCGAAGATGTGTGACATCTACCAACACGCACTGGACTGGGTCGATTAAAGTCCACTCCCTCTGACCAAGAGGAGGCCTGTGTGCCTGCGGTGGTGACTGATTATGCCTATGCATGGCCCCAGTGGTGTTTGACCTGTAGGTAAAGCCAGTTCCTGGAAAGCCATTGGAAAAACGGTGGTCTTAACATATTCGTAGCAGCGTCATTATGACTTCGTTATTTGCTTGATGTCTCTCTCTAAGCCAGCAAGCAAGCCATCGTTTATTTTTCTGATCGGCCATCACAGCATTGCTGTTTCCTAATGACCCTTGCATTGTTCCAGCAAATCGTTCTGCTACCGGCGCCTGTCGTACTTGTCATCCAAGTTCCAGCTGCACGTGCTGCTCAACGAGCTCAGGGAGCTGGCCTCGCAGAAGGCAGTGCCGCACCGGGACTTCTATAACATCAGGTTAGTTTTCCTTATCAATCACTTCACATACTACCAAGAACTTTATTGGCAGATTGTTAAATAAGGAAAGGAACCTTCAGCCTTTCTGTGGGATGCTTTAAGTTAAAAAGCAAATTTGTTTATTTTGGACAGTCTTGTAACCTTCGAAACTGGAACAGCCAAAAAAAGCATTGGGCTTTGCTTAAATATTTCTTAGCTACGGCTTATTTTGTATCAATAAAAGTGTTGATAAAGATCCGTTTGTTCATCAGGAAAGTGGACACTCACATCCACGCGGCGTCGTGCATGAACCAGAAGCATCTCCTGCGCTTCATCAAGAAGACTCTGAAGAACCATGCTGACGAGGTTTGTGTTTTACACCATTTTCAAAGTCAAAGCCTAACCTTCTTTTTTGACACGTTTAAGGCTTTTTTAACGTCAAAATTAACCAGAAAATAGAATTGATTCTAGTTACCTCTTCTAAAAGGTATAATTTCGAGAAAAGTAACAGGGTAAAGCAACATTCAGGGTAAAGCAATTTTTTCTACTTAATTTATTTTAAGTGTACCTTCAAGGGGACTATTCAACTGCAAAGCTCGTCCGGTTTTATTCACTACTTAATATACCTACACGATGAAATTGAAGACCAGCTTCAAATCGAAAGTTTGAGGTTAGGTAACTACGAGTATAACATAATCATTATAAATTGAGATTTCCAAATCCTAAATTCTTGAAAAACAAAAGTGTTTTTATCGTCTTAGATAGTGCAAACTAACGAATTATCGTCGTATCAGTAAAAAAAAGTTACTGTTAACATAAAATTTACAACAAAAAAAATGGGATTGACTCTCCCTTCCAAGGGAAGTCCCTTCCAAACGGCAGTTTTTAATTTGGCGCACATATTCAATTTCATCCTATAAAGGCATCTATGTAATGACAATATCTGTTGTTTAGGTGGTGACCTTGCACAAGGGCACTCCGATGACGCTGAAGTCAGTGTTCCAGTCTATGAACCTCAGCACCTACGACCTCACCGTCGACATGCTCGATGTACACGCGGTAAGTCCTTTGTCCCATCCGTCCTTACTCAGATTCACTCAGGAAGTATTCTCCAGGCGCGGATCTTGGATTTCGATCAAGTGGGGGCAAATGTGTTTGAGGAAGCCCCCCCGATTTCTCAAGCTCATGATTCTGGCATAAAATGTCAATTTTGTCTTGATCTCGGAGATATATAATATTTTACGTGTATATACATCTTTCTATTGTGTGTCTCAGGATCGCAACACTTTCCACCGTTTCGACAAGTTCAACGCGAAGTACAACCCCATCGGCGAGAGCAGGTTGCGCGAGGTGTTCCTCAAGACTGACAACCACATGAACGGGAAGTACTTCGCCAGGATCATCAATGTAAGAGACTATGCTAACTGAATTTACAGATATGAACTTGTGGTCCAGTTTTTATTAATCTTCATAGTCAATTATGTGTTTTCCAACATTATTAATTTCACTTTCACTCACGAGATAGGTATGAGTTTTCCCATTTATGTGATTTATTATGTTAATGAAAGTACCTAAAAGCAAAATTAGAAGTAAAAGTAAAGTTGATTCATAAAAGTGTTACAATATTTAGGTATGACGCTGGATCCCGCATTAGGGTACCCTCTTTCGACAAATAATATGAGTTTTAAAATATTACAAATGCAACGGTTACAGTTAATTTAATTAAAGTTATGACTAAAAGGTGATAAAATGTATGTGTATACGATGAGTGTGTGTATGTGATGATGAATACTTTAATAGTTGAATGAGAAAAGATTTTCCGTTTCAGCATAATTAGCCCAAGCAGATTATCATTTGATTGTAGCAAGCTTTAAGGTATATATTGTTATTTTAAGCTGTTATTATACAAAAAGAAACTGTGATAACCCTCGGAAAACACGAGTAGGTACTACTAATTTCATGATTTCAGAAAGTCATGTTTTATTTTGTCTTCCCCAGGAAGTAGCAGCAGATCTTGAAGAGAGCAAGTACCAGAACGCAGAGCTTCGACTGTCGATCTACGGCAAGAGTCCCAGCGAGTGGGCCAAGCTCAGCAAGTGGGCCGTGCAGTACAACGTGTACTCAGACAACGTGCGCTGGCTCATACAGATACCTCGACTATAGTGAGGATTTATACTATCACCTTCCACATCCAAGTCGCCTATCACTGTGCTGTTCTCCCCAAAACACAATTCATTTTTAGCTCGATAGATCCTACCAGTCGTTATTAACAGGATATTCTTTGTTCGGAGTTGTGTTCAGCTCCACCGTACCCCATGGGTGTCTCAGAGTTCGCTCTTCTTACAACCTACAGCTATGTAAGTTACTCCACACTTACATACGTAAATAACGGTAATTCTAACAAAGCCTTCTCTTACAGCGACATCTTCAAGTCGAACAAGATTATGAACAACTTCCAGGAGTTCCTGAGCAACATCTTCCTGCCACTGTTCGAGGTCACTCGTGACCCCAAGACCAACGACGAGCTGCACAAGTTTCTTACTGTAAGTACCTACTACATATTGTGGCGACATCTACATAGCCATATGCGAACTACGCATCCTACTGACGCCATGGAAAATCCTGCATCACGCAAGCATGTTTACCGTGCGAATAGCTTGGTTATAACGTCCCGACATCAATCGTCGGGCAGTAGCCCACCGGACACGTCACCCGTCGGCGGTCGGAGGATCCTCCCTTTCATAGAAAAGGAGGGGATGGGGGAGGGAATGACTGAATTATATAAACATAAACTAAAAACATTTGTTTCAAATAAACACAGCACAGCATAACAGGCACTTGACTGAATTGTCAAGGTCGGTCGGTCAGAAAGATGAAGCTAGTTGCCCATTCCAAAGCGTAGTAAGTACCTATGGAAAAGAACGGGGCAAGAAACTCCACGGACACTCTTTTAAATCAAATTATGGTTTCAATTTAATGGTTACATCATACCCTATTCCTCATACTTCTGGATACTTATAATACCAGGCCGTGAATATGGAACATGTTCTTTGTGAAAAACTATGGCTTTATCACTCATAGCTGTAGACAGTGTTTTTCTAAACGTCTACGTGATATATACAATCTGTTTCTTAGTAGCGTCTTTTTCTTATAAAGTCTCACCGTTTGATCTATGATATATAACGCTACATGAGTCTGCAGGTCCAGATCCTCTTCTGTTCAATGTTAAAAGCCTTTTCAACCGTATACATAAAGCTGCTGTGACTGTTTGGCAGGAGCAGGTTTTATAAGTTAATAGTTAATAGTATTGATATGTTCCCAATGCCTACGTTGGTATTTTTAGGATTTCAGAACTGAACCTACCTAATCTAACCTGCCATCCTCTTCTCACAAAATAATAACTTGAATCTTCTTATCTCTCAGCATGTAGTCGGATTCGACAGCGTGGACGACGAGTCCAAGCCAGAGAACCCAATGCTGGACCCGGATGCCAAGAGTCCCGAGGATTATGATGATGAGGAGAACCCGCCCTACGCGTACTATCTCTACTACATGTATGCCAACATGACCGTGCTGAACCACTTCAGGAAGTAAGTAGAGTTTTATAAGTAATATTTATAATAAGTTTACCGTTTAAGTAGATATGGGAACACCTACATTGTTAAGGTTCTCATTATTTCAGGCTGTATTTATTAACTGCTGTTGAGGACGAACTTCAGTTAAACGTAACCCTTCAAATTCATAGTTTAGGCCTCTATGGTAATAGTTGCGGAACAAATGTCACGTTTAACTAATCTTGTTCTGTCATTCTTTGTCTGTCCGTCGGATCCAGATTGTCTGCTCATGAAATAAGATCTAAGTGACAGCGAGTTTATCAATGCATATATAACACATTTTAATTGAACTCGCTTTTCGTGTCTGTCTTTGTGACCGCGCTGTTCTTCTGAACTACGCAACGGATTTTTATGCGGTTTTCCCAGCATTTAGAGAATTTATTCCGGTTCATGTGCTTATGCATACGTTACTTATACTATATAAAGCAAAAAAGTTATGTAATGTTTTGTCAAGTTGTAAAAACCGTGCGTAGTAGGGGACGGGGGGACGGGTTCCTTAGTTATAAAATATCGAAAATGTATATTTGCTTACTCCTATCTGTTGGTTTTCAGGGAACAAGGGTTGAATACGTTTGTAATGCGTCCTCACTGCGGCGAGGCGGGACCCGTGCAGCACCTCGTATGCGGCTTCCTTCTCGCTGAGAACATCTCTCACGGACTGCTCCTGAGGAAGGTAAGCTTATCCTCTTCATTATCATTCACAGCTGTTCTACCTAGCTAAGGACAAAGAGAGTCGTTGACCAACGTTTAGCAATTAGGGAGGGTCCTGGAAAAGAAGAAGAATAATTTACAGTCCGACTTCACTGGCTGCTCCCTCCTACTTTTTTTAACTTTTAAGTTCCAGTCTTCACTTTCATTATTAATTGTATTCTTATTAAGTAGTTGGATATCAGCAATCATTTTATCATTATTGCATCAGACTGAAACAGAACAATCGCATTTTAGCATACAAAAAATCATCACAGTAGTTTAACATGGTCGTTTTAGACAACAGTTGATACAATTTTACTTTTTCCTTCTCAGGTTCCAGTCCTCCAATACCTGTACTACTTGGCTCAGATCTCCATCGCCATGTCACCTCTGAGCAACAACTCGCTGTTCCTCAACTACCACCGCAACCCTCTGCCCGAGTTCCTCGCGCGAGGACTCTGCATCACGCTCAGCACTGACGACCCGCTGCAGTTCCACTTCACCAAGGTCCTTAAATTAATATTCAATTTCAAATGTTCTTCGCATCGTCTTAGTGTTAGGTAAGGTGTTATTCATCATAAATTCTTCTAATACTTAATATATGAACCCATCTTTTCCCCTACAGGAGCCGCTGATGGAAGAGTACAGCATTGCTGCTCAGGTGTGGAAGCTCAGCTCATGTGACATGTGCGAGCTCGCTAGAAACTCCGTGCTCATGTCTGGATTCCCTCATGAGGTAAGAAGGAGTTAGGATTACGTTTTCTGCCTATCGTGATTCGCTCGACTGCAATGAAGGTGTTAGACTCCAATTATACCTTGGGATAAACAGCCTGAGTCTAACCTTCCACATGGGGTCTCAACTCGAATAAATTATAAATTGTCTTGAAAAAAAATCATAGTTGTCAGCATAGTTCACCATTATGAAATTAACAATCACTAAAAAGTGTTAAACGGCAGAATTTTGGCTGAAGTAAGGTTGGTAAAAATCAAAACTTTCTTGTTTAATGCTGATTTATCTATTTACACTCATAATGCACGTATTTTCAAGAAAAACATGAATGAAGACTTCAATTCGAACTCATAAAATGATAATCTGTTCAATCATTTCGATTAGAGCTCTTTGCAATAGATGTCGCTTTACTCAATTTAAACACATCCGAGTAGCCACTATCGTTACTAATTTAAATCAAACAACTTAAATCAAACATCTATTAATGTACATTGAAATGTAAAAGAAATCTATTAACATATTTTTCTGAACGCCAATGGCACGAAACGCTTTAAAAGTAGGTAGACTCCTACATGGCGTGGTAAAACTAGTCTCTGGCAATTAATCAATCACTGATACTGCCATCTGTTTAAAAATTGGACGAAGTAAAATTGCCAGCTCAATAGTCATACTCAGAGAGGTGTCATTTCTTTGTATGGGATTGGGTATCTGCACGTAGTATTATATTATCTGTGCCTTCCATTTTTATCGAACAGATGAAGCAGTACTGGCTTGGCCCCAACTACACGAAGGAAGGCGTCGCCGGCAACGATATAACCCGCACCAACGTACCGGACATCCGCATCTCCTTCCGACACGAGACTCTGCTTGACGAACTTACCAACATATTTAAGGTATATTAGTTCTACCAGCAAACTACGTACTGAACACACAAATATGGAAGCTGCACTTTTTCGGGCTCACCTTTTTGTTTATTTGATTTCTCCACACACTTGTACATACTAGCTAAGATGCACATTTTTATACCTTATCCTTGCAATACATCGAGGGTTGCCACTGTGTTTTTATCGTTATGGGACTGATCAGCACTACAATGTTTTATTTTTTGAGGAATAAAAGACCAAATACCATAATATTGACGATTTATAAGTATGTCACGTACCGTGCTCCTCAGTTCCCAAAGATCAAATCATAATGCCAATTTAAATATTTGACACGACTTTATACTACTAGACTCAATATTCGCACTTGCTTAAATGCTTACAAACACCACAATTTTAAACTTTTTTAACTAGATACGGCTTAGGCGTATCATCAAAAATAGTCAACGTCTTCGTAAAAGTAAAAACTCAAGTGTTATATATTTACCTTAATTCAACTTACACACCATGTACCTACACTAAATACTTTATATTCACAATAATAGATAGCAACATTATTTATTAGGTAGATCACTTACATAAAAAAGTATTAATTAGTTGGTTTACCTGGATGACTTGCTAGTAGGTTTGCAGTACTAAAATTATTTTATTACAAAATGCAGTTTGGATTATTGGTCTTGTTATAAATTGATAATGCTTAATTAAAATAAAAATCATGTCGTGTGTTACGTGTTTACCTGTTGCATGTGTGTCTTAATTTCAATGTTCCCATAATTCCCATATAAATTTTAAAATGATGCGCTTTTAATTGTAGGCTTATCTCTAAAACTATACCTAATGAATTGTTACTGTCGTTAACTTTACATTTTTAATATCAGTGTACATTGTAGATTTGGAAAGTATATAAACACTTAAAAATATTAAAATGAACGTTTTTAAAGACAAATACGTTTTCAAAAATACAAATTCTCCCGAGTCGTGTATTCTGGTATTAAAGATAACAAAATAAACGTCGTAAATAATAATTTTAAAAATGTAATTTCAGGAAGGTATGTCGGCTCGGAGATAAACCTACATCCACCGACAAGACAGTGGGTGTTGACGACAAATATTAATAATAGACTTTTACTAATTTTTAACACTTACTAAAATCAAGTTAGACTGTATATTAATTATTCATTGTTTTTATATAACCTACGTAAATCCAGGGCTATAGTGCACTAAATAAATAAAAAAGGTTTATTATATTAGGGATAGGTCCTAAAGATTACCCCTTGTGATAATTAGGCGAAAATGAAAGATTGAAACTATTGAAAGTGCCATTTCATTATTAAAATAAATGAAGTTAAGATCCTGATGTAGAATTTATAGAATTAGAACATATATTATGAACTTCGAATGTGGATGAAGATGACTATTCGTTGTTGGATGATGATCATGTACTTAATAATATTTTTCATCGTGGTAAAAACCCCAAGTACCTTAGACTGTTTAGCATGAAAGAAACGAGACAAAAGATTCTACAATTACTCTTAATTACAATGTACTGCCATGAGACTTTCCATTATTATAGGGATGATGAATTTTTTTTTTTAACACAAAAAAATAGTTGTTTTCAAAAAAATTATACAGTATTATAAAAAGTGCAAAAGCTAAAAATTGCCAAGCTAAGCAAGTAAACGTTTTTAAAATAACAGTTAGACAAAGACAGCACTGTAGGAGAAGTGACGTCACGACTATGTAACTTAATACTAGCGCCATACATTGTCCGTACCACGCGATGGTGGCGGCAATAATTTCCTTCAAAAACTTTTAAAGCTTATAGCTTCTTCATATTTTCAACGATTTTACAGATTTTTTCGATTGTCTCATTTTACTGTCCTTTTTTAAATGACATTATTTATTCGAACATTTCTAATAATAGTCATCATCCCTATTAAATTTTTTGTTGCATTTAAAACTAAAATAATATTAAACTCTACTTTTTCTTATAAGCAAGTATAATATCGTTGATACACTGAGAGATTTACCTTATTAAGTTACATGCACATTCAAAGTTCAATTTCGTTTTCAAATCTTATCCTAAAAAAGTAGAATTTAATATGAAGCTTTTCAATTGTACAATTTTATATACTCTATCATACAAGCCACAGCTCACTTTACGTGTTTTACAAAAAAAAAAAAACAAAAACGTCATCATCAAATTTCTATTTATCAAAACACTTTTTTAAGACAAGGTAGATTTTTGAAACAATAATATTGTAATAAAGCATCAAAACAAAATTCTTAAATTCTAAATAGTAGTTTTGCATTAAATTTTCTATGAAATTGAACTAAACTACATTATTCTTTTATAATCGCATCAATCCCAGTATTCCAGTATCCACGTATTTAAATAAATAAATAAATTGTACTTTAACGATTTTTTCTCGAATTATCCAATCTTCACTTTTAAACCATGTGTATTTGAAAACGATTTAAATGAGTATTTTTCAAAAGTCTGCATCTGTTTTATAATTTTACAAAATATCTGTTTTCATTCATTATAGCTTAGCTTAAGTGAGCTGCTGGTGTAAGCTTTACTGGTTGTATCTTTCTAACTATATTGTGACCGTTAATCTTGTGTTATTGTGACTAACATATAATATACGAATTACATTAATATATCTAATTATACATTTAACATTACTGAAACTATACTTGAGTAATCGCATTTGGGTGAATTTGGTAAATTTTCTAATTAGTCTAGTAGGTACATTTATGACGATAAGATTTGATATTTTAATTATTTTCACCTTTTTATGATCACTTTTGAGAAAGGAAAAAACTATGCCTTGGGTACAGTTTCAGTAATAATGCATTGTGTGCTTCTGTTCAAATGGCATGGGATTTTGACTTCTATTTACTTCCTCATCTTATGCATTACCTTTTACCATACACTTTATAAAAAATACAAAATAATCTGAATAATATCAAATACATTTCTGTTATAGCAAGTAGAAAAAACAAAATCGCGTTTTGTCCAAACACCTTAAGAATATTTTTAAGAGACTTTTTATTTTCTTTATTCGTACCTAACTCTATTCTTCCTCATTACCCATCGAATGTCCCAATGAATTCATGATCCACATAGCATTTGCATGGAGCAATCTACCTTTGTCATTATGTCGTACTTAACCATAAAACACAACATGTGAATTAAGTTTATATCGATATTTATAAATTATAAACCATATAAAAATATTATACTTAAATGTTATCATTGTTGAAAATAAAAAAAATCATCCCCAAACTGTTTTATGATTACTTACCCTGACGTAATGTTATTGAACGGAATAATCAAGTTGATGAAATAATTGAAACTGCAATAAAACGCACAGTTATTAGTATAAATAACAAACCGTTGTTTCATACAGGGTGGCCGGGTCATAGACGCTCAACCTGGATTCAGTAGGTACATGATGGTCAAAATTTATGGCATAGCAATATTTTTTATAACCAACGATAAAAGTTACCGTCGGTTATAAAAAATGTTGCTATGCCAAAATCCAGAATTATGTAACGAATCTGCCACACTGTATAGGAGCTGCTAATGTGAAGATATTTAAATTCTACTTGCTAATTGATAAAAACTAATACAATACTTAAGAACACTTTTACATGCAAAGCTTTCTTGCTGATTTTGAAAACACACAATACACGATTAATGATTTAGTTACCTGCATTCATTTAGGGGATTTGTATCTACCCGACATACTGAACATCTGTTCTTTGAACCTATATTTCATTCGTGATCACACAAACATGATGCAGTGAACTGATGGAGTTAACTAAATAAATGACCTGGAGAGTTACGAAAATTAAACATACTTAATACTAAAGCTATTTTTGTTCTACCACTCATTGGAAAGGGTTCTTTTTAAATTGTTCTAGCTGAAGGAATGTAATACTGCAAAACTAGCTAAGGTCTTCGTTAGTTAAATTTGGGCACAAGGTTAAATTACCTGTAGTATAGGCCTCATTCACGAACTCGGGCGATGCGACTTGCGACGCGATTTGCGTCAACCGACACGTATTGTGCACGGGCGATGCGACTTTAAACCATGCTGCGACCCGCCCTGAAGTCGTGGTGGTTGCGCTGTTAGCTAGTATATTTGAATCACTCGCGCGCCAGATCGCTCGTCATCTGTTTCCGTCGCGCGAGTGGTACGCGCCAAACCGTCGCTCCGCAAGTCGCATCGCGGTGACTCGTGGCCCCCTCTGAACCAGTTCTTTCATTTGTTTTCTCAACAGTCGATGTCACTAAACGCGTGTAGCTTCAGCGTATAGATCGTGGCCAAGGGATAAGTGAGTAGGTCATTTTTGGGATACCAGCAAATCCAATTCCTTTATGTACCTAACTGGTATTATGCATGCTACCTTGAGTTTGTCCTCCTCTGCATCCCATGATGACGTTCCTCTGTATTGAGGAGAATGCCGAAGGGAGGATGACAATAAGTATAATTTGTTGATGTATTTCCGAGACACGGAGGGTTGTCTGTATGTAAATGTAATTGATGGTCAACCACACACGACCGCGTTCCGCAAGTGTTGCTAAACCTTGATCGACGACTGTTTTCATTAGCCATGCACGAACCCCATTGTAAATAAAACTTTAAAATTATCAACAAAAGTTTAAATTTGTTCTAACCAGTTCAACTGTTTGTCTGTTGTTAAAGCTGTGTGCCACACCTATCTCCATCTCAGGTACACGAGTGTGTTTGTATGTCACAGCTACCTCTCTCTACTTCTTCATCTTTATCAACGACATCAGCGTTTCCTTGGGACGAAATATATGATGATTTTAAATAATTTGTGTCTTAACGCTTTGCTTCTCTTTCTTATTGTTTGTTGTGTCTTTTATCGATCATGTCTACTTACTAGTTCAGTAGGATATGATTATGAGTTATATTTTCTAACTATTTAATATTGTGAAGTATCTTATAATCTCATTGTGTTTCTCTTAGGAGTTGGTAGTCATTTTACTGTAGTGAATTTATCATTATAAAAATATTATTAAGACTTATTATCTACCCACTTATTTGTAAATTATTTCTTTTGGAGACACATACGATTTCGTAAGTATTGAGAAATCTCTATTTCTGTGATAACTTTCAGTTGTGATCTGTCCCGCTTCAAACCGGTGGTTCAGAAAAAAACTGGAAATTTGCAATTGAGACAGCAATTCATATTAGGAACACAAAAAAAATGCTCTTAGCATGCGCGTTTCTTGAACCATCTTCGTCTACTTATATAAGTTTTGTTCAATGTTACCATCCACAGTGCCGTTTCACCGAGGCTGAAGCCCCCATGACGTTCAGCGGTATCAATGGGGGAGTGTCCCCCGCTATCCCCAACTTTGCGGCCCCCATCGTCAGCCTGAAACGACCATCGCTTGTTTAAGTTATCTACAGAAACTTAACAACAGGAAAGTAATCCTACAGTTTAAGAGTAAACTACACAAATGTATTCCTACCAAATAATAAAGTTACGCGAATGTAATCCTTCAGTTTATGAAAGTTAACAACAGGAATGTAATCCTAAAGTATAAGAAAGTTAACTGAAATATAATCCTACAGTATAAGAGTAAACTACACAAATGTAATCCTACCATAATAAAGTTAACTACGCGAATGTAATCCTAAAGTATATGGAAGTTAACAACAGAAATATAATCCTACAATATAAGAGTAATCCTACAGTATAGGGCATCGTCCTCGTCCTAATAGAACGCGAATGCGGGATCATCGCGCGAGTAAGCGATGCGACATAGCGAGTACGCGCGATGGCTAAAACTGGTGTCCTATTGATCATCGCGCGAATTAACGACGCGAGCAACGGCGTGCGCTCAGCGCTGCGTCGCCGCGTCGTCGTCAAGTCTACGAAATAAAATGGCGGCCGGCCGGGACGGCGAGGCGAGAGGGGCGCGGGCGCGGTGCCCCGCTGCACCGACGCGATTCGCGCGAATTTCAATTAGGACACCTATTAGAATTCAATATGTTTGATCGCGAGTTCGTACGAACTTAGTTCGTGCGAATAGATTTACGAACAGTTTGAGTCGCGCGACAGCGTCGTGCGATTGTCAGTTAGGACACCTATTCGAGTTCAATATGTTTGATCGCGCGTTCGTTCGAGTAAAATTCGCGCGAACCTACGATGATCGCGCATTCGCGTTCTATTCGGACGGTGCCTAAGAAATTAACAATATGAATGTAATATTACAGTATAACAAAGTTTATAACATTAATGTAACCCTACCCTAAAACAAGCAATGATGACAATTTTTTTATTTTAATCTCAAATAAAATATTTGTTTCCGAATAGTGCAAACCATATTACAAAAACTGTAAAAGCTTCAAAAGTTGCCCAGTTATAAACGTTTCTAAACAAATGTTAGACAAGGACAGCACTATCGTAGACGTGATGTCACGACTATGTAACTTCATATTAGCGCCGTACATTGTCCGTACCGCGCGACAAGGAAGGGAATAATCCCCTCCAAAAACTTTTAAAGCTTGTATCTTCTTCATATTTACATCGATTTAACAGATTTTTTTATCTCATTTTTACTTTACCTTCTTTGAAATAACATCATTTTTAAGTTTTTTTTTTAATATTAGTCAGCATCTCTATTCTACAGTATAACAAAGTCAAATACAAGAATATAATTCTACAGTTGAAAAAAAGTGTCTTATAATTCTACCTCAGATTCCATATTGGCATATTTAATTATTATAAAAACAATAAAAATTATGAAAAACGTAACAAAAACATGTTTTCTTAAATACAGTTTCGAGCTCTCCCAACATTCATACTAAATATACTAATAGTTTTTCAAGATAGCGCCCTATATAATCATGGAAATAAGGTATAGTAAAGAAGTTATGTAGTTTGGTAGTAGTATTCAGTGAGTTTTGTCTTCAATAATGTTAATGCCATATGCTCTATTTTAATTAAAAAGTATTGTTTTTGTATTGGTGGTTAACTTGGGTCACAAATCATATTTTGTTCAACATTCAACCTGACACCGTAACCTGCAAATTGCAAAAAACTTAAGAAAATTTAAATTTTGTAGGCAACCAGGCACTCCATTATTTGATTTAAGAGAAAATATTGTTTGTATTTAAACAAAGTTTATATCTAAAATAATAAAATATACAGGTTAAATCTAAATTTTTGATAATTACGAGTATGTATTAGTTTTATTATTTAGGTACCCACGTGATCTTCAAATTGTCCTTATAAATAAAAATACAGATAAGGAAATGTATACTTTAAAAAATTTACTACCAACTTAAATTGTCTGTACTTAAAATTCGAATCACAAATGTCATCCATTGACAGTTGTAATGGCTATCACGGAAAATGGGCGTAGTGTGTATACTTGCTAGACAATACATTTCCTTGACTGTCCATAAATTATTCAATACTGTGAACAAATAACAGTGATGATGCGCACTGATATTTTACTTTCAGAATATGTATACGTGTATACTATATTTAAACCAATAAAATTCTACAAACCCGGATCACGACCATTATTTTATGTCATCACTAACCTCACCATCCTACTAAGGTAACGTAGGGTAGACCCGTAGACCGAGTACAATTGTACCATACACACATTCCCCACTCGCGGGGGGCGCGGCTTGACGCGGACGCTTGTGACTGGCGCGGCGAGGTGAAATTTCTGGGCAGTCAAAGTAAGTTTCTTCGATCTATTACTATTAGTCATAACATAAAATCTGAGCATGACTTTTCACTCAGTTTCAGTTTAAACGTTTCTTACGTACGATTTAATGATCACTGATAAATGATTTTATTTCTATGCAGGTTTGTACAAAGACTTTTACACGTCGATCATATTTTAATAACTAGATGAGATCGGCGTTTCCTTTTTGACTACTCTGAGAAGAAAGGCCGAAACAAACTAAGAGGTCACAGTCTCTTTTAAAGTCCAGACATAATCTTGGTCAGGTTATGTGAAGACCATGTAGATTGATGTCTGAAATGGTCTTTTGAGGAGAACTGAATGAGTGGACCTGTCCAGTCAGTGCACGCATTTGTCATTAATCGTATAGCTCAGAACTTAAAGTATATAATCTAACTAGGTAAATTTTAAAGAAGTAGACAGTCTTTTATATTCTTGCAAGATCTGTAAAATTTTATGTCATCCGCATACATTAAAAACGTAGAATTGACAAAACATTGTTTAATATCGGTAATAAATATAATGAAGGAAGAAGGCCTAAAATGGATCCTTGTGGTACGCCAAATGAAACAAGCATAGAGTCTGACTCGTAACCATTAACAACATTTTTTTGGGTTCTGTTATAAATATATGAAACAAACCATCTAAGCAAATTACAACGAATTCCGTTGAAAATATCTAAAAGCAGCGTAAGATCAACCCTATCGAAAGCCTTTTGAAAGTCCGTGTACACAGTGTCCACTTGAACATTTTGATTCAATTGTTCAAATAAGTAGTTCGTAAATACATTAGTAAATAATAAACAGATTAGTTGCGGTTGAACAACGTTTGACGACACCGTGTTGTTTGGGTAGAATAAGCTGATGAATGTGAGGGTACAGAGCGCCATGCACAAGACTCTCAAAAACCTTAGACAATGTAGAGAGGATAGAGATGGGGCGATAATTCTCTACATTGTTCTTGTCACCAGTCTTATAAACAGTTTTTTTTTTTAAATTAAAAACAATAAAAAAACCATGGTCAGCAAAACAACCTTTCACCACAAGCAGTACCCGTTTACGAGCATAATACAAAGATCAGCCATTACCCCCTTCGTCATATTTGTGAAAAGGAGGCAACCAGACAGCCGATGCTACCGCAAGTAGTGAAGCAGTGACATTTGATGCTACAATAGGGATCAAGATATTTTTTTTAATTTTAACAAAAAAAAAATTCGTTGCCAAATAGTGCAAACAATATTATAAAAAGTGTGAAAACTTAAAAAAGTGCCAAGTTATAAATATTCTAAAATAAGTGTTAGACAAGGACAGCACTACCTACCTACCTACCTACGTCACTACTAGTGACGTCACGGCTATGTAACTTCACACTAGCGCCATATATTGTCCGTGCCGCGCGATTAAGAGCTACGCGCTTTGAAAGTTTTTGGACGGGATTATTCCCGAATAATCCCCTCCAAAAACTTTCAAAACATGTAGCTTCTTCATATTTACATCGATTTAACAGATTTTTTCGATTATCTCATATATATTAGTCATCATCCCTATTATCCCCGGTCTACTCTATGCCACCATCACCATCTACCTCACAAAGTCTGCCTCTGAAGTCACAAATGAACTAGGACCTTCGAAGTAAATTAAATAAACAGTTAATTATTAAAAAACAATTTAAAAAAACATAGTCAGCAAGATGATCTGTCATCACAAGCAGCACCCGTTCACGAGCATAATGCAAAGATCAGCCATTATACATTATTTGAGGGAAGGAGGCAACCAGACCCGCGACGCTACCGCAAGCAGTGACATATCATACACATCTGAGCAGTGGCCTTTTCCCAGCTAAGTATATTGGTGTCGGCTTCCGGTCTAGCTGGATGCAGCTGAATACGTACAAGTATTGTCCAGGGAGCGACTGCCTATCCTACCTCTACAACTTTCAACCTGTTAATAGGTAACACGATACCCCTCGGTTAGAAGGGTTGTATCGGTACCACTGAATGCCTCGCCACCAATCTGCTCACACGTAGCAGTTATCAGTAGTGTTTCAAATATTCTAGTTCGAGTTGCAAAACATGACCGCCCGTGGCGTTGGTATAAGTACCTGGTAGGTAGTAGACATATTTGTTAACACATTATTTATAATAAAAATGTAAAGTCTGCTTACCCCACATTCTGAACACTTCGTATTCAAGGACCCACCAAGCAGACCCACCGGTGGCTCTCCGAATACTGATGTGTCTCCAAAGATCTACTGACTGGTAGGACCTATGTGATTATTTAGTTTTATATCCCCTGAGACCCACCAGGAAATAAAATGTACGAAAGAAAACAATTACAAATTGCCATAAATCTACCCTTTCAATTAGAGCAGAACGTTTTATTTTTTGAACGGTAGAAACTTACAGGTGTAATAAACATTACTGCTTATAAAATTAACTTAAAAATATTTATCTAAATTATTAAAAAACAAGAAGTTTCTTCAGAGTGCTAAAATCAAAGCATTTATTTCAAGTAGGCCACTTACAGGCACTTTTGAATTGTCGAAACAAAGATAACAATGAAATGTAGCTACAGTCCCAGTCACAAGGGTCCCAGTCACAAGGGTCCCAGTCACAAGGCATAGAAACTGTGAAAGTACTGTAGTTGCTCATTCCCTAACGTAGATCTCTATGGAGAAGAACGGGCAAGAAACCCCATGGGCACTCTTTTAAATAAGCATATTGCGACAAAACCTTGGTTACATCATTCATGCTAAGCTTGCTTACATAGTGTGCGTTTAATGCATGTTTTAAAAGAAGAATACCCATTTTTCACCTGACTATGTATAAAAATGAAATAAATCTTAAAATACACCTAATTGAATCGTATGTTAATTACGCTAATCACAATGTAAAAAGAAACGCAGGGAAAAAAGATTTTTTTAATATTTCTTTGTGCTTATTCTACGTCAAGACTAGATATATTAGCATGTTTTGAACGCACCTCAACTTTCTTTTTTACGACGTTCCATTTTAAATACTGCTACTTGACTTTAGTGAACTCTGTTTCTGAGTTTCATGCATTATTTTACGTTTTATATAATCAGTAATCATGTTTCATTAGTCTTATAGTTGATCTTTGGAGACACATCAGTATTCGGAGACCCACCGGTGGGCCTGCTTGGTGGGTCCTTGAAGACGAAGTGATTCTGAAAACTTATATCCATAAAGTGGATGAACCTTAGATGAACCTAGAATTACCGATCAAGTGAAACCTCTTTCGTTCATAACGTTAATAAAATTAGGTAAGTCTAACCATAGATTTACTAAACATCTCAGAACAATACAAACAATACGCATTCAAACTGTTTCAAACTCATGTCGCCGTGGCGTATTCTGTCTTTCATTTTAGTTACTATACTCTATGATTCTGTCTTTCTGACGAGTGCCGCGAAAATGGGATAAATCTTTTGTGTACAAAAACAAGAACAATAACGAAAATGAAGAAAAGATCTACTTATCGGATAAGCGCAAAACCAAGTACATCCAAAGCTCAGGGGCCACAGAAAGAATATAAGAAATGGACCAAACGCGAGCCGGGGTAACTGTACCTACCTACTCTATTATTCTGGTTTCCTATGCCAAGCGCACTTACAACCGCAACTGGTGCTTCCGAAAAGTCCGTTGAACGGATGTTGCTGAAGATATCGCTGTTTGAGTCAACCAGCAGCCTAATTGCGTAACACATTTTCGTAAACGATTACGACTAATCGGTTTGATTTTGACAGTTCAACAACATTCATTGCGTTATTTACATTGTTGAGCAGATTTTTTTATCTAACCTAGGAAGCAATGGATTAGCAATCTGTTTCAAAACGATTCAGATTCCGATTACGCAATTAGGGTACAGGTTTATAAATTTTTAGTCCTACATCCTCCAGGTTCGTTCAACGCAGAAGGCTGTCTTCCTTTAACTTCCTTTTCCGTGTAACTTTCTGTACTTTGGGAGCAACAGCTTAGCATTGAGTCCTTGTTATTTATATAGCTTTTGTACGAAATATGCCATCAATGTTTTTGTAGGGACCTGACTTCCACGCTGAACTCGGAGGAGATGACCCGTTTGTCGGCCCGCGACCACAACCGCACGCACATCCGCGTCCCAGGTGACAGTGATCTGTCAGGCGCAGTTCAGGATGACGTGCGCTTCCAGCGCGTCTCCGTCAGCGGGATACACGTCACCGGGGTTCGTACACATAAAGCTATACGCAACTACTAGGTTCTGTTAGCAATCGAAGAATGTTGACAGAGGGGAGATGTTGGTAAACTTATACTTGTCGGCTTTGTGAAATGTACTTTATAGCAAACCACACACAACTACGACCCAGTGCGAGCGTCCTGCGGTCGCGTGCCGCCACGTTTCATACAATAAGTCCTCTTTCCCTCGCCTGTTCGTTGCGAGAAAGGCGCATGGCAATGCGCGCCAGTCCGCTGCCCACACGCTTAGTGCATAGACGCGTATTTGCTTACCGCGCGCACATGTCGCCCCGTGCCTACCTCGTTCCGGCAGTTACGCGAAATCATTATTTTAGGGTCTCCATTCTTGTGTTTGTGTTTTACTTTCCAAATAATATACTGTTTTACTAAAGAGGTGGTTTCACTCCGATAAGCCCCCTCTTATGTGGCGCTCCAACCTTTTTTTTTCGTGTGACAATATAGTGCATAGTTGTGAAAGTTTTGCAGTGACGAACTAAAACGCCAGTGACAAGAAGTAGAGCGGCTAGTTTGACTCGGAGGGAACATGCAAACGACGCATTACCCATCCCCTCGCGACCAAACAAGCCGACAGCGGCGTCCGTCAACCAAGATGGCGACCCCGCCGACCCGGTTTATTCCTCGCCGCGCATCGATGCTAACGCTACGTTCTCTAACGAAAACGTGGCGACGATTATCGCCTCCCTCCAATGCTCTCAAACAGAAGCATGTAGGGAGTTGCTCAACACGATGTCGCGAGCGACTGCATCAACCCTGGAATCACTCGCTCTGCTAGAGCACAACACCCTAGCCCGCTGCAAAGCCACTTTCTCCGGCCGACCGAAGGAATCGGTTGAAGCAATTATCGACGCTATAGGGGCCTATAGCGATTGCGCGCAGGTGGCGGACTCAAACATTCTGCGTGGTTTAGCCTACGTATTCAATAATGCAGCAGTTACGTGATGGCAAGGAATAAAATACTCCAAAATACGCCAAACAAAACTTAATAAGTGCCTATCGTGATCACCGGCCGCCTCATCGGATTTAGGTACTTGGAAATATTTGCGACACCGCCGCGCGCGACAGTGCCCGCGCGCCCGCGCTCATCTCGCCCCCGCACAGGCACAGGCCCACGGCGCGCCCGCCGCCTCGGCACAGCACCCGCCGCCTCGGCGCAGCACCCGCCGCCTCGGCGCAGCACCCGCCCGTTCCGGCCGCGCCCCCCGTGTCTGTTCCTACCCGCGCCGCCCGCGCCTCGTCCACCGAAGCAGGACACGGCAAAGAGACCACGGCCCTCTTGCACCACCAAAGAACATTGCCGTAAGTTGCAGAATCCATGTGAGAATGAAGAAAGTAAAATAGTGGTCAACGTTTTTATTCCGTATGACTGTATTTATGATGAAAACGATTTTTTTTCCACGAGAAAATGTGCGTAACTATTTTAATAAACAAAGAGATGTAATGTCCGTAATGCCCCACTGCGTAATGTAAGACGTTTAACTTAATATTGTGTGTAATTCTAATAATGATAATGTGAATGACTCTAAAATATCCGAAAATTTGTCAAACATGTCTTATTGATATTTTATGTAAAATTGTGTTTTGTGTAGTGTGACCGATATACAAGTAGCGTCCTCTGTTGTCACGTAGCGGGAGCAGGAGGCTAAGGTTGAGACATATTTGTTTGATTCATCACTAGAGGGCGCAAGGTATATTGAATAGCTTACGCATACATATCGACCGATGCCCGCTTCTCAACACCAGGAGGCGCTGTTTTATGAATGAGTATTGTAATAATTATGAATGAATGTCGTAGTACTCTCCTGTCGACACTACGAGGCAGCACTGAGAAACTGTTTGAACATTCTGGAAGCTTCTAGAACCGGATGTTGGTTTAAAGCAAAGGGTTTCCGCCCACGCTTCGATGGCACTGGTTCTGTTCGCTTCAAGACTCGAGAGAGTGCACTAGGTTTATTAGAAGTAAGATTGAACTGTAGCGATACTAGCCCGAAAACTAGTGAATAATAGTTGTAATAATATTAGTAGGTAAATATAATAGTTTTAACCTGTGGATATACCGATAATAAATCTTAGTAATGATCGCGCGCGTTTTCATTGCTAGATTTGTCCTCTGTCCTCAACATGTAGCGATTTAAAAAATCAAAAGGAAACGTGCATCCGTGTCAAATAGATAATTAACTAATCAAAAGGATAATGTCCATTTATGTGCAGCAGAGATAGGTTTGTGTAACGACCGTACGGGACGGGACCGTCTATTGGTCGCGAGTTACGACCAATTTTTTATATTTCAATTTTCGGTTTTTCCGGCTCCGCGTTGATTTATACGGCCGCCAAACATTGCATTGCGGGCCATACACTATATACTCTCCTTCTACGTCAAGGTCATCCCCTCAGCTCTTCGGCACGCGAAGTTAAGCTTACCAACGGTGTCACTCGTTACGATCGATGTACTTACCACCACGTTACAGGTGTGCTTAGAAACGACAGTTATTACGATTCCATTTTTAAATTTTAATTTTAAGGAGTCGTTATTACGTATCGATTTTATAACCGCCGCAGAAGTAGTTATTGATTTTTGTAAAAAAAATTGTATTTGGACGTGTCCTGCGCTGCTACAGATATACTTAGGGATGATGAAGGTACTCACCTTAAACCAGCTGAGCGTCAAGCGCTCGCTGGTGTCGTCACCAGGCACTCGGGCGTCTTTAGAGCAGGGTGAGGTCCATCACCGTATCCTGAACACCGCATTGATACAGGTGAGCATTCTCCAATTGCTGTTCCTCCCTATCGCCTAAACCCTTCGATGAAAGAGCTGATGGAAGCTGAAATAGGTAAAATGTAACAGGATGACATACTCTTAATAGAAGAGTGTGAATCGGCTGGGTGTTCACTGGCACTGATGGTGCCGAAGTCCAACGGGGGTATCCGCTTCTGCATTGACTAAGTACGGGCGTTTAAATGCAATCACCAAAGCTGACACATATCCTACGCCATGCATCGACGAGTAACTCCAGAACACAAAACGGGACTGCTACATGAGTACGCTAGACCTTCGATCTTCATATTGGCAGGTTAGGGTAAGGGAAGCTGCAGCATAAAGACAAAATAGCTTTTTGTCTGTCCTTTAGGTACTTACCGTTTTAAAAGAATGCCGTTTGGTCTCCGTAACTCGCCAACTACCTTTCAGCGTCTCATCGATCGTCTCCGATCCTGCTCTGCTTTACAAGACGTTACTTTATTAGAGTATTTAGATGATCTGTTGGTTATATCTCAGGGATACCAACACCATCTGCAAGACCTCGAAGCAGTTTTTAAACGTGTGACCGAGTTTAATCTCCATGTTAATAGGGGTACACAAAGGGGTGTTTCCACCGATCCAGGGAAGGTAGTGCTGTACTCGAGATGAAGGTACCAGGAAACAAGCTAATCCTGCAGAGCGAAAAAACCGCGACCTTAAAGCTATGTTGGCCCACCTCGTGGCAGATGACCATACCTCGTGGCCGAAGAAGTTGCCAGTGATCCGCTTTGCCCTGAATAGCGCGAAATGTCGCACAACAGGCAAGTCACCGGCTAATTTGACCTTTGGCAGAGATATACAATAATCATCAAGGTAAAAAAACTTTGTCCCACAAGTGACTTCTTACCTCGAAAGCTTCCTGCATTCACTATCAGCTGTTCGAGAACGCGTCGAGGTCCAGCAGGACAAGACAAAGCAGTATGCCCTTCGCGCCAAACATCTGACGCTTTCGGGGTAGGTGGTTCAGTTACGCTTAAATCTCATTTATTGAGCAAAGGATCAAAAGATCTCACTTCTAAGTTCTACCCTCGCCGAGATGGCCCTTAACAGATCACTAAGAAGTACACCGTCGCGAGCACAGAACAACCAAATGTAGATATAGGGAAATATCATTCCGAAGACCTGAGACGTAACCGTGGTAGCGACGACTCCTTACCAAAACCCGTTATTCCAAAACGAAATCGCGGACGACCAGTTAATGCTGCTGTTAATGACCATTCCAGGACCGAGGGCGTTCTCCAGGACTGGAGGGGGAGTATATAGCAAACCACACACAACTACGACCAGTGCGAGCGTCCCGCGGTCGCGTGCCGCCATTTTTCATACAATAAGTTCTCTCTTTTCCCTCGCCTGGCCGTTGCGAGAAGGGCGCAAGGCGATGCGCGCCAGTCCCAGCCCACACGCTTAGTCCCCTTAGACGCGAATTTGCCTACATGTCAGCACATGTCGCCCTGCGCCTACCTCGTGCCACCCGTTACGCGAAATCTATATTTTAGGGTCTTCGTTCCCAATGTTTGTGACTGTTTACTTGTGTTTTACTTTCCAAATATACTGTTTTACTAAAGAGGTGGTTTCACTCCGATCAGCCCCCTCATAACTTATAAAACAAGATGGTAGCGTAAGTTCCTATTTTCTCTGCGCCCATAGAACCCTGTACCTACAGCTCTAATAAACACGAGATAAACACAAGAAGGGTCAATAAAAGTTTACACGCTGCTGCGACGTCGAAAATACATCGTGTCGTAAAAATTGAGCATCTTACGATGAGTTAATAGTAGTAGCAGTTTTTCTCTGGACATTTGAACCGGTTGACTCTTTTTTTTATTGGGGTCTGAACATGATGAGGTCTGAGATGGTATATGAGATATGTTACATGCAAGAAATGAATTGATGACAGCTAATCCTTTAGGTAAAAGCAAAAATTGTAACAAAAACAAAAAATACTGAAGTGTTTCCCCCGCTAGCCCTAATCAGAGTTTGTAAGCGATTCCTCATTGATCTGATCAATATATTGATGTCATCTTGAGGAAACGCTACCCACTCCTCTAACAGCGCTTCCTTGAGCTCCTCGATGTCCGGTGGAGCTGGATTCCTGGTCCGAACTTTGCGTTTAAGCTGGTCCCATACGTGCTCAATCGGATTCGTGTCGGGATTGAGTGCTGGCCAGCCAAGAGTCCGTAAACCGACTACGTCAAGGAACTGCCTAGTAACACGTGCAGTGTGACACCGGGCATTATCGTGCATTAACACGAAGTTATCCCCGACAAAGCCTGCATACGGAACAACATGGTCCTGGAGAATGTCGGTAATATACCGATCAGCGGTCAGACCGCCTCCTCGGCCTTCCCCAGGCACGAAAACGAGGTCTGTTTTACCCTCTAGGGATATGCCAGCCCACATCATGCATGAACCACTCCCATAGGCGAATGTTTCACGGAAACAGCACTGTGCAAAGCGCTCGCCCGGATGTCTGTAGACCCGGCCTCTCCTGTCACTGCCATGCAGACACATTCTGTACTCGTCAGTGAACAGGATAGGCCACCATTGGTCAATGCTCCACAGACGGTGTTACCGGGCAAATTGAAGTCGCGCTTGCCGGTGGCCTGGGGTCAATTTCGGGCCTGTGGCAGGCCGTTTTGGGATCAGGTTCGCTTCTTTCAAGCGTCTTCTGACTGTCCACTCACTAACAGCCACCCGTCGCACTCACCTCACTTCAGCTCCTGCTGGACATCAATCAACACCGGTTAGGTGGCGATTACTCAGTGCAGTCGAGACGATTAAACGATCGTCCCTCTCAGACGTGCGTCTTGCCGGCCAGATAGTGGTCTTCGAGTGAAGGCTGATGCTGACGTCTCCTGGTCTAAGGTATAAGTCTCCTTCTGTATACTCTCGACACAGCAGACTGGCTTTTTTTTTTTAGGATAAACAGTAAGCGTCACAAGCGGAGATATTATCAGGTCAACTTCAGATAAGCGACTGATAAGGAAATTTCAGTTATCTACAGGTGGTGTTATAGGCGCTCGCAACGCGCAACTCGTGCGTACCGTAGACAGCATGTTTTCGTGTATTTTCTTTGTTAAAAAAAATATCGTACCAATTATCATGTTTCATTTTAAAGTCTAAGCTTTAAAATGAAACATGATAATTGGTACGATTATAAGCGCTTTATACACGCTTTATAGCGATTATATACGCTTTTTTTTTATATCAGTTTCGCCATATTAGAGAAACCGGCCATGTATGCGCGCTGGGGGGTTGAGTCGATTATGCACGTGAGTGTATTTAAAAAGAAATGTTAATGATTATATTTTTTTATAAATAGCTTTACATTGGTGAGAGATTAGTGGGGCTAAAAGAATTTCAAATAAAAAGTGGTGACATTGTAAGATAATAATAATTGATGTTCTGAACTTCTGAGTGTTACATAATGAGATAATTATTTATTAGTTTAATAACAACTTTTTTTTAAATCAAATTGGTTTCAGTATTATTTGAAAAGTTAAATGTATGCAGAACAAGTCTTGCAGTGGTGTAAGTAACCGATAGATGGCCTTGAGCAAATGTCGTCATTTTCTAAATCACGGTGTTAAGATTTTCCGCAGAAGAGTGAGACTCATTCGTTTGTTAATAGATACTAAGTTTTTGGATTTTTAATTTTTTTGTATAAAAATAGTCGGAAATAAAGTAGTTTCGTAGTTAGATGCTGTTCGAGTTCAGTAGTCTGGACTGGAGTCTTGGAATATTTGGTTCTGGATTACTCTCTAAAGGTCTCATCTCATGCAAGTTCTCATTCAGCTCTTTCCCGAATCTTTCTAACCTACTATAAAAAGGAAGAAGCCCTCAATTCGTCTGTTTTAAGGGTTCCGTAGCCAAATGGCACGTAGAAACGGAACTCTTATCATTTCGTCCTGTCTGTCTGTCCGTCCTTATGTCACAAAGGCAATTTACTGGGAGGATTATTGTTTTGTGAATGGGTAATTGTATGGAAGATGAAACACAGTAGCTAGGTAGCTGTTTAAGTACCTAACAGTGGTCAACTGATCATGTTATGACTGGGTTATTGTACGGTATGTGCAAAAAATGCTTAGTATCAATATAAAGTAGTACACGAACTTTTGTTTGGTAGGTTCCGCTATTAATAAATTAAAAACTTTTTTACCGACTTCCATATATGTATATTTCCTTGCTAACGACATTCCAAATTAAAGTTAATTGCACTTTGTAGTGTATTTTTTTATAGACGTCTTAAAGCGTGATCCTTCTTCACCATGATAACGCTTCAGCACACTCCTCCAGACGGGCAGTCGATTTATTGAGTACGGCAGCCAGATGCCTTGATTTTTATTTTGAGTGACACTTCGTCGCATTAACATTATAAACCCTGATCGAAGTGACCGCTACCTTGGGTTCTCTACTACAGTCCTTTCGAATGGACTGTAGTAGAGAATCCAAAGTAGCGGTTCCTAACAAACAAGTTCGGAAGACTCTTCCATTTCAATGGAGGAGCAGCACTTAAACCGTCTCTAAGCGACACATTATTGTTTTCCAATAGGCATGCAAACGAAGTCGCGGGCACAGATAGGTGATATAAAAAAGGTGGCAAACCTAGGCGTTCCTCCTACCCCCATGGGAAAAAGGTGTAAGTTTATGTATGTATGTATGTAGAAATCAAATGTTGCCTTAGTGACAATTTTGATGAACAGGTTCCCCTCGAGGATCTGATCCGTTCGGCGCAGCTGCTGCTACAGGCGCTCACGATCCGACAGCAGTACATGGCTACATCGCACCAATACTTCTCCCCGATGCTAGAAAGGTACCTGCGCAGTCAGAAGCAACGGGAGAAGTTCTCTACCATGAAGATATCATTTAAGGACTATGATCGAAGCCACGTCAACTTGGACAGTGAGTAGATCTAGATCTAGTATTATTGATGTGGAAAACCTTCGTATTCCTTGGGACAGTACTATCACCAGAGCTGGTGAGCACGCGAGACATTTTAGCTTTACTACCCTTTCACTACCCCAATAAAAGCATCGGCGACAACTCTGCATATAGTTTAGACCCCTCCTTATCAAAAAGTGCTAAACGCAAATAGTCCTAATAGGAAAACGACCTATAATCAAAACGAAACTCCAGCAAAATGTCCTATTAGCAAATTGTCCTACAAGTAAATGGTTCTCAAAATAAAAGAACGGGGATGGTACGGTACAGTCATGCCACACATGGCGGTGTCACCAGTGCCAAACGTAAACTATAAAAATAAAAGTTAAAGAAGCAAAACAACGTTTGCGGGGTCAGCTAGTCTAATATATAAAATTCTCTTCTCGTGTCGCAATGTTTGACAAACTGCTGGACCGATTTGTATACAATTTTGTGTGCATATCGAGTACGTAAAACGGGGTGAATAGGGATGCAGGGGTGAATCGAAACGAAACTTTAAAGGGGATTTTAACATTGAAATAATTATGTTTATTCCCAAAAATGTCGCTTAGGGATTGACTGTATTATAATTCACAATTAAGTGCCCTTGTTGGCAACAAACTCTATTATTTCAATGTTAAAATCCTTTTTAAAGTTTCGTTTCTATTCACCCCTGCATCCCTATTCACCCCGTTTTACCGTTAGGTCTGAGAATCGGCAAACTTCTATTTTTTTAAAAAAAAAAAGAAGCAATACAACGTTTGCGGGGTCAGCTAGTTTTTATATAATAATCTTTTGGCGATTTTGCTCACGAGCAGAAAGATTTTATATTATAGGTAATAATAAATAATTAAATTCAGGCAACAAAGACCCATAAATACCATAAACACCAACATACGTAGAGTAACTGTGGAGTTTCTTGCCGACTCTTCTCCATAGGAAACGACCAACTAGAACCCTACACCCTAGCTTCTGACGTTTCTTAAGTGATGGCCACTTAAGAAACGTCAGAAGCTAGGGTAGCGTAGGTTTATGTGGAATAAAATATTTTGATTTGGGAGCTTGGTTTTAGTCGTGCTTCACTGTAACATCTGTACACAACTCCTGCCGGCCAAAAATCTGAATTAAGGAATACAGCCTTCTGCATCGAGGGAACCTGGAGGATGTAGGACTAAAAATATTTAGACCTGGTTGATTCCAACAGCGACAGTTTCAGCAACATCCGTTCCTCGGCACCGATTTGACCGTGGCTCCTCCTGATGATGTACTGAAGGAGCTTGTCTCCCGAGGTCAGTAAATCCAACTGGGGAATGTACGCAAACATGGTGGGCACTGCAGCGTGGAAATCATCACAGGAGGGGAACCGCGTTTGTTGCGGTTGCGTCGCGAACGACCCGTGTTGCCCTAAACCAGAGTGAAGCCGTCCTCATCCACTTTACTAGTTTGAGCAGCCTACGCCTTCCGTTTCTGTGTCTCAGCAACCGATGCCACAGCAGCAGAGGTCACCTTAAGCGTGAATAAAAGAAATCTGACATTATGTCTATTCAATCAGTCATTAATTTTCTCTGTTCTTCCGTCGACAAACCCGGTCGTGCAGCGAGTGCTGCAACGCGTGTTGATAGTTCTACTGTTGAAAACCTGTCGGAAATTCTACATTTATTTCTAGGTATAAAGGTTTGGTGTAATTCACCCTAAGTCACAGAGATCCACGTCCAGTTACGCCTGTCTCTCACTAAACCTCTATGTGCTTAAAATATTCCAGGTTCATTTGCTGATCAGTACATGCGGTTGACGACGAATTCTTCCGATGCGCTGGTAAGGCCCATGCATATGCTGAGTCCGCAACGCTCTGAAGCCAGACGTAAGCACCTCTTCCTCAATCTTCTACTCATCAGGATAGTTCTTGAAAATTATTCTGGCACAGATCTGGGGAAGCATAGCAAGCCACAAAAGGGAGAAGGCCAATACTCAGCAGTGGTAGCCTTGTTCCACACAAGGCTTCCAATGTTGCTGATGATGAACGTGGCACTAACTCGTCAGAGCAAAAACTCATTAAAGCTCATTAAAACACACAAAAGAAGTGTCATAGTTATTTCAAAATGCATATTAAAAAATGCAGCAACTGTCCCGTTGGTCTCGTGGTCACAAGCGCGGCGACTGCTGAGCGTGGGCTCCTGGGTTGGATTCCCAGGTCAGGGAAAGTGTTATTGGGTTTTTCTATTAGGAATTTCTTAGTAACAGCCCGGAGTTTGGATGTTGGCGGTGTGATACCCCCCGGAAAGCACGTTATGCCGTTGGTCCTGCGCTTGATCTCTCCGGTCGATGAGACTGAGGGAAGAGAGAGTGCACCTGTATCTGCTCACACACTTGTGCACTAATATATCTGCCGCCACGAAGGCTTCGTTGAGATTGGCCGCCATGGCCTAAATAATGTCTGGATGACTATAATATCTATAATCAATGCAATTATTATTATTTTATTGTAGTTTCCTACACGGAGAGGCCCAGGAACAAGAATACAGATGCTATGAGAGGCACCACCGAGAGCTACGAAGACCTGCAGTCTTCACACAGTTCGTTATTATACCTTCTTCTTGTTTTCGCGTCGATGGTACTTTGCTTTTAAACGTATTGTTTGGCCTCAGTAGGTCGCTACATTGATTGCGGCATCAGTTATATTCTTTAGGTCATCAAAGAGTAACATACAAATTTCCTAGACTGCTTAAACTTTTTGCCATAATGTGACGTCTTTCGCCAACAGGGATGACGCTGGATCCATGGGCGTGCCCCCAGCCAGCGGACCAGCACTACATCTGTCAGTTCGAGGACGGAGTAATGAAGATCTTTCGCAACCAGATAGACATGGAGTCTAATCGGTCGATGCTCTACGAGTTCATGTCCTTCAGCAAGTACGTGGCAGACCTGCAGCTGATGCAGAACATGATCAGTGATGGACCGCTGTGAGTTTTTGACTTTATAATAGCAGCCTAGTCCCACTCCAGGGCATAGGCATCTTCGCGCTTGCTCAATGATAGTTGGCGATTTCAGACGTATTTTAAAGAGGGATAAACCGAATTTCCCTGATTTAGAATCAATTTTAAATTGTCAAATAGTGTATTTAGGGCCTCATTTTTTTTGCATTGAGACAAAAATCCTTGTTTTAGAGGCATTACAGTAAGACCATTTTCATTCAGGATTTTTTCAAATTCTGCCACTAAAGGGAATGAAAGTTTGTATGGTTGGTATGTTTGTTTGTAAGTTTTTTTTTTACGACGAATCACTGACTCAATTGACATGCTATTATTCCATTTGACATTTTATTTTTAATAAGTAGGTACTGTTGTACCTTGTTGATAATTGACGCTTTTGTATAATTGTGAAATTTTTTACTGTAATTCAAATAATTTGACAAATTAATTTGTATTTTTAATTATTTAGTTTTCCTAATATTTTAATATATTTTTATGTAAATTTAATAAATCATATGATTTGTATGCCCAAGTATCGGTAGAACATAGAGGACGCTTATAATAAAACGTCATGTAGGTACTAAATACCAATAAATTATTTGATTTGATTAATGGAAGGTCGTCATTTTTGGCGATGGGAAATACTATCGGGCACACGGTTTGTAAGCTTGATGAAAAAAAAAAACACTGACATACAACGCACAGCGTAGAGCGCTGAATCTAGAAGCAGACAATTTTGCACAAAAGTTCCTTTTACAACGAACTAACAGCTATGATATTTACTATTAAAACTAAATTTTGTGTGACTTTAAGTAGGTATACCCTGTATAACCATTAGCCCAGCATTATTAGATTTTGGTCAAACATCGATATGATTTTTTTCCTAACCAGCAGATGTTTGGTACTTACGAGTATATATTCTCAAGGTCAATTTCGGTGTTAAAGTGAATTCTGGTCCGAATTCGTATTCAAACCTTTTTAATCATCTGCAATCAGGCAGCAGCATCTATCTTTCAACAACTAAAGTAAAGTCGAGGTTATTCAGGCCTGTAAATCCTTGCCACAGTATAAAATATTTGCAGTTGATCAACTGCATTAGGTTATATTAACAAACAGAAAGACTGACAGAGAGACAGAGTTACTTTCACACATCGTTCAATCACATTTTTTTATATTAAGTAAGTTCTAGAACACAAAGTGGAAACATGTCATCGCACAAAGTAGTAGCAAAAATAAGAATACATAACCCCAATTTTTATTAAGCTTAGAAGGCTGAACTATCTATCTATTTTAGTAATGTCGTGTGACCATAAAAAACTCCCCCTCCCCAGACCGTTACTTGCATATAACCATATTAGGTATATGCAACCGTTACTTGCATGTTATCGTATATGTATGTGTACCGCGTGTGATCTGAGTTTTTCGATTGTTTGCTTGCGTTGCGATGTCTTAAGTAACAATAGATGGATGTTGACTTCATCATCCTTTTAGCCGGAAGACGTTCGCTGCTGGATAAAGTTCTACCCCAAGCGTCGCCACATCGACCTATCCTGTGCTTCTCGTATCCAGCAGATTCCTGCAGCTTTTACAACGTCATCGGTCCACCTTGTGGGAAGTCTTCCAACGCTGCGTATTCCGGTACGTGGTCGTCACTCCAGAACCTTCCAGCCCCATCGGCCATCCGTTCTGCGAGTAATGCCAATTATATTTGCCAATTCTTCGGGTTATGTCGGTTACCTTGGTTCTCATGCGGATCTATTGATTTCTGATTTGATCACGCTGGGAAACTCCAAGCTTAGTCCTGTTCATTTTCCTTTGGTTCACTTTTATCCTTCTAAAACGTAGTCTCACACAATGGGCCCATTGTGTGAGACTACGTTTCAGTGCCAAAAGTCACCACTGGCAACACTCACTGGTACAAGACTTTTGTATTGAGACTTGATATTGCTTAGCTTTCCGAAAGCTGCACAGCCAGGTCAGATTCAATGATTGACGTCTTTCTTGAAGTTGGAATACTGGATTGTTTGTCCCAGGTCATTTCAATTGTCAAAAACTTCGAGTGTAGAGTCTCCGATCTGCAAGAGTTTGGGTGACACCTGGGCTGGGTTTGATATGACCAGTGTTTTGTCGATGTTCAATTTGAGACCCACTTTTTTGGAAGCTCTACTCTGCGCTACTGAGGCCATCGAGAACAGTACTGAGGTCCACCATAATCTCAGCCATGACTACTACATCGTCGGCAAACCGAAGGTATTGTATTCGGCATTGAAGTTGATATCTAGCCCTCTGCAGTCTATTTCATTTTATTTATTTGGGAAAATAAACAGTTACTCATTGCAGTATTACACAAAATTTGAATTACAGAGTGAGTAAATGTATAACCCACGACATTTTCCACATATTATAAAAAACAAGTTGTTATTTAGTTGTTGTTATTGTTATTAATAAAAGTTATAAAATTAATGCGATGTGCACTTACAATATGATAGGTAATATAAAAATTATACAACAATGTGTTTATGGTAAAGCTAAAAGGCATGTAAACAAAAAGAAAAACAAGAAATTGTAAAAATACAATCTAAGAGAATCGAATTTTAAGAGTTAAATGTTACGGGGCAGTATCCAAAAAAAAAACCCCGAACCAGCACCCTAATTGCGTAACACATTATCGTAAACGATTACGATTAATCCGTTTGATTTTGACACTTCAATAACATTCATTGCGTTTTGTACATTGTTGAGCAGAATTTTATCGAACTTATGAAGCAATGGATTAGCAATCTGTTTCAAAACGATTCAGATTCCGATTGGTTTTGTATTACGCAATTAGGGTGCTGGTTCGAGTTTTTTTTACTGCTAAATTTAATAGTCGGAAAAGCGAAGATGTCAATATTTTGGAAGAGATTGTTATATTGACCAGTAAGGCGACGTAGGGGTGCTCGTAATCCTGCGTTAGTGCGATGCATGGCTTTTAAAAACTTACTTACAACTTTTTCAATCGCGTCTGAGTATTTACTATAGAAGGGATTCCATACTGCAACAGCATACTCTAACTGCGACCTGATCAGCCATTTGTAAAGATATACATATGTATGCGGGCGGACGAAATCTGTGGCTGTTCTCATCACAAAACCATACATACGAAAGGCATTATTTGTAACCTTACCAATATGAACGTCAAGGTGTAGTTTATTGTTATTGTTCACGCACGATTTTTTATCTGGTTAAAATTACATTATTTAAAGAGTACGGATGCGTGATAACATTTTTGTTTTCAGTAAAACTTATACAGCAACATTTAGATATCCTTAGTTGTAGCTTATTAATTGAGCATTATGCAGATAACCTGTTTAGGTCCTCTTGCAAGAGTAGACAATCCTGCAAATTTTTTACAGGCCTAAAAATTTTGAGGTCGTCTGCGTTTAGCAGTAATTTTGAATTTTGAAAACATGTATGGACATCATTAATAAATATGATGAATAAAAGAGGTCCTAAAGTAGAGCCCTGAGGTACTCCAGAAGTAACACTAAGGGTGCTGGAACTGAAACCATTTATCACAACCCTCTGAGTCCTTTAGAAACAAAGATTATAGATAATTTTTAGAAACAAAAGAAGAGATCCATCTTAAAAGATCACCGCGTATACCGTTGAATGCAATCCTATTCAAGAGAAGCTGATGATCAACCTTGTCTCAAGCTTTGCGGAAATCAGTGTATATACTATCAACCTGAACACGAGAGTCCATGTTGTTGAACAAGTAGTCCAAAAATGTTACCAAGTTGGTTGTAGTTGACCTTCTTTTGACGAATCCATGTTGTTGTTGAATGATAGTATTGTGCAGTAGGGGTATACTTTATCATGAACTAGTCTCTCGAAAACCTTTGACAAAGCTGACAGGATAGATATAGGGCGATAATTCTCGATATCATCCTTAGGTCCCGACTCGTAAACTGGGGTTATATTTGCAAGTTTCCATGCTTAAGGAAAACATCTTTGAGAAATAGATAGGTTAAATATAATATGTAGAGGTATACACAGATTAACTGCTGTTTGTTTAATTTTTCTTTTAGAAAGTAGTTGCAAAAAAGTGTTTCGAGCGAACTTCCCGAACATGTTCGGGACGAGGGAACAGGTAGCACAAACGTTTGTAAACAAGATCAGTACAGTCGAATTTATTACGACATATATTAGATAAGGTCATCATCTCAAGTAGGATGCGCCTGGATTTTAGAGTAATAAGATCATACTTCTGTAGTAATAAATGATAAGATATTTTATTTTTAAAGCATTTATAGTGCATTGCACGTAGGGATTTGCGTTGGACCAATTCAATAATGTCAATATACTTTTTATAGTAAGGGTTCCAAATAGGAACTGCGTATTCCAATTGAGGTCGTATTATTGACTTATATAGGTATAAGTAGGTAGAGGGACGGTGGAATTCTCTTGATGCTCTCATTACAAAACCAAACATTTAATATGCTTTATTGACTATGTTGTCTATATGAGCATCAAGGTGGAGCTTTGAGTCGAACTGTACGCCTAGATCAGGAAGAGAATTAACTTTGTTCAGTGGAGTGTTTCTGAAAGAATAATTGAATTTCGTCACATATTTCTTCTCTGGAAACATAATGCTGTGGCATTTAGATATACTTAAGTATATTTTGTTAACAGAACAGTAGTTCAGAAAATGGTCATGGTCATCCTGAAATCCTAAATAATCTGTGGGTGATGAAATTGCGCAATCGTCATTACTTATGACCAAGTCCAATATTCTCCCGTTCAGGTTTTTTATAGTATTGAATTGATGATCGTTTAGGAAGGACACGAACACACTCAAGTGACCACATATGGGAGAATTACCTCTACAGATCTGTGCAGACATTGAAATACTATCTGTTCGATGTCAGTGCCCTCAAGATGTGTTTGCAATAAGTCAAAATATTCAACATAAACACACTCGGGTGTTCTAGATGATACACTGTCGCGATGATTTGAAACTTACTTCTGGCGGAGCTTGGTAACTGTAAAAGGATCTGTTCAATGTTTGTGTGCATAGATGAACCCGTAATTACTCTAATTGAACGCAGTCCTTTCAGTATCGCCACAAGAACACCACCTCCATCTTTCTTATTAGTGGCCGTACGATCGCGGTCACATCGATGGACTTCATAACGTTCATCAATTAACTCTTTGTTAAATACCTCGGACGATAACCAGCACCCTAATTGCGTAATACACAATTAATCGAAATCTGAATCGTTTTGAAACAGATTGCTAATCCATTGCTTCTTAAGTTCGATAAAAATTCTGCTCAACAATATATAGAACGCAATGAATGTTCTTGAACCGTCAAAATCAAACAGATTAGTCGTAATCGTTTACGAAAATGTGTTACGCAATTAGGGTGCAGGTCTCAGACAGAATTATGATGTCGTAACAATAGGCTAAGATATTCACATGTAAGATATGTAATTTGGTGTGGATCCTCCTGCAATTTTGGTAATATATAACTAAGTTATCAGTCATTGTGGAGTAAAGTTCTACAGAAAATAGTCACACAAGCATTTTCCTTTGTTAACGTATTCGCAACCCATAAAACAAGAAAGAAACAAGACTCGAGAAAATATTTCAAATAGGTCAACCGTAACAAACAACATACCAGCCAGTACAAACAATGTTTGACTAAAATTATAAATATTACACTTACATGTTCGCCTAGCAAAAAAACTCATAGCAATCGTATGCACAAAATGGCTTATAAATTCATTAATCACATAGACAAAGTAGTATTTCACAACAATAAATTCTGCCTCACAAAGGGAATAATAAAAACAGTAATATTTGCCGACACATGTGTACAGGAAACTATTAACATGGAAACATGCAAATCCCAATAGGTCTAGAACCTTAAACAAGTACCGATCGGTTATCGATGTCGACTTCAGGAGTTCGGCCGTAATTTCATCATCATCCGGCGCCATGTTGTTTTTAAGCTCCGTCAGAGCCATCCTAAACTCGTTCAGGTTGATGTCCGGGATGTCAAACTCAAAAATTCAAAGCATTTATTTTCAAATAAACCAATTATACTTTTGAATTGTCAAGGGGTCGGTCAGTCAGAAATATGAAGCGAGTTGCCCATTCCAAAGCGAAGTAGGTACCTATGGAGAAGAACGGGCAAGAAACCATGGATACTCTTTTAAATAATTATGTTACAGAAAATTTGTTACATCAGTCTTGTTGAAATTATACACGTAAGAATGATGTAGATTACTGATAGAGACGTGCACGTTAAAGGCGTCCGTAATGAAGAACATACAAAACAAAAGAAAATACAAAAAGTCGGAAATTAAAATATAAAAAAGCCGTGGCAGCCAAGAGATGACCAGTCCCCACTGATGGCGCCCGTTCACGAACATGACGCATGGATCAGCACCATTCAGCTCAACCATTTTGAAGGGAACTTAATAATCTAACACACACGCCACCACCAGCGAGACATTTGAGTGAGCGTGACATACTCTCAGCCGCCAGGGCACATTCAAGTCAATGACAGACGTGCCTAGTACAGGGTAGCTTTATAGTAGGTACATAGTGCTCACACTGTGTGCTTTGCAATTATACAATGTTATAAGATTGAATTTATACAGTGCAAAGATAGTTTTTACAATCTTCATCAGCTCGAACAATATTTTCGAATGCTAATCAATTAGTTTATGCGCCCTTGTGGAGCAGAACCAGCGTTGAGCCAAGCATTTTTGTCAGAGATGTAATCCCGCAACTTATAATATGCTTTGTACTCACTTAATACTAATGTTATAATGATAGTAGTGCACAAACAAGGAGCTATGATTGTGAGAGACTGGTGCCTGAAGTAGGTTTATACAAAAACCTGTATTACAGGTCACCAAAAATGCTTGGCTGCATAGTGTGCGTTTAATACCAGTTTTAAACTTCGTTTCATTCAGTTGGAATACATGGGGAGGTATTTTATTATAACATTTTAAACAGTACCCCATGAAGGATGAATCTACTTTAGCCAGCCTGAAACCCGGTTGAACCAATTGGTCCCTATTTCTAGTCCCTTAGTTTTGTCTTTCGCCTCTTTTACTGAAAATATTTAAGTTTTTCCTTACGTACATGATGTTTTCATATATATTATATATTGACAAGGTACGGTCATGATGTTAATATCTTTAAACAGTTCCGTTAAATAATCGCGCCTGCGGAGGCCATATATTGCTCTGATGGCTCTTTTTTGCAGAATAAAAATAGACTCGATGTCTGCAGCGAGTCCCCATAATAAGATACCGTAAGACATGATACTATGAAAGTAACTGAAATAGACTAGCCTCGCGGTATCTACATTAGTAAACCGTCTGATTTTTCTTACAGCATGTGCTGCTGAACTTAGCCGTCCTGCAAGAGATGTTAAATGCATTGCAGCCTTGAGTCGAGCGTGATCCCCAAGGAAATCGCTTTATCAATGAATTTTAGTTTCTCTTGATTCAATGACAGAAGAACACAGAAGACCTTATGCATTTTGTTTATTTGCCATTTAATACTAAATTATTAGCAGTAAACCAATTTTGTAACTGCAGCAGGGCATTATTTACGTCGTCAAGATTTAAAGTACGTCTACTTATCTTAAAAATTAAGGAAGTATCGTCAGCAAATAACACCATTTGTGGTTGTTTTTTTTAATAAATGGGGTAGATCATTAATATATACTAAAAAGAGGAAAGGACCTAATATCGAGCCTCGTGGAACATCCATTTTTACTTTTAAACCAAGTGATTTGACACCATTAATTTTAACTTTTGCTGTCTATCTTCTAAATAAGATCTAACTAAACTTAGCGCAAGTTTACCTAGTCCGTAATAAAGTTTTAGGAGCAAGGTTTCGTGATTAACGCAGTCAAATGTCTTGGAGAGGTCACCTTTGGTGAAACCATATTGTGTAAGATTTTGTTGATGTTAAAATGATTAAGCATTTGATTGAGCATTACCTTTTCGAACACCTTGCTGAATACCGGCAACACGGATACTGGTCTATAATTGTTGGTGTCTTTGCTATCCCCAGATTTAAAAAGTGGTATAACCTTACTGTATTTCATTAAGTCCGGGAAGACTCCTTGATCTACACAAAAATTAAATATTAAAGCTAAGTATGGTGCCATAGTCTCGATGATGGATGTACAAACTTTGATGGACATTCCCCAAAGATCTTCGGTCAACTTGATTTTTATTTGTCGAAAAGCTTTTATAACTACTCGTATCATAGGGTTTATATGTTTAAATTGAAATTCAACCGAGCAGCCTGGAACTCTTAATAAATCAATTGAGACTTTGGGTGAGGAATTTAAAGCTTCCGTAGTTTTAGATGGTATATTAGTCAAATAATTTACAAATTCCTGAGCTATTTCATATTAAAAGTTTCAGTGTTAATGTAAGTCTTAAGGCCATACAGCTCGAACAGTCTTTCCTTACTAATCCTCATACCTCTAGTTGCCCAGTCACTAAATATAAAATTAGGGCAAATATTTTTTGTTTTCTTTTCAAAAGTTTTATTGAATGCAGTGTGCAATAATGAAAAGAAATCCTCATATAATTTATTTGCATCGTCCATATTATGGCCCAGAACATTTAACTTATTATTTAGGGTACTATTGAATCTATTTAATTTGCCAATGTCTTTAATATAGTGTCCTGTGTCGGTCAATCTAGCACAAGTCGTTTCAAATTCGTAACGGGGTTGCTGGTTGACGTTTACAACTGTCCAAAGAACCTCTCGACCTCCCTCTCTATGGTTAGGTTTGGAGGAAGCGATTATGCCATCATCGGTCTTCAGGTTCGTAAGCTGGCTCTGCCCAATAGACAAATCTCTTGCAATGTCCTTGGATCCCTTGTTCCGCTGTACCAAATTCTTAATACGTTCTTTATTGAAGTGGTGAAGGTCATTTTTCAAGGACTTAGAGACGTCTATTGATCTGCGTACTTGCGGTTATCTTCTGAAGGCTGCAGGATAATCTCGCGCCTCACCTCCATGCGCTTGAGAGTAGGTTCGGGGAGATTCGGATATTTTACGTTTTGACAGATAGACGTTGCTGTCATTAAAAAAGTTGAAATAAGTAGGTATTAATTTTCATCAGAATTCACGCTAACATCCTGTATGTCTCAGGTTGCAAGCGGAGGACGGTTGGGGAGCGTTAGGTAAGATTCAATACCACCAGAATACTGTTGTTGTTGAACGATAGATGTTGCTGACATAGAAAAAGTTTGAACACGAATTTGGATCAGAGTTCATCTTAAAATCGAAATTCACTGTAATAAGCGGTATATCTATGGTTATAAGCGGAGGAGGGTCGGGGAGTTATATGTAACTTATTATTAAATACCACCGTATTATAACTATACGTCCGGATTTCCTCACGTTGTTCTCCTTCACCGATGTCAGTAATGTCCAAGATAATCTCAGATAATAGGTAAATATAATTGAAAAAGTCACATTCAAATTGGTACTTTGTTTGCAGCAAATCGTTCTGCTACCGTCGTCTGTCGTATCTGTCGTCCAAGTTCCAAATGCACCAGCTTCTGAACGAACTGCATGAACTTGCACTGCAGAAAGTCGTTCCACATCGAGACTTCTATAATGTCAAGTGAGAATTCTATCTATATTATATGTGTACACTTGAAGTCTTTTATTTTTAGAAGTAGGTAGTTGCGGGCTCTTCTAGCGTTACGAAAATGATTTAAATATAACATTTGCATCTAGTTCAAGAAGACTCTCTTCATGACACTGTCAGAACTTGGCGTAATGTGCCAACGTTTAACACTACATTCATACTCGTAAGTATAAGTAAAATGTATTTTGCCACAAAGCATATTTGCTCCTCCTTTTTAGAGAGAGACACCAAAATGTACATCGATTTCTCCCGCTATACTCACGACTGTTCACGATCAGGAAAGTGGACACTCACATCCACGCGGCGTCGTGCATGAACCAGAAGCATCTCCTGCGCTTCATCAAGAAGACCCTGAGGACGCAGGCGGATGAGGTTGTGGACCGCCGCGACGGTGTGCCCATCACCCTCAAGATGGTTTTCGAGGAGCTGAGTCTGGACGCCTACGATCTTAATGTAGATATACTGGATGTGCATGCGGTACGAACATTTTAATTTTTGTAGGTTTGTTTTAAAAAATCGGTTGAAAGACGTTCACTGCAGGACTTAGGCGTCTCAAAACACAATGATCCGTATCTGTGCTCCCCGTATGTTTTCAGGGCAAAGGGACCGGCACCCTAATTGTGTAACACACTATAAATCTCAATCTGAATCATTCTAGAGGATATTGCTAATCCATTGCTTCATATTCCTGTTAACACGTTCAGATCGGCGTGTACCACCGGTGGAGCACGGAGTATTTGCTGCCACGGCGAGGTGTACCACCGGTGGCCACGTCACACTATACTTTCAATGTACTAAGAAATTCGCGCCGCTTTGAGAGAAAGTGTTGTATTTACCGTTCCCACCTAGTAAAATAGACAAATTTTCATAGTGTAGCTCAGGAGGAGGATATAATTTCGAAAAGTAAGCAAAATGCAGTATTGAAAAATTGTATTTATTAGAAAAAAAATTACATAATCACGACATAAATTGTACGAAATGCGAATTGTTTATGATAAATTACGCTGAGAGAATGTAATAATAAGAAAATTAAATTAAAATTGTAAAAACATAAAATAAAATGCCATTATGGATGGTATAAAATGAAAATTATTTTGCATGAATAGTATTGAAACAATCCAAACACATTGGTTTTTCACACGCAGAGCAAAATGTATTTTCGCGTTTCCATTTTTTTCTAGCCATACTCGCAGATTCGGTTGTTGTAAAATCTGGTCTGCATCTCTTTCGGGTATCTCTGAGCTTTCCTTCCGTTTTCTCTAACTTGTGTTTTAGCTTTCTTTGTGCATGGGGCCTACCCTCCTCTGCAGCGTCATCGGGTTGATTATCAGTGCTGGGGTTGCTAATTATCTCTTTTATTATTTGTTCCCGAAATTCTAATATACTTAGTTTTTTTCCTGCTGCAAATTTTTGGTGAATAACCCAAGCATTTACCAACATTGTGCCACAGACAATCTCAATGATTAGCTTGAAAACCCTAAAATGGTACCTTTTAGGGTTTTTCTAAGGCTGGTATAGTACGACGCCATCTGATCAGAAATATCTACCCCCTTTTTCGCATTATTATAATCCAAAACAGAGTCTGGTTTCGCTACGACAGTGTTTGGCCTCCAGCGATGTGGCATTGGCACTAGAGCTCCTGTATGATTATTGCAGGTCGAAAGCATATGAACTGTACGTTTGTCGGCCCATTTTATATATTTGACACCCGTTCTATTCTTCAGAGCCAACACTTGACCTTTTCTCTGCTTGGACTTTACCACTTGCTTTGGTAGATGCTTGTGGTTCTGTCGGACTGTGCCACACAAAAAAGTCTGCTTGTCCATTAGTGTTTCTGCTAGTGGTACGCTTGTGTAAAAATTATCGCTGTAGAGAGTGCGACCTTTTTCTGTTAGCCCGTCCATTAGTTTTGTTTGGTTCTGATTTATGAGACAAAACTCTTTACTTTATATTACGATTACTAGCTTATTAGAAAGAGAGAAAGCATAATTCCTGTCTAATCCTGTCCGTGTCCACCGGTGGCGCACCCCGCCCGGCAAGACTTTTGGTTCATGGGGCGGTGATGTACCACCGGTGGCCATATGAAGATTTGCGCCGTAGGATACCAAGTACCTACTCATGAGGTGCCGGTCTGAACGTGTTAAGGGAGGCGCCGCTGACGCGAACACTTCGCACGCTCAACCTCATAGCGAGGGAGACTGACTTATTTTGTTGTTCTCGGAGTGAATTCACAAGGAATGCATTGTATATAATTAGTTATAGATGTTGGTATAGTACACTCGGTCCCAAAAATAACGGGTCAGTCACAAAAGTCCGAATATCTCCCGAACTACGTATGCTATCTACGTATATAAAAGGAAACGAAAACTGTTCGATTGGGCATTTAATGATAAAATAAAAATTCTCAAAAGAAAAAAGTAAGTAAGACATTCTTTTCTGAAACTTATTTTTTTTTTGTGAGATTCTATTTTTTGGTTTTTTTCATTAAATGCAAAATTTTAATACTTGGTATTGCCTCTCCGGGCTCTTCTTGCAGCTTCCAGGCGATTCGGCATGCTGAACACCAAATTTCGGACCCGGTTCTCAGGAATGGCTTCCCATTCCTCCACCAGTGCTCGTCTGAGCTCGGGTAGCGCGATTGGTGGGGAGTTACGACGTTTTACGCAACGCTCAAGCTCGTCCCATTCATGATCCATGGGGTTTAAATCAGGGCTTCGCGCTGGCCACTGCTTCAGTTCGATACCGACCTGTCCAAGGTTTTACAATTCCAGCGGAATGGGGACGCGCATTATCATGCATTAATATGCCATCCCGGTCCATCCTCGCCATGAAAGGTCCCACATTCTCATTCAGGATCTCCTCCACGTACCTCTCTGCATTCAGAGTGCCATTTTGAATTAGCACGAGCTCGGTGCGGGCCTCGGCAGAAATTCCATCCCAAACAACCACTGAGCCTCCGCCGTGTGCCACTTTTTCCTCCACACAGTCTTGATGGATGCGTTCCCCTCGTCTTCTGTACACCAACTGCCTACCATCATGCTTGAAAAGCATGAATTTCGATTCGTCCGTGAATATTACCCTAGACCAATCGTCCAGTGTCCAGTGTTGGTGCTCTCGCACGTATCTCTGTCTTGCAATTCGATGTTGCCGTTCCAGTTTGGGGCCATTTGCGGGCCTTAATGGTTTCAAGTTTGCTCAGCAAGACGTCTCCTCACTGTTTGTGCGCTTAAATTGGTACCACCAAAGCGAATACAGTGGTTTTTTAGACCAACTTCAGTTTGAAAACGATTTCGGAGCATTGTAGCCACCAGGTATCTGTCATCCCTGGCCGTTGTGCATCTTGGCCTGCCATTTCCTGTTCTCCGAAGGTGCGATCCAGTCTCTCGGTACCGATGGACTACTCGCTGAACAGTCTACTAAGATACACCAATGTTCCTTGCTCACCCTGGCCGAAAAGTGAAACAGCTAAGTTCCAAGAAAGTCAGGATTCTGGTACATTTATCTAACGTGACTGCCATGCTCCACCTCACAGAATACTGATTATGCACGTGGAAGTCGTTCACAATTTTTTTTTGTGACAGAATAGAAATGGAAAGAAACCTTATAATGACATAAAGCAAAATATTTGTTTTCAAAAAAAATCAATTTTTTAAATTTTGTTTTGTTTGTAAATAAGTTTCATTCATCAGCCAGTATAGAAACTATGTAATAAGAAGCGACTGCCTCGTTGGTCTAGTGGTCGCAATCGCTAGTGCTGAGCATGAGGTCCTGGGTTCGATTCCTAGTTCGGGCAACGTGTTATTGGGTTTTTCTATCTGGAATTTCTCAGTAGCAGCCCGAAGTCAGGATTTGTGCCCGGTAGATGGCAATAGGCTCGCCCCCTATTACATGGGACTTAAACATAACTGGCGAAATGTGGGTGTACTATAGGTACACCTCTGCCCAACCCTTCGGGGAAACAAGGCGTGATGTTATGTGGCTGACCTGTTATTTTTGGAACCGAGTGTAGATGAAGTAAGTTGCACATGTATCGCATTGGGTTATATCCTGTAACGGTAGATGTAAGTAGATAAATAAATAAATAAATATGTTCAAAAAATTTGTCTGCCCAAAAATGTAAACAACGAAATGAATGTTGTTAAACCGTCAAAATTAAAGCCATTTCTACTGTTATAGTGTGTTGCGCAACTACCTCGCAGATTGGTGATCTTATTCCATAATTACTAGTTCACCATGCATTTGGCAGACGAAATGATTTTAGTTATAAGACAGGAAGACACTATTGCCTGTGACAGTTGTTGTGTGCTTTTATAATTTCTTACGTGACGATATTATCGTGGACGTTCACGTCACGGCATCACGATGACGCAGGAAGTAAATTGTATGGAAATATATGAGGACGCTTGTGTAGTAGAAAGGGTGAGGATTCGAAAAAGCTTACCGCAGACTCCTGTACACTGCTTCGCGCTGATAATGGCTTAGCGGCGCGTCCAGATGCCTTGAACCCTGAACACTTCACTACACATGTATTCCATAGGCGCTGTGTTCGTATAATTGTTCGTATCTTGAGAGGATGGTAATCACGAAAAACACCGAAGGACCTTTTTATTTTAGTAAATGTTTATAGTGCGCTAGGCACGTTAATTTTTCGAGTTAAGAACAGTTAGGGTCGCGAAAAAACCACACACGGAAGCATGGCGCTACTGTGCTCGTGCGTAGACCAATCGGATTGTTCAGCGAATGAACGATGAGAATGCCGAACACTTAATCAAATCAAACCCTTATTCATTACACATAAAAGCTTAATTACTCGAAGTGGGGTGAAAATAAACTATCCTAAAAATCCCTAAGATTTAATGCAGTAGGTAAAACCCACCATATAGAGAACGGTACGTAACAACGCTTGTAAATATCCGACCACAAGAACGTTATAACGGACACGTATTTCCATGCATTTTATGGACGTGGACGATGATAACGTCACGTTAGTTAACGATAATTATAAAAGCGCAACAAACAAAATATAACAAAGCGAAGCATAACTGGCGAAATGTGGGTGTACTATAGGTACACCTCTGCCTAACCCTTCTGGGATTACAGGCGTGATGTTATGTTATGTATAATAAGCGCACATTGGCAGTTCGAACTGCTACTAATTTGACGAGAGAAAAGAATACATGGGTGCCACCCCCATTAGTTAAGCCTGGAGCTGCAGGACTATTTTCTAAATTGATTGTAAACAGGATCGCAACACGTTTCTCCGATTCGACAAGTTCAACGCGAAGTACAATCCCGTTGGAGCGAGTTCTCTGAGGAATGTGTTCCTCAAGACTGACAACTACATGAACGGGAAGTATTTCGCTGGCATCATCAAGGTATGTGGAGCAGAATCAATTGCAGAGTAGGTATCTTAATACTTTTTGTGCCGGATATACAACTGCCATTTTGGAATTGGGACCCAGGGGGGACCATGGTCTTAGTCACGTATTTAAAAAAAAGGTTGAAAAAGAAGTAAGCTCAAAACAACTGAAAATCGCACTCTAAAAAGTACGAAACAAGTACAACAATATTTCAGACTGTCTGGAAACAGATTAATATATAACAGAGCCACATACATATATACCCAACCACCAAAACCACCATACCGGTCAAAAACATGATCCTCCTTTTTGCTTCGCCGTAGTCAGGTAAATATATTTTGGAACTAACGAACTAGCTGTTAAACAATTTTATCATGGCCCATTCCTTTAGTTATTTGCAATCTCTTACTTCTCAATACTCTTAAAGTATTAGTATTTGAACTGTAGAACATCATCTTAAGCCTATTTAATTCGTAGGAGGTGATGTCAGACCTTCAGGAAAGCAGGTACTCATACACGGAACCCAGGATCTCGATCTACTGCAAGCGATCAAACGAGTGGAACAAGCTAGCTTCGTGGGCTTTGAAGCACGACGTCCATTCGCCGCACGTGCGCTGGGTGATACAGGTGCCCAGGCTGTAGTGAGTATCATAATCATCTTCATTTTTACCCAGCGTCTTCCCAACCATGCCAGCTTTCAGTCTCACGGGTTGCAGCTGAATATCAAAAGCCGATTCCCATAATTGAAAAAAACCGGCTAAGTGCGTGTCGGACCACTTTCACGTATCCAAAAACAACAATTTAGCTGGCAGGGGGCCCCCACTTGACTCTAACAATAATTAGCACTTTAAAGATTATTATTACGCAAACGGATCCCTGAATCGAAAAATGGTTTCCAAACACCAGCAATATTTTTGAATGGACAACGACACCCACATCATGCGACAGACGAGATAAAATTTTATTTATAGGGGAGGTAGGTACCTACCTATACTTGATGTTCCGTAAGTCAAGTCATAACATTTAACAAAAAAAAATACTAGAAAATCTACTGCCTGTGACGGTGTTTTATATCCTGTCGGTTTTTTTTATATATTTTTCTGGCTTTACGTAGACTTACGGGACACCCAGTATCACTTTGTCTGCGTGAACCCAAGCCAAATTACAGCTTTCTAGTACCTACGAAGAGTATTCTAGCTAAGCCGCGGAGATACGGACAGACAGACGTGCATGGCAAAATTATAAGGTTCCATCAGCATGGAACCTTATAACGGAACCATTAAAAATCTAGTCGAAATCTCATCTCAGTGAAAATCAATGGCAAAACCTTGACAAAATGTGGAGTAATTAAAATAGAGGTATTTTTGACAGATTGCGTCTGAGAATTAAATGCGATCGTTCTAAAAAATACGGGAATTGCCTCTCTGTATTTTACACTAGCACTTCGCCCGCGACTATACGTCGGCGTGGCCTTTGAAAAAAATTTACTAAAGTAGCCTATGTTCATCAGACATAATTTCGGCTTCTAATGGTAAAATGGTAGTTTCAGAGCCTATTCAATACAAACAATCAAATCTTTCCTTTTTATAATATATAGATGGAGGTGTGGCGGCATCTATATCACCACATGCGAACCTTGCATCACACTGACGCGATGTCTAGCATAATACTGCATCGCGCAAATCCTGCGTCCCGACATGAATCGTCGGGTATTTTCCCATCAGAAACAACATCCGTCTCGTCGGTGGATCCTCCCTTTTCCATATAGTATGAGTGAAATTTACTGTTCCTCATACTTTTTTACTGGACCAGAGGTTCACTCGCGCTGATTTTGCGAGACGTCAGTCTGATGTGTAGTTCGCAAATCGCTTACGTTCATACCATTGCCCTCTAGAAGCTGATCCCTCTGTGGCGGCATATATTATTTTATGATTTTGAGATTTTTGTAATGTGTTGCACCCTGATCTGCGCTAGCCTTATGTGGGAAACCGGTATCTTGATGAAAGCATGTTCTCATTCTCTTCTCAGTGATATCTACCGTTTCAAGAAGCTGCTGAAGAACTTCCAGGAGTTCTTGACGAACCTGTTCGAGCCGCTGTTCCTCGTCTCCGTGGACCCTAGCTCCAACCCGGACCTGCACAAGTTCCTCAATGTATACTTTATTTTATCATTAGTGTAGTATTAGTTAACTGACTTACTCTTAAGACCGTATTCTCGGCGTACGCGGCAGCTCAATACTCTGCGCTTGCGGCGCGAGGAGCGGAGCGATGACGCTGACCCGTTATCGATGGCAGCCAGTTTGCGTGGCGTCACAAAGGCGTAGTATTGTTTAGCTAGTGTTATAATAGACCGCATTGTTGAGCTATCGAAAATTGCTGAAATTAATTCCTCCACGTTCATTTTGTCACTTTTTCGATGAAATGAAAAGTTATACAACACTACGTAAATCAACACGTAACTTCTATCTAGGTTCAATTATTCATTTATTTATTCAATACAATTTAAACATTGTGTTGAACATTACATTTGAAATATACCTTAGTGACGAAATGTGAGGTCACAATTGCATGCTTCTCTGCCGGAAGGCATAAGGCTACTGTGTGTTACACAATTACCCGAAGCATTAGAATTTTTTTACCAAACGACAATGTAACAATGGTGTATCATTGGGATGATTGCCACTTTGTTGCGGCTGTTTTATTTTTTATTTTGACACCAGTCCAGAAGAACCTATTCAATTACCTATTTGGAGAGTGTACCAGTGTAACCACTCAAAATGTTTGCTACGCCTGATTTATTTTCTAAAGCAAAATCCTAAACCTTTTGTCCTGTAAGACGGGTCATGATATCTTGCAGCACGTGATTGGCTTCGACAGCGTGGACGACGAGTCCAAGCCTGAGGAGTCCACGCTATTCGAGAACATGAAGACCCCGGAGAACTGGGACCACGAGGAGAATCCTCCTTATGCCTACTACCTGTACTACATGTACGCCAACATGACCGTGCTTAACCATATCAGGAAGTTAGTATCAGTCACAGAAATTACAGGAGGGTAGTTCCGGCAAAAAGTGGAACAAATTGTTAGGTTAGGTAAGGTTAGCAACATTCCGTTGCACGACTAAAAAGCCACGTCTCCGAGGCTTCGTTCGTGAGACAGACTCTACACAAGTGGTGTAAAGATAATCGGTCCCAAAACATAACATAACATCACGCCTTGTTTCCCCGAAGGGTTGGGCAGAGGTGTACCTATAGTACACCCACATTTCGCCAGTTATGTTTAAGTCCCATGTACTAAAGGGGCGAGCCTATTGCCATCTACAAACGCACAAATCCAGACTTCGGGTAGCTACTGAGAAATTCCAGATAGAAAAACCCAATATCACGTTGCCCGACCTGGGAATCGCACCCAGGACCTCATGCTCAGCAGTAGCGATTGCGACCACCAGACCAACGAGGCAGTTCCACTAGACCAACGAGGCAGTTAGTCGGTTCCAAAAGTGTCTGATAAAAGTTTAAGCAAACCCATTTGAGTTTAAATTTGTATGCAATCACTCACTAAATTAGTAACTCATTTATTTGTACTTATAGGGTTTCATTTATCTCTCTGCGTATGACGAAACATTTGATTTGATCATCATTATTAAATTGCATTTGGAAAATTTAGCTTATTAAATTAACAGTAATTTTACTGCCTCGTTGGTCTAGTTGTCGCAAGAGCTACTTCTGAGCATAAGGTCCTGGGTTCGATTCCCAGGTCGGACAGTGTTTTTGGTTTTTCTATCTAGAATTTCTCAGTAGCATCACGGAATTTTGATTTGTGCCCGGTTGATGGCAATAGGCTCGCCCCCTATTACATGCTTAAGCATAACTGGCGAAATGTGGATGTACTACAGCATGTAACGAAAACCCTGTCTGATCCTGAACGGTATTATTTGGTATCGTAGTGCGTACACAAATACGTAATCATTTAATGGATACGAGATAATTATTTTTCCCCAATGAAAACAATTAATTTAAAAAATAATTAAATTTAATATTATTATTTAATAATTTTAATAATAATCATACCAAAGGCAACACTGATCGCTCGACATGGTTCACCAGAGTTCACCTACAGTTTCGTGTCAAAGAAGCCGCCTGAGCGCGGCGGTCCTTTGTCGCCAAAGAAACGTAGGACTAAAGAAATCTACGTTTTGCCTACGCGTAGGTATCAGCTGATATTTTATTGTAGGCTTACGCACAATGACCCCGATTTCTGACCTTCTGTTTATCAAGAGACAATTATTATTGAGTTAATGTGATGTGCTTTTGGCAATGTACCCACTGTAGGTATCAGTTTTTTAAAACATTTACTTGTTACATACCTGTATCTATCTAGAACATTAGTACACATTCGACACCTTTTTATTAAATTTGCACGTGCTCTTCGCAGCGCACATGTGTACGATTTGAGTGACTCGAAAGCTTCCACAATCCGAGCTGTTACTTCGATTTCCGAATCACACATTCACTCACAAATAAAAATTAACATATTCAAATATTCCTGATTGGTATACGACATTGTTCGCGATACGATAGCGGCACGTGATACGTACGGACATCCGATCGCAAGCTATCTCCACGTGAGACTGGCGAAGTGTCCAAACAAGTAGCGACCAGTCGGCTACATCAAAGGATCGAGGACTCGTTATGAGTACCTACAGCGCGGCTAGTGCAGGGCGGTGTCCTTTGAAATAAAATAGGAAAAAAATAAAAGATTTCGCCGGCCGGTGGAGTGTTGTCAACTTATGAAAATTTACCATATTTAGTGTTACATTTCGCATGGTAACTAAAAATAACAAAATCAATAGCTTTTGGTTTTTATGAGTTAGATTTTTTTTACAATTTTTTCTAGTACGTATGTTAAACCAGGAATACGCCTTTTTGGATCGGACAGGGTTTTTGTTACATATTGTATAGGTACACATCTGCCTAACCCTTCTGTGATTACAGGCGTGATGTTATGTTTATTGTCAAATGAAAATAACATCTGGTAGTTTTAAAGTAGAATGACAACAGCTAAAATGCGGTCACTGTCATACTGCATAGAGAAGAAAGAGAAGCGCGATGACACAACGCTGGTAATATATTCCAAAAAATCTAATGACTGGACAAAAAAGTAAAACACTACATTAATGTTGTTGCTTGTATAATAATCTGAGAAAAAAATCTAGATGAATGCATGTATTTGATTGATTTTCAAGGTCTTTATTACTACAAAGGTTGTTACAAATGAGTTTACAAATGATCTTATTCTATTTGTACACAAATCGTGAATAATATTGTTACATAGGCTACATTTCGCCTTTACAAACATTTAAACATGTTATTATTATATTTTGCGTTGACATGTGTTAACATATATTATATGTACATCATATTATCTACTAGATATGTGCAAGTCTTAGTATGGACCCACATAATATAAAATGTTTAATTAAGGTACAAAATGTACGCATTAAAAATAAATTATAATAACATGGGATAAGTAGCGGGTAGTCCGCGCAAAAATCTTACATGCACGGCCGGTCAAGCGGCGTCGGCTAGCAAGCGAGCTATCGTCATGATGCGTCACGGAGGAAGTAGTGATGGGGCAGTCGGTATCGATTGTATGTGCGAGCGTAAGACAATGTACTTAGTCTACTTTTACCAATTGCTGATATTAGTGTATTAGAGTGTGATGGGTTTTTATGCAAGTAAAATTTGTGTGAAAGTTTGAATATGAAATCTTTTAAAAATGGATACTTTATACGCTTGTGTAATGTTTTGAGGTTTGTGCGAAATGGTGTGTTATAGGATAATTTTAATGCTTTATTTTGAATCGTTTGGAGTTTGTTATATTTGCTTTCTGCCAGACTGGACCAGACAGGTGCTGCGTAAGTTAAGCATGGTCTTACTAAAGTGGAATAGATAAGCAATTTTGTTGAAGGACTAAGAATGGATTTGCGACTTAAAATGGGTGTTAATGAATTTAAGGCTTTTGCACCCTTCCTTATAGTTAGTTCAGTGTTTTTGTTCCAGTTAAGGGTCTTGTCAAGAATTATGCCTAAATATTTAACCGACTCACGCCACGTTATCTGAAAACTTTCAATTTGAACGAATCTGGATGGTAGTGTGCGTTTTCCAGTGAACATAATTCCTTCGGTTTTTTTAGAGTTTATTTTCAGCTTCCAGGTCTTGAAAAATAGGCTGAGTAGTTCCAGCGAAAATTGTAGCCGTCCAGTAACTATGTCAATGTCTTTGTCTGTCGTGAAAGTAGCTGTGTCATCAGCATAGATGGCAAGTTATGTGTGAGTTTGTTTCGGCATATCATTCAAGTAGAGTTTAAAAAGGTAAGGCCCCACAAGCGAACCCTGGGGCACACCGGCTGGGATAGGTTTAGGGGCAGAATGCTCTTTGCCCACATAAACAGAGAAGGATCGATCAAGTAAGTAATTTTGAATGAGTTTTACTAGACATAGAGGTACTTCATATTTGATTAACTTATGTAGTAGTCCATCATGCCAGACAGAATCAAAAGCTTTTTCAATGTCTAGTAAAACCATGCCTGTGGAAAGACCGCGGTTTAGCCCATGGGCTATGTGTTCAGCCACTCTGGCTAACTGCTGCGTGGTTGAGTGTGAGCTTCGAAATCCAAACTGTTCAGGGATCAAAATATGCGCAGTTGTTTTTGAGACGCGGGATAAGATAATGGATTCTAAGAGCTTTCCTATGCTTGGTAATAAACTGATTGGTCGATAGCTAGATGGTATAGACTGATCTTTTCCTGGTTTCTTAATAGCTATGATTTTAGCGTGTTTAAATGTCGTTGGGAAGTATGCAAGGCGTAAGCATCCATTAAAGACTTTCGTCAAAAAAACAATAGCTTTCTGAGGAAGATTCTTTAGTAAACCATTTCCCAGGCCGTCAAAACCAGGAGCTTTGTTTGATTTCAGTTTTCCTATGAGTTTTCGGATCTCAATCGGCCTAACAAGTGATGGGTATTCATCCATCTGATAACATTCCAGCAACCTAATGGAATCTTTGACTGCCTCTTCGATGGTTGGATCACTGGTCCAGTGTTTGGTTAGATTTATGTTTTCCAGGAAGGTATTGGCTAGTACCTCACATTGTTCAAGTTCTGAGGAGGTGGAAGTATTGTTCAATGTAGTTAGGGGGGGTATTGAAACAGGCTGATGGTTTATTGACTTGACCACTCTCCATAAGTCTGAAGCAGGGTTGCTTACTTTTGCTAATTTATTGTTCCAGATATTGTCGTTTAGGGCTTGGATCTTATACTTGATGCATTTTTGCATGTTGTTGACTTGGTAGAATAGCTGACGTCGGTTGTGTGGATTAAATTCTTCAAGTGCTAGTTTACGATAACGGTTTTTAATTTTTATTTGTGACCTGATCCGTCGAGGTAGTTTTTGGCCACCATCACTGGGTAATTTAGGAACGGCTTTATCTCTTGCATTCAAAATTGATTGGGTAAGGTGTTCAACAGCAAGGTCAATTGTCTCGGGTGAGTTGAACGTTGTTTTGTTTAAAGTTAAAGACTCGTTCAATTGACATCTATAACCTTTCCAGTCCGCCTTTTTGTAGTTGAAGATAATGCATGTATTAAATATATTATTAGTACTTATGGTTTTTAATCTTTACAATTTTTTTTTGAGGTATCTTCGTGATTTTACTCTATCATATCAAATTAGTTTTAATATGTTTTCTACACACTATCTAACTATCATATGTCCTGGAGAATATCATATATTTTTCTGATGTTGTTTACTGTATTGGATCATATAGTTTTAGGCATTATAAAACTTGCGTTTAGGTCCTGTAGTCCCCTTATGTATTCAATATCAAAGCACTCAATTTGTAAGTGGCAGTACAAATTGTCATCCACAGATCTACGTTTTCACCATTTGTTAGCTTTTTCATCAGATATACTATAAGTACCGTTCGCTGAAATAGGGTGTGATGTTTTTGTTATGTTTATATTTTTGGAATCCGCTGGTTGCGGGAAGCACAGAACCGGTCGAAGTGACAGTGCTTGAGACCTGTGTCCAGGTGGACGTCTTTCGGCTGAAATGATGATGGTACTTTTGGAACGGGCCATAAATATGTTCATCAGGCGGACTCTGTAGAGTCGGCCTCGCGAACAGTTTGCTGTCTGTCGAAAATTTTATCTGGCTATTCTCATATTTTTCGTGTAGAATATATGCGACGAGTAGGTCGCCAACCAACCCGCACTGTCACATGGAGGATTACAGCCCACTCCCACTCACAGAGAGGAGGCCTGTGTTCCAGTAGTGGGAACTTTATAGGCTAATTATGTTATTTTGCTTAAACTATTAAGAGAAGAGTAGACTAAGTAATCAGTCTCTCTGAACCTGAACGCAGTTCGATTTACTCGACACAACAAAATGAATGGTAGATTGTTGCTAAAAAGTCTAAAAAGCCTATGGTCCGTCAAAAGTGTAGGCAATATAATTTGGTACGACTTTATAACTTTTACAGAGAGCAAGGCCTAAACACGTTTGTGCTTCGCCCTCACTGCGGCGAGGCAGGCCCGCCCATGCACCTGAGCGTCGGCTTCTTGCTCGCTGAGAACATTTCGCACGGCCTCATGCTGAGGAAGGTAGGCTCTATATCATTGACTAGAAGACAACAGTCAACAAAGTCTTATTACATGGAGAATTGAGGGAGAGAATAGGAGATCAGAGGATAACATTTAATCTGAGTACATACCTAGTCATTTTTAAAAGGAAGGGGCAAATTAGGTACCTATGTTGATCACCCTAAGACTATTGCCAACGGTAATGTCACCATCTAAGGATGCGTTTGCATAATAGTTATTAGATGTACATAGAAACCAGTAGTGTTGCTGCGGTCTGGCATTGCCATTGCCGGCAACGTCACCCACGTTGCAGCTGTCGTCGACTTCGGAGGACACCTCGTAAGGTCGAAAAAAAGTGTTACGCCTACGTCAGTCGCGTAGGTACCGATTTATTTGTAATTAGCGCCACATCCAGCCTTAAACATCTCGCCTGGCGCTGATGCAACTAACGCAATGACTGGTACTCCACGATCTTGGCCATGGAAGTGTTGAAATATCGGGAGGTTTAATTGACAAAAAATCATGGAAGAAATCCTGCAAGGGTTTCTTAACCATGGCGCTGGTATCATATACTTATATCATTTCTATCAAAGTGTCTATAACGAGGGGTACATAGTATAAGGCCTCACGTTTCAGGTGCCAGTGCTCCAGTACATGTACTACTTAGCCCAGATCTTCATAGCCATGTCTCCGCTGAGCAACAACTCGCTTTTTCTGAGGTACCACCGCAACCCTCTGCCGGAGTTCTTCTACAGAGGACTGAGAGTCACGCTCAGCACGGACGATCCGCTGCAGTTTCATTATACTAGGGTTGGTACAACTTTTTACTTGGCATGAAGACATTGTTCATGACACATTGGCCGGATAAAAGTAGCAGAGACCGAAATTGTTGGCGAAGACCGTTACTCAGCGATGGAAAAGTTTGGGTTTAGGAAAAAAAAGGTAAATGATAAATGGTTGATAATAACTTGATGACTAGTGCTGGAAGTATAAGCAGATGAAGATTACACCGAATAAAACGTTGCTGCTTGGCGAAAAATATAGGTAATAAAGGCAGACAGGAAGTTGGTAGTTTTCCTGACAAACTCCTTCCTCGCCTCTTTATTTCGATAACCTCTCCATAAGATCGCCGACGTGTTCGTGAATGTAGCGGAGACCCCGGATCGGCAATTTTAAAGCTTAGCTCAGGCTAAGTGAAGCGATATAGCTATCTTCGCTAGAAGTAGCTAGATGAGAGTAGTCGAGGATCGGATTGAATGGCTTGCAATTGGATACGCCTACGTCCAGCTGTGGACTGTTATAGACTGACGATGATAATATTATTGGTGCGTCTGTTTAATATATTTCACAGGAACCGTTGATGGAGGAGTACAGCATCGCGGCGCAGGCTTGGAAGTTCAGCGCATGTGACATGTGCGAGCTCGCGAGGAATTCTGTCATCATGTCTGGATTCCCACATGAGGTAGGTCTAAATCACGTCTAGGTGTGAACACTTTAGGCAGCCGAATGAACTATTGCAGTTGTAAATGAGCAGTTGTAAATGAGCAGTTGTAAATGCCCGATTCATAATGTGATGGGGAGTTTTAGAATGTGTTATGTTTGCACTCGCGGTAAGTACCAGCTACGGCATTCGTCACAGTACCAACTGAAGCGCCGGTTACAGACACTCGAATTATTCCAATATGGCGGCCGGCACCCCAGCCGCGTATGTAGGCAAAGGTTAAGTTAGGTAGGTTATTTATGCATACAGCTTATGCTCAACACAACATAAAGTTTAGGTCCTTTGAAAAGATTATTGCAAACAAGCATTCGGCCTACGTGATGTTGAGTAGGCGCGGATACAGTGAGGGTCAACGGGTGCAGTTGCCTCCCCTGGCGTCGGTTTTCTCGGCCTGAAACATCCCTTCCCTTTCCTCAGAGAGAAACATTTACCCCCCTTGAGCGAAAACCTATATGTTGAGCGGTAACCGCACTCACTGCTGCGCCGTCTTTTGTCACCCACTAACTAGAAGCATCGCAGGCGCGCTGCCATGCTGCACAAAACTGAACTGTCTCATGTTTCTGTACCTATAATTATACTGACGCCCATCGTAGACTGTTATTCTTTCAGTCCCTCTCACAACACTCTCTTCTCTTCAGATGAAGCAGAACTGGTTAGGCTCAGAGTACCTTCGCGAGGGTCCTGACGGCAACGACATCACCCACACCAACGTGCCCGACGTCCGGATCTCCTTCCGGCACGAGACTCTCATGGATGAACTCGAGAACCTGTTCAGAGTATGATTATTCTTAGCTTTTTGCAGGGTTCCGATACCGTAGTAAAAGAAGGAAGCCGTATAGTTTCGCCGAGTTCGTTTGTCTGTCTGTCTACGGCATAAGACGGATGGATTTTTGGGACGGGGCAGTCTAGGGTCACGGGAAAACGGTCTTAAGAGACTTTCCATAACCTTTTTGGGCAATTTGGATCGGCGTACACAGATTTTGAAAAAAAAAAACAGTCGGCAAGAAAATGGGCGATTTTCAGAAAAACCTTTTTGATGCCATTTGTTCCTGTTCCTTATAAGAATCAAAACACTCTATGGAACCAAATGAGGTTTGAGTACTAGAAAAGTCAAAACCTTTTCCCTTCACTGTGTATGGGGTATTGTTGGATCCTTCACGGATCTCATAATTATAAATATTATGATGTTTCTAAATGGAAAAAAGGTAAGTACTCTTTTTAACCAAACTGCTTTAATATAATCATCTTTTTTTCAGGCCCCAATTAACTAAACGAGGAAAATATGAAACGGAAAACTTCATTAAAATAAAAGAAAGTAGGATACTGTCTGTCTAAGCATTTATTTAAATAAGCGTTCTTGGCACTTTATACATATTATAATCACTGTATATAGAACAAAATAAAATAAATACATCAACAATTATTTAACGTACGTTTTATTTAAAATATATTTTAATATCCCCTGACCCTGCCTCACCCATCGGGGAAAACAGTCCTGTCGTTATGTTTATGTTTTAAAATACGGGCAGTTTTCAGGAGATCATATTAGACCATCTTCATTTATTTAAAATCTTGTCAGTGGAATTTGTGTTTTAAACGCTCGCTTTGCGATTAAATTTAGTCAAACAAAAGTAGAGCGAAAGTAAAATCTTTTGGCGCTTGAAACACATGGACAGGGGGCGTTGTTGGTAAATTGTCACAGAAATTGTATTGACCAAACAAGATGGCGGCTTTACCTCCTATTTTCAGTGTCCACACCTTAGGGTATTTTACCCTAAATTTAGGGTATTTTTAGGGTACATAACTTGTTGTGACGATGTACCGTTCTCTTCAGTCTTCCGCTAGCACAATAATCTATTTTTGAGAGAAAAAAATTTGAATGAAATGTACGATTTTAAGAAAAAAAAATACTGCAGATGACATAGAAGCCCAGACTATTAAGGATGCATTCCAAGAATATTTGGAAAGGGTGTAATAGTTTGGCTATTAGTTTATTACTAAATTGCAAAAAAAAAGTTAGGGTAAAAACAAAAAAAAAGTTCCTAATTTAGGGTAATTTCGGCGAGCGTTAGGGTAAAAAACAAAAACGAAGGTGGCAACACTGCCTATTTTGAACACGCGCCAAAACAACCTCGTAGCGTTGTTAGATAGTTTAACGCCGGCTTACGTAAATTGGTCGAGGCTCGGCGCCAATAGGGATGATGATTATTTTTAACTCATAAAAGTATTTGTTACCAAATAGTGCAAACAATATTGTAAAAAATGTGAAAACTAAGAAAATTGCTAAGTTATAAATGTTTTAAAATGATTGTTAGTCAAGGACAGCGACTATGTAACTTCATACTAGCACCATACATTGTCCGTACTACGCAACAAGGACGGGAATAATCCCCTCCAAAACTTTGAAAGTGTGTAGCTTCTTTTACAGCGATTTAAAAGATTTTCGATTATCTCATTTTTACAATGCCGAACTTTGAACGATGACATGTTAAAATAAAAATTTCGAACATTTTTAACATGTCATCATCCCTATTGAGAAGTGATTGTGTTTGACGATTTTTCCCGAATTAGCTTCTATGTCATACAGTGTTGCGACGGTACAGGGTGGAAGGGACATCGACGCACATCCGGGACCATGGACTCAGTAGGTACATGATTCTGAACCCCCGTGCGTTGATATTTTTATCGGTTATTTAAAAAAATGCTCTGCCACACATTTTGACCGCGTAGGTGTTGCACTTTTCTATGAAACAGCAGTTTTTTTTTTGATAACCGACAAAAAATTTCAACGCAGGGTGTCCAGAATCATGTACTGAGTCCATGGTAACCGGTTGTGCGTCGATGTCCCTTCCACCGTGTAAGCCAATAACATCGACACGTATACAGGCAGCATACTTAAACTATTCCATAACCCTATATGGTGCGTATATATATTAAACTCCTTTGGTATCTCTCATTAACCATTTTATTTTTGGTACACAGCACAAGGTGTAGATAGACTAATGAAATTATAAAATTTAAAAAAAAAACATTGATAATAACATGGACATATTCACAACAAGATATTGATAACATTTACAAAAGATGGGTTATCGAAAAGGACATAAAATTGGTTAAGTTTTGTCCGTTTCTACGAACGCAATAATTAGCGGTGCCAGCGTAGTGCAAAGATGTTTATTTTCCACTCTAGCAGCAACATTGAAATTTAAAATACTTATTACACCAAGATGACGTCAAGAAAATAATCAATGCTGGTTTAAATAATTATATTGTTTGTTCTTATTTAAGGTAAGACCCCACAGGGGTCACAGTGACATCCCAACTCGAAATGAGTAGCGAGTTTTTTTTTTATAAAAATGATCGTAACATCTACGTACGGTAAGTTATGCTAAAACGAACCAACCCAAAATCTTTCAATTGTTTGGTAAATTTGGTCAATCAAATTCAAATTCAGATGGAGAGGTCTATGTCCAGATGTGGACGTCTTTCGGCTGAAATGATGAATCCAAATGTGGTATCAAAAAACCACAGTCAAATTAAAACGAAAATTAATCAACGGAAATTCTAAGACCCTTGGAAACTGGCAGTTTTGCTATTGGTTGGTTCGTTTAGCATAACTGGTGCCGTATTACGAAATACTGAATACCAACGTGATTCCACTGCGAAATACGGATGGTTCCATGTCTGTCTCGCAGCGGAAAAATTACACATTAAGGCACCTCTCCCACAGCCGACGACAAATGTTAAAAGATTGAGATATTAGGTGCCTTGTCAGTTGAAGAGATGCGTATATTCATTGTTGATCGCTGACTGTGCACACTGCCGGCGAGTACTCGTTTGTCGCAGCGACAAGAGCTGTCAAAGAGTACTCGCTCAGCGCTCGCTTGGCAGGCGGAACACTCGCTGAGAGACACACTCATGCTCGCCAACCAGTTTTTAGTTGCCAGCTTCAATCACTTCTCGTTCATCGCCGGCGGTGGAACTGGTGCCTAGTACTTCATAATACCGGTAAAACTTCATGCACACACGGCAGTTTCAGGTACGAGTGTGAACAGAGAGGCAATTCCCGTGTTCGTTAAGAAAGTTCGCATTCTAATCTCGGTCAAAAATACAATTAATTTCTCTACATTTATGACAAGTTTTTTTAAATTGATTGTCGCTGAGATGAGATTGCACCTTGAATTTGAACGTTTTTTAAGTACGAGAATGGGGATGATGTCAATTTTATTTCATATCAAAAAAATAAATAAAACAAATACAATACTATTACAAAAATGTAAAAGCTTAAAAAAACTGCCAAGTTATAAACGTTTTAAAATAAGTGTTAGACTAGGACAGCACTATCGTAGAAGTGACGTCACGACAACGTAACTGCATACTAGCGCCATACATTATCCGTACCGCGCGACAAGGACAGGAATAATCCCCTCCATAAACTTTTAAAGCGTGTATCTTCTTCATATTTACATCGATTTAACCGATTTTTTCGATTATCTCATTTTTACTTTGCCTTCTTTGAAATTACATTGATTTTACGAACATTTTTTAAATTAGTCATCATCCCAATTAGATAGTGAGTCAGTCAGGCAGCAACGCCTCGGTTACAAATTGTCTTTATCACAATGCCACGTTTCACAAACACGCAGTTGGCAGTGATTCCATTAATTTTAGATGAAGAAGAGTAGCTACTCGTGCGCGTACAAGTGTGGCTGGCACTTGCCGTCGACTCCAAGCTCTTGTAAAAGTCTTATATTTATAATCGAGGTACTTTGTATTAGATTAATCATATTACAGTACTTTATACTTGCTGTCCAGCCTCATTATTCTTTTCTATATCCATGTTTCGTTCGTAGCAAGAAAAGTTTTAACTTGCCGGTGACGCGACCTCGACTGAGATGTGCCGGTAGTGACGTCACCGCCGGTAGTGACGTCACTGATGTGTGTAGCCAACGTCCCACAACTTCTACGTAACTATGATTTTAGACGTGACTGATCGGCGACTTGACGCTGACGTGGCTGACGTGTGTGCATGAACCTGTATAGTTTAAAATCCTGTGACGCTCCTGATGGCCTTCTCCTCGTCGAGTGGCGACATCTGGCGGTACGAGTGGAACTCCATGGTGAAGGAGGCTAGCCCGGAGCTGAGCGAGCGGAGCGAAGACGAGAAGCCGAGCAGCTCTGACAGCGGGGCTAGGCATTCTATAACCTGAGGATATTAGGATTTTTTCAGGAACAGTCCGGAGTCTGTCTGCTGTCTTACAAGACTCTTGTCTTACAAAACTGCTGTCATTTACAAAACTTGTCTTCAAGACTGCTGTCTTATGATAATGCTGACTTAGAAAACTGCTGTCTTACAAGACTGTTGTCTTACTAGACTGCTGACTTACAAGACTGCTGCCTTTAATAAGACTGCGGGCATATAAGGGTTAAAGTTAAATGCCGTTGGATAACCGGGGGCAAGAAACTCCTGGTGGTAATGCTACATACTTTGTTGTAATGCCGGACGTGTATGTGCTGTATGTGCGTGCGCCTGCGGGCCAGGTCTGCGAGGACTCGCCCGGAGTGGCTCTCGGGACACACCACCTCCAACGACATGAGGGGCTCAAGGAGTATCGAGCCTGCTTCTTCGAACACCTGGAAGGAGTGTATTTGTGAAGGAGTATTCTTCTGTAGATTCGGCAGGGGCTTACATGAATAATTCTTTATTTTATAAATGTTTAGCTTCGTATTATCTGTTCCAAAAGCCTCTCATGAAAGTGTTAACGAACCCTCTTCTAATTCTTCCTCGTCAAATTCTTACGCAATCACTAATTAAAGGGATCACATTAATTTTTTCAATTAATTATTGTTTCAATTTCATTATTTAAAAAAATATACTTACAATATTAACCTCACTTGTCAAATGAAAAACATCTTTAAAATGATTTAAAATTAGAATTTAAATATTCAAATCTCAGTAATCAATTTGTAAGTGGCACTACAAGTTGGTCTCCATAGAAACGTGTTCGTGATCCATTTGTTTATATTTCCATCAGAAACTTTCAGAACAGACCATAGTACTTTTTTTTTGCATGAATATTAGACCGCACGAACGGTAAATATCTCGGCGGTATTTTTTGGCGCACTGGATCTTCAAAGCACTGCTTAGCTCCGAGAGTTGAAAATCTTCTTCGAAGCGAATCTTTTTCGTAGCGCTGCTGACGCGACGTGATGCACTTGTTGGATTCTCAATGCTCGGTTTAATACCGAGAGTTAAAAAACCAGTGCGCGAAAAATTTGATAGATAAATTATAAATGGAACAGAATTTGTATGAAATTATCTTGTAGATGTTAACCGAAAGTTATTTGATGATGGAGATCGGGATCTTACCTTCCTGAGGCACTGCGCGACGGTGGCAGTGACCACTGAGTCTGACGTGCCGCGACCCAGCTCGAACCAGTGCAGCGTGACTTGCACGTCTACCACCTAAAATAAGAATTACGCTTTTGTTACTGGTTTTTCTAGTTAATAATCCGATTTCAGACGCGAGTGAAGGGTTATTTTTTATTCTTTCGACGTTCACACGACATCGACAAAATTATTTAGGAATTAATGTTCAGCTGAAATGAAATTAAATGGTTATTTCTGTAAGTAGATCTTATAAGACACTTTAGACGTCAATATTTTGTAGGTCAATATTTTAAAACTAGATGGTGCCGGCATTTCCTAGCTAACTGATCCCAGAGAAGAATGGTCATGGTCTCTTTTAAAGTGCAAACACTATATTAATAAGATTGTATGTGTGTCTAACAGTACAGGGGCATGTCTTTTTTTTTTTGTTTGGGTGGGAAATCATTAAATGACTTCTCCCTCTCTGGGTGGAGCGGGAGGACGTGTCAGACTTTTACTGACTAAAACCCACCCGTGTTCCTTCAGTTGCCTGTGCCAGGGCCACGGTTTTTTTTTAAATTTTCCCGCGACCCTGAGGCATCAGCCCTATCGGACCCCGTCATTATGTGCTGACATTCATCCATATTTAAGAACGTTTCAACTTTATATCTCACCACTTATTCGCACAATTATTGTTTGAATAACTTGTGTTAGCTGCAACTTCAGGTAGTAGGAGTTACGAGTGACCAGCCATACATAAGCCAACGGAAACCGGCGCGCACTCTCCAGCCCTGGCTGGAGACCTTAATTTTTATTAGGGCCTCCCGTTCTGGCTGGAGGCCTTAATTTATTAGGGCAACCACAGGCAAGTCCGGTCAAACAGACCACAACCATGCCAACCAAGCCATTTTAAAAAACCGTGCACTCCCTTTTGGCCGACAGACGTGCGCTCGTGAACATCGACTTAGGATATAGTGTCATTTAATTTAATAAAAAATAATTTTGTAAAGTTATTCAAAATTAAGCTAAATCGTGATTTTTTTTAAATAAAATCTTTATAAATTCCCAAAACTTGTGATTTAAATTGAGGTTATAAAATTCACCTCAACTGTCAAACACAAAACTTCTTTAAGGTGACAAAAAACTAGAAATTCGGGTATAGATATAAGAACAATTAAATCAAAGCACCAATTTTGTAAGTGTTACTACAAATTGGCATCCATAGTTACGTTTTCTGATCAATTTACTTACATTTTCTCACACTGCAGGTCACCGAATCATCTTATGACAGCAGTCAAGTACAATAAATAGTTGTTTAATGAGCTTTGATGATGTTGATGATAAAGCTTTACGTACCGGACAGCCGAGCTTGGCTCCGTGCATGAGCGCGGTGGCGACTCCTTGCTTAATGGCGTGCAGGTGGCGAGGATGCAAGTGTGAGAGGTTGGCAGCACTGTCGCCGCTCTTGTCCAGCCTGGAAGAAACTAATGTTGATAAAACTCTTTTGAATATCCCTTTCTGTAACTGCCGTTACATTATAAACCCATAAGTCAAATGTAACACCTTTACGTTTTAATTTTGTTTTTAATTTTATATAGTTATGTCTTTTCAAACGACTGCGCGACAGTATTTAAATTATTGCATTTTATTGTTATGTATAAATTGAATTGGTTAGGGAGTTCGGTTCAATACGCCGACCAGGATGGTCGTGCCTTTGTTTTCGCTTGAGGCTTCGTGCCCAACAGATGGTGGCTTACTTGCCGGACTTGGAAATCAAACCGTGTTTCTTTTGTGTGTGTGTGTGTGTGTCTATGTCTGTGTCGCAAATCAAAATATTTTAAATCGGTTCAAAAGATAAATAAATGTAAGTTCCATGCAGCTGAGACACCTGCGGTGTGACATGACCTGACCCCTTCCGCATCACTGGTGAGATCGTTCTGTACCCTAAACTTATAAGCTGCGGCTGCGTTTTAGGTCGTTGATTCAAAGCCACGCGCATGTTCAACATAATTTTAAACAATTGTTATAGGACAGTGACTTCATATTAAATGTAGTATTGCGGGATAAACGAAGCTATTATTCTGGCACATAGTGTGATCGAGGTCTTTGATTTCAAACATAAAAAAAAACCGCACGGTAACCGCGTCAACGCGCCGCTCGGCGGTAGACAATACAAAAACTTGTAACAATTACCTTCATAAATTCGTTATGTTAACACTATAAGCCCTTGCTACTCCTGGACATCAATGTTTTAATTAAGTAATGTTTAGTATTTATTTCCGTACAAGTGATTAGTAATCTTTATAAATAAATGAACTCAGACCGTATAGTACGGTATCGCTCTTGACCTTCATACACATTGTGCCGAATGACAATAACAACGTTGAACAAGTACACTATTATTTATTAGTACATCTATTATACGGACTACTATTATTGCTACCTTTCAAGTTAAAAAATGAAAGCCTGCTTGAATTTATTTTATTTTAATCTAGGTAATATTTTTCTCAAACATACCAAAGTTATAATTTAACAGAGGCGGAAATTATTATTTAGATATTCATAACTATTTTGTAAGTGTTGGAATTGCGCTTTGTTGATGCTCATAATGTCCACATCTGGCGGACAGGCGCGGGTGCGCGCGGGAGGCGCATTACGGCTGGGATCGAGAGAAAGCAGAAGGTTGCATTGTTTAGGGCGCAATCCGTTAAAAAAAATAGCGGTGCTCACTGTTTAACGGAATGCTATCCGGTACCTGCAACTGACCCTTGCGTGTCTGTTGCGCAAAGTTTCAAAAATATCATGCGTAAAGGTTTCAAGTACAGGTTGGAACTAAGTGTGGATGGACTGAGCGGTTCTTCTGTGACGCCGCAGTCTGTTAACCATCATCACCAATCCCAGGGTGCGGCGGGGTTTTGGTGCGTGAGGATGGTCACCCATCCACAGACCGACCGCAGCAGGCGTAGCTTAACCTGATCAGTCGACCCGTGCGGCTGTTATTACTTCTGTTAACCATATTGGGTGTAATAGGGCGGGATGCCCCTCAACCGTTGTCTAAACGAAGTTGGGCCATTTCTCGGCATTCACCGTGACTGCGATATCTCAGCAATTGCTCATCATATTTTTTTATTTTATTAAATAAGATAGCCGATTACATAGGGTTCAATACAGTGTACTTGATGTATTTTTGTGAGGTGTAGTTGCGTGTGAATGGACTTATTTAGAAGTTTTCTTACAAATATGCTGGTGCAATGTGCATGAAGTGGTTTAATATTCATGAGTTTCGTTTCCCTGTAAGTTTTAACTGTAGGTGTAAGGTAATCCTAGTGAAATAATGGTTGAATAATTTTATTTTGTGCGATCTGTAGGTCCTTTAGGTTGATTTTTGCGCGTTGCCCCATATTTCAATTAGGTACATCAAGGTCGCTTTACTAACGTGTTGCAAATGGTCTGGCGCACTCGATGAGGAAGGACATGTCAGTTTGCATAATGAACCCAAAATTGAGAAACGCTTGGATCTGATGTGATCAATTTGCACCTTCCAGTTTAACTGTTTATGGTAAGGCCAAAAAGATAAGCCAATGGGACTGAGTTTTGATTCCCAGCTTTAAGTATTCGTACAAGAATTATTTCCCATAATACTTATTGCATTGACTGGCCACTAGTCTTTTATATGTTAAAAATTGTAGCGTTAATTCCCAGGAAATACGTGTAACAAATGGATGAATTCCTTAGCTAACATATTTTTTAACCACTTTTGTGCGACATATGGCAAGCGAAGGTTCGCTTGCATCGAAACAAAAAGTTTTTACACTGAATTGTAACACAAAAAGATACATTTCTTCAGAAAGCAGCGCGGACGTCCCATTAATCGTATCCCTGTCTTAGTAAAATTTCTGTGTCTTTGAAGTTTGAACAAAACAAAAACTCTCTAATTTTCTATAATAATACCTATGAAAAAGGGGCTGGAATTGTTTATGTAGGGCCTTAGCTCCCCAAATAAACAATGTATTGAGTCTGACCGTCTGTAAACAGTTCACAACACCTCGGTTCCAAAAGAATAACCCCCATTTACTTAATCCATTAACAACGCGTGAACAATTAGCGGCATCATTACTGCCTTGATATTCGAGGCTAACACGTGGGATGAGGTTAAAAGTATGCTCAGCATGGTTTTAATAAGGTGTAAAAATTGATATACTTCTAATTGACTACTGCCAATGTCGATTAAGACAAGATAAGACAAAATACATGACATATTGCCTTAGACCCCGGGATCAACCTAACTTCATCTTAAAGCCCACTCATGTAATATCATATGTGGCGTCATGTTAATAAGAGCACACTAACATTGTATTTTTGTGTCCACAGAGTTTCTGCCTTCCCCTTGAGTTTAGTCGGAGCGCGCCAGTGTGCGCGCCAGTGTGCGCGCCAGTGTGCGCGCCAGTGTGCGCGCCACGCTAGTGTGCGTGCGAGCTTGCCTCCACACCTGTCCGGCCGTTACCTCGGCCCGCACCCGCCGCCCCGCGGTCATCGGCTGCAAGGCAGTCGAGAGCGTCCATCGAGCTAGTAACCAAGGAGCCTCCACAGCGCGTTCACGCTACTTTGATCCGCACCCTGCTAATATATTTCGTCCGCGTTATTCATTAATTTCGATTGTTTTATATCGTTAACTTCATAGAATCACATCGTGACCCTTCTGGTAATAAAATAATTTCTCTTTAACTAGTAACTTCGTTTTTAACTGTTCGCTGTAATTTAATAATTATATCTATTGTAATCCTGTTCGCGCCTCTTTCATTGAACACGCTCCTACATAAGCTTCCAAACATTAACCATTGCTCTTGTCCTGCTTTAGTTAAAACAAATTCTGTTAAATAGCTTTGCATTACCATAGATTGCCGTCTCAACTTGCAACAACGCATTGAAACACTAGTCAAACAAGCGGCCAAGTGCGAGTCGGACTCGCCCATGAAGGGTTCCGTAGCAGCAAGAGTTGATTGAATGAAAGTTAAATTGCGATTTACGATTTATGAAGTATTAAAAAAAACTACGTACTAGATCTCGTTCATACCAATTTTCGGTGGAAGTTTGCGTGGTAATGTACATCACATATTTATTTTTTGTTCTATTATTCTCTTATTTTAGAAGTTATAGGTGTCACCCACACACATTTTACCACTTTGGAAGTGTCTCTCACGTAAACTCTTCAGTTTAGAAAAAAATATATTAGCAACCTCAATATCATTTTTGAAGACCTATCCATAGATACCCCACACGTATGGGTTTAAAAAATTGTGTTTCAGTTCTAAGTATGGGGAACCCCCAAAATTAAAAAAATATTTTTATTTTGTGTGTGAAAATCTTAATGCGGTTCACAGAATACAAATCAGCAACCTCAAAAATCATGAAAAAGACACCCATGATTTATCGCAACCACCATCTTGGATGTTCATTCTGTCCTCTCTATTGGCTTCAGCACCTTCGAAAACCATGAAATCTAGCTCTCTCTCTCTCTCTTTCTATTAAACATAATAAACAGTCGCAAGGACGCATAACGCTTTTTCGTTACGTGAAGATTTCTACAAGTGAACTCCTACCGCAAGCTGCGTGGAAGAAGTTCGTTTCAGAAATACTTACTTGAAAATCTTGTCCTGCGCGATTCCTTTCACCCCTTTAGCGGACATGGTCACGTTGCACACCTGCCGCGCGCCAGCTATCCTGCGCTCCAGGGCCAGGTCCCGACGCGCGCTGCCCGCCAGCGTCTCGCGGTAGGCTATCTGCAGCGGGCCCAGCTCCACGTCGATCTTGTACTCGCGGACTATGCGCTCTTTTATTATTTCGAGGTGCAACTCACCCATGCCTGGTATCGGAAAAAAAATTAGTTTCAAACGATGATGTAGGATATTTATATATTATTCCGTTTTTGATAAATCAAAGCTCCAAAATGTTGGTTGGTGTGTCTTTTAATGTTTAGTTTTGTTTGACTCATTTGGAGGGAGTACTTTGTGGGAAGTTAACTGCGTATTCCCGAAACAAGTTATGTCATTCATTGATCTGCTCTTAGAAGTAAATTGAAGAGTTTAGGTACTAACTGAAATAGCATATTACAGTACAGCAGAGTATAATATACTCTGCTGTACAGTAATATGCTCTTCTCTAAAAAATTAAGAATATTTTCATATATATTTGAAGAAAAAAACTGGAACGCGCTCAGAGACCTCTAAGTCGTGCTTTAGTAATTCAATTTTGAAATATTACTTATCAGTCTAGTATATTGTAATCCGACAAATAACTGTTTTCGGTTTTTCGCAAAGTGAAATACAAGCTATAATTATACAGTGATTTTTTGTTTTAAAAGTGCCGTATCATCGGTGAATAGCCGCCAGTGCACAGAGTTCTGACGCTTGTACAAACTCATTAAAAGTGAAAGTCCTGCGTATGCGCAATCTTCATCGCGCTGCTACTGCTACCAACCTCCCGGAGACAAAGTTCCTGATGTGTTCCAGCGACAAATATAAGCGGACTTGTTGCATCAGTTAAAGGGACCAGTGGCGCCACCCCGAGCATAAACGGTACTAATTGTTCTAATTTGGTACCCGGTGCGTTCTCTTTTACTTCTAAACTCGAGGTACCTGAGGAGAATAATGAACTCAGTGTCGCTGAAACGCACGCCACCTAACAAAACTGGTGATCTAAATTTAACAGCCCCCACTATTACACAATCCGACTTTACCCCGAATCTAACTCTGGCTGATACTGATTTTGTTACGACGCGTAACAGGAAGCACAAACGCGAAGAGGTCGAAACATCCTTCATGGAGGAGATACGAGATCTGCTAAAATCGGCCACAGTTCAGACCGACAGTAAGTTTCTAGCACTTCAAAAATCTATGGAAGAAATTATTTTACAAAATGAGGAAATCAAGAAATCATTAGATTTCACCACAAAGCAGTATGATGATATGGTGACTAGGACTGATCAAATTGAGTCCGAACGTAAAGCTGACCTTAGCTACATAAGCCAACTCGAGGATAAAGTTGAAAATATGGAACGGTTGTTATTTTTATCCAGGATAGAGGTTAGAAATATACCTAAGCTGGAGGGAGAAAGTAAAGAAGATCTCTGTAAATTAATCACGAAAACAACTAGCGTCTTGGATGTTTCCTTGCAACGCCAGGAAATCAAAGATATTTACCGCATAAATAAGAAAAATGGTACATCCCCAATCATAGTCGATTTTGTCAGTGTCACTACAAAAGATAATATTCTGCAAAACCTACGCAATTTCAACCAGCAGAATAGCCAAAACAAGTTAAATACAAACCATATAAAACTAGCCGGTGCTGCGAAACCGATCTACCTCTCAGAGAATCTCACCCCTAAATCGCAACGGCTTTTTTATCGGGCACGAAAATTTGCAACAGAACAAGACTTTAAGTTTTGCTGGACTTCACTGGGCAGAGTATTTCTTCGTCAGGCCTTGGGGAAGAAACATTTCTTGATTAAAAACGAAGCTGACCTGAATAAAACGGAGCTGGGGAAATGACTAATGTTAAATTCCATAACTTTCTACTCACTGCTTATTTTAATTGTAATCTTCAGTTTGGCTTTATTCTTGGCATTGTTTTTACTATTTTCGCTTTCAACTGATTTTTTCATAACATGTATGTATTCCACCATTGAGATAATCAGACACCCAAATAAAACAAACACAACTCTCACACACTGCCCTCACGATTTACAAACACACAAACAAATCACAGGAAGCATACAAAATTTCACAATAACACACAAAGCACACACAATTCGTTTCAAAACCACACATTCTACACACACACACACAGTCACATCACCTCATTTTTATTTTTTATTTTTTTGTATGGCATCTCGTAGTTGACCTTGAGAGGTCGTGACTACTTAACCGGACAATCACATCACCTCAAGCACACCAGTATTACTTATACCGACAGCTTGCAAACTTTCGTCGTCGCCTTCTCAACTATAAAATCTTTTACAAATGGCTAGTAACGCAATTCACCTAATCAATAACATCGATGAACTCTCTATATTAGTGACTCATTGATGCACTCCGGAACAAACTCAATCGTTTTTGATAACCCCAAATAAATATCTGAAAGTCTTTTCACAAAACATTCGATCAATAAATTGTAACTTCACAAACTTACAAACTCTATTGCATCGTAACTCATTTGACTGCGACGTAATAGTCCTGACAGAATGTTGGCTTCCATGTTCTAGTAACTCAATTCTTCCAATTCTTCCCAATTATACGATTTTTAAAACAACCAAGCTCATGAACCAAAGTGATGGCGTCGTGGTCTGTATTAAGTCGGAAATTGTAGCGGTCGGTGAGGAACCAGACTTGTGCCAATCTGCCTCAGGATTGATAATAAAAATCAATCCTGACGTAGCCTTACTCTGTATCTATCGCTCACCATCTACAAACAACATACAGAACTTCCTCTCTACCCTCAATCGCATACTTCCATCGCTCCATGCCCTCGGAACAGTTTTGATAGCAGGTGACTTAAATCTTGACATCAAACTTTCTTCTCTTGATACACGGTCCTACGAGTATTTGAATTCCCTCGCTTTTCATGGTTTTCTTCCAGTTCATACCCTCCCAACCAGGGGAAAAAATTGCCTGTACCATATTATCCTGAGAACAAGGTCACCCGCTCTCACATTTGTCTATGAGTCTACGGTAACCGACCATGGTTCTTCACTACTTTGTTTGGAAAACAAACGTATCCCTATCATCACTAAGTCTAACATAACAAAACTAAATTATGAGGCACTTGGCGCATCAATTTTGAACATAGACTTTAACCCTATTCTTAGTGCAACAGACGCAAATACCGCTACCGACAAATTCATTGAAGAACTGACTTTAGCCATAGCAGAAAACACTATAATTAAAAAAGTAACTGCAAAACAGAAGATTCTAAAACCCTGGATAACTTCTGGCCTGTTAGGGTGCATGAGAAACAGAGATGCCATGCACAGAAACCTCAAGCTGTCTCCAGATAACGAAACGTTAAATATAACCTATAAACGATACAGAAATTTTTGTAACAAAATTCTTAAACAGGCGAAGAGGCTCTTCGATGCAGAAGAACTTAGCAAAGCAAGCAATAACCCAAAATTACTCTGGGATACCATAAAACGTATAACAAACACCACAAAAACTACACGCTCATCCACTCAATTGCTATCCTCATCACCCACACCCGCACAGTCATGTAGCAATGTGAATTCCTTTTTTGTCAATATTGGCAAGAAACTTGCAGATGACATTATAAAAACGACGCCTTCACAACAACCACCTACCCCACAAAACAGTACTGCACCAACTTCATCCTTTGTCTTGGATAAAACTGACCCGGAAGAAATTTTATCTATCATAAATTCACTGCGACCACATGGTGCTACTGGTTGGGATGGCTTTTCATCTACAAGAAATTTTCCACCACTCTGGCGCCAATTTTATGCCATATATTCAATATTTGTTTTGAAACAGCAGTTTTTCCAGCTTCCTTTAAAAAGGCAATAATCTATCCGATCTTCAAGGGGGGTTACGGAACCTTGCCGAATAACTCAAATCAAATGAAATCAAAATATTTTATTTCACATAGACCTACATGGGCACTTATGAAACGTCAGATTCTAGGTGCACGGTTCCAATTGGTTGTTTCCCATGGAGAAGAGCCGGCAAGAAACTCCATGGTTACTCTTTTAAAAATATGTCTTTTACAATGTTTTCCAATTACAGTGATTAACAGGTATGGGAGGACAGTGTAGGCCTGTCAACAGGTACCATATGTTAAACAAATAGACAATTGTCTATAATTTATAATCCACAGGGCCTACGACGTTCTCACATTTACAAAATATAAAATAATCTAATAAAGTAAAATAAAAAAATAATTAAAAATTTTAGGTATATAATGTCAAATAATGAAAGAATTATGTCAGAGATATGTAAAAGTCCATATCTAATAATAAAAAATAAAAATTAAACACCATTATTTGGGAGCAGTTATTAGAAATTTACATAGTTACATTAGTAACTACCGTCCTATAGCTGTATTAACAGCTTTATCCAAAGTTCTTGAACGCTTGATTAACAAAAGATTGGTTAGTTACCTGGAGCATTGCAAGATAATCTCGCAACAATAATATGGCTTCCGTAAAAATAAGTCAACCTGTGACGCAGTTCATGACCTAACCAGCTTTGTCATTGATCATGTAAATGAAAATAAAAAGGTCCTTACTATTTTTCTAGATCTCGCAAAAGCGTTCGACACTGTTCCCGTATTTACACTCTTAATCAAACTTGAGAAAATAGGCGTCAGGGGGCATCAACTGGATCTTTTTCAAAGCTATCTCTCCAATCGTTCGCAAAAAGTCAGTATCGATGGCCAGGAAAGCATTTTGGGCCCCACTCTTTTCTTGATCTTTATTAATGACCTGTGTGATCTCAATATCGTTCATGCTAAGGTAATATCCTTTGCAGATGACACAGCAATAACCTTCATCGCGGATTCCTGGTCACAACTACAGCAGCAAGTTCAGCTTGGCTTTGATGTGGCGTTAAATTGGCTTAATTCCCACACTCTAACCCTTAATACCTCCAAAACTTAATTTCTGACTTATTCTAAGACCTCGGTCTCTCAGCCAAAGACTCCAATTTCGATCATCCTAAAATATAGGGTTCAATATGTCAATGCCATTTTATAACCTCTGTTGAAAGCATCAGATAAATTGGAATAGTCTTGGACAGGCATCTCAACTTTAAGTCTCATATTGATCTGCTAACTGGACGAGTTCGCAAACTGATATACATATTTAAAACTCTCCGGCATATTGCTAATCCCATTATAGTACTTAATGTCTATTTCGCACTTTGCCTATCCATCGTGACATATTGCATTTCTTGTTCGGGCGGCGCAGCTAAAACCACCCTCAAGCCGCTAGAAGTAGCACATAGGGCCATATTAAAAGTAGCCACTTTTCGTCCGATTCTGTTTCCAACTGATCAACTATACAATCACTGCAAGCTGTTAAATGTTCGGCAACACTTCATTCTACAGACTGTCATTCTGCAACACCGCTGCACCCTATACCGAATAATAGAAAATAAAAAACGTAGTAAACGTCGAAAAGATGGGATATGCACCCTTCCGCGCGTATGCTCAACTTTTGTCAAGAGATTTCTTCATTTTCTTGGTCCGTTTCTATGCAATATAATAAACGAAGAGTGTCAAATCTACGATCTATCTTATTGCAAATGCAAGAAGATTGTACAAACGTACCTCCAAAGCAAGTCATATGATGAAACTGAAAATATCTTAACATAGGTGATGAATATGGACAAGCACTCACACACACACACAATCACATACACACGCACACACACACATTTAACTTAAATTATATTATTTTATTTTATTGAAATCAAAACATTCTTAAACTTAATTTTCTAACTCAAGTCTTCGAAATTGTATTGATAACATCAGAAGCACTATGTAACTTTTACGTCATTGTACCTTAGGGGACCGGACTGCTTCTCCTTAACACAGGTTACCATAACCTAGCTAGGAGAGCAGTGCTCACCCACACGTTTGTAGAAATAGTACTTATTTTGTAAAACGGTATTTTAACCGTGTACTACAGTCCTTTGTTTTGTTTAAATCAATTGATTGATATATTTCATAAGCAAGAGGACAATTTTCTTCATTTTGAGATGACGATGTTGTATTTTTGACATGTTATTGTAATCAATTGTTTTTTTTGTGTTGAATATTTGAATTTTTTATGACAGTAATTCATATTTTTATTGACAAATTTATTTAATTGACTACTTTGACATTGAATTGAATCTAAAAATATGGTTGTCGAATAATTTTAATAATTGTAATGATGATGAAATAATGTCTGTAATGTATTTTTGATGAATATTATCACGGTTTTTGCACCATCTCTTCCTACCAATTTATACGCCACGTTATGCGGCTGAACATGTTAGAACTTTTCTGTACCTCAATATTATCTTGCATGCAATGGATCATGCACACCATGTTTAAACAAATAAAATCTTTACTTACTTTGCATATTTAGTACAGCAACTAGCCACAAAAGCGATACTTAAGCAAGTTACAAAAACTAGAAATGCAAGACGGTGCTACTACAAATATTGTTCACATAATCGGTTTAACGATTCTTAAGACTTTGGGATACTGTCTAGATATCCGTACAGTCGGCGGTCATGTAATTGTGACAGCAGCTTGTCACTTCACCAGGAAGATGACAGATATAGCTGATGATGGAGAGCATACGCACCCGCTAGCACGGTCTGTCCGCTGTCGTCATCTGTAGTGACCCTGAGGCTGGGGTCCTCTCGCTGCAGTTCCATCAGCGCAGTCTCTAGAGCTGCTTGCTGCGCCACGCTCGGAGGCTCGATGGAGCACAGGAACACTGGCTCTGGGACTGTGTTGCCTGGTGAAGAATTTGAAGACATGAAGCTGAACGGTTTGCAAAGCATGAACAAAGTTCTATAGTATTGTGATTTAGTGGAAAAAATACTGAAATATCACCAGCGATTGGCTAACCAAGAAAACTGACATTAAAAACTGTACCATTTCAACAAGATCCTTACCAATTCCCAGCAACATTTCAGCAAGATCCTCATAGCTAGGCTGTGCATCCAGGGTCTGTAGACGCTGCCGAGCGCCGGGCAGCACCAGTTCCTCCACCTTTCCAGGGTGTTGCAGCAGCTGGGCCAGCTGGACCTTGGCGCGAGTAGCCGCCGCTTGGGTCGAAGTAATGAGGTCCCCAGTCATCGTCGCCTGCGCAGCACTAGGTTATATTATAATGGCAGTTTGATTGCCACAGTGACAAAGCGTTTGGCCCAGTAGCTTGATGAATCGTAGGTTTGATTCTCTTTTATTTTATGTGGTATGGTTAACATAACAGTTTCGGTTCTGTGTTTTTTGCGCTTGGCAGCTTGATGTAAAATCACATATAACAGAACAGAGAATAGGGACATTTGTATTTTATAATGTGCACTTATTAATCATATAAGTACATACAATGGTACAAAAATTCAAAAAAAAATATTTTCGGCATTGGAATCGTTCCTGTACAGTTTTGACTTTGCTACGATTTTATTAAAGTGTAGATAAAACAAATAGTTACCTTCAGCGAGCTAACGACGGCAATATTGCCCGCCGTGACTTTCTCGACGGGACGGTACTCATCTGCCAACGCTACGTACAGCGCTCCTGTCTTTTTCAACCCAAAACAAAAACATAAGACACCATAACTTCAGAATATGACACAACACAATTCGTTTTTTTTATCGGGCACCCCGTATTATGGTTCCTTCACCACCATTGAGAAAGCTATCATGCGTTTGCAATTTAGATTCATTTCAACCTACAAATAAATCTCGGTTTGCGCTACAAATTCAATGTTTATGACTTTTTCAATTGGACTAATTATTCTGAAATGATCTTAATTTACACTGGCATAAAATTGATATTTGTTTCAGCGGAAAAAACATCAATTTAATCTGAAATTGCCAGTCCGTCTTGAGCAAGCGTCGTAATCAATGCTCGCGCCTTCCCTGTATGTTTGTCCTGCAGTGGGACAATAATAGGCTGGTATTATGGCTGGTAATTATTATATTTTTACATCAATTTCGAAACAAGTATGATATAATATGGAATAAAGGAATTTATTTCAGAATCAGAATCAGAATTTTATTTGCTATGAATGTAGGTACAGATATAAGATGTTGTATAATAATGAGATCGGCTACAGTCTACCTTACGGCGTGCAAATTGTTACATTAAATATTATTAAAACAAAATGAATGTCAACAAAACAGGGTCCACTTACGTCGTGCAAATTATTGCACTAATTAAAATATATAAACAAAATAATGTCAATCGATTAGAAATTATAGTGAAGTATATATAGTCAGGTACAAAAGTCTTACATGGTCAAAATTGCAATTAATTATTACAGTCATAATCAGGAAAAACTCGTATCATTAAGAAAGTCTTTCACTGAGTAATAACATTTGCCTATAAGTAAAGCAGTTACCTTAGATTTAAAAATGTTTAAAGAATAATCCTTAAAACTATGAGGTATTTTATTATAAATGACAGTTCCCATTGTCTTAATACTTTTCCTTAACAGTGCTGTTTTGTAATTACCCGAATGTAGTAAGTTCTTGTATTGGGATCTCAAGGGGCCACTACGTGTTCTTAAGTTCGCCAGTGACGAAAATAAGTTAAGATTAGACTTTACAAAAATTGCCACCTCCAATATGTACAAACATGGAAAAGTCAGTATCTTCAGAGACCGAAACAGAGGTTCACAGCTGTCTGTGCTTTTAAGTACTGACATAGACCTAATACACCGTTTCTGGGCCTTAAAAATCTCCTCCCTCTCACTACAGTTACCCCAAAATATGATTCCAAATCTTAGAATACAGGTTACTACATGGTAAATGTAGCCTATTTAAACTAAATGTTTAGTAATCCAAAGTAGTAAAGTTCCAGTAGCAATAAATTACCTGCTCATTCTTATCCCGCGCAAGATTATAGATCTTCTGTCCCTTGCAGATCTCGCCGCTGTACAGCCTCAGGAAGGTCAGCACCCCGCGCTGGTCATCATGCTGCACCTTGAAGGCTCTGGCAGCTAGTTCGGATCCGAAACTGTGGTACAACCTAGAACGAAATACATTTTGTGAAATTTTCAACTGTCTACCTATTACGGTTCATGAGGTACAACCCGCCGACAGCCAGACAGATGGACGGACATACTGATAGGTTTCCGTTGGCACCCTTTCAGTAAGAAAAATGTAATGGTAGTTATTTAGGAATTGTTATCCTATCTCTACAAATATAAGTTTCATTCGAGAGGCTTAGAGATAACGATCGTTACTTATAAACAATAATTCGAACTACTTATAATACTACTAGATGCCCCGCGGGTTCATTCGCATGGAAATTTCTGTAGGAACCATGTTTTTTTTTGGACACAACAATTATGTCACTCGAGAATAGTGTAGCTTGCTTTCAGTAAAAAATTTTTAAACGCATTTGTTTCCAAAAATTATTTAGACGAACATAAACTTTACGTCTTTGCATAATTATAAGTTTAGGTTTAAAATGAGTGCAAAGTCATTCTATGATCATCGCACACTGCAGCCTTAGCACAGATAATATAATACTTGCGGCTTCAGGGTATCAACTAAAAAGGCACGTTTCCTATGAAATTATGAAACACGAGCAAAATCGCTTGGTTATAAGTCATTTACAACGCCATCCAAACAATTTCCAAAATGTTTCATTTAATGACAACTTACTTGTGCCCCTCAGCCGGACTGGGCAGGTAGGATATGATGGCATCCATCAAGGTCTGCACGCCTATGTTCTTGTACGAGCTGCCGCACAGGATCGGGAACCCTTTCATGGCGAGCGTGCAGCGCCGGATGGCTTCCTCTATCTCATTGCTGCTAATGTCTAGGGTTTCCTGTGGAACGTCAGGAACACAGGAATAAAAATTGTGAAAACAAAAAAAAATGGTTTGAGAACCAACAAAAAAGGTAGCGTAAACTATTATTCAAAATGTTACGAGTTCAAAGTGAAACGAGTTTCATTATCATAATATTACCAAAGTCAAAGTCAAATCATTTATTTCAAATAGGCACATAAATGTCACTTTTGAACGTCAACATTTACAAAATATTCTATATTTGATTCTAGTTGCCCCTTCCAAAAGGTAGTTTCGTATGGAGAAGAACCCTAACGGAAAAGGCGCGGTATTTAGGGTGGATTTCACCAATGAAACTGAACGCGATCAGCACATTTATAACACATTCAATTCTCAGTGTCAATTATTCCACAAAAAATAACGACACTGACAGCTCTTGAATGTGCTGATCGCGTTCAGTTTCATTGGTGAAGTACACCCTTAATTTTAGCTATTGCTGTGAACGCACGCTTAGCACAAGCATATTTTAGGTTTACCACTGCTGGGCCATAGGCCTTGCTTCCAATCCCCACGCTTCTGCGCCATTCTCCATTAAATACACTAAAAGCAGCAATGATTTTCATTTTGACAGTTCAACAACATTCATTGCGTTATTTACGTTGTTGAGCAGACAAATTTTTCGAACAAATGTAACAATGGATTAGCAATATCCTTCAAAATGATTCAGGTTGTGATAGATCGTGTGTTACGCAACTAGGGAGCTGGTTTAGCCTTTTTTTTGCGTGGGAAATCATCAATGACTTCTCCCGCTCTGGGTGGAGCGGGAGGGCGTGTCAGACTCTTACTGACTAAAACCCACTCGTGTTCCTTCAGTTGCCTGTGCCAGGGTCACGGTTATCTCTTTCGAATTACCCGCGACCCTGAGGCGTCGGTCCTATTGGACCCCGTCATTTTGTGCTGACATCTCTTTGAGGCGCACGTGGAACACGACGCTGGTTTTGCCTGCGATGGCAACTAGTTAGACGGAGAAAATTTTCTCCTTTTGCCCCCTCCAGTTGGAGGTTATATTTATTTAAACAATTATGGTCTCTTTCTCTACTTTAAATAAGTATATGGTTCCCTGATCCAGCATATAATTTAAAGTATATTCTGTTCCATTTTAATAATTTATTTCACTGTTATATAGATTATACCCGTGAAACAGCTCCTAAAAATATATAAATTTCCAAAGAATAGCTGACTCTTAAAAGTAAAAGTACTAAGTATATCACACCAAAATCCACTTAACTACCCGACCCGCACCCATAAGACACTTTACCTGTTGTATGATATTTTCAGCCAACTGGTCATCCAAACTAGACAGTGTATCCACTAGCTCCCTGTGGTCTGACATGGCGGTCTCCCACTTGGATCCGTCGACCTGCTCCGTCAGTTTCCGCCGCACCAGGTTCTGACCACGCCCTTGTGTCCATATCACCTCTTCGAGTGTTATCAGGTCTATTAGGCCTGGTAAATAAATGTTGATAGGTTACTTAAGTTTTGAATTGCAACTATTTTTTTGGGCAGAAACTAGAAAGAATGAAAATACGTTTATTTGGGGTAAGAATGACGCAGAAATCCACACGGACGAAGTCGCGGGCGAAGTGCTAGTAATATTATAACATAGCATAACATAACATCACGCCTGTAATCCCAGAAGGGTTAGGCAGAGGTGTATCTATAGTATACCCACATTTATGCTTAATTCCCATGTAATAGGGGGCGAACCTATTGCCATCAACCGAGCACAATCCAAATTTTCCGGGCTGCTACTGAGAAATTCTAAATAAAAAAACCCAATAACACTTTGCCTGACCTGGGAATCGAACCCAGGACCTCATGCTCAGCAGTAGCTCTTGAGACCACTAGAGCTAAAGTAAGTTTGTTTGTTTGTTACCGTCTAAACCACTTTTTAAAAGTAATTTTAAAGTTAAAGTTGAAGGATGCTAAATGGCGCTACGTGTTTTCGAATCATGAATTAATTCTAACATTAAACTTTAGTAGTGTGCCAAGAGTTTTTTTTGTTTTTAAATATAAGTATATTTCGTGAAATTATAAAATGGATTAACACATACGATACTTTTTATCGAGGTAGTACGTTTCCGTGGGATAATTTTCGACCTCTCGAAGCGCAACTTAAATGTACATCTACCTCGGACCGTCACGACTTCTACCAGTTTGCTGTCGGGCTAATGATTCAACGGCGGTTGCTTTTCTTACCTTTACGTGTTTACATAGAAGAATAAATTATTTAAAACAATCTTTTAAAATCGCCAGTAATCGGAAAAGGGAGCTATTTTACGTAGTTGCAAAGTGCGTGCGATATGTTTTCATAGTATGAACATGCCTATCTTCGGGATTAAAAAAAAAATATTGTGTTTTTTTAATGTATTTTCATGTGTGTACGAGTTCTTTACTTTACTAGTATATGCCCCTGGTAATATCTGAACTTGGATAAAACTAGGTTCACCCGCATAAAAATTAAAATTGGTGATACCCACCCAACTTGTTTCGCGCGGTTAGGAGACCGCGCGAAACAAGTTGGATGGGTATTCATTTTGTTCGAATCTCGAACTTGCTTTAACTAGGTTATCAGATTTTTTTATTAAGTCCTCGATAAATTAAAAATCCCGGGATTCCGAAGGCATGTACATTTTACATATACGTATGAGGTTATTGGACGAAAATAGCTCTAGCTATTCGATCACTGATTTTCACACCACGGTCCAAAGATCTGAATATACAGCAAGATTAAAATTTGATGGCGGCTTGAAGTGCGCTACTCGCTGCGCAGTACCTCACCGCTGACCCTCGCTGACACGTAAATTCACGATCACTTACCTATAAGTCTCCCTTCATGCCGCACGTCAGTATGCAGTAACAGCGGCTGCACGTGCAGTTTCTCCGCGACGGAGCGCGCGCAGGCCTCGGCGCTGGCGTCGCCGCGGTCCATCTTGTTGAGATACAGGATTCGGGGCACGCGGTAGCCGTTCGCTTGTTTCCAGACGGTTAAGGTTTGAGCTTCTACGCCTGGGGATATAGTGAGTTTTGTAATCTACAGGATGTTTGTGATCTTGGTTAAATAGTAAAAGTTATAATAGCCTCTTTGTTCCAAAGATGTTTTTTTTTATTGCGAAGTTGTTCAGTGTGTTGCCGAGACGTCATATCAATTAATTCCACCCATGTATTGAGCCTCTTACGCATTTATTCTTGTGGTTTGTCCCAAATATGACAGTGTTATAAAATGTGTGGACAGAAAACTTGAACCAGTTGCTAGCAAGAAGCTTATTTTCCATTGGGAGATAATACTCATCTCCTTCTGTAATTCATGTGTAGGTAAGGATACTTTTCTCTCAGGAAACTCACCAGCAGACGCGTCCAGCACTATTACAGCTCCGTCTAACACAGCAAGGCTCTGCTCCACCTCCATGGTGAAGTCAATGTGGCCCGGAGTGTCGATCAGGTTGATCTGACTGTCATGCCACGGGAATGACACAGCAGCAGCTGTGGGTGGGAGATAAATATACATTCTTGGAAAGAGAAGAGGGCATTTAAAAAGTCTTCACAAGTGAGGAAATACTTATGTATTTGTTTTAAATAACTCTTTTTATTTATAGACTTGTGCAGGTACAAAAAAAATGGACAGACAAACCTAGCTACTTGGATTGTGCTTTTAACTCAAAAAATTCAAACTAGTCAATGTAGGATTCCAATTCTAGTACACAAATAAAATGTCCACTAGACCTGCAGCGTTGTATGATGGCCACTTGACAATAGCTTACAAATTTAAAAAATATAGCTCATCTATTTAATAAACATTGTAGTTCGAAATGAACAGTGCCGCCATTTCAGTCCTTTCGAAAATCAATAGTTTGTCCAAAAAGCTGTCATCCAGTCATCAGTTCGGTTTCATTTCATCGAAGTAAGTTCTCAAGAATCTTCAGCTTCACAAATAACAATTTTATTTAGACGTTGACAATAATCTTTAAACTTGTTTTCTTCTTTGATTTTATGTTTTAAAAATTTTGTTCTGAATTTTAGTACTACATACTTTGATACTGATTATTATATGATTCAGGCAAATTAGGTTTCAGTCAGCACAATAGGGATGATGACATTTTTTTAATTTTTATATCAAAAGAATGCTTGTTCTATGTTAGAGGGTTTGGTTTCCGCACTTAGTCCTTCATGTAGACCATTGTGCGTGGGCCATGGCGGTCGTCGGTGGTTAATATTCCAACCTGGGCTGGTTGGAATATTAACCACCTCCCTCCAGAAGCCGATCAAAGCTTCTGGTCTATCGAGAACATCTGTGAAAGATCCGGGTGTTCCGAGGGTTTCTGTTCTCATCTGGGTAACGCCTGTGCACTCAAAGAGCACATGCGCAACGGTTTCGCCCGACTCCATACAAGCTCTGCACAGGAGACTGTCCGTAATGCCTATTGTGTGAAGGTGTTTGTTTAGTGAGCAGTGTCCTGTGATGGTTCCCGTCACCAGGCGCATGCCATTTCTGTCCAGGCGTAATAACCGTCTGGTTAGCCTGCCATCTAAGGATGACAAAGCTTCCTTGGACTGCCTGCATCCTGGTGTCGAGGTCCACCACTTCTCGGCTTGTGTGTGGGTGGACCCCCGCAGCCACCTGCGTATCTGGATGAAGGGGATGGGTATGATGGGTTCGGCCCGCAAGCCGATGTGCTGGATGCTCTCCTGGCTAATTCGTCAGCTGCGTCGTTGCCTAGTGATCCGCTGTGTCCTTTTATCCATTGTAGTGTCACCATGTTGCGGTTAGATACCGTAATTCGTTCTAGAGCATTGTGACATTCTAGTGTTAGACTCGAGGTAATATTTTCTTTCCCTAATGATTTGAGGACTGAGGCGCTGTCGGAGAGTATACGTATGTGGGTGTCCGTAACTCTCGTGGCTTCTATACACCGCTTGTATGATGCCCACACACTCCGCTTGATAGACGATGTTGAACATTCCCAGCGGACTTGATATGGTTATGTTGAGGTCATGTGAGAAAACTCCGGCTCCTGTACCGGATCCGGTCTTTGAGCCGTCGGTGTATACTCTCAATTCATTAGTGCCTGAGTAGTCACACTGTTCTTCTGAGAGTATGATTTTGTAGTGCTTTTGAAAGTAATGTCGTTTCGGGGTTTTGTCGCAGGGTGATGCCATCATTGGTTGTCGGTTGACCGCATCTTCCTTTATGCGTATGTGCTTGACCCTAGAGTCTTTGCTTAGGGTTCCTGATCTGTGGAGCCTGAAGGCAGCCAGGGTCGCCTCCTCCCGCACGATGAGGTGTAGGGGTGGCAGCCCAAGCATTGCCTGTAGGGCAGCCGTGGGTGTGGTTCTCATGCAGCTAGTGATTGCCACAAGATTGCTTGTTTCCAAATAGTGCAAACAATATTATGTACAAAAATTGAGAAATGAGAGAGAAGTGATAGACAAGGACAGCACTATAGTAGAAGTGACGTCAGGACTATGTACCGCCGTACGTTGTCCGTACCGCGTGACAAGGACGGCAATAATCTCCTCCAAAACTTTTTCGATTATCTCATTTTTACTATGCCTTCTTTGAAATTACATTATTTATACGAAAATGTTTTTTATTAGTCATCATCCCTATTTGTAACCATGTGTATTACCTAAATGCAATTTTAAACTTATATATATCTATATGACTTTAACCATTTTGTAAATTAACATAATGTCCTGTCCAAGAGAGCCGGGTAATCTGGGACTCAGGACCCTCATACCTCAGACAACTTTAACTTATTTAAAATTGTGCATTTTTTTATTTTATTTTTTCAGAGAAGCAGAATTGCATTATTCATCTCCAGGGTTGGTTCATGTAAACAGTATAGTTAAGGACCTTGCTGATAGGATGTACTACCAAGATCTGTAAGTGGTGTTTGGAAATAGCTGTATCAGTGTTTGTTTCTTTGGTGTGTAAGATTTACTAGCTGACCCCGCAAACGTTGTTTTGCTTCTTTTTTTATTTTTATTAGATGTTGGCCGATTCTCAGACCTATGCGATATGCACACAAAATTTTATACAAATCGGTCCAGCCGTTTCGGAGGAGTTTGGTAACAAACATTGCGACACGAGAATTTTATATATTTTTAATTTTTATGAATGTTGTAATGCCTGTATTATGATGTTGGGATAAATAAATATTCATTTTTATAATTTATAGTTAAAGCCTACATGTAATGGTGATTCCCCGCTGCCTCTCTTGCTCCATATAATCCGTGACTGTGTTGCCGTGGTGCACCTCTCCCATGGACCTGATGGTCCCGGAGAAGAACAGCATCCGCTCCGTTGTCGTTGTTTTACCTACAACACAAAGTTTGTTACATTAAAATAATATTTAAGATTTCCATATGAGTGATGCCAACTTAATTGAAATAGTGATTGGGATCAACACCTTCTAACATAGAATTCTTCATTCTATATTTTTTGTAGCGTAAAACAGTAATTTTAATTATGAGTTTACATAATTATAGTAGAATTGAGTAATAACTAACCTGCATCGATGTGAGCCAAGATACCAATGTTGCGAATATTTTCAACACTGCTTTTATCTCTTCTACTGTAAGAGCAGTATCTTCTAGACCAGGAAACTTTAAACAATCTCCAGTATCGACTCATGTTGAAAAACGCCCTTTTTTCACATAAATAAAGAAACTAAATAAAATTCCATGCCCAAATAGATAGTCAAACAGCTGACTGCGACCCAGACCAAAGACCGGGGATTGGAATCTGCCATCTGCTGAAATAATCATTCTGTCATTCATTCAATCAACAATCAATTTCTTCATTCATTTGACACTTTGAAATTGCCAACATAAAATTTTAAAATCGCTGTTTGAGGGACCTTCGCCCAGAGTTTTCTCCGACCGAGTTTCAGAACACATTTAACATAATTATAAAGGGCTCTCGGCCGATGGTTCGCAACACGAGGGTCATGATCTCCCCTTCCCCCCCAAATCATTCAACCTGCTGAGAGACTGCATGATTTACTTGTTGTAATCCAAAGCGTACTATAATTATATTTGAACCTTCAAAATGTACTTGAGCCATGGTGACATCTTGCTACTACTATATTGTGGCCCTACTGATGAAATCGTAGACAGAGTATTGTGAAAAAACGATAAAGAGACGGTGTTAGTTCCAATAATGCCTAAAAACAACTAAAACAAGTTTCTGAAAATCTACGCGTGCTGCGTCATTTCAGAACGAAATACTTCATAATCTGTCACGTCACGAAATCCATTTATCCATCTCTTTCTTCTTCTATCTCTGTCTGTCTCACTTCGAAATGGCATCTGCGTCGATTTGTTTGTGTTGAATGAATACGTAACAAAATATAAACTAAGTGATCAAATCAGACCATATCTTCAACTTAAAACCTCATTATGGGAGTACCAGCATTCTTCCGCTGGCTGAGTAGAAAATACCCGAGCGTCATTGTGGAATGTGTTGAACAGAAGGTAATAGTAATACATAACCTAAAAATATATGTTTAATTTCACCGATTCCAATGATTTGCTTATTTTAGTTCAATTTAAGCTAGTGCTCATTAATGTGATTCTTGGCCTTGAGGAGGAGGACTTCAATGATTTTAGGTTTTGGATAAATATTACTTTTCAACCCTAATTTGTGGCAGTAATCTCTGTAGCCTTACACACTCAACTAATGTTTCGATATAGAATAGAAGTCTAAAGGATCAACGCATCATCAACCGGTACAGAGAAGAGACATTTCACATATCAGTATGGCTTCCATTACCAGCATTATTTTGGTGACATCAGCAAATATAAATGAGTTATTGTTGGCAACAAGAATTAAATTTCAATAAACAGTCATATTTTGGGATGAAAAGTCTATGATGCACAATACTTAGATATGAATTTAGCACATCTCAGACATTGATGGTCTTAAAAACGAATGGAATGGAACCGAGCTAGTAGTGTAAATAATTGTATGATTTATATCACACAATAACTTTGTATAACTAAATAATTTCATCACCTAAAAACATAGTGCCCAACATTTTGAACAGATGTGACATCAGCCAACCCACACTGGAACCACATGGTAAATTACAGCCCACTCCCTCTCAAAGAGAGGATGCTTGTGTCCCAGCATTGGGAAAATTAAATACTGATAAACTGACTTTAAATGAATAAACTATCACAAAACTGTTTACAAAGTGTTGGTTGTATTAAACTGTTTGTGACAAACACAGACATTTACTTGTGACTCAAGCAGTCACACTCTTTGTATTTATCGAAAATAAGACTTTCTCATTTCTCTATTTACATGGAAATACAGGTATTCTATGCACCTCTGCCAATACTATATGAAAGTTTAGCTTCAACCCATATAGTATAAATGCAAAAGTCTGTCGGTCTCCGTGTTAAACATAAAATTCAAAATCTTTAATTTTACATAACCCTACCTTTCATATAGAAAAGAGCCGGCAAGAAACTCCACAGTTACTGTTATAAAAATAATTTGCTTTTAACACCTGTGCAAGTTAACAAGACACCTGCCGCCTTATTTATAAACATAGCTTAAAGTAAATTAATGATTTTTATGTTTAAACATCTCTTAACTTAGGCAATATTTTATAAATAAGAGGGCTGGTGCTGTGACGTCACTCCTACAATACTGGTTAGTACAGCACTGCTTTCCAGCAAGGTGTCTAGATAAGTAGCAGGGGATATGCAGTGTTAATAGGTATGGGAGGACAGTGTAGGCCTGTCAACAACTACTGGATACTTGAAAGTAATTAACAAATCAAAACATTGATGAGTCTATAGATCCTACAACAATCTCTTCATAAAACAGAAAATAATCTACAACATAACATAACATCACGCCTGTAATCCCAGAAGGGTTAGGCAGAGGTGTACCTATTGTACACCATCATTTCGCCAGTTATGCTTAAGTCCCATGTAATAGAGGGCGAGCCTATTGCCATCAACTGGGCACAAATCCAGACTCCAGCCTTCTACTGAGAAATTCTAGCTAGAAAAACTCAATGACATGTTGCCCGACCTGGGAATCAAACCCAGGACCTCATGCTCAGCAGTAGCTCTTGGGACCACTAGACCAACGAGGCAGTCTAAATGGTGTCTAATAATAACCTATAAAAATATAAATAAAAAGAAAACTATTTAAATCAAATGAAATGGTTGACATCACAATTTCATGTTTACAGGGTGGATTTTTGAGACGGAAGGCGATTCGCGACTGCAGGAATGATAATTTTACGACATACAATCAATCATTGTAATTGTGCCGTGTGGTGCCGGCCTAGAATTGCACTACCCCAACTATTCCCGTGGGCGTCGTAAGAGGCGACTAAGGGACATACACCGGGGGGCGGGCAGCAGCGCCCCCTGCAGAGCAATTCCATCACCAAACTGCGATCCCCAACCCGCATGCCCAGCGTGGGGATTATGGGCATTACCCCACAATGAATATTGAAGCCAAAAAATGGCCCCCCAGTTCCCGGCCGCCTCGATATTCCTGGCCATGGTAACGACGGGGCAGGGGGTGCTAGGAATCCCCGGGCTACGGTAGGCTACCATTCATTACACAAAAAATTGACCCTGGCGACGTATAACGGACGAACTCTGAGGCTCGACCATCATATAGCGCATTTGGAAGTGGAGTTAGAGAACATTAAATGGAATGTTCTGGGGTTATGTGTATTCCGTAGAGAGGGGGAGGACACTGTAACCCTAGACTCGGGTCATCTTCTATACTTTCGCGAGGGCGATAAAAAATCACAGGGTGGCGTAGGTTTTCTCGTTAATAAGGCTCTCACTAACAACGTTCAAGAAATCTTCAGTGTGTCGAACAGGGTAGCGTACCTGATCCTTCGGCTGTCCAAGCGGTATAGCATGAAGGTAATTCAGGTCTACGCACCGACCTCGGCACACTCGGATGATTAAGTGGAGGATATGTATGAAGACATATCCAAAGCCTTACACAACACCACTAAGGCTCACTTCAACGTTGTTATGGGGGACTTTAACGGCAAGGTAGGAACCCGGAGTGGCAACGAATCCCGAATAGGCCCACATGGTTATGGAGTTAGGAATCACAGGGGGCAAACGCTTGTCAACTTCCTTGAGAAGGAGGGGCTGTTCTTAATGAACTCCTTCTTTAAGAAACGGCCCCAAAGGAAGTGGACGTGGCGAAGTCCCGACACTGTGACTAAAAATGAGATCGACTTCATCATGACGGATAGCAAGCACATATTCAGAGATGTCTCAGTGATCAACAGGTTCAATACCGGATCTTATCACCGACTGCTCCGAGGCTCTCTGAATATCAACTTAAAGCTGGAAAGAAACCGTCTGTTGAAGCCCACGCTCCGACCTAACCAAATCCAGATCATGGCGGGCACCGAGAAGTTCCAGCAGGCTTTCGGGAATAGATTCGTTGCCTTGGATCCCACTGATGCCGACGAAATCCTACACAATCTGGTTGAAACGTTGAGAGACGAGGGCATCAAGTTCTGCCAAAAGCAGCGCACTGGCAGGAAATCCAAACTCTCGGATGAGACTATCAGGCTGTTGGCAAAAAGACGGGAAACCACCCAAGCGACATCGTCAGACAGGTCAGACCTGAGCAAGCCAATTGCGAAGATGGTACGGCGCGACCTTCGGAGCTCCAATACACGCCTCATTGAAGAGGCAATAGAGCGAAACCGAGGGTCCAAAGTATTCACTCAGCAGTTTGGCAGGAGCCACCTGACGAAGCTTAAAACGCACGACGGGAGGACTGTATTGTCGAAGCCGGAGATATTCGCCGAGATAGAGGATTTCTACGGCCGATTATACGCTGCACATTCCCCTCGTTCCCAACGAGACGACCACGATTCCAGAGCCACCCTGACACGCCACTATACCGACGAACTGCCAGACATCAGTCAAGACGAGATCGTGTTAGCTCTGAGACAGCTTAAGAATGGAAAAGTCCCCGGTGAGGACGGCATAACGTCAGAGCTTTTGAAAGCCGGAGGAGCTCCTGTTATACAGGAACTACAGAACCTCTTCAAAGCAGTCCTTCACAGTGGGAGAACTCCAAAGGCATTGAGCGGGAGTTTGGTGGTGCTCATTTTTAAGAAGGGAGATAAAGCCCTCCTTAAAAACTACAGACCCATCTCACTCCTGAGCCACGTCTATAAGCTGTTCTCACGAGTGGTCACGAACCGTCTCGCTAGAAGACTCGACGAGTTCCAGCCACCGGAACAGGCCGGGTTTCGCGGAGGATATGGCACCATAGACCACATACACACAGTTAGGCAGATTATACAGAAGTCCGAAGAGAATAATAAGCCCCTTTGTCTGGCCTTTGTGGACTATGAGAAGGCCTTTGACTCTGTCGAAACCTGGGCTGTTCTGGAATCCTTACAGCGATGCCAAGTAGACTGTCGTTATATCGAGGTACTGAGATGTCTATACGACGCCGCTACCATGAGTGTCCAAGTACAGGACCAGCAGTCCAAACCCATCCAACTGCGCCAAGGAGTGAGACAGGGGGATGTTATATCCCCGAAACTGTTCACGAGCGCGTTGGAAGATATGTTTAAGACGCTAGACTGGAAAGGTAAGGGCATTAACATAAACGGCGATTACATCTCACACCTGCGATTCGCTGATGACATAGTCTTAATTAATGGCGGAGTCGGTGGAGGAGCTGAACCAGATGCTGGACAGCCTAGCTTCAGCCTCGCAACGCATCGGTCTCGGCATGAATTTGGATAAAACCAAAGTCATGATCAATGGTCTCATTGATCCGGGACCGGCACCCTCTCGAAATTGTTTCCGAGTACACTTACCTTGGGTAAATTCTACAGTTAGGTAAAAACAATTTTGAGAGGGAGGCCAAGAGGAGGATCCAGCTGGGCTGGGCAGCGTTTGGGAAACTACGTCGAGTCTTCTCGTCATCCATACCGCAATGCTTGAAAACTAAAGTTTTCAAGCAGTGCGTCCTACCCGTTATGACCTACGGAGCTGAAACGTGGACACTCACTATAGGACTGGTCCACCAGTTCAAAGTCGCTCTGCGAGCAATTGAAAGAGCTATGCTCGGAGTCTCTCTGAAGGATAGGATTCGCAACGAATACATCCAACAGAGAACCAAAGTCATCGACATAGCTCAAAGAATAAGCAAGCTGAAGTGGCAGTGGGCCGGCCATATCTCGCGAAGAACCGACAACCGCTGGGGTAAACGAGTTTTTGAGTGGAGACCGCGACTCGGCAAACGTAGTGTAGGACGCCCTCCGGCCAGGTGGGATGACGATCTGCGAAAGACTGCAGGCAGATGCTGGATGCGTCAAGCTGAAGATAGGGCGCTATGGCGCTCATTAGGGGAGGCCTATGTCCAGCAGTAGACTAATATAGGCTGATGATGATGATGAATCAATCATCATTATACGACATGCTGCATGCGTAAATCAGAGCTGCAATTTGCAACAAAAAAAACAGAATATTCGCTTTTGGCAGGTTACAGTTGATGATTCACCATAAGGGACCCATTTTATAGATCGCGTAAAATTATTAGTACTTACGGAAACCAACGTTATTTAATTGCGTTTCTGTCAGTTGGTATGGTTGCAACCTTTTCATGCCTACTACGGTTGATTGGATTTTGATGAAATTTGGCACACACATAGACCAAGACCTGGGTTAAAACATAGGCACATAGGAAATCTTTAGTCCTGTAATTCGTTCTTATTATTACTGACCTGCATGAGGGTGCAGCAGTGGGAAAATCTAGTATCTTAACATTAATAATTAAACCTTATCGTTATAATTTCAGCCAACCGACGTTGATGGCACACTCATCTACATAGACTCTTCGCTCCCAAACCCCAATGGGGTGGAGTTCGACAACCTATACCTGGACATGAACGGCATCATACACCCGTGCACGCATCCGGAGGACAAGCCGCCTCCCAAGGATGAGGATGAGATGATGGTGGCTATCTTCGAGTGCATCGACCGCCTGTTCCGTATCGTGCGGCCCAGGAAGCTGCTGTACATGGCTATTGATGGAGTGGTGAGTCTGAACTGGTCAAATATATTATTTAGTATGGAAACAGAATAATTGAAATCAAATCTCATGGTTCTTCTTCTTTTATACAGAGAGACAAACCAATTATTCTTTCACATGCCAAAATCAAATAATGTATTTCAAATGGGCACATAAAAGGCACTTTTGAAGATCAAAATTTACAAAAAATTGTCTGTTTTTTTGTAAATATAATTTAACTTACACATAAAAGGTGGTTCCATAAAACGGTATGCTCTTTTAAAATGTTTTACAATATTTTTTACCAAATAATGAGAAGAGATGATGCACCTAGAATAAAATGACTAGATGATTTTCAAAAAAAGTAATAGTAGTAATTTTGAGTGTAACTTAAATTTATTACTGATGGTTAAATCACAGTTTTTTATTATTATTATACTTTTAAACATGCAACCAGTTTGATTTAGTCTAGGCTTTAGATTGGACCAGCATGTTTCCAAGCATACTTATCTACGATATAATTCTCGTATTTGTAATAAGCTTGTTTACAAAGTGTACTTTTAAAACAGTTATGAACAAATATTAGTCAACAGTAGGGGCAAATCCCCTACTGTTTACTAATATTTGTATATAACTTAATGATGAAATATAGATAAACCTACTCTTAAATGTATGAACATCCTAGGCACCATATTTCTGGCAAATTAAAAACATTTACTTTGACTTCTACCAGGCACCCAGAGCAAAGATGAACCAACAACGCTCACGTCGTTTCCGTGCCTCCAAGGAAACCCAGGAGAAGATTGACGAAATAGCACGCATTCGTGACGAGCTGCTGGCTAAGGGTGCCTACCTGCCGCCAGAGAGGCCTAAGGAGGCGCACTTCGACTCCAACTGCATCACCCCGGGCACGCCCTTCATGGACCGGCTCAGCAAGTGCCTGCATTATTATATACACGACAGGTTTGTGAATGTCATTACTTCCGTTGTTCAATATAATAACATGAACATAGGTAATACGGCTGGTGTCCGCAACTACACGTCAATGCGCGTATTTTGCGAACGGTGGCAAAATCGATCATTCTATCCACCCCAGCTGCTCGAGGAAGGCCATCAATGCCTCGGTGTCTGACAGCCTCGCGTAGGGTACCTGGGTTACCGAAGTACTTTGCCCTGTATGTGGCGACCACAGGGCAGTTTAGTAGCAAATGAGCTGCTGTCTCGTCCTCCTCAATGCAGGTCCTGCACAGCGGACTGTCTATGACTCCTATGACAAAGAGGTGTTTATTAAATGAGCTGTGGCGACTTAATGCTGCCGTAACTATACGCAGCTGCTGTTTGGTTAGTCGGAGAACCTGTTTCGTGAGGCGGCCATCAATTGTAGGGAGTGCTTCCCTAGCCGGCCTGCACTCACCTTGTTCCAGCCATAGTTTGTGATGTTGGTCCGTGGTGAGTTTCCTCACTTGACAATTCAATAGTGCTTGTAATTGGTTTAATTGAAACGAATAGTTGGTGTTTGATCTCCCATAATTATTTCTCAACTAGATTAAACAATGATCCGGGCTGGAAGGGAATCAAGGTGATTCTGTCAGACGCCAACGTGCCCGGTGAGGGCGAGCATAAGATCATGGACTATATTAGGAAGCAGAGAGGTAAGACATAGGTTTTATTTTAATTTTAATTCTAAATTTGAATACCATGCTTATTCTTGTCACCCTTCATTTTTTTTCGTAAGTATGGATTGTATGCGATCATTAAAATAACTGCATTTTTGTCTATGAACACTCTTGCGCATTCCTGCAATAGATATCAGGAAATTTTACCGCCTGTTCTAACACCTTTTCAGTTATTATTATTTATATTCAGATATAGGTACTTTGTGCCGCACTGCATGCACACAAATCTATTAAAAATATACCTGACTGCCAAAGCATGCTCTCAAAACGTATCTTACATGTCTCTCTTTCCATTGCAAGCAGTCTTCTGGCCAGACGGTGCCCCTCTTAACCACAAACTTATCCTACAAATATTATAAAAGCGAAAGTTTGTGAGTATGGATGGATGTTTGTTACTCTTTCACGCAAAAACTGCTTAACGGATTTGGATGAAATTTGGCACACAGATAGTTTTGACCTGGATTAACACATAGAGTACTTTTTATCCCGATACTCCCACGGGAGCAAGATTTATGCGGGTGAAACCGCGGGGAGCAGCCAGTCTACAATAAAATAAGCTAGTTCTGTGATATTAAAGGTCTTAATATCCACTTATTTAAAAGAATGATAAAATGTTGGCTTCTCTCCCTGTCATACGACACTGAGGAAATAGTTAGTTAACGCCAAAATCTACAAGCAAGTAATTCACACAGTCACACACACACACACACACACACACCATACACTATAACTTAATTATATGTTAGATAGTTCACTAACCTTATTTAATTAAGTAGTCTTTCCATTATGAAACATCCTGAAAAATTTAGTTCACTCAAACGTCTCGAATTTAAATTCAAATAACTTATGCTTAATATTCTTGTTGCAGTAAGCATACAATAGAATAACTTTTGAATTTTATTTTGTAACAATGGACCAATAAAATTATTCTTAGTAGAATTATGTCTGTTTGGTCCCTACGCCCTTTTTACTTCATTTTACAAGCTTCTAACTTGATAACTTCATCATTTGCCCAGCCTTGCCCAACCATGTTGCGGACGGCTTATTTTACGGCAGTATTTACGTTTATTTTTAAGGTGTACATAACAAAGAGTATTCTATCTATCTATCTATTTTACATGGAGCGAGTGCGTACCTGACCTCCATAACCCAGGCTCTGGGGAACACCACAAGCTTCTAACAAGCTTATTGCTTAAAAATAAAGTCTGTGCTTCCAGTGCAGCCGGACCACGACCCCAACACACAGCACGTGCTCTGCGGAGCTGACGCCGATCTCATCATGTTGGGGCTGGCGACTCACGAGCCCAATTTCACCATCATCAGGGAAGAGTTCAAGCCCAACAAGCCGCGCCCCTGTGACGTGTGCGGCCAGCTGGGTGAGTCACCATCTAAGTTCAAGATTAAGTTGTGTGGGACCGTTAAACAGACCGGCCCGCAACTTTTTGGTGACCATTTCTGCTCCCAAACAGTGTTGCTGTTGTAGTTCAGGTTTGAAAGGTATAGATTAGCAGTATGGTTACTGGACACTAGTACTATTCTGTAACCATCTCAAACTTGGAAACTTAGGTGAAGTGAGCGTGGAGTGAACTGATGAGCCAATGATGCTAGGGATCGACCAAGACGGGATGACATTGACAGCTCACTCCGCAAAAGTCGTCACGGTGAGATTTTAACAGAATCGTAATGCTTCTTTTCTTATTATTTGAAATCCTCGTAAAAGGAAAAAGACTGTCGGACTTATGCCTACTAAAATCAAACATTTGGCCATCCTCAGTTCTTTCTAAGGGGGATTCTGGAATTTCTAAGGCACGCGCGCGTCTTCTGTGCTAAATCCGTTAAGTACACTACTATTTTTTAAAATTTACTGCTTTGAAACTAAGTTTACTTACTTCCATAATCCAGGCCACGAAATGAAGGAATGCACAGGCAGCAACCCAGACGCAGCCCTCGTTAGATCAGACCCTGCCTTCGGAAACCAGGACAGCTTCATCTTCGTCCGTCTGTCGGTCCTCCGAGAGTACCTAGAGAAAGAACTCCAGATGCCGGACCTTCCGTTTCCTTATGACTTCGAGAGAGCGTTGGATGACTGGGTGTTCATGTGTTTCTTTGTGGGGAATGACTTCCTGCCGCATCTGCCGAGCTTGGAGATCAGGGAGGGAGCCGTGGACAGGCTCGTGAATTTGTATAAGAAGTGTGTTTATAAGACTAAGGTGAGTGTTGATGTTTCGTTGTATTTTCAGTTGACGAAAAAATATTTACATCGCGTTGGGGGACCGCTCCAAATTATTTAATAACTACGAACGACGATAGTTGGGGTGAACCCCCCTACAACTTTATTCGGTCCACCAACGCGACGTATTTGTTTTTACAATTTTTTACTTTTTAAAGGGAACTTAGGTTTTTGTGTCAGGGGTTTTTTAATTATTTTTTTAATACTTTTTATAGGTGCATACTTATTATAATGTATTTTGTTAAGTTGTAAAAGGTTCCTAAAAATAATATTAACTTATTTAAAACACTTACACCCCCCACAAGTTTTAAACGGCTCATCCGATTTTCACCAAACATGTCTATGAACACTCGCACAAAAGTCACCTTTAATACAAAAAAAAAACTAAATTGAAATCGCTTCATCCGCTCGGGAGTTATGATGCCACAGACAGACACTCACACAGACAGACACGTCAAACTTATAACACCCCCATTTTTGCGTCGGGGGTTAATGAGACGAAACATGTTAAAGGATTTAAATATAAACAGTACATTAATACGACGAAAAAGTATTACCGTCTTATTCACAATAAAGCCATTCGCTTGTATTTATTATGAACTTCGCCCGCGACTTCGTCCGCATGGATAAAAAAAAAAAAAGTTGCCTATGTTCATCAGACATAATTTCGGCTTCATATGGTAAAACAATTTTTCTAATCGATCCAGTAGTTTCAGAGCCTATTCAATACAAATAAACAATCAAATCTTTCCTCTTTATAATATCAGTATAGATAAGGGGGTTAGTCTTAACGTAGTTTTTCTTAATGTAGTCTTTCTGGCGCTTTGCTTCCGAAAAAGATTTCAAACTGCTTCCCACTCTTGGATTCTAATCCGACAAACGATCTGTTTGCGATGGACGAATAGTCGGAGATTTTCTCGGTATGCCAGAAGTTCTGTGAAAAGGAATTTATGAAATAGTTGTTAACTTTTTTACTGAACTTGATGATTTAATATTTTTTCTTTTAATGTGCATGTGTATGTATGACAAACTGTGTCTTTAATTTTTGTAATTGGTTTTACACCGTTTTAATTAAAATAAGGTTGGCCTTTGATATATTACATCATATTACATACTTTTTTTCGTGCCAAATATATTCGGCAATTAATTCGTCAAAACTATGCGGCAGCTTTTGACCAGTCGATCGTTTATAGGAAAATTAAAATTACTTGTAATTGACGTAACATTACGCCTGTAATTGCCTATGGATTAGGCAGAGGTAAGAGGCCACATTTCGCCAGTTATGTTTGTCTCGTGTAATAGGGGGCGAGCCTATTGCCATCAACGGGGCACAAATCCAGATTCCGGGCTGCTACCTTGAAATTCCTAATGGAAATACCCAATAACACTTAGTCCGACCTGAGAATCGAACCCACCCGCTCCCTGTCTGATCACTTGACCAACAAATAACTTTAAATTTTTCATAATACCTTGTCTTCTCAGGGCTGGATCACAGATTCTGGCGACGTGAAGCTGGAGCTTGTCCAAGTCATCATGACGGAGCTAGGACATATGGAAGACGAGATCTTCAAGCGACGTCACCAGAATGAGATCAACTTCAAGGCCAAGGATAGAGCCCGCAAGAGGCAGCAGCAAAGGGTCAACTTTGAAATGCTGGAGAGGACGCAGTTTGCGCCCGTGGTGAGTGGAATACAAAGAAGTTTATAGAGTAAACCTGCACTCGCAGCATGACCCCCATAGAAACGAGATTTTTGGAATAATAGACAAAATTATAGATGAATAAAAGTAATCTGTCATATTGTCTATTCGTCCGTCGGCCAGAGTTGGTCATGCTACGCTTGCGGGAATACTTTCAAATTCAAACTCTTTATTTCGTGCGAAGACTCATAAGGGGTTAGTGACATAGTCCATACAACTAAGTGTAAGTACACAACACGATACGGTGACACATGTAACTGACAGCAGTGAAACACACAGGGACAGTCCATTCTGTCAGCAATCATTTTTAGATCCCTGTTAGTGCTGGCCATTACTCGAGCCACCATCGAAGCTGCTCGCTTGCGCATTACGGTGTAAAAACAATCAACACGCGCCGCCGCAAACATCCCAAACGCACTGCAAAGCCATGGCAACCCCGCTTGCGAATATTTCTCCCACAAGCTGCATGTGTAGAAGGAGGTATTGAATGCATGGAATGGATGGTGTGGATGGTACTTTAAAGGTAGTTTCGTATGAAGATGAATGAGCAAGAAACTCCATAGTTACTCTTTTAGAATGTATTACAATATTTTTATACACATACTAAACGACGGTACAAAGTATTAAAAAACACAGATAAATAAAAAGCAGAGGTGGCCCAGTGGTAACGGCCGCGATTTACGAGTTGTAGGTCGTAGGTTCGAACCGGTCGGTTTGTGTAAATTATTTCATCACCATTGCTCTCAAAACGGTGAAGGAAAACATTGTGAGGAAAATCGGCATGTCTTGGAACCAAAAATCGTAAGACATGTGACATCTACCAACTCGGACTGGGGCCGCGCGGTGGAATTTGTTAAATCATCTCAACGCTGATTTACTGGATTCGTTTTCTCATCTATCTATCGTTATTTCTCCAGACAAAGTTTAATCTGTTTGTATGTATGTATTTAAGTATTTATGTTTTAGTAGTGTATTCTTTTTCGAGTTATCTATCCCCTTTGTTGCACCTGCCATGTTTTGTCTCTGCATCACCCTAAGGTTGACTGGTAGAAAATGCCTCAGGCATTAAGTCCGCCTTTGTACAGTATTTTTTTGCTTGGGCATAAGTTTTAATAAACAAATAAATACGGCCCACTCCCTCTCATAGAGAGGAGGCCTGTGTCCCATCAGTGGGAACATAATAGGCAACAAATTAATTATGTGATAGATACATGGTGTTCACATGTTTACAAATACTGTTATCATAGACGATTTTCATAAACTGGACTTTTCTCACGAGGATTATCTGCTCATGTAATAATTTTCATACATCAACATAAGTCATAGTAATTTATTTCCAGAACTTTACACGTTACATCAATGAGGTCTCGACTCCTGAACCAGGACATCCCGTATGACAGGGGTCGAGGCTTTGTATTATGATACTAATTCGTTATTTTTTTTCGCTTTCAGGCCGTGGGTCAGAATCAGAATCCGGGAAAGCCGATGGAGAACGTTCGTAAGGAGGCCGCCAACATGCGACTTGCGGGGATGCAGCACGAAGCCGCTGTAAGTATTCAATCCGTACAAATATTATAAATTCGTAGTAACTCTGTCTGTATGTTACTTTTTCACGCCTAAACCACTGAACAGATTTAGATTATTTTGGCAAAGAGATAGATTGCATCCCAGGGAAGGACATTGACTTTTTATCGACATACTACGCGGGCGAAAGAAAGAAAGAAGAATGAAATTACGTTAATTGGCGGTAACAATGACGCAGAGAAAGAAACTATAACTTTCATCCTAATGAATTAATGCTAGACGGTCCATAATACTAACGTAGTGGTAAAGATGACAGAATTCTGTAGTTCAATTTGATAGAAGTCCAAAAATAAGAGCTTTGAGACTGCATCTGGCAATCTTTATAAAACTAGCAAAGCGGAATAACGATCCTTGTTGGGATCACACAATTTTCTTTTTTGTGTTGTACGTAATAAAGAGTATTCGTAAGAGATTAGTAAGAGTAAGAATGATTCTTTCCAGCAAGATGAACAAGACGGCCGCGGGCGCAAGCGTTCTGCCCAGCAAGCTGGACTGGATGAAGATGATGAGGAAAAAAATGATGAAGTTCGGTTGTGGGAACAGGGCTTCAAGGAGCGCTACTACGAGAGCAAGTTCGAAGTGGCGAGGGATAACCTCGAGTTCAGGTCAGTTATGATGATAAATGGCTCACTATGGGAGACCATCATGGGCCACGGTTGGAGGCTAACATAGACCATTGTGGGGCCATCTTAGGCGATGGTAGAGGCCCATCATGAACCACTGCGGGGCCATCATGGGCCACGGTGGAGGGCTATCATAGACTACTGTAGAAAGCTAATATAATATAATCTTTAACGCTAGAACGAATGAACGGATTTGGATGAAATTTGTCACACACATAGACCATTGGCTAGGTATGGACATTTGCTTCTTTTCATCCTGGATCGCAGACGAAGTCGTGGGCAACAGCTAGTGATAACATAAACTACTGCACAAAAAGTGATGACGTCACCTTCCAAGAACACGCCACACCTTCCGGCCAAAAATCTTCCTTAATTTTTCAAGATTTCTAGGTACTAAGTTGGAACCCTCACCACAAACGACTTGAACTACTAACTATTCTACGAGTATAGCGTGACTCTATACATCTCTTTAAGTTAAAACTTACCTATAAATTTCAAATTTTTCATGAAATGGTCTTTCAATAGGGAAAGAACAATGCCCACTTCCCATACATTAACAAACCTGATAATGAAAGCTTCTGTATAGTTATAAGGTATAGTAGAATGATTACCTGTATGTTTAGAAAATAATGTCATATAGTAATTTTTACGATTAAAACGCTACAAAGTAAAAAATTATTAATGTTACTTTTTAGAGTAGGATTTGTTAAAGAAATAAATGTGCTAGAAATAATTGTTAAACTCTCGAAGTTTAGTCTTAAATGGGAATACTTCCTAGATATGGTCTAAAACTTTTTTACTTTGTGTATTCCTTGAAACCAACTGCCCCTATGTCACTGCTTAGACTCTCGATGATTGTTACTATAAGTTGAGTCAAATGTCAAAAAAAACTGTTTCAATCGTGCGAACTCAATTACCTATTGCATGATAATTAATTTAATTACTATGTTATTTTTAATTAATCTGTATTATACAAATACTAATAAAGAAGTACTTCCTGATTAAATAAAACGTAAAATAATGTATAAAACTCATAAACAGAGTTGAATAAACTCATGTGTAAAATGGAACGTCGTAAAAAAGTGTAGTTGAGATGCGTTCAAAACATGGTAATAACCATTGACGTCGAAAAAGCAAAGAAATATTAATAATATTTTTCCTGCGTTTCTTTTAACATTGTGATAAGTGTAAGCAATATACAATTCAATTAAGTAGCTGATTTTTAAGATTTATTTAATTTCTGTACATAGTCAGGTGAAAAATTGGCATTCTTCTTTGAACTTAGAAGATTTGTATTAATGATTTGCATTTACCTTAATTCTAAAAATACATATTTGTAAAAATAATCTATTTAAACTTCCCCCATTCCCACAGGTACCGCGTGGCCCTGCAGTACGTGCGCGGGCTGTGCTGGGTGCTCCGCTACTACTACCAGGGCTGCGCCAGCTGGAAATGGTACTTCCCGTACCACTACGCGCCCTTCGCGTCGGACTTCGTCAATATCTGTGGTCTGTCCACCAAGTTTGAGGAGGGAACACAGCCGGTGAGAAATTTACAAACATGCATAAAGCTTATTGGAAGCCAATAAAATTACCTTTACTGTGGAAGCTTTGTCAACAACTTCATTTTTCAAAGACTTTATCAAGCTATCAGTCTATGGAGTTCTCTCTCAAAAGACTCACAATGCCTTTTGTCGTTAGGTCTTCAAACTTTTCGCTCCGATTAAGTTTTTTTTTTCTAAACCTAGCTTCTGTTGTCAACGCATAGAGCAACAGAACGCCCCCAAATTAAATCTGATGGCACTGCGCCCTGAAAGCCTCTAGTGCCGGCAACGAAGGGGCATTATCGCCCACTTGGAGAAAGATTTCGTTCAACAGATTAAGCCAAACTATTTAAATAAGTAGCAAGAGATAACATCTGTATTAATTGAACTCACGTTTCTCGCGCGTAAATAAACAGCAGTTGCAAAAGGTATATATATGCACGTGACGTACCATAGTTTGTTGCTAATGCGAAGGTTTAATCTTTAGAACCCAAATTTCAACTTACTGTCGTTAAAACCCATACTTATTTTATAAATTCGAAAGTAACCCTGTCTGTAACCTTTTCACTCGTAAACCACGGAACGGATTTCGATAAAATTTTGCTAGCAGATAATTTTTGACATCCACGCGAGTGAAACCGCGGGCAGAAGCTAGCTAGATATTTTTACACTTCTATCTGCTATCATTCTCGTATACAATATTAAACCTTATATCTTTAACAATGAGGCACATTTCTCCACAGTTCCGTCCGTTGGAGCAGCTGATGGGCGTATTCCCCGCCGCCAGTTCATCACACGTGCCTAAACCTTGGGCTCAGCTGATGAGCGATCCTGTAAGTACTTGCTCGACATAAACTACCACTGCAAGACTTTTAGCATTGCAGTAACAAAGCTAAAATGTTCAGTACAGATGGCAACGCAGTCTGCTGTTGCAGATGTCCGTTGGACCTCTCTCCATCTCGTAGCCAGCTTGACTGCCATCCATGATGCCCTGTGAGGGTGCTAGCGTGGTGCAATGAGTGTTTTCTGAAATGACGGTCTCTAGGTGGCAGCACTGAGACGTCAGGTCCGGGCACCTGGCAAAAGTGTCAAACCGCTTCATCATCATCATCAGCCAATTGCCGTCCACTGCTGAACGTAAGCCTCCCCCAAAGAGCGCCAACCATCCCGGTCCTGAGCAGTCCGCATCCACCCGCTGCCAGCCACCTTCATCAAACCATCGACCCACCGTGCCGCAGGGCGTCCCACACACTACGTTTGCACAAACGCTGTCTCCACTCTAGCACATGTCTGCTCCATCGACATGGAGCAGACAAGACAGACACATAACTGCTCATATTTTCTTAATTCGTGACTCAATAAATGAAACGAATGATTAACGTCATCATATATTTTATATTCATTGTCGAAATGGAAGACCTCTGTCAAAGTGGCGACTACTGGTGGCGTGAATTTTCTTTGAAACCCTCATTGGCAGCATGCTGGCTGCTACTGCAGATCACATGCTGTAAATTTTATTATGCTATGAGATGTTGGATCCTATGAGACTGGCATAGTCATCTAGAACGCGCTGACGATAAGACGGTTCAATACTTATTAGGTTAATACATAGTGTTGCTGCTGTATTCTATAAAGTTTGGCGTTAAAAACGGCTGATTCTCGTTCTATTATTTTATTGTAGGTTTCAACTATTAATTTTGTTAAACGTTTTCAGTTTTCGCCGATAATCGACTTCTACCCCACGGACTTCAAGATTGACTTGAACGGTAAAAAGTTCGCGTGGCAGGGGGTTGCGTTACTGCCCTTTGTGGATGAAGAGAGGCTGTTCAAGGCTCTGGAGCCTTTCTATGAAGAGCTCACCGAGGCTGAGAGTAAGTTATTACACTTTCATTAAAAACTCTATGTCTATCCATAAATATTATAAATTAATGTCGGTTGTGGCACCGCGTTGTTTTTCTAAACTTTGCAACGGATTTTGATGTGGTTTGCGCGGTTATTCCGAATGGCTTATAATTACATTGCTATTAAACTGCCAAATAATAAAGAACTGTCGATGACTTGACAAAACGTTTGCTAGGGCGGCTCGCTAGTATTTTTATAATATGCACAAACTTATATACAGTATACCATAGAAAACTATTAAACAGCTGAGGGCTGATTTTACCAAAGTCAGAATGTATCTTTTACTGCATACTAAAATTAAATTATAATTCTGAAAATACATATTTGTTACAGTCGCGAATCATAATTTAATTAACTAAAACCTAAGACTGACTTGCCAATAGGAATGATGACTAATATTAAAAATGTTCTTAAAAATAATATAATTTCATAGAACGAATATCTGTTAAATCGAAGTAAATATGAAGAATTTAAGATAAAAAAGGAGCAGTGGTGGCCCAGTGGTGACGGCCGCGACTTACGAGTTGTAGGTCGTAGGTTCGAACCCAGACAGGAGCTTTTCTTTGTGTAAATTATTTCATCACCACTGCTCTCAAAATGGTGAAGGAAAACATCGTGAGGAAACCGCCATGTCTTAGAACCAAAAATTCGAAGACATGTGACATCTGAAGAGGTACGATGAACAGGGTGTAAAGTTCACTCATACTCTCAGAAAAGGGAGATCTACCACATCTACCAACCCGCACTGGGCCCGCGTGGTGGATTACGGCCCACTGCCTCTCACAGAGAGGAGGCCTGTGTCCCAGCAGTGGGAACTTCTACGATAGTGCTGTCCTTGTCTAACACTTATTTTAAAACGTTTATAACTTGACAAGTTTATAAGCTTTTACACTTTTTGTAATATTGTTTGCATTATTTGGAAACAAACATATTTTTAAACACAAAACAGAAAATATGAATTTCGCGGGCTACCCGGGGCGCTTCTCCCATAAATAGATTTATTGTTACTCCACGCAGACAAAGTCGCGGGAAAAAACTGGTCATCATAATAATAAAAAATGTAGCGTATTGAACATTACATATAGAGCACAATTGTTTATTTTCGTCAAACACTTTTTAACAATATCGTCAACTTTTCACCCTAGAACTGCGAAACATCCGCGGCCACGACCGTCTGTACGTGGGGACTGGGAACAAGAGCTACGAGTACCTGCTCGGACTGTACACGGAGGCAGGCGGGAAGCTGCGGGTCCTCATTGAGAAGCTGCAGAAGTACCCGTACATGAGTGAGGGGGTGACCGGCGAGGTGATGCTCAGCAAAGACTGCGTTGTTATCGGAGGGTGAGTTTGTTATTGTAGTTATATTTATATAAGTGATTTTCAGTATTGAAGCGCCTGATCTGCATGCTGTGCTGGCTCGCTTCTTTGTCCCAGAAAATTATTGCCGCGGCAGAAAACAGACTTTGCTGTGTCTGAGTGTCGCAACATGGCGTGCTAAGTATCAAACATTAAGTGCCCGAGTTTAAGGTACAGACCTTAAACTCGGGCACTTAATGATCTCTCAGATTCTAAACGATCAGTTTTAACCGTTTTAATTAAAGTTATCAGTAGCTAGAAAAGTGCTGATAATCTTAAAACGGCGGAACAGATTTTCTTGAATCATAGCTAAGGACACTCGATAATGGGTGGATTTGACCAATGAAATTGAACGCGTTCAGCACATCTGAAACGCGTTCAAGGGCTGTCAGTGTCAATAAACCATAAAAAATATGACACCTACAGCTCTTAAACGTAGTTTATGTGCTGATCGAGTTAAATTTCATTGGTGAAATCAGCCCTAAGTCACCTTTCAAACAATACAAAGAATAACAAAATCGGTTTAGCCGTTTGGAAGCTACGATGCCGCAGACAGACACACAGATACACACGTTAAACATATATAACGCCCCTCTGTTTCCTTTGGGGGTTAAAAAATACTTCTAATTAAACTACATTACGTCATTGATTACGTCATTGATTGTCGTCGAGATGAGATTGTGACTAGGTTATTAACGTTTTTAATTATATGAATTGGCCTTCTAACTAGTAGTAGCCTGTCTAATTTTTACATGTTAACACGAAAATCCTTAGCCATGTCCCCCATATCTTGTTTTACGATTGCCACTCGAGCGAACACGGCTAGTTTTTTTTTTTTAAATTAGCCTTTTATTATAATGATTAATCTATTCGATACGTAAGCTACGAAGCACGTGTTTATTTAATTTAAAGCTACTCTTGATAGCACATTTTTTCAAAACCTTTTATGTATCTTTCCTCTAAGTGAATTAGGTAATTTTATTGAGAAATAAATATACCTTACAATTTCCCCATACAGCCAACTCCCATCGCCCGTGATCGGTCTCCAGCCAGTCATCGGTAACCACGTCGTGTGCGTCCGCTTCATAGACCCGTCCTACGACAAGGAGTTCCCGGCGCGCCGGCTGGACGGTGCTGTGCAGCCGGCGAGAGTGCTGAAGCCCGGCAACCTCGGACACGAGGAGAATAGGAACTGGAGGCCGCAGATTGGTGAGTTTATGTGATTTTTCGTGTTTCGCAGGTCGTGTAGGCAGTCGCAGTATGTAAAATACTTACATTCTTATCGTTTGTCGCGGGTCGTTCGATAGAGATGCCGTGGCCCCGCCACAGGTAACTGAAGGAACACGGGTGGGTTTTAGTCAGTAAAAGTCTGAAACGCCCTCCCGCTCCACCCAGAGCCGGAGACCTGGGTACTTGGGACATGAGGTGAATATAGGAACTGGAGGCCGCAGATCGGTGAGTTAGAATGTTTTTAATACAACATTACGCTGCGCGCTGTAGGTACTTTAAGAGTGGGTAGATACTCAAATCGCCGGTTATACCTTTTATAAATGCGGAATCCGTACCTATAATGAAATCCTAATTATCCAATATTCTAATTGGCAGTCGAAGCATAATCGAAGCCTTAGATAAATGATCAGTCTCGCGGCGCTCGACTAGATACCGCGCTCTATACAAACAATAGCTCCGTGAATGCGGCAACTCATTATTGTAGTGTGTGTAAGACATCGTCACTTGACATTTGTCAGTTGACATTGACAACTAGTGTGCGTGAAGAATTGTGTTACCAGCTGCTCAACTGCTACCCGAGTTAATGGAAAATATTTTATGATGTGGTCTTTTAGTAAAGTTATAAATATAACTCAGAAAATACTTAAAAATTAACTATAAATTAAAAGCGTAAATATATTTATGTGTACTTTAGGCGTAGGTTTCTTCTTTAGAAAAATGTAAGGTATGTATATCAATGATTAGGCCTCATTTTTAATACTTTCCTCAGATCAGGTTCCTTGGCGAAAGTTGTTCAGTTACATGGATAGAATCACCCCTTGAAATAGTGTCAGCTAACATTTTTACACCTTATGTGTAAAGATTACAAAGATAAACATTTAGTAATTTATGGAACTAGGTTAGATAAATGAAATAGGTTAAATAATTAAAAACAAAAAAATCACATTTTATAAAAATCTCAACCACGGGGAACTTGACTCTTGTACGCGACAACACTGAATGGCGTTTAGGATTCATGTTATTTGATGTTGAAATTTCGAAATTATACGATACTTACTGATGGTATGTGGTCCCAGTGTCGTTCTCATTCCTTGTAGTTTTATTTAAACAGTTTCACTACGCAAACTGGCTATTTACTTCGGATTAAGCCCAAAAATTAATAAAACATTCAGGACGTGCACGTGACAGACAGCTTGCAGTGTGACTGGCTCGGGTACTCCAACTTTGGCGTGGCATTTGTTGCCGCATTTGACAATTACGCCGTCGGTATCTAGTCTAGCGCAGCAAGACCAATCATTTATCTAAGATCGAAGCATAGTCGAAGCTGTCTCTGCTAAATACAGATTACTCAGTGATCTAGTTAAGAAAGCAGCGATTCACCCAACAGTTGTTGAATTGTCAAAATTCGAGATAACTTAGGTGCCATGTTAGGGTTTCTAGAGCAATCAAGTTTGACAGAAAGAGTCGAGTGTTTTGTACGGCATGCGGCAGCGCTGTCAGGAATCGAGAAAAGTGACAGAAATAGACATATCTCTTCGACGCGGGAGTTAGTAGTTGTTTTGTGCGTTATGTCCGCCCTGCTGCTTAGCGGTAATGTGAGGCATTAGGATGACGTCAGAATTGCAAACAATTTTTTGAAAATTGCGATATCTCATTCTTATGTTAGCTCTGCTGAGAATTAAGAACCAAGCAAGAAAGACAGTTAGTCTTAGTTAGTCTTGATTTCTAAGCCGTTACTTCCTTAAAGAAACAGACGGATAAATACATTGTAAAAAATAATATGACGTCAGAAATTAATCTACAATATGGGCCTAAAAGTGGTTAATGATAAATTATATTTTGTTTCTGTAAATCGGTTGTAAAAAAACATTTTAACGTTTTTTTTAACAGATCAGTCTCTTTCTCTCAGATTTAGTCCACATCGTTATTAGCTAGGTTAGAATGTTTGCGGTTCTGTGCGAAGACTAAGTGATAGGATAGGATATATTCGCTTGACTAAATCTGACGATCATATAGATTAGTGTCTCAGATAGTAATAGCCCGGTTTTTTGCAATTTGCTCTTCAGTATTAGGCTGTATGTTGATGAAAATACGATTCGCGACCGCAACAAGTATGCATTTACAGAATTATAATCATATACAGGTATGAGGAACAGGGTGTAAAGTTCACTCAAACTCTATAGAAAAAGGAGGCACCTCCGACCGATCTGACGGGTGTCGTGTCTAGGATATTGTTTTTTTTTGGATTGCATCTCGCAGGTCAACCTATGAGGTTGTCGTCTGCTTTAGCGGACTTGCCTGTGGTGCCCTAATAAATTAAGGCCTCGAGCCAAGACTGTCTGACTTATATATATGCTAGTTGCGCGGTAAACTGCTTGCGCGATGCAGGATTTTGCGTGACGTCAGTGTGATGCGTTATTCGCATGTGGTGGTGTAGTGCTACAATCATAAGAATCAGTAAAACAACTCCATAAGTTAGTGTAATCCTCAAATGTCAAGATTTCATAAAATAGTCCTTCAATAAGGAGGAAATTTGAATATAATGCGTATCTCTGTTTGGATAAAGTTAATAATGCATATTGTCTCTCTCGCAGGCATGGTGCGCTCCAACACTATAGCGACGATGGAGGCGGCCGGGCGCAGGATGCTGGGCCACCACCTGCCGCGCCAGAGCCCGTACTCCTCAGTGCCGCCGCCGCAGCAGCATGGGCAGCACAGTGAGTTTGTTGTATCTAGGAAATGTTCAGGGTTGGCCTACACAACCGTCCACGTACCACGTTTTACTGAAAACCAGGTGCCGCCGTCGAAGTGATCGAAGGCGGCAAACGCATTATTTCATCTCTTACTGTGTTTTCCCGCATGTTTCGCATGACCACCATAGAAACGAGTATTGTCGACAATTTTTCTATTCAATTTGTCATTCTGTCTATTATATCTGTAATATTGTCTATTCGTCCGTCAAAAAAGAGCAGTGGGGGCCCAGTGGTAACGGTCGCGACTTACGAGTTGTAGATCGTAGGTTCGAACCCAGACAGGCGCTTTACTTTGTGTCAATTATTTCATCCCCACTGCTCACAAAACGGTGACGGAAAATATCGTGAGGCAAAAACGCCACATGTCTTAGAACCAACAATTCGAAGACATGTGGTGTGACATCTACCAACCCGCACTGGGACCGCATGGTGGATTACGGCCCACTCCGTCTCACGGAGAGGAGGTCTGTGTCCCAGCAGTGGGAACATAATAGGCTGACCTTGCTTCCGTAAAAAGCCCGGTCTTGCTACGCAAGCTGTAGTCCATTCCGATTCATCTGCCAATATTCTTTAAGCTCGGGTCAAACTGAGGAGAATCCACTGCAGGAGGCGAGACGAAATTCACTCCCGCCGATTATCAACTAACTTGAATGGAAGTGTTCAAACAGGAGCGCGCAAACGCTACCCGCGCGGTATTCGCCTCACTTTGAACAGTCCTTTACTTGTCTTTTACTGACTAGTAGGTACTCTGTACTACTACTAATACAGAGTTCTACTAAACCAATAGACTATGGATAGTGGTAGTCTTTACCTTTCCGTGTGACTGTGTCTGAAAAATCGCGCGCTTAAAAGTACGATACAAGAAAATATTTCAGACGGAAATCAAGACATAGATACAAAAATGGTCAGGTAAAGCCAATTTTTGTACCTTAGATTTTTTTTAAAGACTTATTTAATAAGGCGTCACCGGTATAGCCTTTAACCAGTAGACGATCAAGACGCTTCCAAAAATACCTCATTTATCAAATTATGATAATTAGTTTAGAAGTTATGAGGGAATAGATGAACACATACGTAGGACATACATGTATTCATCTATTCACAACTTCTAAACTACTCAAAATCAAAACCCTCCTTTTTGCATTGCCGTAGTCGGGTAAAACATTTAAACTATAAATCATTACTTACATAGAATAAACTGGGCCAAAAAAGCGAAACATCACATATTAAACAGCATGTAAATGCAAATAAAATATAATCCTAAACATAAACTAATAACCGTCAACATAACAAACATCGTAATTTATTGAAAATTAATTCGGCCGCACGTCACTTCCGCCTACAATGGCGCGGCGTGCGATTTAATTGCGTCACGTGCCTACCCCTCCCCGCTTACTGCGCACCCCTCCCCGCGCACCCCTCGTCACTCGTTAATTGGCCGGCGGAGGGCACGCACTACAGGAGGCTAATGCGCTGGTGATTGACGGGTTATGTTTATTTTAGTTTGATTTTAATATCGAGAAAAGGGGATGTTATAATTTTTAACAATAAATAATGTTTGTCTTGCAAAACAGAAATGTTGTTCTATTTTGCAATAAGTTTTAATTTTTTAAAAGACCTAGCATGTTTTAAAATCAATTTAGAATTCAATTTCACAATCTCATCTGCAAGCCATGCTGTGATCTGCTACTTCATTTTCATTTCAGAGTTATTTAATCATGCACTATTTAGAGTTCCAATACTGTCTTCTTATTTCATAGTCCCACAAATACTTCATGATTCACACACAACCAAAGCATATTTGCTATTCAAACTCAAAGCATTTATTTCAAATGAACCAATTACAGGCGCTTTTGATTTGTCAAGGGGTCGGTCAGTCAGAAAGATGAAGCTAGTTGCCCATTCCAAAGCGTATTAGGTACCTATTTATTGACGCCTTCTTCCCATGGGGGTAGGCAGAAACTAAAGAACGCAACCTGCTACGATCCTTACATACTCCTTTTAGGGCCTAGACAAAGGGTACATTCCGAATTAGACCATAATCGCTATTACATCAATAATTAGCTTTCCGAGAAGTCATAGCGTAGTATCATTTTTCTAGGCTTCAATTTGTCTAGGCCATCAGGTCAAACACGGGCGCCGGTTGCGAGTACTACGCACCTGACCTTTCCGAACAACATCGCCAATAAAGTCACTATCATGTCCTTCTAGGGCGTCCCCTGTCGGCGTTATTTCTTGACTTTTCTAATTACACATTCTAAATTCCCTCACTAAACAAAAATTACGCTTCAAGCCCTACAAGGTGTAAGCAATATCCTACAATGCCTCAGGCCCGAGTTGTCCTACAAAGCCAACATGATCGCCTCACAATCGTCCTCTCTAATTGGACACCCCTACCGCCGGAGCCCTAAGGCTACGGTTATAACAACTGCCAACTTAGGCTGTTTGTGGGTTGTAGATTTTATTGTCGAATTATTTTTCTGGTTCTTTTCGAGTTTCGAGGAGAGCAGTTGTGGCCAAGTGGTAACGGCCGCGACTAACGAGTTTTAGGTTGTATGTTCGAACCCAGACAGGCGCTTAACTTTGTGTCAATTATTTCATTACCACTGCTCTGAAAAGGGTAAAGGCTTTTAACGTGTACGGTTTTGTACATCATTCTCACCTATAGTGTCAACATTAATGATGTAACTAATAAATTTGTAAGAACAATATTATTTAAAAGAGTGTCCATGGATTTTCTTGCCCGTTCTTCTCCATAGGTACCTACTACGCTTTGGAATGGGCAACTAGCTTCATATTTCTGACTGACCGACTCCTTGACAATTCAAAAGTACCTGTAAATGGTTTAATTCAAATAAATGCTTTGAGTTGAGTTGAGTAAAGGAAAACATCGTGAGGAAACCGGTATGTCCTAGAACCAAGAATTCGAAGACATGTGACATTATCAACCCTCACTGGGCCGACGTGGTAGATTACGGCCCTCTCACCGAGAGGAGGCTTGTGCCCCAGCAGTGAGAACATTATAAGTAGTAAATACATGTATTTGTAAATGAGTTGGGCCAATAGGCGGCCACGCCAATCGCGGTATCAGCGGCGTGTTTTAGATCCCCTCAGTAGTGCAGCTGTATGGACGCTGAACACTCCAATATATGGTACATGGTTAGGTCAGGAGCACCGCATTCGTACAGGATATCGGTGGGATCTGTAAGCCAAAATTTTGCTCGATTGCACTGCATTGTCGAATCAGAGATGTGTTGCACAAATTGTAGAGCACAGAAATAGCATGAGGTCGTGGGTTGTATTCCCAGGTCGGTAAAGTGTTATTGTGTTTACTGATCCGTCAGAAATTTCGCAGCCCGGAGTCTTAATTTGTGCCTGGGTGACGGCAAAAGGCTCGCCCATAAGTCTTAAACATAACTGGTGAAATGTGGGTGTTCCAAATTCAAAATATTTTATTTAACATGGGCACTTATGAAACATCAGTAGCTAAGTGGACGGTTCCAATGGGGAAGGCAACTGTCAAAATGGCGCTGTCGTAGCTAGTTGCTAACACAAGCTAATAATACAAGGCGTGATGTGATTTTATTTTATTTTTGCGAAAATTTCAGCGTTGTTGTGTTCCTAGATACTCCGAAATTGGAGTCTACAATTTCCCGAATGCCCCTAAACTTAGAAGATTGTGGTTTAAAGCTAAACCTAGAGATTTTTTTGAGTTCGAGTTTATGTCGGAAACATTTTGAAGAAAGTGATTACGAGGAGATATTCAAGGTTTAAAATTCTGACACTTTTTATGTCAAGTACTTGATTTAAAATACTGAGATCACCGAAAATAACGAAATAGTGAAATAAAATCAAACTCATGAATGAACACAAAATGAAATGAATGAACGAAATGTCAAATTTATTGTAGGCCTAGCTATGGTCATGCCATCTACAATTAGCTTTGCCGACCTTCCCCATTGGTTGTTTCCTACGGAGAAGAGCCGGCAAGAAACTTCACGGTTCCTCTTTTTAAAATAATTGGCTTTTACAATGTTTTCAAATTACAATGTTAATAGGTATGGGAGGACAGTGTAGGCCTGTCAAAAAGTATCATATGCTTAACAAATAGACAATGGCCTATAAATGTACAGTCTACAACAGTGTTCTATAGGAACATCTCTGCCTGGGTTAGGTTTAAGGATTACAGGCTTGATTCTTCTTCTTGTCGTGTCGATGGCAATCTAAATAAAGTTGGCCCAGAATTTGGCTGAGCTTAGCACCTTCATTAGCGTCCATCAGTTCTGATGTTAAGTAGAAATAAGTAATAATGATTTTGACTTGCTTTGAGCTTCGTTGTAACATTAATGCATACCACGTGACCAGTTCATGATGGACTCTTTTAAAATCTAAGTTATTTTTTTCTAATAAACCATAATAATCTTTACCTTTAGCATTTATTTGCACTACTTACATCTTATATCTTGATGTTTTTGAAGTACTGCACTAAAAAGACAGAAAAAGTACGTTTACTTCCTCAATTATCAAACAATACAAACTAACCTCTTTACAAAGACTACAACAGCTCGCCTAGTCCACTAAACAGTTAAAGTACCCATCACTATAAAAAAATAGTAAATTACACACCAATAGCCAGCAAATGTGTTCCATTATACGACATTCGAAATTCAAATTGGCCAATCGTTCGCATTCACGTTAAATAGCGCGCGAGGGCAAACAGGAAGTGCGTAGGGACGCCATTGTATGCCGCCGTGTCGCCAGCTACGAAAATAATAATTATAGGGGGTTGCCAACAATGGGCAAAGGTTTTTTTTTCAAATACCGAAGCTCAAGTGCTTCCTATAGAGGATTACCGATACAATGTCGGTTTTTTTACTACTTTTTTCTTTTTGTAACCTTTAACCAGGTGTTTTAATACCAGGTTTAGGTTTTTTTAAATAATCGGATAAAGATACCTTGTGATCTTTAAATGTGGGTTATTTTGCAGTGTTAAGTGTTACGCTTTTTATCTTTTATAAAAGATTTGAAGCTTGAGTATTTTTTTTTGAAAAATGAGTTTTTAAAGGATATTACATTCGTATATTGCCTCACGCGATGTTGGAGCGGATGGAAGTATTTACCCGTTTATAAATATATAAAAAATTGTTTAGTAACCTGTAACCCGACTTCGGAAAAATTATAGTGATCTAAAAAGTACGAAACAAGAAAATACTTCAAACAGAAATCAAGACAGGTTCAAAAATGGTCAAGGTATAGCCGTGGTCGCATGCCTGTGTACCATGTGGGTACCAAGAACACTTTGACCATTTTTGTACCTATGTCTTGATTCCTGTCCAAAATATTTTCTTGTTTCGGACTAGCCTATGTCACCCGGAACGTTATTACGAATCTATAGATACCTTGTTCATAAAAAGAAGTAGGTTTCATTGTTAGTCCATCGCAAACATTTACTTAATTCAAATCTTAAATTCACTGTCAAACAACGACGGGCGACACCACTGGGTCTGGTTCTATTTCTATAAAATGTTGCACAGGAGTTCCCCATATAATGAAAGGGAGCGCTAACGAAGGATTTTTGAAAATTCGTCCCCAAAAGGGGTCTTGTCTATGTGAAATCCCACCGGGCACACGGCTTATTATAAGATAAATAAAAACATGGTTTTCATACACAAACACGCTGCAGACTTAATTGAACACAGTTTGTAGTTTAATTATCAATCAGAGCGGTTTTTTAAGTTAGACCGTTGTTCAAACTATCTAAAATAAGCTTAAAAAGCTTGCTTTGAACACCCCCGCAAACTGATCAAGTTCGTACTACCTCTATCGGTTTCGATGTCATACTATTGGGTTTCAATATCAATACAAATCCGCCCACTTATTGCTGACGTATCGGTTACTCACGACGGCTAGTTTGCACTTTGGTGGTATTTTTAATGCGGTATGTAATTTTATTGATTCTACAACGAATACACTTTTTCTTGTATTTTTTTTGCAGAATGTTCTGTGCCCTTTTGTCTGTGCTAAAGTTATATGTAAAGATATACATAGATAGCTAGGTGATTAAATACAGGGTGGCAAGAAGGCATCGACGCGCAAACTGAAACCATGATAAACTCATATGATTTAATGAAGACCCCCTTAGCGTTGAAGATTATTATTATTACTTTGACTTTAAGAGGCTGACCCCTGAGTTTGTTTTGCCATTTCTTCTCAGGGGTAGTCAAATAGTAAATATCGACTCCATCAAGCGTAGTTTTTTGGAACTTTAACGCAGTTTGCGGTAGGTTTTTTTTTTTGTCAATCATCACTAACCGACTAAGCGTTATGCCACCTCCATGCGACTTTTCATTATAGACATTTAATAAACCGAGACTTAGAGAGGAAGAGAGATAGTTTTCATGATTTTCGAGGTTACTGAAGACGTAGCGACGTTAAAGTGAAAATTCAAAATGGCGACTCCGTAAATAAATAAAAAATCGAGTTAAAGAAAAAGTGTAAGGAATTTATTTCCTGACGGGGGTCCTTGCCCTACGTTTTTTTTCAATGTGACGTGAAAAAGTGATTCCTATATTGTATTAACAGAATAAACCATTTAATTTCACACAAAATGCCATCCTACTACTGCGTAACCTCAAAGTGGATTTCAAGCAGAGTTAACAAGAGTTATTTCAAGTAACTCTGCCCTCCTACATCGAATACATTGAAACATCAATAAAGCAATTCGCAGTTCAAACGCTGACAACCCATCAAAAGTCACTCTAGAAGACTTCCAATTACAATTCAATTAATTGAAAAGAAAAAACCAATAATTGTAATTCGTATTACAATTGAATAGGGGTGGTTTTCGCATGATTACAGAGGCTGAAACAAGGGGTGGAGTGCACGCGGCCCAATTATGAGTTTCTACCCCCAAGCTAGGGAAGGATTTAATTGAACGCGCTTATTTCATTTTAAGATTGACGTGTTTATAAGTAGTGTATGTTTTGTCATGATGTTGTTGTTGGGTAGGCAGAATTGTTGGCTTCCGAAGAAATTCCGTTGGTAGTTAAAAATGATAATCAATATTGCCATACAATCTAAAGTAGGAAGCTATCTCTTACTGATATACGAGGGCTGCACTAAAAGTATCGGGAATGGAATATTTCCACTGTTCCTGTCATATTAAAATCTTTTAAATTGAAAACTCCTTGGTTTTAAAAATCGAATATCATTTATTTATTTAAAAAAATATTCTCGGTCTTGTCACAAGGTTTTGTCAAACTTGTTTAGTCGTTGAGAAAATGGAATTGACTCGAGAAAATTCAAGAGCGATGATTTATTATGACTTTCGAAGTGGTTTAACACAAAAGCAGTGTGTTGACCGGATGATTTCTGCATTTGGTGATGAAGCCCCATCCAAAACCACAATTTATCGCTGGTTTGCTGAATTTCAACGTGTCAAGCTCAGTGATGATCCCCGTCAAGGTCGTCCAAAAACTGCAGTCACCCAAGAAAACGTTGATGCTGTGCGTAAGCTGATTGAGGAAGATTGACATGTGACATACCGCGAAATTCAGGCAACTTTAGACATTGGCATGAGTCAAATACAAATAATCTTGCATGAATAATTAGGTGTAAAAAAGTTGTTTTCCCGATGGATACCGCATTCGCTCTGTGAAGAGCAAAAAGCGGCTCGCGTTACTTGGTGCATCAGAACTCTCGAAAGATTCCACACAGGATCCTCAAGTGCTGTATACAACATCGTATCAGGTGACGGATCCTGGATATACGCGTACGAGAGTACAAAAAACCAGACACGAGTTTGGGTGTTCGAAAATGAGTGAAAGCCAACAAAAATTGTTCGTTCACGGAGTGTTGCAAAAAAAAATGGTGGCCACGTTTGTCTTCAAAACCGGTCATTTTACGACTATTCCTCTTGAGGGACAAAGAACGGTTAATGCAGAATGGTATGCTAGCATTTGTTTGCCACAGGTCGCTTCTGAACTCCGTAAAGAGAACTGCAACCGCCGCATCATCCTCCATCACGACAATGCGAGTTCTCACACCGCACACAGAACAAAAGAGTTTTTAGAGCATGAAAACATAGAATTATTAGACCATCCGCCGTACAGCCCCGACCTAAGCCCTAATGATTTCTATACTTTCCCTAAAATAAAGAATAAATTGCGTGGACAGAGATTTTCATCACCTGAAGAAGCTGTGGACGCCTACAAAACGGCCATTTTGGAGACCCCAACTTCCGAATGGAATGATTGCTTCAATGATTGGTTCCATCGTATGGAAAAATGTGTCAAATTTCGCGGAGAATGCTTCGAAAAGCAATAAATACATTTTTAAATAGTAATGTTGTCACTTCCTTGATTCCCGAAATTTTCAGTGCCGCCCTCGTAGCTTTCAATTTAAGCCCACCTGTCCTAATGAAAGTCAATCTTGTTATAAGGCTTTGTAAGTACATAGATACTTTGCCACGCGAAATAAATCTTCATAATACAAATGCCACTGCTGAACAGTCCCTGTAGAGTCCTGAAATAGTAGGCGCCATAATCGGCTAGCTTGAATTCACAATTTGTTATTAGCGGACAAAAAACGCTGGTGCTGCTCATGTATTTATTGACTATCTGTTGCCCGCGACTTCGTCTGCGATCCAGGATGAAAAGACTATGTCCTTACTTAGGTCATGGTCTATCTGTGTGACAAATTTCATCCAGATCCGTTCAGCCGTTTTGGAGTGAAAGCTTATCAAACATACTTTCGCATTTATAATATTAGTTAAAAGAAAACATACCTACATAAAGATAAAATAACACAAAGGCACTGCTTATAGAACCTCAGAAAGTCAGAAATATTCATCTTCATTTTTTATATGGTACGACAGTTCATTTTACCTCCACGGCTTCATGAGGCACAAAGGGCAGGAACATAGTTTGCGACACAGCTTTACATCTTCGCCCTGATGCAATCATTCAATTCAATAGTCCAGCGACATTTTCAATCCGAAAAAATCTCCACCTTTGCAAAAACCAGAGAGCATCCACGTAAGATAACACGCGTCACGCATAACGAAGCCCTCAACAATATCCGGGGGTAGATAGAAATAAACGAGTCGTCTGCGCCACTCTACATTGTCGCCGGTCGCGCGGTAATTAGAGGCACCGCCCGCGCGTGCTCAAGGGGGCGACCTGCGCGACGCGCCAGTTCACCGTTCGGAGTTCCACAGGGTTTCAGGGACGAATTTGTGTTTTTTTTTAATGGACTTTATAAGTTAACATAAAATACACGCCTGATTTCCCAAAAGGATATACGAGGTGGAGACGACAATCCGAACTAATATTATATTTGCGAAAGTGAGTTGGTTTGATACGCTTTCACGCTAAAACGGCTTAACGGATTTGGATGAAATTTGGCGCACAGATAGGCCATGACCTGAGTAAAGACAGAGGCTGCTTTTCATCCGGGATCGCAGACGAAGTCGCGGACAACAGAATAAAGAAAAAAAGACGTTTATTTGCGGTAAACATGACGCAGAGAACGAACATAAACACAAAGAAGAACAAGTCGGGGGGAGGGGAATATGCGTGGACATCCACGCAAGACGGCCATCGCTCAGCATAATGCTACGACCCTATGCGAGACAGAGCCCCAGCGCTGGTCTTCAGCGACAGCCGGCGCGGCGTTGACGTCATGACCGTCAACCTGTGCAACAAACGCTAAGATAAAATAACACGTGTTTATTTAATATCCTAACTAAGATAATAGGTGGGTAAAAAAGTTACTTCGCATTTTTTAAGAAAATTCAAAACATTTTTTAACATAGTCTATTTACATTTAACTAAAGTATGTAGGTACCATTTTGTTCGATAACTTTTTGCCTTCTTGTAGGTAGGGACATGAACCCATTGCTAAAGACATTTTGGGACTTCTGATCAAAATACCGCGACAAGTGGTTTTGGCAGTCCTCTCGTGATGTTAACCTGACACTGTCTAAAGAATTCTGAAAAGACCGAAACAGGTGGAAATCTTAAGGTGCAAGGTCAGGACAATACGGCGGATGCATTAACACCTCCCAGCCAAACTCTCTTAATTTTGCTAAGTGGCTAAAGATGTGTGAGGTCTAGCGTTATCACGATGGAAAACCACACCCCTTCTGTTGATTAATTCCGGCCGCTTTCTCTAAACTTCTTGCTTTAATCTCATCAGTTGTTCGCAGTAGAGTTCAGAATCGATGGTCCTGCCTGGTGGTAACAGCTCATAATGAATAATGCCCTTCCAATCCCACCACACACACAGCATCACCTTGTTGCGAGTTAACCCGGGTTTCGCCAGTCTGTGAAGCCTGACCGGCCTTTGACCACGACCTTTTTCGCACGTTCTTGTCGTACGTGATCCACTTTTCGTCACCAGTTAGCAGCTTCTTCAAAAATGGTTCGGTTTCATTACGTCGTAATAAAGAATCACAAATGACTACACGGTTCATTAGGTTTCTTTCAGTGAGCTCGTGAAGTACCCAAATATCGAGCTTTTTTGTGTACCTAGTTTTTTTCAAATGCGCCAAAACTATTTTGTGATCAATTCCCAGTTCTTCAGCTACGTCGTAACTACTGATATACCGATCTTGCTCCACTTTTTCAAAAATGGCATCCATTTTATCCGTAATAGGGCGACCAGAGCGACGTGCATCTTTGACATCCAAATTTCCGGATTGAAAACGCTTAAACCAAATTTGTGCTACTCTCACAGACACGGCAATAGGTCCATAAACATCGCAAATTTTTTTTGCGGCTTGCGTTGCGTTTTTACCTTTTTTGGAGTAAAATTTTAAAATGTATCGATTTCTTAATTAGATTCACTCATCTTGACAGTACGAAAAACAAATAAAAATCACACATTTTCCTAATTTGAATTTGGAATTATGTTCTTTAAAATTTAAACTTTCAATGATACCAAAACCAGCCAGATACAAATAGTATAGCCAAAGAGATTTTATTACAAGTTCATACCTACTATAATGCGAAAAGACTTTTCCCCCAACCTAATATATAAATGTGAAAGTAATTGTTTTTTTGTTTGTTACCTGTTCACGCCGAAACCACTGAAACGATTATAATGAAATTTTTCATAAACGTAGTTAGGGGTACAGAAAAGGACATAGGCTACCTTTCATCCAGAAAAAGTACTATTCCCGAGGGAAAGAATAATAACTTTCTGCAGTCACAATTGCTTTAGGACGCTAGATGGCGCTACGAGTCTTTCGAATCATGATTAAATTATATTACTAGAAAACTTAAGACTACATTTTTTCAATAAAAGTAATACATTTTGAGAGTTTATAACCTGCATTAGCACATCAACAAAGTCGCACGCGCCGCTGGCCTACAGTCTACATACGAAGATTCAATCAAATATATATCCAATAGTTTATTGAATGTAACTAGTCAAAGATCTATTTCGTTTGTTTGAAAAACAATCACTTCCTTTATTTCGTTGCTAAACATTTGTTTGATAGTTCTATGATACTCCAAAGCATTAGTATTGCCAGTGTCTTCATTTATTATTGTCTCCGCATTGTGAACTGGTGAAATGAGAATTTATTAATTAAAAAAAAATTCAGACCAGAAAACTTCAATACAGTGACAAAAAACGAAAATTCAAAACCAAAGGCTTATTTTTTTCTTTTGTATTTTGGTTGTTTTCTTTACGGCTTTACATGAGTCTTATAAACATAACTGGTGAAAATTAAATGCATGGAGGTATACTACAGTACAGGTACGCCTCTGTCTAACCCTTCGGGGATTGCAGGCGCCATGTTATTTAATGTTTGATTTTTCCTAGTCGAACGGGATTAGTGTCGTTTTAATTAATCCATCTTAAGCAATCAGCTATCCAAGTCACTGTAATAGAAATGATGTTTTTTTATGTTTTTTATCTCATATAAATGATTGTTTCCAAATAGTGAAAACAATATTGTTAAAAGTGTAAAAGCTTATACTAAAACTGCCAAGAAAATTATAAACGTTTTAAAATAAGTGTTAGAAAAGGACAACGCTATCGTAGAACTGACGTCACGACTACGTAACTTCATACTAGTGCCGTAAGTACTCATTGTCCGGACAAGGACGGGAATAATTCCCTCCAAAAAGCTTCTTCATATTTACATCGATTTAACAGATTTTTCGATTATCTCATTTTGATAATACCTTCTTTGAAATTACATTATTTATACGAACATTTTGATATTAATCATCATCCCTATTTCAGTGTAAGCCTTAGCAAAATCTATTGAACCCTATAAATGAGAGCCGACACGCCCTTTGCCGTTTTCCATTTTTTGTAATAACTATTTTTGTTTTCTTGTCACTATCATTATAAAAATGGTAACAATTGTCAGAGTAATGCTCAACAAAGCTAGTAGTTTTAAATGTTAAATGTTTTATTTCGTTAGTTCCAATTAGCGCCGTAAAACAAAATGATTCCGCTGTAAGTACCTGCTTTTATAGTAAAGGTGCAATATTTTACCCTGCTTTGTTTATAAAATAAAAATAAAACTTTTACCTACATACATAAATTTACGCCTTTTTACCATGACGGTAGGCAGAAACAACAAAACGCTACCTGCTACGATCTTTACATACAGACCAACTATACATATTTAATGATAATCAAGAATATGTAATTTTTCTACGCAATGATATACCTACTCTATCCAGAAATAGTAACTAATGTTTTGTGTGCGTTCTCAATAAAAATATTTGTGAGAAGATTGGAACCCACAAAGGCAAGCCTTACTATACAGTCGCCGAAGATAAAATGAAAATCACATCACACCTTACATCACAATGAAAACATCGTAGACTTTAAATTCTAAATATTTAATTTCACATAAACGTACAGGGGCACTTATGTATCGTCAGAAGCTAGGTGCTTGGTTCCAATTGGTATCCATGGTTACTTTTTATCATACATACTGTCTTCAGAAATACGTAGGGAATCCTTCCTATTCAACCCCACTTGATGTTTCCCGGGGTGTGGCCTTTGCGGTGTGTTACCCGGCCATAGCCACTTGAGATTTGAGATGTTTCTTCAAAGACATCCGTAGCCTGTGGCAATCTTCATCTTTAATAAACTAAACAAGAAATACACAAGATTGTATTGCAAAAAATATTGAAAAACATAATTTGTCATCATTTAAGAATCTTAGGGTGTTACCACACCCACTCGATGAACGTCGATCGACTTCTAATAATCTCTTTTAGGAAAGGCTGAATCTAGAATCGATTTACGATTCTAGATTCAGCCTTGCCTTAATCTGCGCTGTCGTTTATCCTTTCTTTAACAGAATGGTATTTTTGTGGTTCGAGAATTACCAATTGGTAATTTTCCATACACATCTTTATCTGACAAGTTTATTGAGACATAGATTTTCAGATATTAATTCAAATTATAACAACAAAAAAAAAACTGCATACAATACTAGCACATCTTCCAACAAGCCTTCACCATATTCTCAAAATAGCTACCCACTACAGATAGTCAGAGAACGTGCTATAATTTGGGCGTGCGGCGTCGCTCGGCGCTTTCACGTGAATGTGTCGCCGCGCAACCATTAGGTGCCTATTATGTCTGCCTGCCGCCGCGATTTTATATTTTTTTAGTTTTTACCACTGCTCCTGGTAAAGGTTGTATCCTACTACAGCGTAACATTTTTATTCACGAAATTGGCTTTAGTATAATTTGAATTCACAATTGAGCTCTACAGATGAAATAGCGAATAATTAAGTCTTTTAATATAAACTAATTAGAAGATCGTTGCGTAATAAAATAATACCCCAAATTATTTCACTAATGCTCGAAGTTTAGCTTTGAAATAAAAATGTAACACTGACTTTAACATGAAATATAACCCAATGTCACTCGGCTATCGGAATTGGATTAATACTTCCGAAAGTTTTTATAATATTAGTAACATAACATTAAATAACATTACGCCTGTAATCCCAAAAGGGGTAGGCACAGGTACAGTACACCCACATTTCGCCAGTGATGTTTAAGTCCCATGTAATAGGGGGCGAGCCTATTGCCATCAACCGGGCGCAAATCCAGACTCCGGGCTGCTACTGAGAAGTTCTAGATAGAAAAACTCAGCAACTTTGCCCGACCTGGGAATCGAACAAATTACCTCATGCTCAGCAGTAGCTTTTGCGACCACTAGACCAACGAGGCAAACCAAAAATAATATTAGTGTGTATAGATATAATGTACTTCTACTACTACCACCATCAGAATAACTATCAAGTGCATCTAAATATAGTTAAGTCAAGTACTGAGCTGCTGCATCATTGCTTACTTCTAACCTTAGGGCCTATAAATAATCCTAAAAAATGTACATTCGGTTTTTTTCCCGCATTATTTTGTTAGCTCTTATACACCCTTTTTTTGTTTGTTTGTCTTGTTCGTGTCAAAATAAAATATTTTTCTTTATTTATTGGTCAATATCGTAGATGTTATAAAATGTTAAAACTTGTTACGACATAGTGGTAAGATACCTTAACGCGAAGATTTAAGTTTGCATGAAAAGATCTCGTGTCGAAAGTCCTGAAAGAGGATTTTTTGACACTCACGCCGCCTTCAGCGCGTTAGCGTCTTCTAGGACAGCTGAGATTTCGGCAGATGGCTTAGCCAAATAAGGACCGTAGCCTACATTCTCACGAGTTTTACGAAATGCTGTTTTTAGAGGAGGACTTAATTTAAAATTCTTCTTGCGGCAGTAATGTCGTCTTCTTATTTCGTGAAATATTTGATTTTTCTTGCATCTGAACTTTCCCTAATGCCTAAACAAAAACCTACCACCAATTCGCGGCGCTCCACGTGCACCCCACAATCATAAACTTAGCATGAATAGCGCGTTGTACGTGCCCCGCGTTGGGCGCCAACTGGGCCCAACAATGGCGGGCTAATGGCGACGCGTCGTTACGCACTCGACATCTCCCGCCATTATTAATGCCTTCGCTGCTACGTGTGACAGGTACAAATAGACTATTCTCTTGCAAATTACGGTTATACGCGGGTGTGTTCAATTGCTGCGTGGTTTCTATTGGGTGTAGAGAATATTCGGTAATTTTAATCCTTTGAATTAGTCCTTGGTTTTTGTTTTGCGAATCTGCGATCTTGCGTGTTAGTAAGATGCTGAAATCTTTAATCAAACATACGACAAAATGAACCTGGTGTCCTGTTTCTTGGGATAAAACACAAGTACCTAACTTCGCGTGCTTTTGTCGTAAAAATAAATACTGACACCACTCCACATTCGTCCTCCGAACTATTGACAAAAGACTATCGCCACCACTTCGGGTACAAAAAGGTTTAAAGTCCTCAAATACCTATTCCCACTCGAAATTCAAAGGCTCACTGAATACAAAATGTAAATATTCATAATCTATTTGCGATGATACTTAGCCACTGGAGGCGCACTGAGCCACTCCTGCGCCTTGCAATCGCTTTACGCGCCAAATTTTTGATGACGCTCAGCTCACAGTTACTTAGACCTGCAAGGATTATGGTCGTGTAGTTTACAACGAGGTATGATTGCTGGATGTGACTAGAAAAATAATGAAGCTCTAATATTTTTTGGATAGTCATGGAGAGCATTTGCTTGCCACTTTATTGTTCAAATTTCACTTAAAATGGTAATGATCATTTATAGTATTTGGTACCTTTATAAGTAACTCACTATTTTAAATGTCTACTATGAAGTCACAGAAATTAAAAGGAACATGGGCATTTCTCTACTAATTAAACTTTGAAAGGTATTGAAAGCGGCTTAACAGTTTTGGCCAAGGACTCAAACTGTAACCGTTAAACTGTTTTATAAGAAAAACCTTTATAAATGTTACAGTATCAAAGTGTAGCCTTTTAAATGTGTAACAGAAATAAGCAGTTTTAGGTATAATTGCACGGTACCGCAACAACGCGCGGAGGACAGAGAAACGCGGTGTTGCCAAAATAGCCTCAAACCAGTCGGGATTGAGGTTATTTTGGCAATGCAGCGTTTAACTGTTACACTTAATAACACTGTTAACACTTTTAAATCGGTAACAGATATGTTACTGTTACACTTTTATAAGTTATTTGATTAAAACAAAACCCATTTATAAGTGTTACTTATTTGATACTGTTATCAAGTCAAAATGAAACAGTTATAATTCTGTAACCTTTACGAAGGTGTCCCTGGTTTGGCTGCATGGTTATGCCACAGTTGAGGCTTCTGCTATATTCCCGAGTTCTCTTCCAGGCCTACATAATCATAGTCAGCATTACATCTTGACAAAGCGAGCGATTAAACACTCGAGGTGCGATTCGCGCAGGGCGCGTTGCGACTTTTAGCAGAGTGTCGCAATACGCGAGTTTTGTGCTCAAAGGGAACGTTTATATGCACGCAAGTGTCGGGATAAAAGATGGCGTTTGATTCCCGCACTAAAGCTTCAAAATAAAGAACAGTTCTAGTTGTTGGGTAATTTGGAAATCCTTATTTGCCTGGCGGATTAGGAACGAGTCATTTATTTCATAACATAACATCAGGCAGTGTTGTACCTAATTTTACACCCACATTTCGCCAGTTATGTTTAAGTTCCATGTTAAAGGCAACGCACAAAATCTAGATTCCGGGCTGCTACTGAGAAACAATAACACTTTGCGACCAACGACACAGTTATTCAATCCCACGTTATTCAATAGGGATTATGACTAATATAAAAATGTTAAAAAAAAACGATGTTATTTCAAAGAAGGCATGGTAAAAATCAGATATCGAAAAAGCAAATCTGTATCTGTGAAATCGATGTAAATATGAAGAAGCTAGACGCTTAAAAAGTTTTAGGAGGGGATTATTCCCGTCCTTGTCCCGCGTAACGGACACCATATGGTGCTAGTATGAAGTTACATAGTCGTGATGTCACTTCTACGATAGTGCCGTCCTTGTCTAACACTTATTTTCAAACGTTTGTAACTTTTAAGCTTTTACACTTTTTATAATATTTTTTAAAGTTAAAAATAATAAAAAAATATCATCATCCCTATTATATGGCCAACTCTGACCGCGACTTTGTGCGCGTGTTTAACATAAAACATATGGCACTCGTCAGTAATGTGTGTAGCTGCTATAAGTGAATTAATTTTTATAACTGGATCAGTACTTCCAGATATTACAATTTTACCTCTTTGTAATAATATTTAAGATTTAAAAAACTTAAATAATAATAAACGGTTTAATGAATGCATATATATATATACATATGCCACACTACTATACAGTCAACATGCCCTGAGAAAGAACTATAGGTACAGGTATAACTTATTTGATTTCCATTAAACACCTTATCTTTGTTTCAGATCGCTCACAGTCATACGGCCCACGGCCCGGTGGCTACGTACCGTACCAAAACAACCAAGAACATGGCCGCAGTTACAGTTCAGGCGGCCAGGAACATGGCCGGGGCTACAACCGAGACCACAGCCAGAACTCCCGCAGTTACGGCCAAGGCAACCAAGACTACAGCCAGAACAGTCGCAGTTACAACCAGAACCAAGGGTACAACCAATCCAGCCAAGGAAGCCAAGGTAGCCGGTCAGGGTACGGTTACGGCAACCAGAACAGGTTCGGAAACTCAGGTGGATCAGGTGGCTCAGGGTACAATCAAAACAGGACTCACAGTCAAGGCTACGAGTCACAAGGTAGCCAGAATAAATATGGCGGCCATCAGAGCAGCCAGGGTTATTCCTCGGCATCCAAGTACGGCTCACAAAGCCAAGGGTACAGCTCCCAAGGGTCACGGGATTCGAGGAATAAACATAGCAGTGACCAATCACAGCCAGGATCCAATAGAAGGTACCAAGGCTCAAGTCAGGGTGGAGGCGGATCCTGGCATTAAGATAAGGTATGTTTTTATAATAAAAATGCTGATTTGACAGAAAAAGTCAGTTTCTTGGATGTGCATATCTTAAAAGGATAGCTGCCAGGGTGGTAGAAAAAAAAGATGAAGTATGCGATTAAAGGTACCCACTTGTATGTAAAATTTACGCGCATTTGACATAACAAAAAAAATAGTCAAAAATTGGACAAGTTCTCAACGAAAATAGTAAAAAACATATTTATAATACATATATTGTATCAAATACATTTTCAGATTCTCTTTACTTGAAAAGTGGCTGTTTATTTATTATGTTGTATATTTTGACAGTGAAGTTTATTTTTGTCAAAAAAAACGTTACTTATGTGAGACTTTTGTCATCCATTTACAGAGAAATAATTAAATTTAAATTTATAGAGATCTATTTCTATTTAGATTACCTAATATAGATATTTAGACCAGTCCTGGTAAAAAATAACAGTTTTCTTCCAATTTCCAATTATCAAAATGTAGTAAGAATAACTCTACGTTCGCACGGATGTAAAAATATCCCGGCTTTTTTCGTGCACTGGATTTTCAACGCACTACTCAGCGCCGAGTGTTGGAAATCCAACTATGTGTTTTTTAGACGCGCTGGGATCCACTCTGTTGGATTCACAATTCTCGGTTCAACACCGACAGTTGAAAATCCCGCCGCGATGTTTTTACGTCCGTGCGGACGTGGCCTTAGTCATATAAGCCTAGTATTTAATTCAAAACTGCGTGTCCGATCTCTGGAAAATTTGACGTATTGTTGGATTAGGACTGAGATTTTATAGCTGCAATAGTAAGTAGCTACTAACTAGAGCAGCCGTGAACACTTAACATTATGACTCTTAAGACTGCTATAACATTCACGAGAATTATGATGTATCTTATGGTTTGCAATTTCATTTAAAAAGATGATGTACAGGTGCTATTTTATCTTAAATAGTATCTACACCTCCAAATTGTGTGACTAAAGGAAATATTAAAATATCACTTTACTAAATATAGAGGACATGAGCAATTAGAAGTAATACTTACTGAAACTTTTTATATATTTAGAACTGCTACAATGAATACTGATTTTCGAACCTGGTGTGCACTGCCGTGCACCCGTATTTATTGTATGTTGCTATCATAATACTAATTTGTGTGTGCAACTACTTGAACTTGACGATTTGATTGTAAGGATTAATAATAATAATTGTTAAATAATCCCCGTGTCATGGATTGCCGCAATAATGCGATGAAGTAATAGTTAAGATTAATTTTATATAAAATTTCGGCGCCAATGTCAAAAAGAAATAAAAATATCGACACCTCTATTTTGTAGTTTTTTTCTGTCAATCCTACCTTATCTATGAAAAGAGTACCCTCTGCTTCGGAAAACTGTATTCTTCACCTCTGAAAGGATTATAGTCAAAGGAATTAATTTGATTTATTTTTTTCCCTAGGAAAAGGCTTTCAGAGTAATAGCCAAGTCATGCGTTGACACCTGTCAGTTAAAAGAATACGTGTTTTGCGAATTTAATCTTTAAATAACTGACAAGAGTCAGGAACGCATTCTCTCGACGGCCGGACTATAGGTTACCAATTACAAGCTTCCACAGATAACATTTTTACGAGACTTGACTTCCTAGAGTACCCGAAAGATCCAAAGTAATGATAAACACTGGTGCCGATTCTCTTGTCACAAATACCTCTAAACTAGACTAAAACTCACGAAAATTTGGTTTAATCCTGTCAAACGACGATTTCGCATTCTGAAACTGACTAAAGTGACACAACTTAACTATATTTTAGTTTGACAGCAATAAAATGGCATTGGTGCCGATTCTCTTGTACACCGAACTAAACTAACTAAACTGTCACTAAAATTCCTTACTTTTACTATGAAAATCTTGAAGCTATTCTGCGAAAAAAAATCTCTAAATTTTAAAATAATTTTGACACAACTATAATCGAATTTGACAATCGCAAGTCCACGTGTTTTTTTTTTCTTTTGATTTCGCAACGTCTTTGTTAGAGCCGGAGGCAGCCTGGGGCAGCCTCGACGTGTTTTCTATGGAAGTTTTGACTTTTTCTGTGAAAAATATAAAATAAAAATATCTACATGTAGAGATTTGGTGGTTTCAGGTTTACAAAGGGGGTCGAAATTTTCATTATTTTTGTGATAGGACACACCGTTTTCGAGATATGAACAAAAAAAGAAAAAGAAAGTTAAAGTACCGTTTTTGCACGTCTGAAGTCGAGGTGTTGGTGTGAATTTTAGTTCGCGCCACCTAATTTTATTCCACACCTTTTTAATCGCGATTAAAAATAGTGAGATTCATGTTCAGATTTAGTTAGACAATCAAATTTTTAGGTGAAAAACGTAAAATTCAGAATAACAAAATAGCCCTTTTTCACTAAACTAATAACTCAGTGCAATCTTATTGCTGTCAAACTAAAATATAGTTAAGTTGTGTCACTATATTCAATTTCAGAATGGAAAATCGTCATTTGACAGAATTAAATCAAATTTTAGTGATTTTTAGTATAGTTTAGAGGCGTTTGTGACAAGAGAATCGGCACCATTGAGTTATTAGTTTTTCACCTAAAATTTTGATTGTACTTAGTACATCTAAATCTGAACATGAATCTGACTGAACGTAGAAATGAAACATAAATAAATTAAAACACGTTACTGCACATGTCAAAACGTTTTCCAATATGGCGGACAAAAGATTTTCAAGTGGCGCGCGTTTGTGCACGATCAATAGTTTTTTTTTATTCTTTCACAATCGAAGGTAGGCAATGAAAGGAGCCTCTTGAAGTATGAATGAAGTTAACGGCGATTTTTTAAGATTTTTTTGTCCAGGTAGCATGTAATGGACTGTAAATAATTCATTGCGTTTAGTCCGCTAATGCTGGTTTTATTATAGTTGAAGTTATTAGTTTTTTTACTGGGCAATTTTTGAGGGTAGGTAATGAAAAGTTAACAAAGAAAAAGGTGCGCAGAAAATGCTATTATTTCCTGTGTGCTTGCAAACTACCGACGCGCAACGAGTCCTTATGGTGTTTTAAGAAAATCTTCCGAGATCAAGTTATACTCGTAGGTAGCGGGACGCTTATAACTAAAAGGTGGGTCGTTCCCACCTAATTTAAAAATAATACAGGACTAAACTTTATGAATTAAATAAAAAGCTCTCTTTTTTCTAATAAGTGCTCATCGTCCTACATTGGAAAATGGTGTTCGTGGGACTCACTCCCACGAACACCATTTTCCAATGTAGGACGATGCGTCCCGCACTATGAGATCACTGCATACGGAGTCATCTTCTCCAACAAACATTGGCGAAACATAATAAACATTGCAAGATGCAAAAGTGAGTCTCTTCTAACTTGATTTTATTACCTATATCAAATCTTGTGTCCCATATTTAATTACCGATCAATGTTAAATTGGTTGATACCTATAATTTTCTATAAAAGGGCCTACTGTTATAGAAAAGAAAGCAAAAATCCCATGCCTTAAGAAACCAAAAAACTACTGAACTGTAAACTACTAATGTTTTTTTGACAGGACCTGCACACTCATAGACTCACGTTCACAAAGGCGCGGAACAATCAGCCGAGTCAAAATCAAGTGAATCGCGACCACTTGACCTTCTCTCTCACAGCACAATGTGATCCGTCAAATTCCCATCAAAACGGGAATTGCTCATTCACACTCCGCCGACTTAGAAACGCCACTCAAATTCTCAAGACTCGGAAATCAAAAGTCATCTGTCAAACGGAATTTGAATTTTGAATTCGGAAGCATGCTGCGTCTGCGCAGCGTGTCTCGTTTCAGAGTCACGCGAGCGCCGCGGGTCGCGCGGCGTCACGCTGGCCTTGCTGATCCCCCCGCGTCATTAGTACAAACGACAAAAGACAAACCTTTGACACATTACTTCATGGTAAAATGAACATTCTAGATCTTGGCGAGTTTATGGGAAGTGAGCAGAGTTATAAGCTTTCCGGTTCAAATGTGATGTGTGTGAGAATGTGGACATATGGGCGGTCTGTGGACTTATTTGTAACATTCCGATGGTTGGGGAAAGTAATCGCATGCGAAATATTAGGTTTATTATTTGAAATCAGTCAGTAGATTGGTGATTGTTATGCAAAGATGAAAAATAGTTACCTAATTAAAACACTTAAATATGCCTTAATGATAAATACTACCGACCTATTGCCATTACAGTACCTACACTATGTAGTTCATTATTATTGTTAAAATTGCCTCCCTTCGGTGTTAGCCCTACTTGGGTGTCAAGATCCTCATGAAAAGTAACGTTTCATGTTCTTCATAAGAGACATATGCATGATAAGTCACGACACTAGCCAATAGGTACTATTCAGGTGAAAGCTTTTATGAAACAAAACCTATTAGGATTGGTTTGGCTTTTAGCAGTCTCAACTTCGGTACAAAAACATCGACACTTCAGGTCCGGTTAAGTAGTCACGACCTCTCAAGGTCAATCAACTACGAGATGCCATACATAAAAAAGGTGTCCCACAAGGATCTCAACAGGGACCAAAACGTTTTGGCTGTTCAATTACTTACCAATCAATCATTGAACTGATTGTATCTTTTGGGGGTCAAACTTATACTTATGTTATTTAAGGTTATGTTCTACTGAAAAGGTTGCATTATTCTGTGGAGACGGAGAAAAGTTACATTTAACCATTCATGCACCTTAAGGATTTTTTGTTATCTTGTGTGAGAAGTGCATACTTTCAAGACTTTATTTATTTTAACTACGTCTGCCTTCTGTATTGTAGATCTTTACGTTGCAATTTTTGCTGGAAAAAAGAGCATGTCTGTAAAGTTGTATCCGAAAAGACCCTTCAGAAAGAGCTCTCTCTACTACTACTACAATAATAGGCAACATAGCTGGGTAGGTACCGCACCAAATTCACAACGACAACATTCCATCCTGTTTTTTTTTTTTTTATGTATGGCCTCTCGCAGGTCAACCTATAAGGTTGTCGTCTGCTTAAGCGGACTTGCCTGTGGTGCCCTAATAAATTAAGGCCTCCAGCCAGGACTAAAACTTAAATACTAACTAAAACTAAGCGACAACGCTAAGGGCACCCCCTGTGGGGTACGGACCTCGGCTTAGGGCGTCGCTGGAAGAGGGCAGCAAGAGACTAGCTGGATCAGGATTTATTAGATTTTGGGACGAATTTATAGCTACAGGCTCAGCGGCGCGGGCTGGCTCGAGCAAGGGTCGGGAGGGGCATTCCATCCTGGTCAAAACTTATCTTTATATACATGAACCAGTATCTAAAGTTCAACACAGTAGATAGAATAACAAACAGATGTGGTATTTAACGTCTAACCCATATTCATTCACCCAAAAACAAATTAATTCTCGCCGAGTCAACACAAAACTTACTAACGAACGGCAGGGCACAGTTTCCCCCCAAATTTAACATTTGGAACACGCGCTGTGCGTCTCTCTGATTGGTTGGAGCTATTCCGCGGTGATTGGCTCACAATTTGACAGTAATGGCGTTAACTCGAAACCTCTTATTTGAAAAAGTCGTCAAAGTTGCATTTGGTAGTTTGATTTTGGATCTTATGCTGGACATTTAGAGTGGTATACTGGTTATCATAGAAGACTCAGTTTTGAAATAAGGATATCACGTTCTCCCCTCTAGACAGATGTTGCTACATTTTAGTAACAAATTCGCCCACAACCGGTTTGAAAAAGCTATTGTGTATTTTTTTTATCGTTTTATTTCGCCTAATTCATTTGTTGTGCGGTTGGTTAGACATGGAGGGGAGAAATAACTCATTTCGCGCTTTTGTTCGCGACTACCGGTTTTTTTAAAGTTGTTTTAGTAAAAGATATCATGATTAATGATCAGATAGGTATGTTTTTTTAGGTTTTTTCGAGTATTTGGATTTAAGTTAATGGTTCTTGAGAAAATATTTAGGTGGCTCTCTAAAAATAATGCATTATGGTTTGATTAAGAGTTTCTGATTTTGCTATTCTGATCACACAGCTGAACAGACTTTTTGTTATTTTTTATTGCAAAATAATAAGTTTGATGTTTGTAGGTAGGTAGGTAGGCATATGACATAGCTTGACGCCTGCTCTTTTTTTTTTAAAGTAGCGTAGAGATACTCGTCACCAAATTATTATTTTTTTTTCAGTGTGTAAGTATTTTGTATAGTCAGTTCAGTAGGTAAGTACACATTTTATATTAAATTGAAAGGAAACACATTTTAACTAGGTACCCAATCAATTGAGCTCAATTTGTCTGTAAACTTTATTCATGACTAGCTTCTTCTTCCCGTGGCTTCGCCAGCGTGGATGTCAAAAATACTACGCGAACGTGCTACCGGGACAAAAAGTAGCCTAGGTATATCTTTCCCCAGGATGCCATGTATCTCCTTGCTTAATTTTATTGAAATCTGTTTAGTGGTTTAGGCGGAAAAAGGTAACATACAGACAGGCTTACGAATTTATAACTTTTTTTTTAATTTTAATTACAGTAAGTATATATTATGGCAAATAGTATATATTGTATGGATTATCAATTTAAATTCATAATTCCTAACCATTTGTCCGCGAGTGTGGCATGTTATATTTCACAGGCGACCTCGCTTTCAAGGGTCATATATTTTATTTTTTTACTTTTTAATAATTCGCGCGGCGCGGCGCAGCGGTCGAGGCTCAAGCACTCCACTCGAGCACGGACCCAAAAAATCTCAAAAATCCACCCATGTGTTGCTGTAGTTTTGACTAAATTGATCGAGGTTCCGTATGTAAGTACAGCGATGTATTCTAATTTGATGTTTTGTTAAATCAAAGGAGTATTTGAATAAACAGTTTTTTAAGCCAATTTCCTTAAATAATTAAGTTATAAGTAGCATTGATTGTTTAGTTATCCTATTATTTACCAAAAAGGTTATGTATAGGTATATTAATATAGCCCTCACTTATGAATGCCGCATTTTATTAGGTAGAAACTGAGGATATGATCTACCAAAATAGTTTTCTTAGAAACGACAAAAAAAATAATTTGATAGACATGAAAACTGCCAGCACATTCTAATAAAAGTTTCAAACCCCACTCATCACCAAGGATCTCTAAGCTCACACAAAAAGCTGCCTCATTTGACGCTGTAAATTATTATGTATTTTGGAAAAATCCATTGTTTCGTAATCTCCCCCCGTCCTCGTCTCGAGAGCCCATTCACCCGGCTGTTGCAGGACAATTATGGCATGTGCTGAGGTGCCAACGCATGTACTTATGTAATGAGCTACAATGAACACCGTTGCGTTTTTCAATAACAGCTATGTGTATGTGACGAGTCTGTGTGTGTGGTTACATTGTGCTACATAAAACGGTAAAAAAGTCGCTAGGGATAGTAACATTAAGAAATTGGGTTGTTTGTGAGGCTTTGTTTATTTCGTCTAATTTGTGTCATAAGCCGAGGTGCCGTAATATGGAAGCACCTACTAAAACAGTGTATTTTTGTCTGTTAACAATACACTGTTTCCAGACGGCTACAACTGTGAGAGAACCAAAACACTTGCCTGATACCGAACCCAGGACCCTTACTCACGCCTCAGGGTCGCGGGTTATTCCACAGAGAAAACCGTGGCCCTGGCACAGGCAACTGAAGGAACACGGGTGGGTTTTAGTCAGTAAAAGTCTGACACGCCCTCCCGCTCCACCCAGAGCGGGAGAAGTCATTTGATGATTTCCCACCCAAAAAAAAAAAAAAAAAAGGACCCTTACTCAGCAGTCACGCTCTTGTGACCACAAGACCAACAAGGCATTCAGTAAGGTGTTATTATTGTTACAAAGTCAAATTAACTTAACAGACGAAACTCGAAAACGAATGAGGAAAATGTTTTTTTTTTCGGTTCATCTTCATTGTACAAAATTATGTATATCGATACCCATCATGTCTGTGAAATTTAGCTAGCTAATTTACAGTGACCCTATATTTTTGTTCGGATAAAATTTGATTCGCTGATGGCAATGTGAACAGACTAACAACTGTACCCCAAGTGAGTCTAAATTTAAAACTAGATGGTAAGAGACTGATACGGATGCTTTTACGGAAACTGTATATCTAAGAATTACTTTGGATTCAAAATTGCAATGAGGCACCTACATTAGAACACTTTCAGGTATATTAAGTTCAGCAGCATATGTAGTAAGAAAAATAAGGCAGTTGACAGATATAGCCACAGCTAGGTTAGTATACTTTGCTTATTTCCACAGTATTATGTATTATGGCGTTCTGCTGTGGGATCGGCAGCTGATGTAGATTCAATTTTCATTTTATAAACGAGGGCAATCTGCGCGATCTATGAAACGGGTCCTCGCGAGTCTCTTAGAGACAAATTCAAAGAAATTGATACTAGCTCTGCCTTCTCTTTAAATCTTAGAAAGTATTTTGAGTGTTCGTAAAAACTTAGGACTTTTCAAAATAAGAAGCGATTTCTATAACACAAATACACGTAGTAAAAAACGAACTAAAACAAGCAAGTCATTTCTTATACAACGTATCCGCTTTTACAACAAGCTGCCAAAGTCGGTTACAGAACTTAGCTATGGAAAGTTCAAAACCCACAATAAACTTGTCCATACCAAAAAAGCGTAACATAGATTAATTAAAGACTGCACATATGGCTTCTCTGGTACCTTGTTAACAGCATCACTATGTATGTGTTTATTATCTGCTCCCAAATTAACGGTGTTTATTTCATTCCATACTTACTTTTTTGACATAACCTTCTCATTAATTGAAATCCTACTAATATTATAAACGCGAAAGTTTGTGAGTATGGATGGATGTTTGTTACTCTTTCACGCGAAAACTACTGAACGGATTTGGATGAAATTTGGCACACAGGTGGTTTATAACCTAGATTAACACATAGAGTACTTTTTATCCCGATACTCCCACGGGATCAAGAATTATGCGGGTAAAACCGCGGGGTGCAGCTATAAATAAATCTACAAGTGTACTGTGGAATAAGATCCCTTTTCACCACGACAGGGCTACAAAAAAAAAGCGGTTGGCACATTTCCATTGTATGATTTTACATAATTTATACCAATATTCGAATTAATTGAAGCAAACAGTAAAATCCAAACTTTATTACCCTTTTTCAACCCGTTCGGTTTTTTAAAACCCTAAATTACGTACGTGTTAGGTGCTGTTTAAAAATACCTAAAAGTCTTTATTGTTTACTGAGGAAAATTATTATTATTTATTTATTTATTATCCTAAGTAACTACCTACTTGTTAAAACGCCAATAAAAGTAAAACGCCAATGGAGACCTCCATTGGCGTTTTATTTTTAACCCAATTCATACATATAACCACAGTGGCATTCGACATCAAACGTATGTGTAAACGTAAATGTCCTTTGTGTGTAAAGATCGCGATATTTCCCCATTGTTTCGGCGCGCGCCATTAGCGGGCAACAATCGTACAAATGAAAGCGCGCCAAAACCTCTTAGCTGTCAGATCGCGCGCCATTTTCCCTCGAGAGGATGAAAGTCGACGTGCCTTTGCCTTTAAAAGTAATCCTTTATGTCCGTTCTCTTTGTGTTTAACTGGAGTACCTAGATTTCAAGGACCGTGCGTAAAATACCTAACGAGTCGAGGACGCTACACAATTTTAGAGATCTTTGTAAATAGGTTATGTTGTAAGAAAATACGTACCTGCTTATGTATCAAGAAGGTGTACCTATATGTTTCTCTGTGGTTATCTTATTCAATAATACACTCGCGGACAAAGAATACGGGTCAGTACGAAAAACTTAGTAGAGCTAGTGGCATGAATGAAACTAAGTGTAGATAATTTACCAGTTAATAAAACAACACCGAATGTTGGAAACATGAATGGTAAAATTACAATGAAAAAAAACAAGATTTCAATATTTTTTACGTTTACACAAAAACGAACTTTAAAACAGTATTCATACTTTATATTACCTCTACGGGTTCTTCTCATGGAGGTGTGTAAGAAATCGCTCGTCCCAAGCGTGTTCAATTGGATTCAGGTGCGGTCTTCTCGCGGGCCAGTCCATGCGGTTGATGCCAACGTCCTGAAAATACTCATTTAGGTACCTACAATTTGAGCTGCATGCGACCTGGCGTTGTCATGCATGAATATAGAATTTTCACACATATTAATTAACTATGAGCATTCGTCAGATAACTACTACTCACGACGATTCTTCGTCTCCCCATTGTGCGTGTTCGCGGGCTTAATGTAATCTTGCTACCCAATTTTGCTTTTCAAGTTTTGGACCATTTGCGGTTTACGTGGGGTCAAATTAGCTTCAAGAAGCCGCCGCCTTGCAGTCCGCTCGCTTACGTCGTCTCTACGGGTCTCCCGAAGTTGATTTGTTACTTCTGCCGTGAGGTGCCGATTTCGAAGCATGGTCGTAACAATAGTTCGCTCTCGAACCGTAGATCTCGGTCTGCTTGTTCCTGGTCTTCTTATGTTCTGCCCAGTTTCTCGGACACGATGGACGACTCGCTGCACTATATAAAGTGACACGCCTATTGTTCTTGCTGTACTTCGCTGACATCTACTTTCTTTTAACTTTGTGACGATACGTGTACATTCTTCTGGTGTTAGCGTCAGGAAAGTAATTCAATAATCACGATGAAAGACGACAATGACGCCTTTTATCATTTTGATTTGACTGATTGAAAACTGAGAAAACAAGCAAAACTGAAACAACCGGGAATTCGAATTCGAGGTTTTTAAAATTTTAACTGTTTTTAAATTAAATACCAACGTTGTATATCATTTAAGGTTTTATTCCATAATAAGTATATTAAAATTATGTGATATAAAGTTAGTTTCATGCATGTACCATTGAAATTCGCAAGTTTAAGGAGTTTTGTCATCGACTTATATTATTTGACCGCGAGTGTAATAAGGTAGAGTATATTCCTTAATTGATCATCGGCTTACCTAAAACAATTTCTTATTCTTCGTAACTAGCAACCCGCCCCTGCTTCGCACGGTTTTTACAACTTGACAAAACATTGAAACTTATTTATAATTTTTTTGTTTAATATAATTATAACACAATTGGTACACGTATCTAAGTATGTTAAAAACCGCATCAAAATCCGTTGCGCAGTTTAGGAGTACAACGCGGTGACACAAAATGTGACTGTAATTTGTAAAAAGTAGGTACTGTTTGGCATAATAGAGTATGGAAAAAATGAGGGCGTCTGTTTTACAGCTGTGGCCCCTTTATACCAAGACTAAAGTGACAAGTTGCTTGTTGTTTTAATTCACAAACATACGAGATCTCGGGAGTCGCGTTACAATGGATAATTCATTGTCTCTCAAACTCACAAAAGTGAATTTTGTATAAATGTGTTTTAGTTTCAACTGTCCTCGTGTCAGACTTAGTGCCGAGCTGTAAGTCCCTAACTACAAATATAAATAAAAAACTGGCATATTTGAAAGTTTTGATTGGTTTTGAATTCAGAATGCGGTCAGTTACTACTACCTATTAGCAGACAACCCTCGATAAAAACACTAAACTGCCATAAACTGATTAAACAGGCATCGTAATTTTATAGGCAAGCTTTTTTAACCAATAGGTTAAATAACTGTTAGACTAGACTATCAGAAAACAAAAGAGAAGCCACAATAAATTGACCTTTGTTAATGAAACTGCTTGCTAAATTATTTCGTAGGCTGCAGTAACAACAGAATTCAATAAAAAATGACAGACATTAAAGAACTAAGGCCATAGACAAAGTTCTTGATTTAAAATCAAAACAAACATCACTTTGATTTCCTTAATAGTTTCATTAGAACATAATGATATGATTTTTTTAAATGAGCGCTCTAAAAAATGTTAGGGTGTGTTCATATTAGATACCTACTTACTGCTAAATCTATTCTCATTTGGTAATCACAGCCTCCTCATTTATTTTAAAACAACCGTTCAAATCATACAATTTTTTACCATAAAAAAAACTTAGTTTTTTTTTTTACTTTAAGTCATGAAATACTTTACTTATAGCTTTCATAAATACTGGATAGTAGTGTAAGTAGGTACCTACCCATTTTTATTATTTTGTGTCTATTAGTTGTAAGTCTTTACCGACCTACTTTACTATGTCGCTGGAAAGCGTAACCTACTTACCTACTTAACTGCAGATTATGTGCTTTGCTGACCCTATACCTAAGCCAAGGACTTTCTGCCCAGTTTATGATCGTTCCTTCATATTCTGCTTACATTACATGTAATCTTTCGAACAGTCTCCTAATTATTTCCAACTAGTATGAATGTACCTTTATCAAGTATATTGACGCCACCTGTCATCGCTTGGAGTGTTGTCAAAATAACGTTCGATACAGAATGGACTAAAATAAAAGAAGAATTATTGAACATTCGAACAATTTGCCGAGTCATGGCTGTGCGATCGACGGATCGACGGCGAAGCGGAGATGCGTGAGGTAATTTGAAAAACCATTCGACACTATTATTCATTATTCTTACCTACATAGATACTTTGATTCACGCCTTTTGCCCATTTGTATAGGCAGAAACTAAAGAATGCTACGATTGTAACACTAGATATCGTTCCTACTTTGATATTTTCTAGCGCCCTGTGCCTTGCGACAAATGGGATCTTCAACAGTTTTCATTAGATCAAACAAAAGTTTTAAGTATTTCTGTTGTACATAAGTACACACCTGGCAACTTTTCGTGGCAATAATGCATCACAAAATCAGCCTAATATAAACATAACCATTTAAGTACTTACCTCACATCGGGTAACCAGCTTGAAATATAAATAGAACTAGGTAAGTACTTACATTTAGATACCGGAGAGTTTCCATGAAGTTACTTGTACGTTGTTCTCCAAAGGAACCTACTGCGCTTTAGAATGGGCACAATTAAAAAACACAACAAAAAAAGAATTACACACATACATAGGTGCAGCCGCTTTGTAGTGATGTACGGACAGTTTTGGCTATTGATTTATATATATATATATATATAACTATACATAAATGCTTTGAGTTTGAGACCTGCTTGATGTTAGTAAAACTCCTCTGTGGAACCAGTGGGCCAATTCCCCGTATAATTATACCCAATAACTCTACCTACACTAATTCCTTCTGACCCTACGGAACCAGAATTCCAAGTCTGTTCGCAGCGGTGGTCGTGACAGACAGGCGGGCGAGATAACGAGGTGCGCACCACCGAGGCACACCAAGCACGACCTGTGAATGTGTGAACTGTTCACGCTGTCTATATATTAGGTATGTGCTGTTGTTATGTACCAGACTACCCGTGTGTAGGGGTCTTCGTTTTCCGGGATCATACATTCCTTTTTGGCAAATTGACCCCTAGGCATTTTCACGCTTCCGTGTTTAGTTTTCTGAGGTTGTAAATTCTCTGCTGCCTTATAAGGGCCGGTTCATCAAGAAAAAAGCTGTGCTTGCCTGTGTTAATAACTACAGAAAATCTCGTATAATTACTAGTTCAAACATGCGATGCCTCTAATAGGAACCAGCAGCTAGCACTCCTACGATGACAAAATATGTCAAGAATTTTATCGAATTCATGTTCACCTCGACAAAATTATATTTGTGTTGTAACGTGATTCAGACCATTACATGGAACATCTCGGCTGAAGTGTCATTGGGAGAAGGCGGAATGTCCACGTTGGCAGTGATCAGTTTATGAACTTAGTTCAGTACCCTAATTGCGTAATACATAATGAATCGGAATCTGAATCGTTTTGAAACAGATTGCTTATCCATTGCTTCATAAGTTCGATAAAACATTCTGCTCAACAATGTTAATATCGCAATGAATGTTGTTGAACTGTCAAAATCAAACAGATTAGTCGTAATCATTTACGAAAATGTGTTACGCAATTAGGCTGCAGGAGCTAAGTTAATACGCTGGATAAAGCACCGTTTTACGTCTTGTTGCTGTTGTTCTTCATGTACTCTGTGCTGTCAATCATCGCTGGCAACTGCATTATTTGGAAGTGCATCGAGTGTGTCATGTTCCCTGCCATAGACCGGTGTTTGATGAAGCAGTATGTGTAGCCGATGAAGGCACCCACTAAACCCATAGTCGCAGTCATGGAAATTCGGCAACTGCAATCACAGCACAGGTCACCCAGAGAGGCTTATTTTTAAGTACTTCTGGCATATTGTCCATCTCCAAAATAGCGTAACCCATCATATCGACAAGTGTTCAAAATTATGTAAAAATATTAAAAATAATGTATTAAAGTAATATTATTATTTACTTAACCGTAGTTTATAGTTTGTTGAATTAGCTTCCCTAATAATTATAAATAACTTAATAAGGCCCTCCGTACGCGTAGCATGACCGGCACCATTTTTTTTTTGTTGTGTGGGAAATCATCAAATGACTTCTCCCGCTCTGGGTGGAGCGGGAGGGCGTGTCAGACTTTGACTGACTAAAACCCACCCGTGTTCCTTCAATTGCCTGTGCCAGGGTCACGGTTATCTCTTTCGAATTACCCGCGACCCTGTGGCGTCGGCCCTATCGGACCCCGTCACTTTGTGCTGACATCTCTTTGAGGCGCCCGTGGAACACGACGCGCCGTCGACCCGGGCCTGGTCATCATCGGACGGCGAGCTACCCGTTGCTTGCCGTCAAGCCCGCGCCTACGGTGGCCGAGAATCTGCAGGCGACTCCCGACGCCCGGGGCGTCTCCTGCGGCGGCTAGTGGGGGCGTGAGAGCGCAAGGCTCTCTCCCAAAGGCGCTCCGCCTCCTCCTTCGCGAGCATAACTGCTTCGCAGAAGGAGGTGACGGCTTTCCATTCTCTCTCGCTCCGTACCATGGCCTGGACCCAGGCCGGACGCGAGAGATCGCCGCCGCCGATCGCCTCCGCGAGGACACTGCGGTGCTCCGCCCGCGCTGGGCAGACCTCCACCGTATGCTCCACCGTGTCCTCCGGGCGATCCACACAATGGTGACACCTGGGCGGTTCCTACCGCCTTATGCGAAACAGGAACCACCCGAAACAACCGTGTCCGGTAAGGACCAGTGTCAGGCGGAAGGTGAGGACGCCGTGGCGCCGCTACTGTGGCGTGCCCAGCACTGGGTTGCGACAATCGCACCCGTCATGTTGCCTTGAGGTCCCGCCGGAGCTCTGTCCGCTGTACCGTGATTTCTCGCGGCAGCGGAGTTACACCCCGGCGTTTTGCCTCCTCGATGACCGGCACCCTAATTGAGTAACACACAATCACAATCTGAATCATTCAAAAATTGCTAATCTATTGCTTCATACCTATGTTCGAAAAAAAAAAACTGATAAATAACGCAATGAATGTTGTTGAACTGTCAAAATGAAAGCGATTACTACTGCTAGTGTGTTACGCAATTACCCCACGGTTTTTGTTGACAGAAGAATAGACAAAATGACAGATTTATTTAATTCATCTGTAAGTTTGTGTATTCTTTCACAAACAAAACTTATTTTATTCTAACATGCAACCCGTGCAGCACCCTAATTTCCTAATACATAATCAATCGGAATCTGAATCGTTTTGAAACAGATTGCTAATCCATTGCTTCATAGGTTCGATAAAAATTCGGCTCAACAATGTAAATAACCCAATGAATGTTGTTGAACTGTCAAAATCAAACAGATTAGTCGTAATCGTTTACGAAAATGTGTTACGCAATTAGGCTGCAGGTGTGTCAAGAAGCGGGGACTTTATATATAGTGTCTACATAAACAATGGATCAATTCGTTTTTCATTCCTTAGTTTAATACTACCCTGCTTACTCCGTTCCAAATATGAGCTCAGAATAAATGCCTACTTACCTACCTAACGCAGAACATGATACAAAATATAAGCTGAACTTACTGACGGACCTAAATAGGTCCAGTCAGACACCTCAATCAAATAATTTAAAGAACATCTAGTGTCCTAAATTGATGCAACCATAACTCATAAACCCGGTTCAGAATCAAACAGTGTTCTCGACTTATCCTAGTTGTCAGTCGCATAAAAATAAAACAACGGAATAACTTCGTCAAAATACATACTAGGTTCTCTAATAAATTCATTACAACGCACGCCCGTGCTCTATCGATTGTGGCCTCTTTGCCCGAACGTGCCAGAGACAATCGACGCGATGGCGCTTCCCTACGCAGCTGTAGACAGCTATAGATGACATAGAACCTAAATTATGTTCCAAGCCAAACAGAGTTTTAAGGCATTAGTATAGAGTCTGGATTTCCTTAATAGAGAAATGAGAAAGGACGTTCCAAATACAAAGTATCCGAAAAATAAATGTTCCGGTCAATGTTAAGTAGGGCTACTTCCAAATTCAACTTTACGTCCTCATCCAAAGAGTAGATATTTGCACAATGTTCAAGGGAGGGTATAAAACCTTTTTGTTGGAAAACTGCGCGCTCTTTGTCTCTGACTCACTGTCAAGCGTACTCGTGTTTTCCCGCGTTTTTTGTTCTAATTAGTCAGGCCCGCTCTCGACCTCCGCGCGCTCCTGCCACCAACGAAACCGTCGCCAATGTTTTGTGAAGCTAAGTATTACAAAAAGTTCACGTGACTCGTTTCATTGGGATTCAGAAAGTTAAAACATAGAGCTCCATCAAAATGTAAATCATACTATTATTTTCCTAGATAGGCTGACTTCTTTCGATTTTCCTAGTGGCTGTCTTTCGATAATTTAAGCTGTACGAAAATGTTTAAATTTTCACCCCACAATAACTTATCAATACTTCGCTTATTGGTACCATATTATGTTACCTACAGGTTACAAAATGTCCATCGGCAGACTATCTGGAGGATGTGCTACTCTGTCAAGAAAGTACCAGAAAAAGATCAATAATACACAAAACGTTAGTTATACATCCAAATTTATTTTATCACCTTCAAATTATGCTCCTTCAGAAACGATACACTTACGCCAACGAATAAATTAATCATCAAAACATTTTTATTAACGATTTGTCCGGCATCGAGTTCAGTTCTCGTCGAGAATTCCTTGTGCAAATCTGGCCTTTTTCGTCGAATTTGCTCTCTAAAACGCCGCTGCTCAAATAATATTCTTTATTTACCGTTTGACCTTCCGGCAAGAATTCAGAGTGCACAACACTGCGATAGTCAAAGAAAACAGTCAACATGACTGTGACTTTAGATCGACTTTAGCGTAGATTTTTTCAGTTTTGGTTTAGTTGGAAGGCGCCACTCCGAAGCTTGTTGACTAGTTTGCATGTCAAACTCGTAAACCCACGTCTCGACACCAGTAAAAATGCGTTTCATGAATGTTTGGTCGGAATTGACTTGTTCTAGCATGTCCTCAGCGACTCTTATGCGAACGAGTTTTTGGAGAAATATCTGATCTTTTGAGACTAGCCCAGCGGCAACATGTTTCATACCCAAGTGATTATTTAAAATTGTACGGATCGACTCGTGAGACACAGAAAGTTCAGCGGCTATTTCTCTCAAACTTGAATGAGGATTTTTTGTCACTATTTCCTTCACTTTTGCGATGTTAACTTCAGTTGAAGACTTTGACCTAACAGAGCGAGGCAAATCATCCATCACATCTCGACCGGTTTTGAACACTTTGTACCACTCATAAGTACGTGTTTGTAAAGTCGATTCACCGTAAGCCTTCTGTAATATTTTCAGCGACTCCGAAACGAAGTTACATTGGCGATCAAAAATTTAAGTCAAACTCGTTGGTCGATGTTTTGTCCTGAAATTCGCAAAACACACTAAAATATGATTCAACAAAAAAAGCACTATAATAAATCTAAATAACGGATGCAACTCAAACTCCGTTCCAAAATGGAAAACAGTAGCGCCAAACTAACAACATCAAAAAAACAAACAAAATGAACTTGGAACCATAAACAAATCATCTATTCCCGATTCTTTTTGACAGAGTGTTAAAAGACCCATCACATAGCGAACTATGCATTGCATTCTGCACCTACATCAAATTGTAACTTAAGTATCCTAATGTACATTGGTGGGAAAATTTGCTGTTTGCGGTAGTGCGCAAAGTAACACATGCAAAACATTGTGCTTATGAGTGCATGCAACGGTACCGGGGCTGGTTTTCGTAAAAAAAACGTCACTAAAAGTTGAAATTTTGACCTTCAATATCTCCGTAACCAGCAGGCAACTTTAAAACTGCAGTTTTATAGTTGCTTTTCAAAAATCGCATTTTGTATCAGAGACGTCTAGAAGTTTGGCGCGATCTATACGGCCCAGTACAAAAAATAAATTATAATAACAAGGAGTACAAGTGACTCTCGCCTTCGTTAATTGTCATTTTATACCCATTATAGGTACTGTAAAAGAAGGCTTCGAAACAATTAAATTTGACCTTGGCTTTTGAGGCAACTATAGCATGATGGCAAATAAGATGTAAAAATAATGTATTTTAAGCTTCAGTTAGTTAGTTACCTATAGGTATTTCAATTTTGCCCATGCCAAAACAACTCTTCAGAAAAGTTAAGGTATACAAGTATGCGTTATTGATTCCTATAGATCCCTTTATTTAAAACACATAACTACCTCAATAAAATACCTGAACACAATAATTACAGCAATTACAGGAACCCTCCCCATGCATTTCAAGTAAGACGGCCTTCTTAACCCCATGAATGGGGAATCTTAAGGCGTAATGGTGTCTCACCCCTTTCCGTATTCATGGGGTACAATAAATACGAATAATATTCACAAATTTGTTTACAGATCGCGTACCCACGCACAATACGGGGTATTTCAGCGAGGGGGAAATGGGGGAAACCTTGCCTTGTTTTCATTGGGGACGTTTTGCATGGATATACTTTTTTTAAAGCGATTTTGATGAATTGTAGACATAAGTCTTGGAACGACCTGACTGGAGATTTATGTGGGCATTATGAAAGATTATTTTTGTCATAGTTAGTAGGTAGAGGCCTGCATGGCTTTCTCATGTAATCTTCCCGAAATTTGTGAGTTGATGACATGTAGGTAATAGAAGTAAGTACTTAAAGGAGGAAATAATAGTGAGATCGTAGTTTTAGGATAGAAATAATAATCTGAAGTTAATATTTAAACTATTATTAATCCCGGTACTGCAAGAGCGCGAAGATCCTAAAGTACCTAGATACACTGTTTATATCCCAGACAATCTGTGTCACCTTCGATTCATAGGAGACGCCCGACGTAACTCCTATCATGCATTCGTTGAAATCTTGAGCTAACATGACTTACAAAAGACTAGCTTGTCACATGTACTGTTAACTTTATTGAAACCCTACTCAAATTAAAATTAGGCAAATTGTTATTACCTATGTGCGTTGCCATATTCAGTTTATTAAAAGGATGAAGAAAATTATTACATTTTTAGTTTATACAACTTATTGCATATACATGTCGTCGTACTGACCGTTTATTGGATTTTGGTCCATCGTCGTAAAATATCATATCGCGATAATGTTCGCGGTGCAGATCTATTGCTTAATGAGACACGATAATTTAGCAGTAGCAATTAGCTCGCAAACAATGTGGAGGGAAATTTGAAATTGGAACGTTCCTATTTTTACTTATAAATTTTCATATTTTCAAAATGGACTACCTATATCTGGCCAGTCTCTCATACATAAAAACTTTTATTCGCAATACTTTCTAAGTGGCCTGTTACATCTTGTAATATGTGTACTGTAATTTATATCTGAGAGGTATTCTCAGATATAAATTCCAATTGATGCTCAATTTTCTAAGAATCTACCTAAGAAAAGTCAACATACATAATATATATTGGCTTCTTTGTTAGCTTAAAATATACACGCAGTTTTTGATAATTTAACTGATACTAGATATAAGTGACGAAACAATATTATCTACTACTTCCTATAATACTGTAATTGACAAAAGAGAAGCTAAAATAAGATTATTTTACCATATCACCAAAATATAAGTCACTTCTCTGGCAAAAGCCTAGACGTGTTAATGTTAATAGATAAATTTCCTATGGGTATCTTATGTTTTAGTGAAACTTGGTTAAAACCGGATAGGATGTTGTTTTTATTGTATACCTAAATAATTTTTCTGTGGCCAGTGTATACAACTGGTCCTCTAGGACCTTGATTTTGTGTAATAGTTGTTTTAGATCTATAGAAAGAAATGATATCACTGCCTGCTCTGTTGATCGCTTATGTGAGGTAGCATGTGCAGAAATTTAAGGCCATACTTTCTTATGTGTTTTTAGACCACCAGCCTCGTCATCATTTTTATCATTCACTACAAAATACTAATTAATTAGTTTGTTTGTACATCATGTTTTTTAGTCTCGATGAGGCTAACTAGCTAAATAGCTAAACTGGAGCTAATTTCATCTACTATTTTATCTTACTTACTTATTTAAAACAACCTAAAATTACCAAAATTGTGTACATATTTAATGGTGCCCAAGATACAGGCTGTGTATAGTTTGTGACCAACGCGGCAACTATATCTCCAAATTGTAACTTTTGAATGTTCAAATGAACGATTTTTTACTTTTTTAACACAAAAAATTAGATTTTGTTTGTGGTCATCTAAATATTGAAAATATGAGTTAATCTCGTTGTTTAAATCATTCAATTCAAAATGTATATTTAATGAAGCGACTAGAATAACAGCAACCTCAGCTTCACGCATAGACAATGTATGTTATAATTGTAAAATAAAAGACTCTTCCTTAATTAGTGGCGTCAGGTCTGACCATACTGGTCTACTTGTATCATTTGACTTAGATAAAAAGTTACGCTTAGATAAAACCGTTGAAATAAGACCTCTTACTAAAAATAAATTGAAAATGTTTAACGTTAATGTTCATAGCAATATTTCAAAAACCAGTTTTGATTCACAAGACCCTAATATAAAACAGTAAAAAAAACTTACAATCAATACTATACCAAATCTTAGTGAGTGGGCCACTGTTGGCATTATAAAAAGGAGAGATATTTTATGTATTTTGTATCACGAGAAATCATTGACCTGCTGTAAAAATCTCACCGTGAAGAAGCTCAGCGTGAAGTTAGCTATCAGTGTCATCCCGTTTTGGTCAATCCCTAGCATCAGTGGCATTGACAACTCACTCCACGCTCACTTCATCTTAGTTTTCACGGTGAGATGGTTACAGAATAGCACTACTGATCAAACCCTTGATAATTAAACATGAAGAAATTATTTTAAAATATACAAAAGCTAAATTTAAATTAAAAAGTAACAAAATTAGTATTTTGAATAATAAAATAAAAGTTGCGTGGCAGGTAATTAACAAAGAAACTGGAAACACAAAACAGCGAGATCAGAATGAATTAGGATGACGACTAATATTTAAAAAAATCGTATAAATAATTTAATTTCAAAGAAGGCACAGTAACAATGCGAAAATCGAATCTGTTTAATTGATGCAAATATTACAAAGCTACACACTTTAAAAGTTTTTGGAGGAGATTATTGCCGTCCTTGTAGCGCGGTACGTTCGTAAAATTTTTACGTTTTTTAGAAGTATATTCTTAAAGATTTCATTGACACAATTGTCCCTGACCTCTACATTAAATCAATGTTTAGATAGCGGTACTTTTCCTGATTCAATGAAACATAGTAAAGTACACGGAGTACCAATCTCCCTCTAAATATAGACCTATATCTGTGCTACCAGCATTGAGTAAAATGTATGAATAAATCATGCTAGTTCAGATGTTGTCACATTCAAACTCAAATAGGATTTTCCATAGTCGCCAGTTTGGTTTCACAAAAGGTAGATCGACAACTGACGCGGGGAAAAAAACTCATCAGCCACATTTTGTAATCCTGAGAGAAGTCCCAGGACACAATTAGCATTTTCTGTGACCTCTCAAAAGCGTTTGACTGTGTTGATATAATACAAATAGGGGGGCAAGGGGCGGACAAGGGGCGGACGGGCAAAAAATTTACAATAACTGTTAGAAATAAACTTGAAGTACCATACTTCAAGTTTATTTCTACAAGTTCAAGTATGTCTATAAAGGTTTATGAAAGTGTCAAAACAATAGAAAAATTTAATGTTTAGTAAAGATAGTTTTCTTTTATGTTTCCTGCTAAAGATGTCCAGCACTTCATTAGCGCCCATTTTTGCCGCAACGTCTTGATGGAACTCCACAGAACACAAAAATACCGTCCTTGGCACGTGCCCCCGTGCCCCCCCCTTAAATCCGCCCCTGATCTGTACACACCACTGGACGGAATTCGTGGACAAGTGCCTGATCTTATTCTTGCCTATCTATCAAACAGGCAGCAAAAAGTAAACGTTAACGGGGCGACGTCCTCGGAATCCTTATCCTATCCTATCCCATCCCTTTCTTATTTCTAGTTTATATTAATATCCTTCCTTACATGATGGCTAATTTTTCGGATATAATTTTATTGGCTGATGACACTTCTCGTTTTTAAATAGATAGTAAAGATACAGTCTTACATGTGAACGATAGTCTGGCTGTTCTTTCGAAACGGTTCGCCGGTTACAATCTTTTATGTACTTAATGCGAACAAAACTAAATGTCTTAACGTACCCCAAGTGGGACTAAATTTAAAACTTGATGGCAAGAAACCAGATGCCATTACGCAAACTGTATTTCTATTAGGAATTACTTTTTTTGTTTTTTCATTCGTTTCTTTTTTTGTGAATGTGAGAACGTTGTAGGACTTGCAGACTGTAGATTTGTAGACCCTTGTTTATTTGTCAAGCATATGGTACTTATTGACAGGCCTACACTGTCCTCCCATACCTACTATCACTGTAATTTGAAAACATTGTAAAAGTCAATTACATATTTTTAAAATAACTGTGGAGTTTCTACCCGGCTCTTCTCCATAAGAAATGACCAATTGGAACCGTGCACTTAGCTACTGACGTTTTATAAGTGCCCATGCAGGTTAATGTGAAATAAAATATTTTGATGTGTGATGATTGATATTTAATATTCTAATTCATTCTTTTTATCCACTGCAGGGGAAAAGCCTCCCCAAGCAATTCAGAAGAAGGGATTCTTCTGAATTGCTGCTAGTCTGAGCCAGTCCTTTCCGTAGGAGTCAAGCTCGTTCTTCCTTTAAAAATGTATCGTTTAAATACCAATAACTCCACTACACCTCATTATTTCACACTAACCGCTTCTAAATTTATAAGACTTCGTATGTTTATCTGAATCTACCCTTTCCCGCAATTTGGACAATAGCCCACGACGCACACGTGCCCTATCTGACGATCGATTGAGCTTCTCACAATCGCGGCTCCCGCCATCTTTTATTATCGTCTGTTTTATCCGGACAGGGAAATACACTTGGTTGACGAGCAAAACCCATGCTGTTAAGAGTATTTTTTGTCTAAGTTCCTACGCATCGTTGTTTATCTTCCACAGGCTAACTAACACAGTTGAAATAAGAATAGGGCTGGTCTCTAGCTTTTAGATACGAACATAGCGCAATAGCTAATTATCAACAAGGTCTACCCTACCACCTTGCTAACGGGGCGGACTACCTAGTTGTACTTACCCACTTTTGGCGAGTCAGCCCTGCTACCAAAAAAATTGGTATCTTCTTAACTACTCAAAAATATCTGTGTTGTTTAATTGAAACTATTGTTTTGAAAACAAAAACAAATAGGTAAGAAGGTCCTACGCCCGCTCCATAAGACCCTTGTGAATCCTAAAAGAATGTTCATCCTATCCGTCACCTCAGACACAAATCCTAGCAATATACTTACATAATCTGTTCGAGAGGCCAATAGTTTTCAATTTCGACCCCTCACCTGTATGTTTCACTTAATCCAGCGTTTTATTAGCGATACCCGTAACGAGTCGCACGTGTACCCTACGCCGCCTTTGTTCTATCAAAATTACTGCTCGACATTCAAACGATGTAACCCCATGTGTAGTTTATGCGAAAATGTTCTCTACACGAATAAGGCAAGGGTTTAAATTTCAGGAAAGTGAGATTTAATTCGAGCTTTTTCAATGGCGCGAGCGGCCATGTTATTATTTCGTTTTGGCGGGCCGTGACTGACGTTCAAAGTCGGTGTTGCCATGCGGAATAAACTGTTATACGAGTTATGAAAGATTATGGCGTAATCTGGGAATATTGAAGACAATAAGAATGAGCTTACGTTTAGAATAGGGGTGATGTTAGCGTTTGTTACTTTTATTGTTTGAGGGGAGTGATTGACTCAGATTGCGATGTTTTTGTATTGTTTATTCGCTGAAATTAAGCTTAAGGGCAAGCCGGCTACCTGCATCTACCTACCTACAGCGGTTTATAATGGCGACGGCAAAGTAATTTCCTTGTAAAACTTTACAATCTTTGTCTAACTGAATACCTGCCTAACATTTCAAACAGCTACTTATTTCTCAAAGTAAATTCTACATTAGTAATTAAAAAACAATGGGGTTCATTATTTCTTCACGCAGCGACTCAGCGACACGTCATAGAAGACAAAAAATTTTTCACACATTAGAACCACTCACTGTGTGGTTTTAAAAGTTCAGATGTGTTTTTTTTCATTTTCGTCATGTAACGATATGGTGGTGGTGATGGTGTTGAAAACTGTTTTCTTTCTTTAATAAGGTTTTTTGTTTCGACTGCCTCGTTGGTGTAGTGGTTAGGTTAGGTTAGTGGTGCAAGCGCTATTATTGCTGATCTTATGGTCCTGTGTTCGATTCCCTGTTCGGACAAAGTGCCATTAGGTTTCAGGAGTTTCTCAGTAGCAGCCCAAAGTCTGGATTTGTGCCCGGTTGATGGCAATAGGCCTGCCATATTACATGGGACTTAAACATAACTTTCGAAACGTGGGTGTAATATAGGTACACCTCGCCTAATTCTTTTTGTAATTTTATTTTAATTATGCCTTAGCTTTTCAAATTTCGAACATGGTGTAGTGTCTAAGGTTGCACCAATTTAAATGTTTCCCACCCTTTAAATAAGTATTAAAATGAGTTATTTTCCTTTAAAAATGTAAAGATTTTTCCGGAACCTACACAGGTATTTTTCTTCAGGAAATTCTTTCCATTTTTATTTTCCGATATTTTCAAGATAAAAAGTACAGAGATAGACAAAAATTATTATCCCTTTGTATGCAAATCTCTCGAACTCGATGTAAGCATTTTCTCTTTGAAGCGAGTACTTGAGTTACTTGAGTGTTCTATACCTAGATATAAATGTCTTTTCTCGTAAGACTTGACCCCATCATTTTGAGGTCCACTTGAGGATCAAAGGGGCTCAAGAAAGTTCTCGAATGAAAATCCAAATAAAACTCATTAATTTTATTAATTTTATAAATCGAAATTCATTACACCATCCTTCTTCGTTATAGTTACAAATTCCTTCTCATTAATACTATTATTTATAATTATCATAATAATAATTATTAACTCCCCCTAAACCTACAAATTATACATCGACCTAATTTCTCAGAACATATAAATTAAATTGAAAAACGTTAATTACAACTCCATTTTGTTACAACAGACGAATTACTCTAATTTTTATTAAATTCTTATTGCTATTATTTTCCTTGTCGAATTGCGCGGGAATTTCCGCCATTTATCGCGATGTTGCCGAAGTCAATAAAAAATCTCCACTAATTTTAATTAATATTTACATTGCAGCAAATGGCAGGTTTTAGTTAGTAAAAAAATTAAAATTGACTTAAGTACACAATAAAATTGTAAGTAGTGATCAAAAATATTTCATGAAAAGTCTAAAAGTTACTATCGTATTTGCTGCTAAGGAAAGGAAATTATTGAATAGACTTAAAAACGAAACTAAAATGAAGACATTAGGTATGACTGTAGAGAAATCGAACTGATATGGAAAACTCGAACTGATGTGTATTATTATAAATTCGTTGTTTGATACTTTAATTCTTGAAATTAAATTAAGAAAAACCATTCAAAAGATCAATTCAAAAATGTTTACTTGGTTGATTTAGGTTAACAAATACTTATTTATACTCACTCATGAGATATTAAACAAAATGTGTTAAATGTTGTTAAATTTTTACTGTTTTTACTACTGCAAGTGAACATAAGACGTGTTCATTATCTATTTTAAAAACATCCATGACATACTACTTTCTTTTTTGGAAAATTATATTTAATCAACCAAGTTAATACCATAGACAGAGATTGCACAAGGGATGTCTCCCGTACCCGCTCATCATACTAAGAGCGATCACAACTATTTACATTAGATAGTATCTACACACGCAAACACTGACTCTTTTTAAATTATTTTCTATTCACACAACAATTAGCTACTTCTTTATCAGTTATTTACAGTAATGTACCTACAGCTGACGCAGAGCTTTTCACCACCGAGTTTATAAGAAAAACTGATTATATAGAACATTTATTATAGTAATTATTACAAAATGTTTTATTAAAAATCCAGTTAGTATTCCGAACAAATAAATAAATTGTATAGGTAAATAATGGAAATGTTATTATATATTTATATATTAGCAAAAACCGATTGAAATAAATGTTACAATCAATTTAGGTGGTGAAACACTCCATCAGACTCATTACGTATAAGAAGCAAAACAATTGTGCTTTTATCGTATAAAACGAAGACATCAACCATGAAATTAGAAGTTTGGCACTCGTATCTGAAACCTGAACAGAAAAATATTTCAACCTACAACTACTTTAAAAAATCTGACATCTACAAAAGAAAAACATTTTTATAGTAACTTGTAAAACACACAAAAATTATAACTACAGTAAGTCTACTGAAAAAAAATACAGAAAAATATTTTTGTCTTCAGGTTCGTATGTCAGTAAAAAAAATATCACAAAGAATCAATTCAAATCCTCACGTGTGCTTAACTAAAGCTATTTCTAATTATTTACACATTACCCTCCTCCCGTTTTGCGGTTATTACCGACTGTGTCCACATTTCACATCAACACTTTCGAAATTTCACTATTTTTCTAATCAATGTTCATTTTGGAAGCTGCAGCCAGCGACGCTTCACCCGAGACAGTGTTCTTAGATGAGACTTGTGGTTTCAAGACTTTTGACATGCATACAAATAATTTGCTTGCAAATAATAACATGTAAGATAACAGATAAATAATTTCATAAAAGTGACAAATGAAGTCACAAGCTCATTAATTTTAACTTACCACCGATTCTGGGAAACAATTTTTAAACTGCAACACCGATGTTTAAAAAATAATAATAGCACAGATAATAGATTGATTCAGCCTAAACGAAAGGACACAATGCAAAAAAATAAAAACCACATTCATTCGACTTAATCGAAATACATCTCTTCCTTGAACATTGTCTCGTGATAAAGCTGTGGGAACTTCTACCAGGCGCGGCCCTGTAGCGGCAGGTAGCCTGAGCACTGCTGCTGGTAGGCCGCGGGCTGGCGGTACGAGGCCACGAGCGGGTTGCTGCACGCGGCCTGCGACGACTGCGGAGCGGAGTAACCCGACGTGGGGGTGGCGCAGTGGCTGTGCGCTGGGGACGACGACTCCCCGGAGCCGCAAGGTTTCCCGTCCTTAACCAGGACGGGAACTGCCACTCGTCGGGGTGACGAGGATGACTGTAGGAGGAAATAAGGTTAGTTATAGAAAAAAAGTCAGTGGACGTTTGCACAGACATTTATTTTGGATTAGCTGTTGTTTGAGACTCGTGTGCGTTCGCTTACCTACACAATGCGAATCCCCACTTGCTTCGTTCAGAGGCGGGGTTTCTAAAAATCTTTACTTATTCGACCTAAGGCAATCCAAATACATGGGTTTTAAAACGTGTTAACGCATTAAAAATATAATGTTCAACTTTAATTAGAATTTTGGGCTGCGCGGCACAGAATTGTTCTAGAAATACAAAGTGTTTTGATAAAAGAAATGCAATGAGAATCCTTCTCACAAAACTACATCAAAATTAATCAAATAACTACAACACACAATATTTAAAATCACATGGAAACGAGCAAGTCATTAGTAGGGCGGGCGGCACCCAGTGAACAATCAGAAGCTCGACGGTTCGCCCGCCCCCGCCGCGCAAATTGAGCCAATATTCTACATACGACAGGGTTACTGCATGTGAGTTAGGATTGTAAAATATGACGTGTTTTTTAATTATTTGATACAAAACCACAACGTGTTTTGATAGAAAATTTGAATAAGAGGGAAATCAGAGCCTTAATTACGACGACGCGACGCCCTGCATTGTCGTAGTGTTGTTGTTCGTGCAAAATAAAAAAAAATTCTTTCTTTCTTTCTTTCTTTCAGTGTCTAGTCTAGTCAGAAGAAATTTTACATGATTTTGTGCCATTTTTGGGACTAGCGTTTACCTTTAATACATATACATTAATTTATTGGCCTGTGCACCCTTCAAGCGTTATGTTATGTGTTATTGAAGAAGCATTCATCTTGCTTCTATCAAAATCTCACTTGGACGATTACTTACAGTATTGTTTCTTCAATCGTTCGTTTAAAAGGTTATACAAGATAACATCTCTCAAGGCTACTATTTCGCACGGCAGCCCTATTTTCCCGCGAAATATAATTCTAATTGTCACGGGGTTGCCAGATTTGGAAAGTGCGGGTCCCGTATTTTGTTACCCATTGAGGAGCGCAGCAGGAGATTGCTATCGAGTGGGCAAGTCTATCGCCTCTGCAAACAGGGGACCAGCCCCTTGGTTTCAAGTCAGCGGACGATTATTATCGCTTACACGTTAATATTCATTATTCATTAGCATTGTGTAAAGTTTTATGAATTAATAATGTCACGCCGGAAGATCAGTTTGCGAATTTTTAAGATTAAAATTGTAAGGGGTCGGAAATGATTTTTTAAATGAAAGTACAAAATAAAATTGCAAGGAACAAGTACCAAAACAAAACATGCTTTTAAATTACTTTGTCTGGACTCACCTGATTGTGTTGGTTCTGCTCCGCCATCGCTTTCTCCTTCGCTTGTCTCTTACATTTGTAGCGATGATTTTGAAACCATATTTTGACCTGTAACAAATAAGTTTGCTAAAGAAAACAGTACCTAATAAAAATAACCCTTTTGATTTCGCTTATGATTATGACGATTTTTTGTTCCCGACGAGAATATACAAGTTTGAAAAAAAATCTACCAATTTTCTTAGGAAGTTGCAACACTTGCGTTTACGATGAAGTACCAAGATTGCGGAAAATACTGATGGCGGCACAACACACTCGTTGCAAACACATTAACTAAACGAATAGATTAACTAGAGATATCTGCGTTTAATGACAAGAAAGTAAATATGAAGAAGTCTTATAAGCTATGACATACACCAAGTTCCTTTTGACATTAGTGTTTCAACAATGACAGAAACGTAGCCAAACGTACCTTTTAACGCTTGCCCCATAAAAATAAAGAGTAGGTAGGTGGCAAATCAAGCCCTAGAATTTAATGTTGTAACCTTTAAAACTGCATTTGTAATAAACAGTTAATTAAGCACACTATGTCTACTTACGGATATAAAATGTAACAACATGCACACTTCCACAACGTCACATCAAACTCTGACTAGTTGATTTTTTTCAGCTTTCTAAACCATCCAAACTTTGCAATGATTCAGGGAACGATAGCAATTAACGCGCTAATCCCATCCCAAATGCGTGACGAGTCAACAGGCGAAGTCAGTGTTTCCCTGAAATTAGCGCTAGGCCGAGCCCGGTCAACACTCCATCTTAATGACGAAAGAATAAACATTAGCTGTTTGCCCCACCGAGCGGCCAGCCTTTGTCTACGCACGCTCCCGACGCAGCGAAATATACACTTTATTTATTATTTATACATCGAGAGCGTTTCCTCGTGTTTATTCTTTGAAATGGATGTGTGCTCCCCCGTACCAAGATCTCCTCCCGTTACGATACCAAATATTAAGTTCTGCGCGCCAACTTATTGTTGATACATCCGCTATAAAAACAAAATCGTTACATAGTTACTATTTACTAAACACTGGCCAAAAGACAGTTTATTGGTCGTTTTTCTTCTGTTTACTCTGTGTTGCTTCGTTGTGGGAATGTTGGCAGCAGTGACGAGCGCTTTTGTGCTGCGTTCAGGAATGATGTTCGCTAGGTTATTTATGAAGGAGGTAAGAGTTAATGAACGGGCCCCGACGGCGGGCGTCGCTTATTGCACTCCGGCGAGCCTTGGACGCTCTCGTGTGGAGTACTTTCTTTCAATCTCCTTGTGCATAATGCTCGGTGTTGGCTCGCACGCACTCTTCGCCCGAGTGCGCCATTCACTTATTTGTTTTACATCTAAACGACTGTTGTAAGTCGTTGAGTGACGAGACATTTCGGGTCTGTCCGAGGGCTTTCGTGCTTGAGTTTACACCCACTTAGCTGCCAAGCGTGATGTTTTTCTATTATGCTATGCTAACTATAGACCGGCTACTGGATGCCGTCGCGGTATTTTCATAATAATTTATTTATTCGGTAATTAAGAGGAGACATTCTCACGGATTTTTTAACTATTAATTTGTATTAAAATAAATGTAGACATAAAAAAAAATACGTTCATTAAAACGAAAAAGCGGCCACCCAGTCAGCTGTCATCATTACAATCCAAGTCAATTTTAGCGCCGATGCCTTTCCTTCGTCAGAAATACGTGGGTGTCCGAATTTAAATCTAACTCTTACGCCACAAGGTTTGAAATTGCGTTTTCACTTATTAGAAATAGTATGGTATATGGATCCCGCGTAGGTGTTCCGTTTCTCTGAACCATGACTCGGAATATCGAGCGACAATTATTATAAATAAAGATGCACTCGTGTTTGTTTAGCTCTTCATTTGCTGCAGTCATTTTTTCCAGCGATGAGTTTGACGTTTTGATATTTGAAACGTTTCCTGACAATGGCCCGTATTTGGGCTCAGTTGCGTGCTTGAGTGTGCATCAGGAGTGTTGGTAAATCAATTCTTAGGATTTTACAGGGAGCAGTAGCTCAAACATTTGACCAGTTTAGAAGTAGGTTAGCGTGTTTATTTACTTTTTTATAACATTTTAGAGAATTTTAATTCTTGTTCTTTGAATTATTTGGTATCCCATAAAGTGAATGTATAAATTAACTTTAGGTAGGTAGTACTACTGACGACAAAACTTGGCTGAATCAGAAAAACAGAATGGATTGAGAAAACAAAATGCTGCTTAGCATAAATCAAAAAGAAATCAAAAATACCTATACATCTGATAAATAAAATACCGTTAAAATGATTAAATAAACAGTCGATTCATTTAGAAACGTACGGCGTGTCACTGATTTGTCAGTCCCCGCAGCTCTCACAATGGATGATTGTCGCACATTATTGTATCGAAACCTCTGCATCCGACGGCGCGCTGAGTAAACACGGCTCCGCGCCATGACAGCGCATCAAAGAGCTTCATTTATTTAGTAACTTATAAAAATATTGAGCAAAAAAGCCTCTACGTGCAATCACAAAACTATTCATCAAACGATTTTCAATCTTATTCGGAAGACGAATTGCAAATGCAACGGTAAACACTGATTTGACTGATGCAAAATGAAGATGGCAGAAAGTACGTGAGTGAATGTTGGTTACAAATAACTTCATGTGGACAGTATTTTTTCAGGTGATAGCGAGTCTTTTGATTCATACTTGTATTGTGCACTTAATCTTTGCTATAGTTGGACGTCAACTTTTCTAACTTTTAAAAGTTCCTACTTTTTTGCAGTTCATGTCTTTTCAGGGCCTTACATTTGCTCACTGAACGAATTCTATGTTCGCTTAATCCACCAACGGCATAGATACGATTCTATCATATATACATAAAACGTGGAATTTAAGCAATTATATGAACTGTACATAAGCTTTAAGTATCGTTTAATGTTACTCCAACCCCTACCCGTCGACCGTGAGTCCGTGTCTCGTACCTACCGCTAATATTTACACACCAATCCACCAAATTAATATTTGTAAGTTGTATGCTTATTAAAGTTGGTTTAAAATGTTACTTGTCAAGTTTTGACGACTGTGCGTTTAGCCAAATATACTTTAATGTTGAGAATTGATAAACATGTCGTAGGTATATACATAAAATTTGTTTATTTTGAGGTTTAGAAAAACAAGTTTTTTTAAATAGATAGGAATAATAATAATAATAAATAATTCATACGTGCTATGAATCATTTAAATATAGACCTACTTCAGATACAAAACGCAAGCAAGGATCTGCCCAATACGACAAAAAATGTTTCTGTCCGAATCGGTATCTATAATTTGCGAAATAATCACAAAAAAAATGCCTTAAGATCCTATGCAAACACCGCTGTATTAACAATGGAACATAACAATTCAAATAATGCCCCTTACCTGTGCTACAAAGGGCTGTGTCAGGTGTATTATCCGCTTAAGATACTATTAATCCTTCACAATGCCTTGCAAAAACCTTTCCATTCATAAAATTTAATCTCAAATATATTGCTTTGTGCTTGCAGCCCGAGCGAAAAGCTAGGCAATAATTTTCGCGGTTATTAAACGCGGGAAACGAATCAAAACTTTTTTTCAAATTTGTTTTGACATGTTGGCCGCATTGAGGCCGCGGTCTTTTGGTAAAATGTAAGTAGTATTATGATTGCGAGGATAATGATGATGCATGAGCTTAGAGTTGCTTTAATATAATAGAGGAAGGAAATCTTATAAGGTCTGCTGGATACTACGATAAATTCAGAATACAACAATACGAGCCAATGAATACTTATGTTTTTCAGGCCAGAATTTCCTAAATATCTGCCAGTTTTCTTAACGTTCGAGTATCGATAATCATAAGTTATCTTAGCTATGGATCGGAAAACGATCAGCTGAAAAATATTATAAGTCCCGCTCGAAAAAAAAAACATAAATCTACCACAATCCTACATATCCCTGTTTCATTTTCTACGTCGAAACGCATATTTATTTTACCCAAAATGTGCATAATGATCATGGTACGCAACTCGAAAGCTGAAAACGAAAACCGCTGCATTTAACCAGACACATTTTTAATAACCGAAATAAGGCAGATGATTCCGGGCTCTTGACAGGAAGCTTATTGAAATCCCACGGCGATTATGGATTTAAAAAAACCTCGAGTGGAATTACTGGTAAATTATAAGCTCAGAGGGATTCGCCGACGGCTTTCAATCAGGTTACGTTAAATAATTATGATGCGAATGTAAATATTATTTCATTGACGATACTTTAGGGTTTTGTGGAAAAAATCTTTTGTTAAAATCTCAATGGTGAAAATGGGTTTTATTACTTTTTTACTTAGTTTGAATTGCATAGATGAAGAGCTTGCAGCAGATCAAGAGGTATTTGGATGAAAAAAAGTGCTGGTTTGCCTTGAATCCGAAAATGCGATGCGAAATGAACTAGTGATGAAAATGGTCTTCATCACGCGGTTTTCCCAAATATCAGTCGAGAGTGGGATCAAGGGTACATCTTGCGTTTAACAACTACAACCAACTTTGTTATATTGCTATCAGCCTATGGGATGCAGTTTTCCATTCCGTAGAATGTCATCCATCATATTCAATGCTATGACCTAGAAGATATTGTCATAATATGCAGTACCGTAAAGTACGAGATAGACCATAGTTTGATCGATAGTCTACTAACTTATTTCTTTGTCCCTGAATAAATAGTACATAAACATTACAACTTCTGTGGTCCTATCAACAGTTGTCTGACACAAACATGATCATTTTTCCGGGGGCTACTTGACATCGGCCGAACGAACATCGCTGACAGCCTATTGTTTCATGAAGCACCATTATCTCATTCCTCTCATTAAACGTGTCGGGCGCCCGCATGCGCGCATCCGCCGGAGACAAGACCATAGAGTTCGTGACCATAGACAATGAACTGCAGCTTTTGTTTTCAACTTTTTTGGCAGCTCTCACGGTTTTGATGGAGGTGTTGAAATTTAGACATTTTTTGTTAAAAGATTCTAATTTGTATAACAAGTTTATTAGCGGCATTTTATTAGAAAATGTTAAGATGAATGAATTAATGAAGCACAATTTGGAAAGAGTCCATAACATATTTGATTCCTAGTTCTAAATTTATGATTATACCTTTTGATGTATCTGGGACGACAAAATACATACCCTTAAACCAACATTCAAAACAGAATCAAACCTTCCAAAGCAATTTTCGAAAAATACACAAAATATACAGCAGTCATTAAAATAGCCATTAGCATTATTAAATCAAAGTTTATTTGAGAGGAGCGAGGCCCCGGTGGCTGTGCGCGCGAACATCGAAATTTACTTAAGTTGAACGAATGCGCCCTCTGTTTGCACATCGCGAACGTCAAACAGTCGGGATATTGTGGCCGAGTCTGTCTTTATTGCTGGGCTATTTAAATGGCATGAATATGCACGGTTTTAGCGTTTTGATTCCTATAGCTGATGGCTTTGTTGAGTCAGGTTTTGAATGAGTGGCCTTAGATTTGAATGCCTGAGCTTACCTGCCGGGCTAGGTCCTAAAATATATTTAATTTTAGAATTTATCTTGTGAATTTCGAGATATTAGTTCATTAGTCTATTCGGTGCTTGTTAATTTAAAACGTTACTAATTGGTATTACATTCGGTCGTTTGATAATTTACCAGAAACCTCATGTAGTCGTCAGCTAACTGTGAGTAGCAGCGATGCCAGTGCGAGCCCTCTGAATCAGTAGGTATACCAATTCCCACTTGGTCATAGAAAACTTGAATCATTGAATGAAAAAATAATCTATTCCTTTCCTATACTGACAAAAACAAAAATAAAACACTTATGTCACGAAAAAATATAAGTCCATAAAGATTATCAGAAAATTGTCGGAACTCAATATAGATAATTCACTGCTTAGCGATGGATGCACGCGCCGGGCGTGCGCTTGACAGCGGACGGGGGCGGCCCGGCTGACCGGAACGGTAGCAGAGGATTTAACTCCAAATTAAATACACTTAAAGCAACCGAATAGAATCAATAAAAAACAGAACGTTTTAAGAGAAGAGAACAAAAATTATAAAGATAACTTAAAAGTAATAACAAATATTGATAAGAAGAGGAAGGCACTGAATCATAGGAAAGTAAAAACAAAAGTTGCTAGAGATATATGACAGTATATTTTAGAAACCTCAAGAAAAGAAACTGAATGTACGGATCAAGTGCATATTATTGTCTATCCAAATGACAGATAACTTTAAGTGTTGCCTTCGTTATTATTGCCGGTGCTCCCATTCTTTATGTTAAAAACTTATCAAGAGTCGATTGCAATCATGTTGATCTCAATGTGAAGCAAGGTATTTAATTAGCTGGTAGACTTAACAAAGGGAGGGATGGAACTTCTATTTCGCCTTGCCTGCCTTGGCCTACCAATTTTTATTCGGCTAAATAAATAAAAGACATTTTTTTTTTACAAGATACAAGACAAGACACGCATCTCGTTTGTTCGGGCTCGCTTATATTTAGAAATAAATGTTACAAAACGGACACTAACACTTCGCGTTATATTTCACCAAATAAATACATTAAAAAAAAACGTCATCACAATTATTAATACAACTGTCAGCGGCACGCGCCCTATTTCCCACATTCGTTTACAAAATTCAAATCCTTTACAACAATGCATCGATAATCTTTGGCCGTGTCGATATAAATTTCATAAACTCGACTAACGCGACCCCAACAATGGTTTAGTCCATGAATAATCTCAATTTTGACGGTGTCAGCAGCAGTCGTTTGGCGCCAAAACAAACGTCAACCGGGCACAATGGCGCTGCGCGTTAAGCCGAAGATAATGCGTTGTTATTATAATTGGGCCGTGTAGTTTGTATTGTTAGAGCATGCAGGTTAATTACGTTATTGATTGCAGCTACTTGCACGATTGTGCGTGCATTTGGATTACAGAGGGAGCATTGGCAAAGGCCGTCATGACAACGACAAAATCTGTAAATCAAGTAGAAGACATAAATTGACAAAAGTTTTTTGCCCTAGAACACCGAAGATACCAATTTTTTTATTAAATATTGATAAAAACTCAAAACGACAGAATTAGCTCGACTACATAAGCTTGGTGCAGAATTTTCCCCAGGGCATCGTGGAAATCTAACTTCTAAAGCCACCCTTTACAGAGAAGCTTTTACTACGAGACCCTTACATGACCCAAAGACTAACTAGCCCTACAAAACTCCCGTTCGCAGCTTCAATTGATAACTACATCCCCTAAACCACTGCTCAAACGACAGTTTACCCTCAAACCGACACCAGCCGCAGGGTAACACGCATTTTGTAGGCGTTTTCTGTAATTGACTCCGTCGGTCATCGCCGGAGGCGTTTCTGAGCGGTTAACGCGTGATTTACGACCGCTTGTCGCTGGCACAGCGTGACACCCATGCAGAACGCTATTGATACGTGTAGCTTGTAAGTTATGTCTGCTTGTGGTCACGGGAAAATATGAGATTTGGCGTGTTTTTTTTTTAGGGTTGGCTCTGAAATAATCATAAGGGACGTCTAGTTTATATGAGTTAAAGTTCTTGTTGAAGGACTAGGAAAAATTCAAAAGGAATGTCTAGTTATGGAAAAGTTGAAGGGTGGAATCTAGTTATTAGGTTGTGGGTGACTTATTCATGTTTTTTATTGTCTTTATGAATACGAAGACGAGAAAGAGGTCGGGGGCAAGTAGACAGACCAAGACGTCTGTCAAAACGACACGAATATGACAACATTGTAAAAATAACTGAATGTAGTAGTAACTCAGAATACTTTAATTGTTTTATAGTATCGAAACCAAACAGAACACAACAATAAAAACCACTAGAAAATTAACTCGCTCGAACGGATGCTACAATGGGCGATATAACCAATTCTTCAAAACGCTTTCATACTGCAAGTGCTACCTCCCAAATATTGGTTCGATTTGTCAGTCGCAGCGCATTTATAACTTTGAGCATTTGTGTGTCGCATTTTGATTTTCTAAGCTATTGAAACCAAACAATAGATACTATACTTATACATAAGCAAGTCCCTCAGAACAATAACATAGAACCTTTCTTAGACCATAGTCTAAGCCTAGAACCTTTCTTAGACCATAGTCTAAGCCTAGAACATTTAAGTTTTGGATAGCTCCATATTGTTTTGTGTGAAATATATAAAATGTGTAAAATAATCTACCACACGCATTTTTTTTCATCTGGCAAGCTAAGGCGACTCGTTAAAGTCACGACGTCACAGGCGACCGCACTAGTGCTTCAAATGCTTTGATTCACAAGTGCCACGGTTCGAATTTTGCCTTGTTTGTTACATTTTAAGTACCGTCTTTGAATTAGGGGTAGGTACCATGTGGTACCTACCGGCAGGGGATGGCTGTTTTTATTTATTTCTCTTTATTTTCATGTTTTTGTGTACTATAAAAACGAGATGCTTCAAGTTTCTAAAGGCGAAATAATGATCTTGAAAATTGTGTCTTTTGCAATTTCATTTTGTTTTTCACAATGCTTGGAGGAAAAAGGACGACAAAAACTAGACATCGTCTAAACCAGTAAAATGCACAACGAGGAGTCGATCGACTTGATCAACGTGAGTATTTGTGTAACCAATGCTCATTCATGAACTCCGTTTTTAACCTATTTTAATCTCAATACTCAATACTTTATTGCATTCCATATGTATTCTCTCTCCTAATTTTTATATATTCCATAAATAAAAATTAGGAGAGAGAATCTAGATATGATTTCAAAGCAAGAAAATAATATGTTTTAATGTCGCAGACACACAGTACATACACAAAAGATAAGTTAACTGACAGATTTAAACTATGGGTGTTGACTTACCTGCGTTGGTGTTAGGTGTATGAGGGAAGCCAGGTGTTCCCTCTCCGGCGCTGACAGATACTTCTGTTGTTTGAACCGCCTCTCCAATTCGTATACCTGCACAAATATTAAACCTGGTTAGGCTTGCCATAAACAGATCCCAAAGTAATTAGAAAAGAATAAGGTATTGAAAGCAGTGGTGGCCCTGTGAAGGTCGTAGGTTCGAACCCAGACAGGCGCTTTTCTTTGTGTAATTTATTACTTCATCACTGCTCTCAAAACGGTGACGGAAAACATCGTGAGAAACCGGCATGTATCTGTGTAACTCTTACAGTTTTGTAGGTATTCGAACTTATGTGACTGACCCGTTATTTTTGGAACCGAGTGTATTTAACCTCTTTGAAATTACTAATTATTTAAAATGACCCATTACTTACAATCAGAATTCTTTTAACCTCAATCAAATCCTACTTTTAACCAACCTCTCCTCACCCTCAGGTGAGGAGAGGTTGGTTAAAAGTAGCACACACACACACCCTATGCACATAAAGATATAAACACTAACAGACCCCCACATTTACAAACACACACACAGCAACATTGGAATCAAGCTGCACTTGGAAAATTCAGTGGAAATAGAATTAATTACATGGTTGATAGCTAGTGGTATGTTACGAGGGCTGGGCGGGGCGGCCGGCGGCGGCGTGGGCGGGCGGGATGGGCGCCGCCCTCGCACGATAACACGATTTTGGCTTTAGACTTTAGTTGGCTGTTGAATGTTGTTTTGCTCGTTTGATTAAATAAGATTTGAGGTAGAATGTTACATTTAAATGTTTTGCTGATTAATGCATCAGCGGGGTTTTGTGATTTTCATGTATCTATGTATAGCGGGAAATTTTGCTGTGTTCTGAAAGATTACACCAAAGTAATAAGCATGATGTCGCAATCGAAGATACCCAAACATGAATAAAAATAAAAGTATACCAGCCTATTATTGTCCCACTGCATGACAAATGCCTCTTGTCATACAGAGAAGGCACGAGCATAGATCACCACGCTTGTTCAGGACGGGTACAAACGAAACGAACGGAAAAACGATTCTGAAGAGTACTAAGTACCCATTTGCAAATAATATTTCACGATGTATCTCTAATCTTTGACCGATTTGGACTGTATATGCTTCAAAGGCAAACTATATTGTATCCTGAACACCGGGGTTTTCATTCAAAAACGAAGTACGTATTTCTGAGCAACTCCCACTCTTTTGTTTCCTGTTATTTTTACAACATAACCATCGCCCTTTTATGCAATAAAACCGGTGTATTAACTATCTTACGTGGTAATCCAGGATATAAACTCGAAAAATATTATTACTTATATTTTTTTTTTTTTACTCATAGCTCACTACTAAAGTTTCCTAATTCAATTATGATTCGAAAGACACGTAGCGCCATCTAGCGTCCTGAAGCAATTGTGACTGCAGAAAGTTATTATTCTTTCCCTCGGGAGTAGTACTATTTTTCTAAACGAAAGTGGTCCCATGTCTTTTTCTTTACCCCTGACCACGTACGAGTATATGCAAAGTTTCATGATGATCGGTTCAGTGGTTTAGGCGTGAAAAGGTAACAAACAAACTAACTTACATTTTCATTTATAATAATAGTTAGGACTAGTTGCTGGTGACTCGCCCCTGCTTCGTACGGTTTTCACGACTTGGGAAGACATGGAGATTTCTTTTTTATATGTTAGTTTAACGCTAATAATGTTTTAAATAGGTAGACCCAATACATAAACCTTCTGGAAAAAAAACTCGTAAGTGATGTTGAAAACTGAATCAGAATCTGTTGCGTAGTTTACAATAACAACGCAGTCACACAGACAGAATGTGTGAGGTCGCAGCGTTGCAAAATCACAGCTCGATTTAAAAAGGCCACGTATCTTTTGTTAACATCCGTTGCGACTGCGTTTTCGTGTCGACAGTTGACCCGACAGAGTCGCGGTCACCATGGCACCGCCCCGCTATGTAACCAGTCACGATTCACGTTACAATTCACCCTCGTAAAGCGGACTGCTCACTGTGCGTGCGACTGCGATTTGAATCCCTTTCGCCAACCGTTTTCTAGTTCTACAATATTTGAAAGTCTCTGTCATAGATCGTAGTTATTTTGTGAGTAGAAATAAATATATGGTTTCATTATCTACATCCACCATACTGTTTATCATTTTAGGCTTGTAGTACATATAGACTAATTGATTGACAGGCTGGTCTACGCCTTTTATAACTTTTGGACTCTTATGGCGGAAACCTAAAAATGTATGCTATGTTTGCTTTACTCAGTCATATTCTGACAAATAAACACTTCTTCCATAGTACAGTTCTTCTTCTTTTAGACTTGGATCTCTACTAGAGAGCAGATTTTTTTTTTTTAAATCTTCGAGCGCCAATCGCACAGTGAATATTCTCCCTTAGATCGCGAATTAAGGCAGGTAAAGTCCCCCAGTTCGTATTTATTTGCAAAATGATCGGCAAATAAAGCTCCCCTTGCGAGGGTCGACGATCCGAATACGGAGGCTTCGCAGAACAATCGGAGGTACTTAGATACCGGTAGATATCGTACCCATTTTTGGTAAGAAAATCAAATAAATATCCGTCAGTGAAAGAGGAAGTCAAAGAAGTTGGTTAAATTAACAATTAAAATGCATCTGCCGAAGATTTGAGTCAGTTTGTAACTAAGTTTTCATATTGTGTTGAAATGTTGGAAGGAGATTATAATCCCTGAAGCGCGGAAGCTATAACAAAATAGTGGTGTGTTGTAAGTACCTAGACCACACCTACTTACAAACTTACTTGGTATAAATCAAAACTTACAAACTTAAACTCACAGCATTTTTTTCAATTACAAGCACTTTTGAATTGTCAAGGAGTCGGTCAGTTAGAACGTTGAAACTAGTTGCCCATTCCAAAGCGAGTAGGTGCCCATGGAGAAGAACGGGCAAGAAACTCCATGGACACTTTTTAAATAATATTGTTAAAAACTTACATTAAATCTTCTTGGCTCAACTACAGTTTTCAATAACGTGCTTATATTTTAGTAATTTACGTAAGTACGTGCTAAGTAATAGCGTGCACATTTGTTTTCCGCGTCAATGCTTACCTGAGCCATCCGTTGAGATAAAATCCGCCATACAATACAGTATTAATTAAATTCGAAAACAAAATTGATATCGCTTTAAGATCTAAGTACCTACACTTACCACATACTACGTATTACCCATAAATAAACAAAATAGCTTTTCGTGTCAGTGTGACCGCGTAATTCTCCTAAACGTAACGTAACGTAAACTTAACGAATTTCGATGCTGTTTTCACCATCATATATATAATTTATTCCGATAGGTTAATGTGTTTAAAGCATAAACATTAAACTTACACCGAATAAACAAATCCAGATGTTTTGTCAAGTCGTAAAAACCGTTCAAGCGATGTTCGCTAGTATTAAAGTAATAATTAAAGCAAGTGTCACTCACCTGTGCCTGAGTAAACAGGACTCTTCTCTTCCGCCTCTGCGCGAGAGGAAACTGCATGGGCTTGGAGTCAGGTCCAGCGCAGGCGGCCAGGCCCCCCATATTGTTGACGTGGCCCATCCCGCCGCCCGTGGACGTCATTAGCCTGGAAACTAAAGCAGCCGCTCAGATACGCACACTTGGATCTACTAAGCTAATATAAAGAGTACGAGCAAGAGTTACCAAAAGACGATGAAACTTTAACTTTAAAACAAAAGCCTACCAATATTTTACGTTTCTAACATTAAAAAAATTACGAACTTCCACACAAACTTTCATCGCATATGTAACCTTTTTAGGGGGTGAACAATCAAAAATCCTTCCTTGTTGTTCTTTTTTGCTATTATTATAAGAAACACTTGTGCCAAATTTCAAGCTTCTAGACCGCAGACTTAAACTGTGCATTGTCTTTCATTGAATTAATTTAAGATTTTTATATCCTAAGCAGATTTTCGTCTGTCATAAATCAAGTCCAAAATAAGTGTACTGCTAACTGTACTAGAGCATTTTTGGTGTCTTTTACCTGACAAACTAACTTTAAGTAGTGGCGATAGATCTGTCGGTTCCCGCATATAGAATTACTATCTGTCGACATCGATTCTTAGGACAAGGTAAATAAAATTTCCAATTTATGAAACTTCTACTTGATGCAACAATAGTGCATCGGATCGAATACGCCTATAGTCGCTATAGGGATGGTCCGTTCCAAAAGTTTCTGAAGAAAGTGTAAACAAACCCTGTTCATATCGAATTCTTATGCACTTACACAGGTATCGTTATTAGGAAGGTTTCACATTTACATCTCACTACGTTTTCCAATATTTGTTGTCAAAGTATTGTTAAATTGTAATTGAAAGACGTCGAGGAAAATGAAGGTTCAAATGAAATGATTTTGAAAACTAAGAATTACGAGTAGTAAAAAAAAGCAGTAGAAGTAAGTACTCGTACCTGTTCACATAATCAAATCAAAGCACTCATTTTGAACGAAGTAGTACAAATTGGCATACCCTGTACGTTTTCTGATAATTTTTGTTACATTTTCATCAAATAGGTAATTTTGAAACCAGACATTCAGATTCAATGATGTTCATCAACGCACATCAATAATTGCAATTGAAAGCATGACAGCATGTCAATGATATAAAAGTCTGTAGGTATCCGCAGTATTTTATGTACCTACTACTATAATATTTTATCATAAATTCCTGATCCTTTTCTAAGATTAGCCAGCAATTAACAAGAATTAATTAGGTTTCCAGCTTTAAAAGCTGAGTTAAGTTAGCGTTGAGTTTTCAACAGATTTTAGTTTTTCGATATCGAAGATGGGCAATATGGCGGTTTTTATTTGAGTAAATCAATAGCATTCATTAGTTGATTCGCTCTGCTAAAATTAGATTGAAAAGATTGTCTGTTTTGTGTATTATTTTTACTGTATGTTTAGTACAAAAGAAAACTTAGAATAACTTTTAAAGTTGGAACGTAAAGTTTTAAGAAAATCCGAAAAAACTGTTGCTGTAGCCATGTACCAAAATTAATTAAAAACAAACCTAGCAGTTGGTGCATCAATAGGTCACAATATTATAATTTAGCAACTTCAGTGGATCCGTACCTACTACTCGTACCAACTGCTTCACGAGTAATAATCGTAAAGCTCATAATTTATAACATGTTTGCAATACTTATTACGAAACAACTGCAACACTTTAATCACATTTTGTATCCATTCTTGCAAATTATAAAAGGGGAGTAGCGGGAAAATAAAATTAATACTTTCTCGCGGTAGAAATTAATCTCTTAGCGCTGGCAACATTTAAGCTGGCGCCCGCCATTTTCCTAATGACACTAGACGTGGTTTCCCGCGCTACCTAGAGTTGCAACGTATTTTAGTCTCTTTGAGGACATACAGTTATGTTTAAAAATGTGTTTATCATTTATTATAAGCTTTATTTAATTTCACGAAAAATGTCCAACATCTCAGTTTTGCTTAAGTAATAAAACTACAAAAAAGTGCAAAAGGCTGATGCGAATATTTTGTGCAGAAAATGAATATTTATAATTTAACAATGTGTCCATCTTTGTTTTCTGTCACTTCATTACTTGTGACGTATTTACCTGCTAGCTTACCGAGAATATTTTGTAGGAGATTGAGCTTGAAGCTATTGTTCAACAGCGGGCATGAAAGTCATAGTTCCTTATACTGAATCGGCACATGTTTCGTATATTGCTTGAAGCTACAACTACACCATACTATTCTAGTTTACATTAACAATGTAACCATAAGCCCACAGAGGGACAGTGACCGAAACAAATGATTGCAGTCATCCGCCATCGTGACAATTGGCTACCTAATCGCGTAGGCCGATGACCTTTAAAACACGTAAACTGCGGGAAAATTGCGTAACAGACTATCAGTAGTAATCACTTTTATTTTGACAGTTCAACAACATTAGTTGCGCAAACAAACTTTAAAAAAATATGAAGGAATGGATTTGCAATATTCATCGGAATGATTCTGATTGTGATATTGCTTAAGACAATTCATTATTAATAATAATGAATTGTTTTAGGCATTTTGGGTGCTGTATTCAATTGCATAATGACAAGACAGTACAAAACACTTAGAACTTCTAGAACTTCCTTTCGAAAACCGTACTCCTCGAACTTTTGAAATTAGAAACTGGCGCGACGCAAGCGAACGCGCGTCGTAAAAAGTATCTTAGCCACTCAGTATGTATCTACAGTAGCACCCAGTTCCCGGGAGTTAATAGAGCACGTATGGTTCTATACAGAAATTAGGTTTGATGTACAGAAACAACGCTCACAAAGCCTAACTTTTCTGAGAAACTCAATGTGCCATATTCTCGAAAGATTGCAGACAATGCTATGAGAGTGCTGAATAGTCAAGTCTTTTACAGAGCTCTTGTAAGTGAGTGTTGATCTTAAAAAAGTGGTTCATATACATAGAATTATGCCTGAAGACATAGGCATTTAATGTACATACAACTGAAAAACCTCCTCCTTTTATTAATTCGATTAAAAATGTAAGTATAATATATTGGCAGTTGTAGCTAAATAAAAAGGAATCTTCACCACATAACATGTAACTTTATATTTGTATTAAAAACAGTAAAAAGATGAACAATAACAATCAAGGACACAAAAATTGCAGCTTTGAGCTCTGATTTTTAAAGAGGTTTTAACCGAGTTAAACTAAGTGGTAAACTGATTTTTTTAGCAAATTATTTTGGTAGGTGACCTCTCGAACCGATGCGTGCGCGCAACAGGTAAATCATGGGGATGTAGGCACACGCAATAAAAATGCAGACCCGATACAAACTCAGCAAAAAAGTCTTCGGAGTGGGTCACGTGCTGTCTGTGACGTTTCTAGCCAGTCGGGTTAGCCGAAATTCGGCTTGCATTAAACAGTCTTTACCAATCTATCAAAGACTAGGTATGTAAATTTACGAATACCTACAGCCGAGATATATTGTTTCAAACCTCTGTGGCTTCGGAGGTCAGAGGTGATTAAATATAGAAAAGTAAAGGCGTCTTGGATCAAATCTATTCATATAATAAATTAATAATAATATACTTCCATAGTTGATCGCATACATTCTTCAATCCTTTAGATAAATGATAGGTCTCGCGTCGCTCGCGCAGCGAGACCAATCATTTATCTAAGTCTTCAATCATTCATCAGAAAGAGAAAAAAAAAACATTTTCAACTGAATCGGAGTTTAAAATTCAATAAAAAAAAACATTGACAGCCAATTTGCCCAAGCGAGTTGCAATAAAAATCAAAAAGGTTTTACTGTAGCGGTGGCGCTACACACTGTTGTAGTGGTAAGATGAATATTTTTGCCTGTGTGGCCCTCTTTGGTTGACTGCCTACGTAAGTGACGCTACAAATATAATTACAATTCTTTCACCAACAAAGGCTCGTAGACAGCATTCGCTGAGTTCGGCACATCAGCATTTCGACAGCAATACCCCGCACATAACACACGCCGAATCCGCCGCGTATTTACACAACACTCGACGAAAAGGGTCTTTCAATAAAATATTGCTCCCCATTCTGTCTTACTCTATTGTGCGAGTGTGGCTGTATTGTGCGATATCTTTGCCTCATCGATGAAATTGGTGCAAGCTGGGAGTTTGTGGGTTATGTTCATCATATAATTAAAGTAATATATACGATGTGACGGCGAGCAGTGGTGGCACAGTGGTAACAGACGCGACTTACGAGTTGTAGGTCGTAGGTTCGAACTCAGACAGGCGCTTTACTTTATATACATTATTTCATCACCACAACCCTCAACAAGGTGAGGGAAAACATCGTGACGCAATTGGAAAAAAATGTTCTAGAATCAAAAATTCGAAGACATGTGATATGAGTACCATCCCGAAATGGGCGCGGGTGGTGGATTACGGCCCACTCCCTCTTACCGAGAGGGGGCCTGTGTCCCAGCAGTGGGACGATGTTACAGATGAATCAAGAGTATTTTTATTATGAAAAGTGTCAGAAATTCGTAAATATATGTACTAGCAGTACGACAGCTGACTATCATCACTTCAATCACTCTCAAAACCAATTTCAGAAAACCTGGAGTTGGTATTTATTGGATTTAAACAAAAATCATCTAAAATGTGTCAGTTTCGTATCGTAGCAGGTGGCGCTCTGTAGTTTCTTCCTAATGCCATGGGAAGAAGGCGCGAGTTTATGTATTTGCCAGTTTTTTAAGTACCCAGCTTTAACTAGAATTTGTAGTAATTTATTTTTGTTAACACAGATACTTGAAAAGTTGTTCTAGTTTTTCTACGGTACCCCAAAAAACTGCTTGTACCCGCTGCTTAATTCGAACCTCCTTTGTGTTGTCAATAGACCACCGGACATTTTGTTATCTGTGGATCTCAAGGTTTAATTGAAACGTAGCGCAATTTCATGGCGGATGAATGGGCGCGTTTTTAGATTCCAATTGAAACGTTCAATGACACGTGAGATGTTTACAAACATTTCTGAATAGCTTTAGAAGATAGTACAAGGAGATTTAATTAAATTGTTTTTTTTTTGTTGTTTGCAGTGGAGGTTATTAATAAAACCTATTATTATTTTTCTTAAAATTATATTTCTTCTTCGTTTACTGCTTTTGGCATACCTATAGGGCATTTGGATACTGCCAATTTCATGTGTGAATAAATAGTAAGTAGGTATCAAAAGAATTTCATAGGACAGCGCACTATCAAGGTGTGAAGCAGACCTTAAAATTTCCTAAAAACACATTCACACTCATGTTCCCGTTTGTGACAGGGGTCGGACAGAGATGTGCATATATTTTGACAACAAATACGTCGGTAATTGAACCGGGGGCTGTCCACGACGAGGGACGCTGGGGCGTCAAAATATGTCATCGTAAACGGAACTATTTTCACGGTCGACTCGGTCACGAGTATGATTTTTTTAGATTGTAGAAATTGTTTGTTAGAATGTCTTTGACGAAATTTGCAGAACTAAGAACCCAGGAAAATAGTGCACCATCATGAAATGGTAATTTTTAAGCAGAAATTATGGTCTGAAATTATCTATAACATAAAGGAAACCCAGTTAGGTTAGTATCCAATTTCTAAAGATTTATTTTAGCAGACAAAAAAACAAACAGTCTACCGTCAAAAGCTGTTTTGAGAAAACCCGTCAATTTTGCAAAGATTGTACAAATAGTATACTTGTTACATCTCACAAGATCAAACACCTACCAAACGAACCAAAACCATTACGGTCCCATTTCCCCCAATTATCATTCTACCCGCACAGAAAGTTAGAAGAAAAATAAATAGTTGCACGAAACGGACACTTGGCTTTAACGCGTGCATTTGATGACACGATTGGCGTGAAATTGGCCCGAACTGGGACCTGGGGGCTGGGCACTGGGGTCCGGCTCGAGGGGGCAAGCAGGCGTGCGTCTGACGGCCGCTGACCGCAAGTAATTACCAACTAGACAATGCTAGTTGAAAATTCACCAAAGTTTTAATGGCCACCCGCTTTATGTGAAGTTATTATTGCTTTTGAGGCTTTGATTATTTTGGGAGGTGATTTCGGTCAGTACCTCATTGTTTTGTAGTATATTTGTGGTTTCTTTGATAACGGTTTCTTGGGCTTATTCGTAAATAAGTATTCGTTGAAAATTTATATAACACAGTCACAATTGTTATTGCTTGGCGTCTACATTGCTACCGTTTCCTGACTTTCGTCTTTGGCACGCTTCATTGAAAGATTTTCTAAAACTTTCCCCTTTTTCCAGGGGTTTTTAGTAATAACTATAAACGATAAACGACGAACTATAAACGATAAAAAGTTGACACTGTGCAATAGCACAGTATCAACTTTTTATCGTCATGATTATTATTTACATATCTCATAGACCCACAATAAAATCCCTTTTTTAACGCCCTTTTTCAGGAAAATATAATGTCATCAACGCGTCTTGCTATCACTGCTTCTTTATCAACGTGAAAACTAATGATAAATTACAAATCGTTTCCAATTTCACCATTTTAGAAGAGGAAACGTAGGCAAAGAGAATAAGCGAGAAGAAAGTGCATTGACCAACTGTGGGAAAAAGCAAAATAATATGTAGAGATGTAAGCAAATACATGTAGGTATCTAGAAATAGACTCTGATAAGTGGCCACTATAATTTTGGACAGGTGGATGGACAAATCGTTCATATCATTCCATATCAAGACCCGTTCTTAACTTTGTCTCCACATCCGCTTCATCAGTTGAGACAGCATGAATTACATAAACAGTTTACTTTTCTACTAGGCGTGACCAATTGACAAATTCGTCTTCGAATACATTAGGTACCACCTTGTTAGTACATAAGACATTTTTGTTTGTTTATCTTAAATGTTTGTCTTCAAACTACCTTCAAACTCGAGTATCTATCAAGTGTTCGTTAAGTAAGTAAGTAAAACGGTAAGTGTGTGACAAGCAACAGAATTTGCTTTTACCACACTGATTTGAAAAATGATGTATTATGAAAGTAGAAAATTTTATATTTTTAAATAAAGAAACATTTCTTGAATGATGTTCAAATCTGAGGTAAAATTGTCCTTAGTTATAGACAAAAATGAATGAGATGATAAAAGCGCAGATATTAGATATATGTATCTACATAAGAATGCAAATAGCTTTACTTCTTGAGTAATCTTTAAAAAATCAACCATTGTTAAGAAAACAAAGGATCCTCCTTGCTTTTAACAAACATTTAAGCCTTCCAATACAAATAAGTAAAATAAACGTAAAAACAAGGAATCTCAATATTGATTAGATGAATCACAATAATCATGATGTTTGTTGAAGTACTAAGAATTCAAATCGGCATACATAACGAGTTCGGACGTGCTCGGGCAACTTCGGCTACCGTCGACAACGTTCGGCCCGTGCGCCCGCGTCACGTTCGGGTCAATATTTGCTGACAACTAATGGATTTTGCGAGCGAGGGGTCGTGTGTGTGAATTTGAAAGTAAAATTGAGAGATGTGTGTTATAGGTAGGATTTGTTTTTGGTTCCGATTCTAGGAATTGGCTAGCTAAATAATGTTTTTATGTTTATTAAAAGAATCTACTCTTTCGTAACCCCCAATGAACTTTGAGTGAACTTGAAATCAACTCAAACATAATCTTTGGCCTAGCATCGTGGTCTAATGGTACATCCATTTTTTTATAAAAATAATCAAAAGCTGCCGGTAATTTACACACGCGGTGATATTGTTTGAACTGGGTTTATAGGGAAATGGTGCATAAAAAATCGTCTAGATAGACCAAATATAATCCATCATTAAAACGCGCATAATCCCCATGAACTGTCTATAGCAGTTCATAATAATCGCATTAAAATTCGCCATTTGTACGCGTTAGGTCGCCCCCTTACAGAAAATGTTACCAACGCTATATAAACGCAAGCAAATTGTGCGTGGATAAACATGACAATAATAGGAGCATTGTTGCAACCCCAACCGGGTGTGCTGTCAAAATAGAGAAGATCTTATCGCGGCCGGGCGATCGGAAAATGAGGCAGATTGGTATTAGATACGTTTTAGTTGCGTTTAATTTATTGCTTGAAGAAAAAACGAAAAATAGATCCTAGTTAGATTATTGATCGTTTAGTGATCCGGTTTGATGTTTGCATAACGTTACGCCCAATTGGGCAGAGTGTGCTGAGACAATCGATCGCTAATCATTGTGGTTAATTTTAAGCATGTTTATGTTTATACAGAGGTTCTGGGGACGCGTTCATAATTTATTAGAAGTTATGTAGAAATGCTAAATATTAATGAAAACGACTTATTATGTGTTACTGTTATTAAACCATTCCTTGAGTAGTGACAATATTAATGAAGTAGTAGGTCGACACTCAAGGAAAAGTAACATTTTGTGAAACTAACGAATCCGCAAGTAAATTCACAGACTGACCCAGCAATATTACCATCTCATCTCTTGTCCAGTAAAAACGGAACCGTCGCCATTTATAAAAGTAAACAAACCAACAAAGATGGCAGGAAATGAAATAGCAAACATTTCCGCGGCTATTTCCCTCAGTGTTGCCACACTAAGGAAGATAAACTGCGGCCGGCTGGCGGTGACGCGGCCACTCGGCCCGCATTAGGCGCGCCTGCATGGAAACTAAGTGTGTCACACACTTATTTTTTCCCCGCGGCAATTTTAATTTACCGCTGACCGTGGGTACTGGGTACGTTTGATGTGTCGCAACACTTGAAAAATGCTGTGGATCGAGCGGTTGATACCTGTGCGAATATTTTTTTCCGCACTAGCATTAAATACTAGCACTAGCATTTAATAGAACGACAGAGGGAAAATTATTAGTTCACTGAAGAAAAAAAACATTCACTTCATGACCTATTTAAATGGAGAGCTGACTTTTAAAAAAATTCTGCTATTTTGAAGAATAGTGTTACAATATCAAAGTAAACAGCTTCATAAATACTGTTTAAATATATTATAATTTAGCAAAAACATAGAAAACAAAATCTTCCCGAAATTCTAACAAAATACTCCACCTCCACTCTGCACGTTGAATAAATATTTTTAGTACAAGTATTTGACGTGTTATATAAACACGCAAGTTACTGTATTTATCCGACATTTGCAAAATACCTTTTACACTAAGCAAGAACACAAGTATCGAACACCAATTACCATATTCATTACCATACACTAAAATAATTTCTCCTGACTCGGCTGGAGCCTTCGAATGCACCGACATCACGCTATTTGCGGACGTGAGGCCTCATGTTTACTCAGTCAAGACTCTAGTGGTGGGCAAATATGGGTCCGATCAAATGGAATTGCTTATTTTGTCTGTCTACACAGCTCCCTAGTACAACAGGTACAGGCAGACGACAGGCGTGCCTCAGGGCTCGGTCGTCGGACCACTTTAGTAATCTTTTTTTTTTTTACAATTTCGGTGCATTTTCGAGATGTTTTTTGTTCGTTGGACATCACTCGACTGTTTACCGTTTTAATCTCTGCTCAAAGATACTCGTATGTGCGGAAGCGTGATGTATTATTGTGTTAAATTATGTGTAAATTTTGTTGAACGAGTTGTCGGTTTTGTTTCGATAGTATTGTTATATTTTTTTCTGTGAGAGATAATAAACTTTATTGTATTCAGAGCTTTGTAGTTATTACATGGCAGATAAAGGCATACTAATGTAATTTAGTGCCACTCTTTGATATCCTTTGTCGGTAGATAAAGTTACACAGCTGTAACCATTTACGTAGATGTAAATACAAACTAATGAAAATGCAAATAAATGGCGTTACAAATAGATATTCAATTTATGAAACCAAAGCTTTTAAAAAGGTAAAACTATAAAATTATATCTTGATATACATAATTGCCATATACTAGCCAAAAAAATATATTTTTCTGAAAATAAAAATACATTTAGCATCAATGGTCAATTATTGTTCGACATATACTGAACGGATTTGAACGGTTCAATTCCCGCGTCTAACAAATAGATCGCCGCCATCTTTGTTTTCCATTGTTTATGATTACGACCTACGCTCAATTATTTCAGTGAATACATTGTGAAGGACCGTCGAATTATTTTGCGCTTTTTATTTTCAGTTATGTTTTTATAAAACAAATATCGATATCTGCGGTAGGAAGATAAATGTTAATTTTAAGAACTTTATGATCATTAGGTACTTGAACATGAATTTCTATACCTAACCATAAATTAACCATTGATTTTTTGTTTTTGGTAAATTATGGGCACAAGACTCTTCTCACGATTACTGAACGCATTTAGGTACAATCGAAATATTTCATCTGTCCTAAAGGACAGATGAAATATTTTAAAAGTAAACTTTTGAATTTCAGTTTTGACAAAGCAATAAATGTTGGTCTCTTTCCCTTCCCAATCTTCAAGTTACTCTACAACAAACAGTAAGTCTGTACTATTTATACTTTCTCTCGTCACTACTGGCTTTTCAACAGAGTTTAGATTAAATTACCGATTGTCTTTGCTCCGAATTGTCTACCGTTCTACTTTAAGTGGTGTCTCGTTGCGATCGCCGTGTCGTAGAATGAATATGACAGTTTTAGAATTAATTTAGAGGAAAACCTAGTTCTCTCTTCTCGCTAAATCTCCAATTTATTAAAAACAGTTCATTTAATGCTGTTGTAATATCTCATATCCACTATTGCTTGATTGATTATTGCTATTTTGGTCAACCAATTACTGGTGAAGGGGAATTTGGTAGCAGATACAAAACATAAAATCAAGATCATAGAAGATTTCTAACTTTCAATATTTTATTCTACACCAAAACTGAACAAAGCTTTACTTTTTAGCTATAAGTTTACCTTATAGCTATAAGTTCTACTTAGGTATGGTAATAAAAAATCACTTTTAAAACACTCATTGCAACAATCTGTCTGTTGAATCTAAAATTATTATTATGTTTCATTAAAATTGCCTTGCATACCATTGCGTTGCAGTAATTGCCAATAAAACAAACAAGACGTATGTACTAAGTACATAGAGCGGTTGTGTAGTTTGTGTACCTTCGTCATTACTCTGTCATCATTATCATTTATATATAGCTTTATCATTTATATTAAAAAAAAACAATGTAACTATTTACTTCAAGCTCAAACAGATACCTACGTTGGAAGCTATTTTTTTTTTGTTAGTGTGTCTTAGATCGAACTGAATTAGGGACTTTAGAGTAACATTTTGAAATAACGGCTAACTTAAACGTGACTGTCGGTAACTATGGTTCAGCATAACACTCATAATCAGCCTATAATATACCCACTGCTGGGACACAGGCCACGACGCGGGCCCACTGTAGTTTGGTGGATGTCACATTTCTTTGAAATTTTTAGTTCTAGGACATGCCGGTTTCCTCACGATGTTTTCCTTCACCGTTTTAAGAGCAATGGTGGTGGTGGTGGTGTGGAGGAGTTAAAGTTCATAATTCACGTAAAGTAATAAAAAAATACACGTTCTAATCGCAGTATCACCAAAACAATCACTGGTAGCACTTACGCAAGGCGCCTCCTAAGATAAAACAAATCTTAACCAAGTACCTGATTCTTAGAAAAACATTAAAATAAATAAAATACGACTATAAAGGTAATCTACATAACCGTTAACAAACAAGCCATGGACCACGATCCCGAGAAACAGTGAGATTCTGACGAAGAGGTAGTAAACAAATGGTAGTAATATAAATAAGAGTCTGTGTACATTATCAGGGTATACTCTATGCACCTGCACCATGGCAAGCGCTCCCGTTGTTAGATCGAATTACCATTGAGCCATAGATATAGAAGAGATGTGGTTGTCTGTTTAGTTCTTGGACTCAGCACGCAGATAAAAACTAATCTGTTGATGTATTGACAAGCTAGGAATGATCGAAAACCAAATAACTTTTGTTCCTTGAACTATTACACTCAACAATGGATATTGAGGAGTAAATGGTACGTACTTTACGTGGGTATTGGTATATCAAGACACTTGAACGCAATTACTATTCTCGTTGAAACGTCATTCAATACGACTGAAAATGTGAAAACAAATTCTTTGAAAAACGAAATTGCTAACGGAGTACGTTGATTCAACATTCATTCGTTAATTGTTCATGAAACATTAGCAAAATGAGACAGGCGCCTAGTCGACCCGTCTGTCAACAAGACAAAAAGATCAAACTCCACCAACAACGTGCATGGTGAAGCAAACCGATATTTAAAAGCATTGACGCCTCTGTCACAAATGGTGGCTGATCTAGGGCTAAGATGGTGGCTTGGCAGCCGAGCACGTAGTTCGGTTTTTTTTGTTGTCACCGTCGGTTAATGGTGTTTGCTCTGCCAACCAACTCGCAATCTGAGACAGTTTTATTTAGGTAATCAAGAAGCTAAGGAGTTGGAAATTATAAATCGTTGATTTAGGTTTAGCATCCGAAGATTTGATGGTATTGTACCTATACTGATTCAAGGTCTAAGCTAAGTTGCAGTATAGAATTTAATATCTACCTAAACAAAGATGGCAAAGCTAGTCCTATATCTAAGTACTTAGTCACAGAAGAAATTACAACACAAAAATGGAGAACGTGAATCGTACGTAGATGAAACAATCTTAGAAACATGAATGCATAGACAAATTAGCCTTAATATCTTAAAATTTAGTTTTAATATTCGTTATCAAATAAGCGTTAAAAACCATTTGATTTGATTTGGTCCAGGAAAGTAGGTAAGCGTTATGACACGTGTTTTTTGACCAAAGAGTAGGCCTAATTCTTCTAAAGCCGCCATTACACCTATTCTACTGGCCAGCAAATCACAATATCATATTCCTAAGCAGCCCCATCCCACTTGAACAGTGAAACACTATCCGTATCAGTTCTCCCATAAATACCGAATTAGTTAAACGCATCGGGTTTCATCAAATTGCTGTTTGTTACCCGACGTGCTCACGTGCCAGCAGTGTTCGCTACGCGCATGCGCCAACCCACCCGCCATCTTGAATTACCAACGACAATTTATTCTATAGCGTTAATAGAACGTATTACTTGTGCATTGGTTTTATTTTTGAGATATTTTTTTACTATTATGTTGATGACATAGTTGTGTCAGGTTTCATTACAAAATTAAACTAGCAGAGTTGATTATGATGACAATATATAGCTCCTTAGTTTCGGACAGTACCAGAGTACAACACAGTCAGTAGCGAACCTCGAAATATAGCTGCAAAGTTGTATACGGCTGAATGTAGGTGCTTTGAAGCAGAGCCTGTACCTAACTAATGACATCTAACATTACTTTTCTCCAGATTAAGAAAGATTTAGATAAAGAAAGTAAATTCCTACCTTGTTAATTTAATTACTAACTCGGCGGTAAATATAATATTGTTTTATGAAATGCAGCGACCGTCAAAAATGGAGCAAAATGGAGACGGTTAAAGACGTTTGAGTCGGCTCCGTGCCTCCTTGCTTCTTGCCGTCGCGTCGCACGGCTTACGAACTCTGTCGTGTGTGTGTCGTGCTAGGTAGCATTTAAGACCACTGGAGAATTATTAACAGTCCTTGTCAAAACAAGTTAAAGATATAAAAAAATGGAACATAAAGAACTAAAAATTACCTACGATACGGACAGATTTAACTTTAATGAAGAGATTAACAAGAGCAGGGTACCTATATTTACTAACTTAACTTGATGAGTTCCTAACTTGCTTCTAGCCGTCATAACTTTCGGTCATAATATATTGTCGGTCTTAATTAATCCATCCTATCCAATGAAGGCTTAAAAACATAATCTTCCTAAAATTAACACACACTAAAAACGTTGCTATAAAGAATATAGCCGACTCACTGGCAAACCTGGGGTCGTTAGACGCTGGGTACCAGCCTGCGCCTCTCATGTCTCCATAGTGGGGCAGGTCTGATGGAGCACAGCCGTACCCCTGGACCGGGGCACCGCCGTACAGCGGCACACCGTACGGGTTCGCCGCCATACCGCAGGAAGGCCCCAGCGGGGAGTTAATGCTGCTGCCTGATGAGTTCGATCTGAAAGGAGAGGAAACATTAGACTAAGAAATAAGACGTAAAATGGTAAAGCCGGGGGAAATGTTTGCTAGCAAATTAACCATTAACTTATGTTGCCTGTCAATTTACATTTAAATGTGAATTCAAATGGCTAATTCAAAGTACTTAGCAAATAATTAATTAGGTACCCTGCATCTAGTGCATGGTCACATAAAGACATTGTTAAGTTCATGCACATGACATGTCCCGAGCACATGACAGGACACGTCATGAAATGAATCGCTCCGAGTACTTATTTATCTATTTTAAAAATATAAACAGTGACTTTTTGTAAATAAGTTATTATAAGTACAGCCAGGACTATTAAAAAAGTAGAGAATTTCTGGTGGTTCCTGATGCTTCAATAAATCGACAAAAAAGGCAGCGCTAAGGAAAAAAGTCCGACAAAACTATAAAAACAAAACATATTTTGAACATCCGTTTCTTCCAGCATTAGGAACTTCCTATTTTTTTATCTGCGAAATTTTCTAAAAGATTAAATTCAAACAGAGCAGATTTGACCCAAATCTGCCACACGCAGGTCTCTAAACCGTTACTCGACGAGGCGCCAACACGTCACTCTCAAACAATACCGGGCTTATCTGCCTAATCCCTATTTACACAATTTAATCTCCCTATCGAACCATCCCTGCATCAAGAAAAACAATTTACAAGCAATTTTAAACCTTAACTTCAATAAAGTAACGATTAAATCGATGATTCTAATCGGTAAATATATCTTTGTCTATGGTACACCCCCAGGGCCGCCATTCCGATGTTTGGTTTGACAAATTGAGTTTTGACAGGGCGGGAAATTATGGCGCGAACCGTTTTAGTTTGTAGCTACCGTAATTTAGTGTAGTTAATTTTAATTTGATTTTAAGATTGTTATCTTTCAATTTAGCATGATAAGTAAGTTTTAATTGGTTTCGTGGTAATTGGATTAGTACTTTTGGCCTACCTGTTAAATTGGGAGGGCAGAAATAAACTTTCAAGTAAAAACTTTGTTATTATCTACATAATTGCGTTACGACGGTACTGTATTCCTGAGTCGGCTATTGATACATTTTAAAGTTCATACTTTTCGTATTTTTTTACATATGTAGCATCCTTATCCGCTTACCAAATTCGAATATTGTTCAGTCGTCTAGCACCAAAGTACCTATTTGCAAACTGATTCATCACCTCACAACAAGATGACTTTTAAATTCTTTTTCCAGTTTCAATGCAGTTTTAAATACCTAACTGCGTAGTCACAGCACGTCCAATTTCAAAATACATAATCACTAACACTTTCCCAATTCCCAAACTTTACCACGCCGTAAAATAACATAATGGCCGACTATTTGTCATATGTAAAGCAGTGTTTATTCATCAGTAGCGGAAAAATCTGTAGGTGTGAACCACTCATAGGCAGAACAAACACTTGCTCATGCAATGTTTAGTTTATAAAAGGCTAAATCCAATGGTTGTCTCATCGTAAACGGCCTGTCAAATTATACAGTCACCTACTTTTAATTTTTGGAATGTTTAGTGTTGAATGTATTCTTGGAAATGTAAGAAAAGCTGTCAGTTTGGTTGCAGCGCAAGTTCTGCTGTGTGAACTTATTGTCTTACATAACCTGACACATAGGACGTAAATCTAATATCTACCTAAGTATTATACATTCACAAAATTGTAAATTAACAAAAAACTATACCTATATGTAAAGTCGCTTTTCGTGTCTATGTGACAGTCTTGTTCATTTATTCCGGAAGGCTAAAGAGTTTAAAACAGTAATATAAATAAACTTTCACATAAGTATAATAAATAAATCTCTATGTTTGAAGCAGGTCGCTAATGCACTAATAAATAATTAAGATAAGTACCTATATATGCTCAAGCTGTAATAATGCCTACATAATTTAAATTAAGTCCATCCTCATATGGTTTAAGAATGAGACACGGGGAACAACGTTGCAAGTGTTCAAAGTACTTAATGATTTTTCAAAAGCCATTCCAGCTCATATGACTGGGATAGAACTAAACTTATTCTGCACAGTCATGATTTCATAAAGTAAGTATTTGTCTTAAATAAAATAACTGCAGTAATAAACACAGATTTATGAATGTAAACGAGGCAAAAGGAGTACGGTAAGGATCATAGCAGGTGGCGTGCTATAGTTTCTGCCTAAGAGAGAAGGCGTGAGTTTATGTATGTATGTATAAACGCAAATATGACACACGTGACATATAGGTACATACTGCTGTTGGTAAAGCAACTGACAAAAAAGCTAAACCTTTTGCCGACGGAGAAGCATCAATTGGTTTTATTACTAGCAATAATAGAGGGAAGCAAACAAAACCACTCGTTTGTGTGTTAGACGACATAAAATTGACAAATTGCATTAATATTGCACTAAAAAAAATGTTCATAAACAGGGTCTTGTAAGTTTTAAATAGCTAAGTTCATACAATGAAGGGAGTGAATGATAACGTGACGGTTGACGTGGAGAATCGAAGAAGAAAACGTGATGTGCCACCCCCACGTCACATAGAGTGCAGAAAGATGATGATGGAGTTAATTGTATTTTGGTAGTTTTTATTACCTACTAGCTTTTCTAACTAGCCCGCGGCTTAGCCCGTGTAGAGGTAGGGAATTATCGCATGGGGACGTGCTACCGGGACAAAATGTAGCCTCTCCTTTCCCAGGATGCCATATACCTGCTCGCCCAATTTTATCGAATTCCGTTCAATGGTTTAAGCGTGAAAAGGTATGCTACATAACAACACGTTAGGACCTGGAGGAGCCAAGCTAAAAGAAAACATATCAGAGAGTAATAGCGTGGGCAGGCGATCTGATGCGACGGCGTGTGTCGGACGAAATCGCGAGCAGAAGCTAATAATTATATATACCTTGGAACCATTACTGGCAAAATATAGGCGTACTAATAGGTAGGTACAACTCTGCCTAACCCTTCGCCGTATACAGGCGTAATGCTTTATGAAAGTAGCTTGTGATTATCATGGCTTATTTATATTTCACTGTCAATCCGAACCGAACCTTTATTATTAGGTTCCAATGCTAAACGAATTTAAACAAATAATATCTTAGTTGGCAAAACAATCAGCACCGACACTGATATTTTAAGCTTTTTAATTCAAACCGCAAGATAACATTGATTCCACATAACCAAGTAAGTAAATTTAAAAAAAAATACATGATATATTCTGTGTTCACATAAAAAATTACGTCAGATATGATGTCAAAGTCTAAACAATTCATTTGAATGTGAACCAAACAATGGTTTGAAATCATAATATGTTAAAAACAATTACGGTAATACAGTCAGCGAGGCCTAAGCTGAGCTTTGCATTTGTGTGAGTGACCACCAATCGCACCAATGTGATCGCGCGACCGCGCGCGCGCGATGCACAGCGCCTCAGGCCTAGGCCCTTTGTAAGTTCTTCGAATTAAGTAAGGTTCTTATTACAAAAACTGGCTCGCTGGTTTAAACCATGTAGAAATACCTTACTTTTTAATAGGATCGTTTATATTGTGGCAGTTGAGTCAACTAGGTTAGGCGACTTTTTATAAACGTTGAGTGACTGTTTGCCACTACATCTTTTAAACCGCACCGTTGCCTTAGCACATTATTCCTCAGCCTATCAATTATAGTTACACCACCGGATCTAGGAGAACCCTGCTGTTTAAACTTAGTAGGTAGTCTTTCGGATATAATGATGATGATTTTCTGATAACTTTGATAAGAAATTCCTATTACAGTTCAACTGACTTTGGAGCCGCGAGCCGACGCTGCCAAAAAACTGTGACTAGTGTTATACAAGGTGGAGACGACAATAAATTAAGCTGAGTATGTCTACAGCCGTTTCCAATCTGTATAAGAAGATTCAATCAAATATATCGAATAGTATATTCACTGTTGCTAGTCAAAAATCGACAAAACCCATTGTCGGCCCAACACCACTATTTAGTTTGTTTGAAACAATCCTTTTTTTAAATTTTGATGCAAAATACTCTTATGAGTTAGTATTGCCAGTGTTTTCATTTATTGTCGTATAATTGTCTCCACATTGTATACTGGATTAGGATTTAACTAAAGTTGTTAATTTTAAAGTTGCTTTGGCGTTTGGGAAAAGACTTTTTTTACCAGTTAAGATAACGACCACTTCACACATAAATTTATAATGAAACCCGCCGCTGCTTCGCACGGTTTTTATGACAAGACAAAATATCGAAATTTATTAATTCAATTTGTTTTAATGCTAATTTAAAATACTAATAAAGCTTCTGGAATAAATTCTACAAATGATGGCGAAAACCGCATCAAAATCCGCTGAGTAATTTAGAAGAATACGCGAATAGATGGTTGCTAAAAACGGGTTTAGAAAATCACCTTAGTTGGTAATCGCTAATTACGATTAGAGTGTAATAAATTTGTTACTTATATTTCACAAGCCGTGTGTCCCATGGGATTACCCATAAGCAAAAATGACGAATTACCAAACAGATTTTCATCCCCTATTTAACTACACCAGAGGGTGCAATTACAAAAATCTTTTAGTGTTTTTTTCGATTTATAAGAAACTTGTGCTTCACGCTTCTATACAGACACGGTTTAGGCTGGCTGGGCGTTGTCTTTAAATGAATGAATAAATTTAAGTTTTTTTTTATCTATACACGGTGTAACACAAATATACTTAATAATTTTATAACTTATTTATCTTACTAATCACACATATAGCCGTCAACTACGCATTCTGTACTTCATACGAAATATAGCACAAAAATTGTTGCTGGAAAACGAATTTTATTTTTGGTATGAAAAATCGCTGTTTACGGTTGGGTTATTGCGCAATACGCAATGTAACACAAATCATTGTCCTTATGGGTGCGTGCAACGATGTAGGGGCCGTGGAGGTTATTAAAGTTGTGTTAAAAGTATATAGCATTAAAAAACTTGTTTTCTTAAAAAAACGTATCTAAGTAAAATTTTGAATTTGGACCTTCAATATCTCCGTAACCAAAACGTAAAAAATTCGTAAAAGTGACTTAAATAACTACAGCTTCGTTAAGTGTCTTTTTACATCCGTAATAATAAGTACGGTAGGCAAACCATTTTCTGCATAAAATTATCTCATCAACGGATATGGTTTATTATAATTTTAGGCTAGGCGACGCGACGGTGCAAAACGTTTTACAAAGTTGATCTCCATTAGGTATCTTTCATTCATTTAGTTTCAGGTTAAAGTAAATTTGTTTATTATATTATAAATGATCTTTAAAAAAAATGTAGCGTTCAGGTATTTAAAAAAACTGCGGTCTAGCTGTATACGTACAATATTTTTTGGGAATAAACTCTTTTGCAAAATTCCTTCTTGGACTGAATCCTTTTGCAAAAACTGTAAAAGTCAAACAACTCTTGTTTTGAAAGTGTTTTATGTATTATTCGTAAGTAACGATTTATTCATCTAATTTGTGTATCGATTTTAAATCGGAGGCAATTTTATTTCGATTAAACATATATAGGTACTTACCTAAGTACTTAGGTATAACAAATATGTTCGTTGAAGTTTGTGATGGCTATGTATTTTTATTTACATAGATTATTAGTAATTTTATTTGCACTTCACAAAATCTAAACATTAGGTAACCCGGAGACCTATTTTATTAGTTTCAATAAATCATCATCGGTAGTTATATATATGTCCACGCCCGCTGTATTTATTTTAATGTCAGTGAATTAATAAAATTGCCAAGTTAAAACTACCGTGTTAACTGAACATGTCGATTGAAATTTATTTTTAATTATTATAGCTTGTTTACTTTTTAGGCCTAAATATTTTTTATTGATATCCTATTAAATTATAAGTTTTTTTTACTTTGATTGTTGTTTTGTAAAATAATAATGCAATAAAAATGTCATCATCCAAAATTAAATAAATAATACGCCAGAAAGCCTTTGATAAAGTCAACGAGTGGAACTGAGAGCTTTTCTTGTGGATATTTGTCAAACACCTAGAGTCTAATTAGCCACGGACACACTATTAATGTATACCTACATATAATGGTAGTCTTCCACCAGCATGACTGTAAACCGTAGAGCTTAACGATGGCGTCCCTCAGGGTGGTACATTGAGTCCACTATCATTCATGAATGGAGACGTTATTTTTGAGAACCGAGTGGAGTAACATCGATCAAGAGCCGAGTAGGAACGAGCTCAGGCGCGAGGCGCGCGCTTACAGCACATCGTTGACCGCACACACACCACTTGACCGCTAATCACAACATACCTGCACAAACAAACGTCACAGAACTATATCCTTCGACTACGAACGACGCTCAAGCACTCTCGTCGGGACCTTCGCCACTCGAAAAATCAGCGGGCGGAGGGCGCCCCCCCCCCTCCCGGCGATCGATCCACGCACCTGTACGGCGACGGCGGATTGTTCGCCAACTCCAGCTTGCGGTACTCCTCTATCGGCGACAGGATATCCGTGACAGAGAACGGAGTGGAGTGCTGGAGCTGCAGCTGGGACAGGTTCTGCTGCAGCAGCGCCGACTTGGGCGACAGGCTCATCGCCAGCTCGGCAGCGCTCAGTTCCGGCAGCGCCTCCGCCGGACACGGCGAGTAGTCGCCGCCCTCCGCGGACATCCGACCGGCCGACACTCGACGCCACTCGACGGCTCAGCCTCTAGTGGCTCTCGGGGCGAGAGTGGCGGCCGGAGCCCCCGGCGCGGGTTACGGCACTCGAGCGGCCCCGCCCCCGGCCGGCGCGCGCTCCTATGGCGCAAGCCCCGTGCTCGGATTGGCGCGCGGCCCGGCGGCCGGGCGGGGTGGGCCCGGGCCGGGCCGGGCCAGTCTGCGTCGCGCGGCGCGCCAGTCGCCACGAGGGGGGGGCGCGCGCGGCCGCCGCCGGCACGTTACATGTTACAATCAACTTATGTATCCATATTGTTTATGTTTGTTGTCTGTTAGGAATTTGTATGTGTACCCTTTGTGTGTCTCGGCAAATATATACAACTTCGTAAACAACACACGTATTAATAAGCAGTAACTCTTTATGGACAATAATGGGAATTCTTAATGAGATAACTATTGTGAAATTAGTGCTACTGAGTTGAAACAACGGAGTTGATGGATTTTTAAGATAGCTTCTTCTGTAACTTTATAAAGCATGGCTATCCCTTTTGTGAATTCATCTCTACGCTCATACATTAGTGAAACAATAGGTACTTACTTACGCTTACACCTAAGTAAGTACCTACCTATAGATACCCAAATTCTTTAAAGAAGTATCAGTTTTCGTCGTACTGTCCACATCCGTTAAATGAAAATAGCCTTATGAGATGTGTTATCAATTTGTTTAACCTAGGCAGTCCTAGGTACTTAGTACCCAATATACTAGTTACGTACCCAACAACTTATTATTACGGTCGTAGCTGCAGAAACTGTTTTATAATTAAAGAAATCGCCAACGTTGGGGTATCAAGGAAAGTTCAGATTGTGCAAGTTACAAATACCTAATATAAGAAAGTAGGTAGGTACTTAGCTACAGACTGACATTACATAATTTTGGTAACCTAAGGTTCTAGTTCATTGACATAGGAATATAGGACTGATGCATAACATTTGTAACAAACAGCGTAGCCCGCTGTCGCTCGTAGACAAAGCGTAGAAGACCACGCTACGCCGGAATCGTAGCGTTGCGTAGGCTGCTACGAAATACTGCTACGGATTCTAGGATTAATAGAAAGTGTGTGGGATGTATCCTTAGTGTTTTCTGCGCGTTAGTGAAATTAATGAAATGGGTACTTAATTAATTAGCCATCATCGATAAGGCGGATTGCTACTGTTAATTAGGTATGAAGCTGTACATAGTGTTTTATTAATTGACCACCGACCCAAAAGGGCGGGTTATAAATTAGAAGATCTTGGAAAACGGATGGAAGTTTTAATCGGATTGATGGTGATGGTAGTGTAATGACGATCTGTTCATCCGATAAGATAATCAGCTTTTCCTTAGTTTTGGGATCTCAGCAGCCATACTTTAAGTATACTTAGTAATTTGTTTCTATTTCACGCGTTTGACCGACTTCTGGCTAAATTTAGGCGTAGTCAATACGTGGGTACACATGGGTAAATTTAGGGGTTACCCTTGCACCCCTTGCCGCTCTTTTCAGCCTTTGTGACAAGAGGATATTTCTCGAGTCACAAAAACTAGTAAGCCGCAACAGCTTTTTAAAGCCTCGGTCTAAGGAAAGGCTGTGGTGTGATAGTGCTTCCCTACCCAAGCCATTCGTGCCACCTGGCCATGGGTTGCCTTGGCTTACCTGGAAGTCTTTAAATAGACTCAGGTAGGCCGGGGCAAAGAAACCTGCTCAGGTGGAGATTAACAGATGACTCCGCCCTGGAGAATGGGGCACTTAATATAGTGTCCAGAGCGTGTCCCGTTGGCTGCACGTTACAGGAGTTGACGGACCCTAATAAATGTGCCAAGCTCGTAGCCAAATTCTGCACTGACAGTTTATTTAATAAAACTCTTATTTCAGACCCACAGGTTATAATGTCCATTTGGTTATTGGACACATTTCTACCATAAAAACTACAATCTACTCATATCTACGCCACAGTGCCATATAGGCGTATCCAGTGTTCCAGTACGGGGCTGTCCTACGCTAAGAAGAAGAAGGGGTAATCTTGCCATGATGCTGCAACCAGGACAGTCTCCACAATACCCAACTCGGTACAACCTACAGCAGTAGTATCGTGTTTGGGCTCGTGCGGTTGCTCTCGATGACTAGTTATTTATTATAATTAAATATTTTGTTTTATTTGGTCATAGGTAAGTACAAGGATTGTGCATCTTTGTGATGTGTGTTCCTCTTTCGTAGCTCTGCTGTTCAAAGTTCCAGCATGTGTGAGAAGGGTCTGGTCATATTCAAGGGTGTGGTACAGACCATCAAACTGAAAAACATCCGCGGGAACAACATCGTTAACGCGAAAAAATTATCAACCGCCCCATACATTTGGGTCGTTACATGCTGTACGGTTTTTAAGTCAGATATTCTGTTACTTATTACAACTTCATCAGGTTATTTAGTGATGAATTTATTCTTACTGCACACGGTTAGCTTATGATGTCGTTAGTCAATTATAAAACTTAAATACACCCTTTACACCTGCAGGCTTTATTTAGGCATTCAATTCTGTTAACGTTTTGAAGTATTATTTATTTTTGCTTGAGAATAGTTTTCAATGTTTTTGTTTGGGATATTAACAGATTATTTTATTATATATTTTTTTATATTTACTCATGATTATTTAACATTTTATTTTATTGTTTAACATTTTTAGTATTGTGCTTTGTTCAGTGCAAATTAAGCTTTTATTTTTGTTTATATTATAATTTATGATTTAAGTTTTCACTTTCATAACGATCTCAATATTAATTTAGTTTTATATAAAAGTTTACAATTACCTACTCTTACATATTCTCACAAAATTGTAGTGGTAAATAGAATCATGCATCACAACTCTGGTCCCCAAGATACAGGCGCCGCCTAGTTTGGGGTCCGCCGTAAAGATAAAAAGGAAGATCGCTAACAGTTACAGACCGAAATTAAGTTAAGTTAATTATAAGGTAATAATTGTAACTTTGAATCAATAAACTAATAGCCATATGGCTGTTAATTAAATTTAATATTTTGTGTTTCGTATGTGAATTACTTAGGACTGCTGTATAAAATCCAGTTTAACTGAACAGCCAGCTGTGCTGCTGGGAGTTTGTTTCGCCACTTCTTCTTCCCAGCAAAATTTGAGCAGTAGGAAGTGGTTAGGCTTTGTTCGGACTATTTAGTAGATGGTTTATGTGAAGTTTGCACAAAATCGACCGAGCGGTTCTTCATTTATCACATTTTTTGTAAAAAATGAATTCCATAAATGGCGGATAATTTTGTTAATGGGGATTTTGCTGTCAAATTGACACATTTTTTTTAAATGGGGATTGTGCTGTCAAATTGAAACTTTTTTTCATTTTTGATATTAATTTTTTTTTGTTATATTATCATGGATGCAGTCATTTCATATTGGACGTGCTTCGATTAGATTAAACTGTCAGAGATAATTATTGCTTTGTGTTTATATTTTTTTAAATATTGTTGAGTGCATGCATTCATACAAAAGGTGAGTCTTGAATTGTTCAAATGACAATGCCAGATCCTGCCCCAGCTATTTACAAGAAATGTCAATTAATGATAATAATTGTAATGATTAAAGGACCTTTTCATAATACATTGTTTTACAGTAGAACTTGCCGATTACAAATCAATGATAAAAGGAATTCAACCCCTGAATTTCCAATTGCTTTACTTATTGCGCATGTTAAACAAAACAAAACAAAAAAAGAAGTTTTAAATACCTGTAAAACAAAAACTCATATTACGACTATAATAATTGTGATAATGCGTAACTTAAATGTAGTTAAATCGCTTTTTAACAATTATAAACTGGACCTAACCTATAATCAATGTCATTATAGTTTTAAGATGTTAACAGAAACCGCAAGTTCTACAGGCATTGGACAAATGTTTAGTTGACAGTAATAAATAAGCTTTAAGATTCTGCATATTGCAGGCTTGTAAATGACTTTTTGATTTTAGTGGGGCAACGTTCTATAGAGTTTCTGGCATTGTCCTTTACTATATCTATGTGTGCGTGTACTTTTCTCAGTTTTTTAACGAGCCGTCGGTGTTTCATATTGTTTACAAGCTTTATTTGAATTAAATTGTCAAACGAATTTACACAAAAGGTAAGTTTTGAACTGTTGAAGTGAAAAAAACTATTGTGTGCATACGGGTGTTTTATTCTTTTGTAACAGATCGAAGCACGTCGATTTAAAAATGAATTATTTAATTACATTTTTATATACATTGACGTATGCAGTCATATATATTTCCATACACACATATACGCACATGTATAAATACTGATACACCACTATTAATGTAGAAATTCGATTTATTCTTTTTTATATATACGACGGAAAAATGCCACACGAGCCATACGAGCAAATATAGGTCGGCGAACACGTAATGCAAATGATGTGGCATTACTAAGACGATCACAGACTGCAGATGAACGCGCACAAGCTAATGCACCGCAGCGTGAACGTAATGCACGAAATAGATCTCTTGACCCTGTACCTGTACTGAATCTTGCACGGCGATCAAGAATACGTCGTGCTGTTTTGGCTGAAATGATGCGTGCTTCTTTTAATTACAACAGTCAGATTGATTATAGTATGTACGGATACATTGGAATGATGGACGCAATATGTCCACATTGTGATGCGGCTAACTTTTCAGGTGAAACGCCCGGCATGTGTTGTGCTAATGGCAAAGTGAGATTGACAGCATTAAAAACTCCACCCGAACCATTGTTTCATTTATTTTTGGGACATCTCAAACGTCGAAGCACTTTTTGAGTCTTCAACAATACAATTCGTCATTTCAAATGACTTCTCTCGGTGATACTAAAATTATTAGAGATAATTTTATGCCGACGTTTAAGGTAAATACTTCAACAGGATTGTTCCAAGTTTATATCAATCTGAATCATAAAGTATTCGATAGTTTTAAAAATTATGATCCAACATCTACCTAAAATTGCATACATGTTACAGATTCAGGGCCAGATTTATCATCAAGCTGGTTCTTAATTGCCATACACCGGCTCTGATCATCAATTTTTGCAAATGTATTTTATTGGTGATGAAATTCGTGGATTGGATCAACGTTGTGCAATTATTTCGAATATAAGACGAGAACTTATTCGTGAGCTACAAAGGTTTTTCCATCAGCATAACGCATATTAGTTCAATTGTTCAAAATTGCTCTCGATCGTATGCCATCTGCTAATCACAAAATCGTAATAAGGGCTAATTAGAACATCTTTTTGTCGGTGCATTGAATCGCCTTGCATGCTCTCCCATGCAAGGCGATTCAATGCACCGACAATTGATGAGGTTGCAATTGTAATTCTTGGTGATCAGTTTCAATCCCGTGATATTGTACTTCATCGCAGAAATAGCAATTGCAACGTGTTTCGGAAATTCATCGTAGTTACGATGCATTACAATACCCAATATTGCATTGGAAAGGTGACGATGGATACCAAATCAATATACCAATGAATGATCCACGAAAAGGTAAATAATTGACCTATTTTCTGTGTTGACATTTCATTTGTATAATTTTCTAAAGTCACATTTTGCACTTATTTTCAGGTCTACATGTACAGAAAAATAGCTAGCAATTCATAAAATATTTTATTGTTTGAATAAATGAATTTGATGTTCCAATTTTTTTATTTAATTATTTCACTTTATACTTAGCGAAGCACGTACCGGGCAGCTAGTCAATAATGTATAATAGAGAACCTTTGCCCTGTTATAAATGAATGTACTTGTTCCAATATTTGCACGACACACGGCAGAATGTGATGATGCCGTTGATAAATCTTAAGACCTTAAAATGTACGATATTCTGACAAATAAATGATTATGATTATAAGCTGTACTTAGTTAGCGGTCACAAGCGCTTAACTACTGAGCGTGGGGTAAATAGTGGGCCTCAAACAAATCGATAACGGCCCGCGGACCTCAGTTTGTGCATCCCTGCTGTAATAAAGGCTGAGAAATTATGTCTGACATGACAACCAGTAGTGCTATTCTGTAACCATCTCACCGTGAAAACTTAAGTGAAGTGAGCGTGGAGTGAGCTGTCAGTGCCACTGATGCTAGGGATTGACCAAGACGGGATGACACCGACAGCTCACTCCGCGCAAGTCTTCACGGTGAGATTTTTACAGAATCGACATGCTAGTTTTGAGTAGAACTAACACGAACATGCCGAAAATTTCACGATTTTATGATATGATTGAAAATCTTTTGTTATAATTATTGAGCACTCTTCTCACAACTAGGTTATGATCTCGCTATTGAATGTTAATTTTAAGATTTATGGATTTAAATTAGAGTATGAGATGTTTATTTTTAAACTTATTAATGTTTTTGTTATCAATCTGTTATTTTAATTGTGATGAATTGTTTGATATTATTTTCACACACTAATTACCGAATTAATATGATTAAATCATGTTAATTTTATCGCTCTTTCAAAACTGGTTCGTGTGTTGTTAGCTTGTAAATAATTGTTGAACTTACATACGTAATTTAATTAATTTATTGTAAATGTTTTGTGTAAACAATTTTTGGCTTCCTAAATAAATAAATTAAATGATAAATGATTTTATTTCTGTAAGTAGGTTTGTACAAACACTTTAACACGTCAATCATATTTTAAAAACAAGACGAGATCGGTGTTTTCTATCTGTCTGACTACTCTGAGAAGAAAGGCTGAAACAAACTCAGAGGTCACAGTCTCTTTTAAAGTCCAGACATAATCTTGGTTAGGTCATGTAAATACCATGTAGATTGGTGTCTGAAATGGTCGTTTGATGAAAGAACCACACATAATAAGTGGACCTGTCCAGTCAGTGCACGCATATGTCAGTAATCATGCAGCTAAACACAGAACTGGAGGAGCTCGACGATTCGACGAACATTACCAAAGAATAGGCATTTGGGTAGGCCGCATAAATTACTCAAACTGCCAGACCATGATTAAAACTAAATAAATAAATAGATCTGTGGTGCTATTCTGTAACCTCTGAATGTGGAAGTCTGGCATCGTTTAAAACAGATTTTTGTTCTGTCTCGTTTCGAGGAATTTCTGTATGTTGTAGCTACATATTAACGAAGGTTTAACATGCGTCCATCTCATTTATTTATCAGTCTTTTTGCTTTGTTTCGCCATTTTATTAAACTACTGTTTAGTCAATTTTCTATATTATTTTTATCTGACGCTATTTTATTTTCTAAGTGTGCATACACATGTCACGCGTTGCAGTATAAAACTAATTTATATCTGTCACCTTACACTTCAGTAGTGCTATTCTGTAACCTTCTCACCATGAAAAGAGTGAAGTGAGCATGGAGTGAGCTGTCAGTGCCACTGATGCTAGGGGTTGACCAAGACGGGATGACACTGACAGCTCACTCCATGCTCACTTCACTCTTTTCATGGTGAGAAGGTTACAGAATAGCACTACTGAAGTGTACGCAAGATTTCACGCAAGATTTCACGGTGAGATTTGTTTTAGAATAGACATGCTGTTCGATAGTTAAAAAAGGTTTTATTAAGCGAATGGCTTTATTATGAACTAGCTTTTGGTCAGAAATTACCCCACGGAAACGGTTATAAAGTCACGAAATGTAGGACTTACTTGCTTACACTTCTTGGTGCATCGTCTCTCACATATTAAAAATATTATAAATGTATACAAAATATTGTAATACATTTTTAAAGAGTAACGGTGGAGTTTCTCGCTCCTTCTTCTCCATACGAAACTACCTTTTGGAAGGGGCAACTAGAATCAATTCTATTTTAATATAAATGTTGACGTTCAAAAGTGCCTTTTATGTGCCTATTTAAAAAAAAAAAACTTTGACTATTTAAGAGCAGGGCGACGCTCGAATTGTCCATACAAACGTAATACCTAAACCATTTGCAATTTCTATCATATTATGCTTATATTCGGATTTAGACAGTATTTATCTAGGTTCCTAAATCTTTTTTTTTTTCAAAAACAATTACCGATACTGAAGTTTAAGCTAATTGTAAATGACATGTTTTCTTATCGTTTTTTTGTACTATCAACAACAATTTCTGTAATATTGTTGTAAGAGAGAAACATAGCTCATATTATCAAGTTACGAATAGCCGAAAAAAACAGGAAAAAATATTATGTTTTCATTCATTATTTTTGGTATTACGGAATACATCAAAATTTATCATACATTTTCAATAGCTAGTAGTGCTATCGCGTCAAGCAAATTTCAATGTGTGCGTGGTCATACTGCTCACGGTATGTATCGCTCGGACAAGCACACACATTACCGCAACGTTATGCCCGCCGGGGTGTTCCGTGTTTATTGTCAGTGTTAGACGATCACTTTATTGTCCTGTGCGTGCGTATTTATTTACTTTCTAAATTGTATTATAATATTTCTGATACAAATGACTTATGCTGTGAACTTTGATTTAGATTTGCCTTGTTATTTGGTATCGAGTAACCTAACCATTTTTACGAACTTTAGCTTTGCTTGCGGACTTGTTATAAGTCCGGAAGACTTATTATTTACGATATTTAATTTACGATTTGGTTTGGTTGCCGACATGGACTCCGAACGTTGGGATGTATTTAATAGTTAGTATTATCCAATGATATATTAAAAGTTACCTATCTACTACGTTCTTAGTTACTAAGGGCCGATTTCATCAATGAAACTGAACGCGATCAGCACATAAACTACGTTTAAGAGCTGTCAGTGTGATTATTTTCCGTGGAATATTGACACTGCCAGCTCTTGAACGCGTTCTAGATGTGCTGAACGTGTTCAATTTCATTGGTGAAATCGGCACTAAGTGTTTTGCATAGACACCGCCAAGCAATAAGTGCCGATTTCACCAAATAAACTGAACGTGATCATCACTTTTAAACCTAGTTCAAGAGCTGTCATTGTCAATATTCCATAACAATTTAGACACTGACAGCTCTTGATCGCGTTTTAGTTGTGCTGTACGCGTTCAGTTTCATTGGTGAAATCGGCACTAAGTCGGTTATCGCAAAACTTAAGTTTTACAAGTAACTGTATTTTTGCTTTTATTGAATGTGTATCTTTTCAAGGAGTCGGTATTGCGTTCATTGATTCATCAACCGAAAGCATTTTCTTTGTGTAATTCAATTACGATGTCAACATTAATTTATGTGTGGGAAATACTTTGCAATTTAAGAAACAAACATTGCAAACATAAGACAAGTAAATTGTTTCAGTAATATACACATAATTCAGTAAGTTTGTTGAAAATGTTGATACGTAACATTGCAATACGGACTTACCTAACGTTATTTCTTACTAGCTTCCGCCCGCGGCTTCGCCCATGTGGAGTATTGATGAAAAATAGCCATGTTCTTCCCCAGGCTTCAAACACAGTTCATTGGATTAGCCGTGAAACGTCAGAGCTCCGCTGCGCGCACCACTCGCGATGTCCGCGGTGTTCACGTACTTAGTTCGCAATAAACTTTTTATTTTGACTTTGACTTCAGTAGTTTTTGAACCATCCGTCCAAATGAATAAGTGTATAAAACATAGTTTACCTACATCAAACGCCAAAGGCGATAAAGGTATTTTTGATTAGGAATAACTAAATAAACTGACTAACTAGTGAAATGTGGGCGTACTATAGCTACACCTCTGCCCAACCCTTCGCGGAAACAAGGCGTGATGTTATGTTATGTTTATGTTAACTAAATACTCTAAAATGTGTATTGTAAAAACAAAAAGAAATTCATTTATGGGCTCACTATTTCGCTATAATAGCTTCCACATAAAAGGTAGATGTATGCTGTCGCGGACTTTTATTCAGAATAACACATAGACTATAGGTATATTACTGTTTAGTTTCATCAAAATCCGTTAAGTAGTTTTTGCGTGAAAGAGTAAGAAACATCCATCCACCCATCCTCACAAACTTTCATATTTGGAGTGGTACAGTAGGTAGGATAGAAAGATTAGTAGGCTATTAGGATTTCAAAGACGATACTTATATTTATTTTATTTTTGTTGTGGTTATTTTAGATTGATACAGTCTCAGTATCGTTACAAACCGTTGTAGTCGAAAACGAGACCGGGGGACACATTATTATTTATTAATCACTTATTTACTTTTAAAAGCTTGTTCCCATAACGTTTTCAGCTGACTCAAAATAATTCGACAATAACCATGTTCTAACATTTACTTAGAACTGCACGATTCATTTACGCCATTATTTCGGTAATAGCAACTTACGAAAATTCAATACTTTACGTAAAACAGTTTTGTGTTGATACGTAAAGATACTTTTCTTGTCCTAACTTTTGTTTTGAATTTCCCTACAATAAAAATGTTATTCATGATATCTTTGTAAATCACACTACGAAAAATGAAAAACAAATTAGTAAGATGTATCCCAACCCGAATGACGAATTCGTTATAACAATAAAAAGTTCAATTTTACTGATTTATTGCTTGAGGGCATCGACTCATCCCAAAAAATAAAGAATTTTTTTTCTTGGTCTGATTTTCACACTAGTAGGTACCTAAGTATATTTTGCATAAATTAGTATTTACCTACCTATCTACCTACCTATGAAGCGTCGTTATTTTCGTTTCTTTAGACCATGTTCGCACGGACGAAAATATCTCGCCCCGGGATTTTATCGCGCACTGCCATCGATCACTAATAAAGAATTTTTTAAGAAATTTTTTATTAGTGATCGATGCGCACTGCATTTTGTCTGCACCTGTGTCTGCGCACACACTTGCGCGATTTACTGTATTGTGACCGAAATCGATAAGGACCAGGAAGACATTATTATTATTTTATTTTTGCTGGACGTAACCAGGTTTTATACAATACCCCTGGTATGATGGATTTAGACAAACTGATTAGTTTGTTATAATCAGTTTGTTTAAATTGAGTAGATATTAATTCCTATATAATAATGGCTGAATAGTATAAATGATATTCATATTCATTAAATTGGCTGTAGCACATACATAACCATTCTGTATCGAGCTCAGTACTAAAACATTTACAAATAATAAATATCCCTATAATTTATATTTACACGTCGTCGGCCGGTTCCCCTCAAGACCGCGCGCGTTTGACGATGTATAGGTACCATAAGTAATTTATTCAAGAACACCGACAGCTTAAAGGTACATTTAGGAAAGGTATGTATGACATATCTGCTAGATTTTCTCTACAAGGCCTAGACTACAGCAGGCTTTTTTTAAATAGCAATGATAATAAATATTGCATCTCAACTCAGCCTACAACCCCTAATCCCAACAACCCTGTTTACCCTGAAGGGGTCTTCGGCAGGGACATACCTATTTAATGTAAGTATACCTAATAACTTTCCTTAGTTACCTCGTAGGTACCAACTTGACAAATAGGTTCGTAAAAAATTACGATACCTAGGTAGGTACTATAGATAGTGTAGATTCAAATCAACACTACTGTAGTATATACGAGGGTGACACTGAAAGTTCTTAGAAAATCAAAAACTGAACAAACTAGCAAGTTATTCGTTTATATTATATATTTTCAAAACAGTGTCCATTAACATCAATCCATCGCTGCATCCGATAGAATGACTGAGATAAGCATTTTGCCCACTTGTCCTTAGGGGTCTCTTCGACGGCATTTTGAAACGCAGCCACTGCTTCCTCGGCGTCCATAAAACGTTTTCCTCGAAGTTTTTCTTTTATTTTCGGAAATAAATAAAAATTGCACGTCTGACGTCGCCAAGTAGTCGATTGTTTGCTTGGCGGCGTGCGACGAGGCGTTGTCGTGGTGAAGGAGGAACCTACTGCGCGGTCGTTTCTCCCGAACAAGACAAGTGGTAAACAATTGTTAGTGTAATTGTTAGTGTAGTTATTAACTGTTTTTTGATCCTTTACAACAATTGTTGCGTACTGACCTGTCCATCCGAAGAACGACGCCAACATCTTTTTTCCCACGCTTCGACCTCTCTTCACTTTAGTTGGCTACTCCTCGGAAGGAAACACCCAGACAGCAGACTGTCTCTTAGTTTCAAGATCATAACAATAAATCCAGCTTTCGTCACCCGTAAGTATGTCGAACAAAGTATTTGAGTCACCTCCGTTAAATCTTTGAACCATTTCACGACACCAATCAACACGACGGAGTTTTTGGGCCCCTGTCAAATTATGAGGTATCCACCGAGCACAAAGCTTCCTGACCGCTAAATGTTCATGGAGGATTTGTGCACTTGACTCACACCGATGCCTAAGCTTGTCCGAATCTGCTGATACGCCACTCTTTTGTCAGTCTCTATCATACGCCGCACAACACTGATGTTACCTATCTTTAGTCGTCGCCGTAGAAGGCCGTCCCTCACGCAAATTATAGCTGCATCGGTGAGACTAGTGCGACTGCGTTTAAACTCATTAAACCGGTTGTAAACAGTGGCACGAGATGGGGCTTCATCGTGAAAGGCCAATCGAAGTCTATCATAACTTTATTGTTGACTTAAATGACATCGAAGTCATAAAAAAACATTGTAGGACGACGTGAAAATAATTTTATCTAAGTACAATTTTATCTAAGTACAATTTTATCTAAGTACAATTTCGGAACTCAGTGGTTTTGTATTTTCGTTTTTTGCCACCAACTTCCAAAATTAGCCTGCCTACCTAAAATTTTTCACTTTCCCAGTAGGTAGGTAATAGGGATGATGTATTTTTTTTTATCTGAAAAAAATATTTGTTTCCAAATATGTAGTGCAAACAACACAGGGTGGAAGGGGCATCGACTCACAACCGGCATGGAGTTAGTTCATGATTCTGCAACCCCCTGCGTTGAAGTTTTTTGTCGGTTATCAAAAAAAAAACTGCTGTTTCATAGAAAAGTGCAATACCTACGCGGTCAAAATGTACAGTAGAGCAATTTTTTTTAAAAACCAACAAAAAATTTCAACGCTGGGGGGCGGGGTTCAGAATCATGGGGGCGTAAAAACTAAAATATGCCAAGTTATGAATGTTTTAAAATAAGTGTTAGAAGGACAGCACTATCGTAGAAGTGACGTCACGACTATGTAACTTTATATTAGCGCCATACATTGTCCGTACCGCGCGACAAGGACGGGAATAATCCCCCCAAAATCTTTTATAGATATTTACATCGATTTTAACAGTTTTTTTTCGATAACATCATTTGTACTGAACATTTATAAAATTACAAAAAAAAAATTGGATTTTTTTTATTGAGCATCATCCCTATTACGGAGAAATCGGTGAACATACCAACATGAAAGACTATCACCCTCTTTTTAAAGTCAGTCATACAGGTAGGTACTTTTTACTTACATTGGTAGGTAGTACCTACCTCACAAAAAGTAGAGAACAAAAGTACAGGTGGCCGGTGGGTTTATTTGGGTCGCTAGCGACCGGATCTAGGACACTATAGGATTACCCTATCCATAATTCACTCGGCTCGCATTCACATTTTCTTCAAACGCGGTTACACCGCCATCTAGTGACAAGTAGAATTATCACCTCTGTTGACGTTCCAGCGATCCCATTGTTGCAGTTGTTAGTTGTAGCAGCTATTTGTCAAGAGATGTCGCTACAATAAAAGACTCGAATGCCCTCTATTGGCCAATTTGGGTAAAACTGGCTGTTAATTTGAAGTTGATGTGAAGTTTGTTAGGTTTTGAATGAAGATCTGTCAATTTTATTTCTGTTTATCTGTATTCATTCGTTCTTTCAATCGAAGAAATCAAAACAATCAATACGAATTGGATAGTATAGTGTAAATTGTATCCTGTTGCATAAGTTGGACTAAATAAAATCAGTTTCATAAAATAACTGGGCATAATAATTTCAGTTGACGTTTAGAACAAAATAGTAGAAATTGAATTTATTCGTCGGACACCCCTGCGCGCAGCTGGCCACATTCTGCTGTCTCCGATTTCAGCAAGTATGTAAATGTCATAGTATTATATTTTACAAAATTTTACGCTAACAACGACCCGCGTTGAGTTTTAACGACCGCTCGTGTTTTTTGTGTCGGTTTCCGTGACGTAAACGATGTGATGTCGGCGCTGGGGGCTTATAACCTCCGCGCGACGCGCGCTCGCTGCATCACGTAACGACGGGAGTGCCCTGATGGTGAGACAAACCGCGATGGTGCTGAGTACAGAGTGGGCGCAGGTTGAAGTTGTCGATCTCACGAATGATGGAAACGGCCTGGGGTTTAACCTGGTAGGCGGGCGCAGCACAGGTGTCGTGATCAAGTACGTAGTGCCGGGCGGCGTCGCAGACAAGGACGGGCGCCTGCAGAGTGGGGACCACGTGCTGCAGGTGGGCTCCGTGAACCTGCGCGGCTTCACCTCGGAGCAGGTCGCCGCCGTGCTGCGCCAGGCCGGGCCCGCCGTTCGCCTGCTGGTCGCGCGCCCCGCCGACCCCGCCGCAGCTCTACGCGCACCTCTTCCTGGCACAGCACTCGTACCAACTAAAATCCTCGGTGACCCAGAGCAACTAGACCGACACCTCATAGAGACTGGGTATGGTGCTGTGTATGACCTGTCTCAGTGCTTCACTGACTACATCAATGCTCAGAACGGTGTGACCAATCCCAACATAGTGGCAGCAGCTCAGGTGGTCAGTGTTATTGGTGACAATCCTCAACAGATTCCTGACCACCCTGTCATATCTGATGCCATCTCGCCCACCATCACCATAACTGTGCCTGTAGAGATCCCCAACCAGCCAGAGGTTGAGCTTGTTCATGTGGATTTAAATAAGAATGTGTATGGACTGGGTATAACTGTAGCCGGCTATGTGTGTGAGAAGGAGGAACTCTCCGGGATATTCGTGAAGAGTATTATTGAAGGCAGCAGTGCTGAACAAAGTGGTAAAATTAGAACTAATGATAGAATAATAGAAGTTGATGGAGCATCTTTAGCTGATAAGACAAACCCACAGGCAGTGGAGATTTTAAGAAACACAGGCATATCTGTGCACTTAGTGTTAGAGAGATATCTGAGAGGTCCAAAGTATGAGCATCTTCAGCTAGCTATATTTAATGAGGAGCGTCCTACGTCCCCGTCACCATCTGCAACAACCTTATCCTGGTTCCCAGTGCCTTCCCAAGCTGAAAATAGTACAGTAGAAATTGATCCTGAGCCTGAGTCTAACACTACTATAGACTCCAATGTTTTAGAAATTGTTGATACACAAGAACTAACACAAGAACCAACACAAGAAGAATTAGACAGAAGATTTGATGAGATATTAGCTGTTGGTAAAGAAGAAATCCAGAAAAAGTGGGAAGGAGAAGTAGGTCCTAACAAAGAAATATTAGTTGCTGAAGTGAGCAAGCTTGAAGGTTTGGGCATCAGTCTTGAAGGTACCGTGGACGTTGAAGGAGGCCAGGAAGTTAGACCTCATCACTATATTAGATCTGTGCTTCCTGAAGGTCCTGTTGGCCAGGAAGGCAGTCTTTCTGCTGGAGACGAACTGCTAGAAGCAAACGAGTACAGGCTTCACGGCTTAACTCACACAGAAGTAGTTCATATCTTGAAGAAGCTTCCAAATAGAGTCAGGCTAGTGTGTGCACGAAGTAGCATAGACAGTGGTCCTCGTCCACTCATAAACTTGGCACCAGACAGAGAAGGTTTTGAAGCGAGGAAGATCATATCTGGCAGCCTGAATAATTTGACAACTCTACTCAAAGCCCAGTCAGACACTTCTATCAACACATCTAGCACAGCTACATTGACAAATCATTCGGGACATTCAAAGAAGTCTCGTTCATTGGAGTGTGTCTCGGGCTTAGCCATGTGGCAGAGTAAAGAAGATATAGTGGAACTGTTGAAAGGTGATCAAGGGTTGGGTTTTTCCATTTTAGATTACCAGGACCCTGTAGATCCTCAGGGTACAGTTATAGTTGTACGTAGTTTAGTGCCTGGAGGTGTAGCAGAGAAGCATGGAGAAATCTCACCAGGCGACAGAGTAATGTCTGTGAATGGAGTCAGTATTAAGAATGCAACACTCGACCAAGCTGTGCAAGCTTTAAAGGGTGCGCCTCGAGGTGTTGTGAAGGTTGGAGTAGCTCGGCCTCTGCCTCCACAGGATCCTAAGTCAAAAAGTACCACAACACTGAACACAAAGCCAAGTTAATCGTCAAATGTGATTGATAACTGTACTAGTCAACTTGAGTCATATCTGTATGCTTTAGGGTCTACATATCGAGGATTGTGGTGATGGCTAGGGGGAACCTGACATATTGTATGACGCTGTTTTAGTTTAAACAAGCTTTCATAGCTTTAGAAGCTTACAAATGTGAATTATACTTGCAAAAAAAATTTCAAAATAGTAGTAATATATACATAACATCACGCCTTGGTTCCCCGAAGGGTTGGGCAGAGGTGTACCTATAGTACACCCACATTTCGCCAGTTATGTTTAAGTCCCATGTAATAGGGGGCGAGCCTATTGCCATCAACCGGGCACAAATCCAGACTCCGGGCTGCTACTGAGAAATTCCAGATAGAAAAACCCAATAACACTTTGCCCAACCTGGGAATCGAACCCAGGACCTCATGCTCAGCAGTAGCGATTGCGACCACTAGACCACTAGAGATAGTAATAAATAAAAACAATATATAATTTTTACTTTTAATTTAAGATGGTGATAATCAATATGTCGGATTCCCTTTAAGGTTAGAAAGTCAGTAGACATAAGTTACACAGAGAATGCACTACAGAGCTCAAAACTCTTATAAAACAATAATAATTAACGCTTTACTAGTTAAATAGTATTATGTAAGACACACATGTCATTTTAAATGCACATTTTAAAAGTTATGCATGCATTTTACTGACTTGATTTTTTGTAAAACAACAACGAGGATAAAAAAGGAACTTAAAAATGCATGTACAGTCACTATCAAAAATATATGGTTATTTTTTAAACCAACATTTTGAATAAGTATTTATCTAGAATATTCTGCAACTCTTGCTGAGGGTAACAAATTATGTTAGTTAATTTTCAAAAAGCTAGTTTTATAAGAATTCAAGTCATGCAAAGTAGTGATAAAACTATAATAACTTTACACAAAATTTTCCCTGTATTGGACAATCTTTTTTTACCCTAGATTGTAATACCACGTATCTTGTAGATATTTACCTAAGGGAGCAATTATATAAAATAAAATTTAATGTAAATACTAATATTCGAATCTCACTACACTTGCATTGGATAGTATTAAAATAAATTTACATATTTATACATAACAAAAGGATTTGATTGTGAATTGAGTTCTTGCCTCTTTATATTTTTTGTAAAAATCTTTTATGTTCTAAGTACCTATTGTGTATAGTTTGCAAGTACCTAAGGACATGTACAAGAAAAATATTTACAGAATTAAACTAGTTTAAATGGAAAAATATATAATAAAATATTGTTTTAAACCAACTAGGTATTTACATAATGTTTTATTTTATTTTCTGTGAATATGGATATGATGAATATTTTCTGTTGTGGTATGTCTTTAGATACAATACCATTATGCATTTCTGTATGTTGGTATATTAACGCACTAAAACTAGGTGGGCACATGTGATATGAGTGTTAACATAGGTTTAATAAGCTGTGACTCCATTTTATTGTGATGAAGCCGTCTTCATACTACAGAAATGAAATGAAATTGTTTATTCTGCAAATAGGGTATTGCATCACTTTTACACGTCATATAAAAATGTAAAGATACGGAAGGAGTTAAATTTTCTATCTGACAACCCCCTGAAAAGAAATACTTGCCAAAACTAGTCAAATGGAAGGTTTTTAGTACCTTTGTTTTTTTATTAGTCTGTTTTCACCCTTAAACTAATTATAATATTAACCTGCATTTATTTTAACAATTTTGTTAGCCTACTGATCTCTATTTAACAAATTATTTAACATACCTACTGATCTGTTTTTGACCGACTTCAAAAAAAGGAGGAGGTTATGTGATGGTATATAATATACACGTCAAGTCGTTGAATTAATAATAGTAATAAGATATCGCGTGTCTGATATTAATTTCCTTTAAATTACCAACTCATGTCTATGATTAGCTATGTTTATTCTGTATAATATTTAGTATTTATTTGATACAAGCTGTTGCCCGCGGATACGATAGTTACTTATATACGCATTCATAATACCTAAACCATAAAAAAATCACAATCTAAGAGAATTTACGATGGGCAAATAAATCGCTAAACAATCACCATTGCAGCCTAATAATCTAAACATTTGCCCAGAAAAAAGTAGTTTCCTTCTGCAGCCGAATTCTTAAAACAAGGTGAAAACGACTATCAAGGCTATCGTGAAAGACCTCATTATATTCCATACACCAATTTTCTATTTTGATTTATCAAAACTGGCTGTGGCTATTTTAAGAGGCACGTTCACGCCGGCGAAGTTTTTGCTTCGCGAGAAGTGTTTTCTGAAACGATTCCGTGTTCGAAATACCGATATTTTGATACAGAATTATAAATAAAGATTAGGTATTGATTTCTTATGGTGATGCGTTCATCGCCGGATTGGCATACTGTTACTATTATTTATATTAATTAAAATAAACATATTTGTTTCGTTCTGGAACCGAAAATCAGATAAAAGTCGGTTATTAAAATACATACTTAGCTACTTAATTTTTTTGGTAGACCCCGTTTAAATTAAATTAAATTAAAATAGAGTATTATTTCGGAAATGTAAATAAAATAAATTTGTGGAAAAAACAAAGCCTCGAGCGTAAGCGTTTAATGCTTTCTTTCTGTTTATTTATTTCTAATAATTAAAATACGTAATTGGCGAAATGTGGGTTTACTATTAAGATGCACCTCTACCTAACTTTACGGGGAACACAGGAGAGATGTTATGATAGTTGTGTTATTAATGAATACCCAAGCAAAGTTTAAAAGTCAGGAAAAACTGTCGCTAACTGTACCACATGGTACGCGTATCATATTTGACGTGCGAAGGCGTGCGTGACTGAGTTAACGTGAAAACTACATCGTTCCCATACTTACTCGCAAACCTGACCAATATCGTAGATTATAAACACTCGAACACACACACTTTTAAAAATGAAATGTAATCACGGTAAAAATAACCCTTGTTTAAAATGTGAAGTGAGCGGTTTCTTGTGTAGGAATGTTTGGATTAAATAGTTGTTTGGTAGAAAAGGAAGACATGTGGAAGGATTGTAGCTAGTTTCGTGGATAATAACCTTGTTTTTCTCTGTTAGGGAGTTCATTAGATCGACGCAAACGTAACTTTTTCAATGGTCGTGAATACAAATTTAGAACAATGACAACACGAGAATTGCCAGTATGTCTCGGCGTCAAAACTACATAAAAACTTTGTCGTTAATGATAATGTTAAATGATAAATGATTTTATTTCTGTAAGTAGGTTTTTAAAAACACTTTTACACGTCAATCATCTTTAAAAGTAGATGAGATCGGCGTTTCCTATCTGACTACTCTGAGAAGAAAGGCCGAAACAAACTCAGAGGTCACAGTCTCTTTTAAAGTCCAGACAATATAATCTTGGCAGGTCATGTGAAGACCATGTAGATTGATGTCTGAAATGGTCTTTTGAGGAAAGAACCACACAGAATGAGTGGACCTGTCCAGTCAGTGCACACATTTGTCAGTAATCATGCAGCTCAACACAGAACTTAAGGAACTCAACGATTCGACGAACAATACAAAAGAAAGGACATTTGGGTAGGCCGCATAAAGTACTCAAACAGCCAGACCACAATCATTATTTTAATGTTTGAGGCCTGTGTACCTACGGTGGTGATTTAGGAGTCCAGGAGTGTATTATTATTTTATAAGGTGTTCGTTTAAACGAAATGAACAACTGTTAATAGAGGCCCACTCTGAAATATGAAAAAAACAATCAGTGTTCCCTACATTTTGTCCAGTTACTCGTATGCTAACATAAATGTATGGAGGAACCTCATTGATTTTTTCCGTGAATTCAGGGATTATAAAAATCAAATTTTCATCCTACTACACTCCGTTAAAATAATGCACCACCTCTAAGCTAACACCCTCTATAAGACTAATAATGAATAATAACAATGTACAATTAACAACAAAAACAATATATACATTTTTCAACGAGACTTTATAAAGTCTATAGGCTACAACCCAGGGGCGTAGCTACCGCCGTATCTGCCGTATCAATTATACGGGGCCCCCGACATGAACGCCTGTCAGACCTGTCACTAATGGCCATACGCAGATACACTTTAGAAAAACCAAAGTCATCATTAGATAAAAATGATTTAATAAATCAGTTGACCGAAAAAAAGACAAGGAGTGTAAAAATTATTTAATTTGAATTGTTTGTAAAAAAAATTGGAAAAAGTGACAGATAGATAATTATGATGAATTATTATTTCTTTTAATTATAAGCAAACATGTTTTTTTTGTTTTGTGAGAAATTTTTACCCTGCCTATGGGCCCCAAACAAATTTTTATACGGGGCCCCGCCAAGGCAGGCTACGCCACTGCTACGACCTTAACTTACACCAAGCATTTTTGTTTTCAATAATAACAAATTTTCATGAATGAAGGCTTAAAACACAATTCAAGTACATACACTGACGAATGATATAGAATGTTGAGTGTAAGGGAATCATTCTAGATAAACTTAGGATGAGTATTCTTAAACCGACCCATAACATCAGTTCACTTTCTGAAATCCGAAAAATTTTGTCGGATTTCCCATTGTGAGTTGTCTCTTCATCATTTGGTCAATGAATCTTACTTCTGCTATGAAATCATACTTAATAAATAATGTCGGAGACGGGCTCCGATAGCCTTGAAAACCTACAAGTTAGCGTAATTATAAAAGTCGGTAATTGCCCGAAAATGTAGTTGGAATAACCGTACGTTGCCCTAAAAATAGGCCTACTCCCAACCTGTCAGTGATGTAAAATAAGATTTATTTCAAATATAAATGTAAATTTAATGGCTATGTATAAATAATCATACTCTTGCTGTAATTAACTTTGACGGCATTACAGTGTAGTGCACGTAAAGTATACAAGTAATGTAATGTAATTTTATATTTTTGTCACCAACACCTAAATAAGCTGCACTCCATTGTAATGTGGTCGACGTGGTAAAAAGTTATATTTTTGTATTAATATAATCCTCAATAGCAGAGCGTAAATAACTAGGAAAGACTGCACGCTGAAGGAATTCAAATACCATGTCTAAATAATGTGTCATTCGTATCAAAAAGCTACTGAAATTTTTCAGATACCTTTCTAGCTCCTTGATGGACACCTCAGGGATCCCATAGAGCAAATAATCCATTTATTATGGTGTAAAAGTAACTAAATTAATCAATGTTAACATCACGTTCACTACCTTCCTGTCTGACGCGTGCAGTCTCTAAAAACGACAGTTATGTACATCACACCACGAAACTTCCGTTCAGCCAGACTGCCATAGATATTAAAATGTTAAATTGACCGAATCTAAGAGTAGGTGATAATAATCTTAATGGGTGGGCCTTTATTTTGCCATACACTGTAATAAGAGTGTTTGCGTGCTCCTGTGACATTACTTTGTTTTGTAGAGAACAGCATTCATCTTTATTTCTGTGGGATTCATTATGAGCACTTCCTGTTTAGGATTTATAAAAGAACAATGTTTATACAAACTTCCGTCAACTTATTTTCATCTACCCTACAATAGAGCATTATCACATATTCCTAGCCATGTAACTACATTATAAATAAACTAAATAGTTTAGTTGCGGCACTTGTATTATAAACGACTCACACTTAGCCTTACACTCAGATGTAATATAAAGAGGATAAATATATAAATGAGAAATAAATACTTTTGTTTGTTATGCTTCTCCCTTAGACTTCGCCCAGATATGTTCTTTTGTCCGTACCGGTCCTCTGTTCCGTATCGAGAAACTATGGACGCTCTGTGTCTGAACATTTTCGTCCAGCCGTGCGCCAAGAACCGCCCAATCATAATAGAAGATATCTACTAATTACAAATGGCGACCTATATTCGAACGGGAAATTTTAAAATTCGCTACATGTTTCGAAATACGATCTTCGCTGCGCACGCCTTATCGTATCATCTATGAAGTCTGCGAAAATGCGACACGTGAGGGTTCGGGGCGTACCTCGATGCATTCCGATCAGAATAAAATCAGCTGTGCCATAGAAAAGTGCAATACCTGCGCGGTCAAAATGTATAGAAAAGCTATTTTTGGAACGAAATTCATAACGGTAGAAGTTTAGAAAAAAATTAGAAATCCTCACGTAAATATATAGAACTGACTGTTTTTATTGTTCTGGTGAGAAAAGTTTACTATAAATGTGTAGTATTTAGTGCTAGGCCAATTTCAGAAAAAAAAACTGTGCCATAGGCTTCTACTCCGTACTCTTCTCACATACCCATAACCTATTTTTTCAAGACTTAAAAATCCGTTTTTTTTCAATAACTGCCATCAGTCCTTTCTGGAGTATTGATGGAGTAGTTTGGTTGCGAGAATATACTCGTAGTTGACGTTACAGGTACAGGGGCCATTGCCACTGCTACCTCTTTATATTACTTGACGTCTCTTAAGCCGATTGCAGATTCGCTGCTGTCCAGCAATTTAACAGCCAGAGGATTTGGGTGGATGGCTAGACGATCAGCATAACGCTTTTTATGTCTGTTTATTTCCTCAGGAATAGTAGGTGTTGAGATAATCATGGATTTCATCATTCCGTGTGAACCATGGTGCAGTGACAATATTCTTCAAGATAGCATTTTGAGCTCTTTGGAGGCACATTAAGTTACTTTTGCTGGCCACTCCCCATAGTTGTATGCCATATGACCATATAGGTTTCAATAGAGAGTTGTACAGCAGGAGTTTGTTGTCCAATGATAGGACTGAATTACGATCCATCAACCAATATAAACTTTTATATTAGGCGTTTAGTTGATCTCTTTTTTTTATATGCCTCTTCCAGGTGAGCCTTTTGTCCAGGTGAAAACCGAGATACTTAACACAATCTGTGTGTGTTAGGGTTGTGTTCCCCAATGTTACTGTGGGACAGTCGCCTCATCTCAGGGGAGGGTAATGTGACTAGATTTTTGAGCACTGGCGCAGATACGCCACTTTTGCAGCCATGTGTTCATTTTATCCAGTACTATTTGCAATTTGTTACTGGCGATATCCGGTTCTTTGGTGCTCGCCAGGTAAGATACGTCGTCTGCGTATGTAGCTACCGTTACATCTTCAGTAGTTGGAAGATCTGATGTGAAAATATTATATAAATAGGGTCCCAGAACCGATCCTTGTGGAACTCCAGCTTCGATATTATACTAGATCTAGATCAGACTAGATCTTTCGTCTCCTTGTTTTACTAGGAATTGCCTGCCATCTAAATATGAAGCTATGATGGGAAACACTGAGTGGGGAAGCTTTTCCTTTATTTCGCACAGTAAGCCCCTGTGCCAGACACGATCAAAGAACAGGCCTTTGATCGTGTCTGGCACCTTTAGAAATGCCGCAGAAGTGTATTTCATCTTCTCGAAGCCCTGGCGTATTACATGGTAGACTCGGTGGGCCTGTTCGGTAGTTGAATGTGACTTTCTAAATCCAAACTGGTGAACAAAGATAAGGTCACACTCATCCATGAATTCTTTGAGTCTGGACAAGAAAATTCTTTCCCAGAGTTTACCTATGCCCAGTGTTGTGTTTTGTCACACACAACACTGGGGTGAGGCTTATAGGTCGATATGATGTAACGTCGTGTGCTTTTCCATAGTTTGGGAACATAGCTAATTTTGAATATTCCGTTGAACAGACTGGCCAGGAATGTAACTGCTTTTTTGGGTAGCTCCTTAAGAACTCTAGGCGTGACTAAATCAAACCCAGATGCCTTCTTTGGATTCAACGATCTGATTTCCACCGCGGTTTCTTTGGGTGATGTTGGTCTAATAGGTAAACATAATTGAAAGTCCTGATTTAATATATCTTCAACTTCTTGTTAATTAAGCCCGTCATTGGGTTTGAAGACGCTTGCCAAATGTACGCCAAACGTCTCAGCCTTTTCTTTGTCTGTTCTGGCTCAAGATGTGCGTGATCTGATGGGCGGATTGTGACTTTGTGATCTGTCGAGATTTTTAACGGCCTTCCACAAGGAATGCATGGTATAATATTAGAATGAGATAGTTTTCATGGTTCCAAGACAGCGGCAGTAAAAAAAACAAATTTGTGTCGTTTTCACGGTTTTTGAGTGTGCTGAAGCCGATAGTGAAGCCAAAATGAAAATCCAAGACGGCGGATGTGAACCTTGTCATAATGGGAATGGTTTTCGATGGTGCTATTGCCGATAGTGAATTCAATTATCTTATGAAATGAAGAAAATGCGTAAGGAACTTTGTTTCTGAGAACGAACTTCCTTACGCTTTTTCTTCATCGGTTTTTCGCTGTTTTTAGTTTTTAATAACAGACGCAAGGGTTTCAGAATCACGGCAACTTGTTGTGTAGGTATGTAGGGGACAATTGAAATAAAAACTGAAACTGCGCGGGGCGTCTTAAACCTTTTACGATAAACTCTTATGAAATAGAGAACAATGATATGTACAGAGGGCTGCCCGGGACTGCCACATCGTATTACTTACCTGACTTGGGCCAGATTTTTCAAAAGTCAGATAATTTATATCTAAGGAATAAATATTGCGGTTTGACAGGTTGTGTATAGAAAAAATTATGTCCTAATTATACTTCAGATATAATGATGTTATCTGACTATTGAAAAATTTGCCCATAATCATATTAGATTTATTTATTTACTTAAGGCTTACCAACTCAATACATAAGTGCACATCATTAACCCTAAATCAGCCAGAATTCGACTCACGTTTTTTGAAGTATGCGCAGTAAGCAATGGCGCTATATGCTGCTTGAATTTGATTGCTGTGATTAAGGGGCAACGCACAACGCATGTAATAGCAATTCGAGGCTGGATTCGGAATATTGCTATCTCTGTTTGACAAAAGAAGGGAGCGAGGGACGCGGTGCGCAGCCGTGTGTCTGTCTGTGTGCGTAGATAGATAGCTATTATTAACTGTACTGTACTTACTGTAGTACCTACCATTCATTCATAACGACTCGGGAGATATTTCTATCTATTAGTAATTAGGTATGTTCATGATTTGCTTTGTATTTTCAGACTGTGTATCATAGAAGGTACGATCACCATTTGATACATGAGTCTGGCTAATTTCTAGCCCATATTTGAGTTTATTATAAATGGTATTGGTGACTTCGCGTCATAATTTACATTCACAATACTATATTTATTTAAAACCACAACCAAATAACGATCCCGAAGGGCTTAGCATGTTCAAATACTTTCACTACAACATGCCTTCCGCATTCCTACAAAGCGCGTCACGTCACCCTCACTGTTTCTGCAGCACTTTTGAACTTAACACTTGACACTGGGACCGACTATTTGTGCGGCTATATAACCTTTTTTTTACCGGCTACCTGAAGCACATTTCTGTAAGCTTGGTGCAACAAAAGTTTGTAGAAACAATACTTTCATTTTAATGATATGACGAATCAGCTATTAAACAAAAATCTCTCTTTCCGCCCTTTTCAAGTTAGAACACACGTTTACAAGGTACAATTCTGACGCGGCAATTAGGATGTCTTCTCCCCCCCAGAACGCCTAGTTGAAGGTTTACATCCACTTGGATCATTTATTACTAGTAGTTTCTTAAACACTTATCACTTCGTTGTCCGAAACTGGGCGCAGGGTTGGCGCACGTGTCGCGCACGCTTTTTTTTTTTTGTTTTTTGTAGGAACACAGCCGAGACAACCGCTCGCTACGATGGCTCACAACCGAATCAATTTGTTTTTACAATACACATTTTAGAGTATTTAGTTAATTCTCATCAAAATTAATACCTTTATCGCTTTCGGTGTTTGATGTAGATATACTTTGTCTTTGACACTTATTAATTTCGACGGATTGTTCAAAAGTTATAAGTTATCACTATCCGAACGGCGGACACCGCGCGCAGAGCGGGGCTGTGATGTTTCACGGCTAATCCGCTGAACTGTGTTTGAAGCCTGGGGAAGTACATAAGCCACTTTTCATCAACACTCCACATGGGCGAAGCCGCGGGCGGAATCCTGTAAGAAATAACGTTAGAAAAACTCGTATCGTATTGTTTCAACATTTTTATCAAATTTACTGCAGTATGTGTATATCGGGATAGGCCCTCATCAGCGATATTACACTTGCACTTTGTAAGTAGGCTTGGATTGTCGGGCGAAGAAAACAGAAACTAGTTACAGCACAATCACTTTATTTCACTCACAATTTCTTATAAAATAATCACCATGAAATAACCTGAAGGCAGAGGTCCGACATATTAAATGAAAGTATGAAATATAGCAGTAACCAACTTATTTATTCCAACCACTTGTTAATTAATTAAATAGATCGCTATAATAGCTCTAGGCGCTACAGCAGGCGCACCGAGCCGAGCCTGCCACAAGAATGATCCCTTCCAACGCTGCGCACTCGCTTACATAAAGTGGCCTGAGTAGTGGTGAGAGTGGGGAGGTGAATGTGCCACTTTGCACAGCGTAACTCGGCCCGCTGCACTTGTCGTTTACATAGATCACGCCGACACGGCCATACTGACGTGCGGACGTCCTCGTACGCGTAGTCTCATCAAGCATTATCTAAAATGACAGAACGTTAGTACTAATGTTCGTTCATCCTGACTAGCAATCTGGTCTGGATCATCCCTTCACAGTTTGCCACTTACTCTAGACCGCTCGACTTCGAGCCTTCGTTATTTATCCTAATACTAGCAATCTGGTCCGGTTCATCCCTGCAGAGTTTGCAACTAATTCTGGACCGCTTGTTATTAAGCCTACAGGACTTTAGCAATCTGGACCGGTTCACCCCTTCTGAGCTTGCTACTAACTCTGGACCGTTCATTTTTGAACCTTCAGTACTCATCATTTTTTTTTCCTTTTTTTTTTGTTCTCTGGACCAGTCATTGCGGACTCTACAAGGTTACCTCATATGCTAATTATTAGTTTTTATTTGAATTTTAATAATAGACACAACTTAGACACTCCACCGAACGCATAGCAGGCCTGTGTAATGCCGACCGAGTCTCAAGTCATAAAGCCAGCAAATCGTCACTTCAATGTGCGTAAGCGTTCGGTGTTGTGTCATAGTGTCATGTCACCGAATGTGTCTTATCAGACACATAATTCATGTGCATGACACTAAACTAGCAGCGACAACTATGAAATCTAAATAACAATAATCTTAGTATTGAAGCGCCGTCACAACCAGACTGACATTCGCGCGTCCTTGTGCGTCTCCATCCTCATATGTTGCCGTAAGTATAAAGAGAATAAAACTGGTAGAAACATTACTTTTACGCTCGTCCATCAGTGACACACATTACAATGTTTTATATTCCCACAAACTCAACCTTTAGGAGCTGACCCGGACAACTGAAATAGGCGTCCCTCCAACCAGCTATCTCGCCAAATAACATGGACCGGGCAACCCATCGGCGTCGCTCCGATCACTCACTAGTACCACCCACACATATCAAGCCGTACAACCCAAGCAAAATCCGTCGCTAGCTGCACTGCGGGAAGCTTGCCGCGCCAGGTCCCACCCAATTCACTTTCGATTATACCGAGTAAGCACCAAATGTTCTCATGACTCTCTACCTGCTCTGCCAGAACCGGTAGCAACAAGGTGCAACTTTTCACCATGGGCACCATAACATTGCACTGTCTGCGCCTATACAATACCTGCTCCGATCCGAAATGATCCGCGAAGTCGCACCGAAAAGACAGACAGCATCCTTTAGAACTTAAACTGCACCAGCTGCATCCAACTAGGAAGTGCACTCGAAAAGGATGCATTAAGTGGAAGAGTTAACAATGACAAGAAAACTCCTTGCTATCGATTTCTCCACTAAACTTCCCCGCGGTGTCTAAATGTACAGTATGCCATTGTGCAGAAACCCTAAGCATCGGATGGAGTCCCCGTACCTATTGAGCCCCGAACAATCCCTTGAGGCCCAGCACACAATGCAGGACTTACTTTCGCACCCACCTAGCCATCTCAGGGAACCAGAATTGCTCACAAACCCCAGCAAGGGCTTCATCCGCACCAAGGAATCCAACCTCTGTGTGAACACGACTTATCAAAGTCCATGTTAGTGACCCCGGAACTAATGGAAGCCAAAATACACACTTACCACGCTCAATTCTCCTGCACTATACTAACCCACGAACGTCGCAAGTGTGAGCCACAGCCTGACTGCTTCGCCCACCCATGATATCATGGATCTAGAGTCGCGGCGGCCCCACCAATGAAAGCCAACGCAGATGCAATTTAACAAACTACACAATTTTTCCTGCCAGACCATGGGACGTGACCATGCACCAACTCCGTAATTCGATTTCGGGAACAGAAAACCTGTATGCTCTATGCCACTCCACGGCCCATGGATTCTATCGAAGTCATAGACCCACAAAAAGGCCCACCTCACGTGAGCACCTGGAACGAGGACGATCACTGAACTAGATGTCTTGACGGAGCTACGATCTGTAAACACAGTATACGCCCGTCGCTGGAAACCTTCAACAGCTTCAATGACGGCCAGGGTCTCCAACTTGCAAAAACAACACTCCGATTCTGTATCAGTTATTCGTCGGCTAAAGTCAGACCAGACATAAGAAACAAAAAACTTACTTTAAATCAATATTGCCCCGTACCCTCAGAGCTCGGTGTTTAGTTCCATCAGTGCGTTACAGTCAAATAATTATAGTCAGAACCGGTTCTGATGTAAGACAGACAAAATGTACAGACATAAGAATGTCTGTCCATTTGATAGGCCCTTTTTGATTTGATTCAAGGTTCAAAACGTAAAACAAGTAAAATATGGGGCAACGAGCCAAAAACCAACCTCAAGGACCTACAGATCGTTCAAAATAAAATGATTAAACTACATATTATTTCACTATGATTACCTTGCACCTACAGTCACATTTCACAAAAATACATCAGTGACACAATCGCGGCTGTCGTAGGAAGGATCACATTTTACTACCGCGAGTGCGGACAGTCAATGGCGAGAGAACAATTATTTTTTCAAGGTGCAATAATATAATAAGCTACCTAAAGAGGTAAAGAATGCAAACTCGATGGGTATTTCCAAAATTTAATTTAAGAAAATCACAATCTAAATGATCAAATACTACTACAATAAACAGACTTGCCCTGCTGCTGTTTTGCTTTATTGTGGCACCCGGATCGCAATCCTTATCTACGGTAATTATTTCTTTTGCGGGTGGATCGAAAAGTTTTAAGTTTTGTGTTAGTTTATAATGTTATTTGAGTACGAAAAGAAATGTTATTACTACTTAGATGATAATTAGATTAGCAGCTTAGTTTGTGTGTCCAAGTTATATTTAAAGTTTAAAAATGTTCTCTTTGTAAGTAAGAAATCTTTGTAAGTTCTTAATGACAAATAATTTTTTTTAGTCATAAACACCAGTCGTAACGCAACGCGGTATACCTGCCATAAAGAAATCATAATCCTTTTGCAATATCTGAACTAATGCGAGTTTGTAGGTCAGTATTAATGTTATTTATTAATAATGAATCTCTTCAGTAACGTTAACTTCTTTCCCCGAATATAGTGTAATTTAGTCAATATCTGTACGTACATGGATACCACTATCTAATAGATCTCTACCTATAATAACTGGTTCTGTAATTGAGTTAACAGGCACAACATGAAACAAAAAAGGACAATGACGTGTTGAACTTCACCACGGCTCAGTATTCTGCGATTCATATTTAACGTTTTCTTTACCTATACCTAAGGTAACCTATACGTAAGGTAAACTAAATCACAGCGCATAGTGCCCGGGAACTTTTTGAAAAAGCTTAAAGCTACTAACGAACTAGCACATTATCTATTAAAAAGAAAAGGAACGAGCTCACCGGATGATGTGGTTGTCCATACACGTAACAGGTGAGACGGTTCGTATCACGACTCTCCGGTGCTGGTGCTCGATTCGAATTCTTCACTTCGTTCAAAGATTCGTACTGCCACTTGCTTCAATCAATTGATTTTTGGTCCGCTGTGCTTCAACGATGAGATGTGCCATTGAAGCTATTGTCATTATCACGATCAAACCGTATCAGTCGCGCAGTTGCGGTGAAATTTGAAGTTTGCGGTTAAGCGGTTGCTGGAAGTCGTGATAGCAAAAACTCCATATTTTGAATAGATTAGACGTTGGTCCACACTTCACTGTCGTCACTATTTTCTTCAGGTTTTTGCCCTTCGAATCCCAATTCTGATATCGGGATAGGCCCTCATCAGCGATATTACACTTTCACTTTGTAAGTAGGCGTGGATTGTCGGGCGAAGAAAACAGAGAAACTAGTTACAGCACAATCACTTTATTTCACTCACAATTTCTTATAAAATAATCACCATGAAATAACCTGAAGGCAGAGGTCCGACATATTAAATGAAAGTATGAAATATAGCAGTAACGAACTTATTTATTACAACCGCTTGTTAATTAATTAAATAGATGGCTATAATAGCTCTAGGCGCTACAGCAGGCGCACCGGGCCGAGCCTGCCACAAGAATGATCCCTTCCAACGCTGCGCACTCGCTTACATAAAGTGGCCTGAGTAGTGGGGAGAGTGGGGAGGTGAATGTGCCACTTTGCACAGCGTAACTCGGCCCGCTGCACTTGTCGTTTACATAGATCACGCCGACATGTATATAACTAAAACAATTTACTTGATTTATTGTTGTAATATTTATTTTCTTAAATTGCAAAGTATTTCTCACACATAAATTAATGTTGACATCGTAATTGGATTACACAAAGAAAATGCTTTCAGTTGATGTATCAATGAACGCAATACTTCGACTCCTTGAAAAGATACATACTAACATTACATAATAGAGAAAAAACGATAAGAAAACATGTCATTTACACTGTAAAAAAGTGGGAAATGCAATTAATTAGCTTAAACTTCATTTTAGGTAAGTATTTTGGGTAAAAAAAGATGTAGGAATCTAGATAAACACTGTATTAATCCGAATATAAGAGTAATATGGCGGAAATATGCTTAAATTGCAAATGGTTTAGGTATTATGTTTGTATGGACAATTCATACGCCGCCCTGCTCTTAAACGCATTAAAATGTGTGGCTATAAAAGGCTAATGATATCGATCAAAAATAGCGAGTAGGTAACTAAGGCTTGGTAAGAATTGCCAGAAACATTAAATCGGACGGTGGCCAACCCTGCGTGCGAATAAAAGAGCGATCTCACTATACGACTGTAGAATTACTGACTATACATTTATGATATAGCGTAATCACGACTGGGTCTGCCGGAACATAAAAACTACGTATCCTTCGTTCGCAATTTCGCCTCCAAACATGTAAACACGTGTGTGTTTTTGGACAAAATACTTTATTACTCATACATAAAGTTCAGTTGCCGCTACAAATTGACTTTCAAAACTACTAGTCATTCTAAAATCAACTTAGTTTACGATAGACTAAAGTCGATATTCTTTTAAGTGAAAATAAAATCAAATGGGTACTAATTATTTTAATATGAAAATGAGAAACAGGTTGCGCCGTCTCTCTCTCTCTCTCAGCCCTATGTGACGATCTCTTTCTAAAGCTCTGTCTGACTGCATACCTTCTTTTATTGATGCTTTCCTAGATCATCAGCCATGTGGGTCCCCAATCTGCCGGTGGTGATGATTTCAGCAGTGGCAGCCACCGCCGGCGGCGTCTGCTTATTCAAGTGAGTTCTACTCTTAGTTGTCCCTTACGTACTTAATTTTATTCTAAGTAATAATCGAAATAAAACCGCTTTCAAAACAGCGAAGTTATTAATAAATTCGGCAGTAACAACCAAACTTGAATATAAATTTATGTTATTACAGCAGCCTAATTGCGTAACACATTTCGTAAATGTCGAAATCGTTGATTTTGACAGTTCAACAACATTCATTGCGTTATTTACATTGTTGAGCAGATTTTTTTATGGAACTTATGAAGCAATGGATTAGCAATCTGTTTCAAAACGTTTCAGATTCCGATTGATTGTGTAATACGCAATTAGGGCACAGAGGTAACTTTACTCTGAGGGCAGTCCTAAAGAAGTCTTTGGCATTTTCTGAAAATCAGGACGGGAAGCCTGACCACCATAGAAACAAGTTAGACAAGAAGACAGATGAAGAATGATGAGAAGAATAGACAAAATGACAGATGAATAAAAAAAAAGAAATCTGTCATTTTGTATATTCTTCGGTCCTGCTACGCTTGCTGTAGTAAAAAGTCATCTCCATAATTGCTTTTCACATATCGTGGTACATTGCAAATATATTGTCTGTCAGTAAATTCCTTCTTACCCAATGCCTAATGCTTCTTCTTGAAGGGTTGTGCTAAAGAGGCGAAGAAGGGAATGCGTTCTGGCTTCTTCATGCCAGCACTTGCAACACGTATATCTAATCATGACTCTGGTGACCTTCCAGAGACTTCTACGGCGGCTCGCCTTACGATAAGAATGTCAGAGCTGATGACAAGGTCGTCATCATTACTGGCGCCAACAGTGGCATCGGCAGAGAGGCTGCTTGGGACTTCGCCAGGAGAGGCGCTAAGGTATATCTTGGGGACTTAGGAGTTGGGCCACTAAGAAGCGCCAGGGCATTAACAGAATTACACTGTGATTATCAAAATCATCAATACATTAGCATAACCCAATTGAATAACCTTTTCATGAAATCTTGACATTTGAGGCCAATTCTAACTTCGAGAGTGCTATTGATGATTCTAATTATTGTGTCTATTTCTGTACACATCAACATACAACTTGACACTGATCTAATAATTGAAAAAAACGTAAGAAAACGCATTTCGGGGGCCTCCTTAGCAGTCGTATCATAAACCGTTCGTTACTGCGGGGCCAGGATCTAGAGACCATCAGGTGCTGTTCAGTTCAGTGATGGCCAACCGTTAGATTCTTTACCCGCTGTCAATATTGGCAAGATAAAATCAAGGCTGACTTGAAACTTCATGTCTTGCTACTACATGTCCATTGCGCCATTGAACATGCAGCAGCTAGTGACATAATGAATTATGTGTGTTCATTTCTTTCTTATTAGAAAGAAATGAACACACATAATAAACACGCGAAGTAAAAGACCCATACCGATACCTGTACCTGTATTCAGGTACAGGTATCGGTATGGGTCTTTTGCTTCGCGCTCTGTGTGATTGTGTGTAGCTACATTCATGGCTTCCGCTGTTTTTTATTGTACTAATGTTTGTCTATGACGCGTCTATTTATAATACGTCATCGGTTTAAACTTTATATCGCACCACTTCTTCCAAAAATTATTGTTTGAAAAAAATTATTAAATTAAAAAACATAGATTTTCGAAAATTGAGATTACGTATATTTACCTCAATTGTCAAATTTTAAAACACCTATAGGTGATTTAAAATGAGTGTGTACGTTTTCTGATCCATTTGTTTACATTTTTATCAGATATTCCCATAATTTTATATAGTACACACATTCAGCTTTGCAAATTATTTCGTTTTGCAGGTGTTCATGGCATGTCGTAACATGGAGAAGTGTGAGGCGGAGCGTCGCGACATCGTGCTGGAGGCGAACAACAAGTTCGTGTACTGCCGGCCTTGCGACCTGGCCAGTACTGAGTCAATCAGGAAGTTTGTTGAGAGGTTAGAACATGTTTCTTAAGGTCCAAGTTACATGAGGTTACTTTTGGGGTTCACATAAATGATAAATGATGAGATAAATGAAGATGAGAAGGCTTTTGACCACGTCGATAATGTAGATTAGTCTGAAGTGGGCTTTTGAGTTAAGAACCACACAGGTTTGAGTGGACCTGTCCAGTCAGTGCAAGCATTAGTTTTCATTGCTCATCAATAAATGGAAGTAGCATGAGAACGTAGCTCTCCGACAATCTTAAGCGAAGGAGGAATCCGCTGAATTCGGGCAGCACAGACCGTTGTGGCGATACTTATGGTAGACCTATGTATGTGAACATCTTTCGTCTGGTATAATGATTTATGGAAGAAAAGAGGTATGAGAGAAGGGGTATGTTTGGTTGGCAAGTTCTGCATCCTTCATAGAAAAGGGACGATCCTCCGACCAGACGGGTGTTGTGTCTGGGCACAACACCCGTCTGGTCTGTCTTGCGGTTACGAGGTTGGTCCCATGGAGAACCATACCTTTCTGGTACACCCTGTATATACTAGTCGCGCGGATAACTTTGCTTGCGAGATGCAGAATTTGTGTGACGTTATTTTTGTATGCCTTCAGGTTCAAGTCTGAGGAGCCCAATTTACACGTGCTGGTGAACAACGCAGGAGTGATGGAACCTCCTGCAAGCGTCACCAGGGACGGCTTCGAGACGCAGCTGGGCGTCAATCACCTAGGACACTTCCTGCTCACCAACCTGCTGCTGGACACACTCAAGGTGAAGTATCAACTGGATCTATGGACCTACTCTCAATGCACAAGTACTTCCCTCTACCTTCCAAATAGGTCTCACATGTTGAGCAAGCAGTTTGATTACTAGAGTATTCCAGGAACTATGGGTACCAGATACATTCAGAAATCGAACTGAATTTGTGTCAGAATTTGCCAGATTTGTTAAGCAGAACTTTTCAGTATACGGCGATTCGATTGCCACATAAAAGTTCACTTTTCAACTACTTTTCTAAAACTGTAAAACGGTTGCAACACCTAATCTAGTGTTGTTTTTAATAACACAGAGACACACATATCCGCGTGAAATCGGCCGTTGACCCACCGCGTTGCATCGCATCGCCCTCGCCATTACTTCATATTCAGTTGCTCAACTCCAAAGGGTCGTCGCGTGGTGTTAGACTCTTCAGTTCTCTCAAATGATAAACCTCTCTCAAAAGATTTGGGCTATCAAATGGTAGTTCCAGAATGGTAGTTATCAGCGTAACAGTTGTCTGGCATATATGCTGAACTCTGAAACTGGACCTATTTGGAGTGTATATTGTGTTCCTTAACCTTGGTCAAACAACTTTTTTATACAGAATTCAAGTAACATGGCCTCTTAAACCTAACACAGCCCGTTTCCAGGCCTCAGCTCCCAGCCGCGTGGTGGTGGTAGCGGGCAGCGCGCACTACAGAGGGGACATCAACAAGGACGACCTCAACTTCAGCCGCAAGTACGACGCGGCGGCTGCGTACGCGCAGAGCAAGCTCGCTAATGTACTGTTTGTCAGAGAGCTGGGGAAGGAGATGCTGGGTGAGTTGATAAGTCATTTATTACATACAAGCCGCGTGCCTGATGGGATTTTCCATCAGCAAAAATGGGAGTGTAATTTCCTACGATGTGGGCTCTGTCTCGCATAGGGTCTTAGCATTAAGCTGAGCGTTGGCTGTTTTGCGTGGATGTGACGCATATTTTCCCCCAACTTGTTCCTTTTGGTGTTTGAATAGATCACTGCGTCATGTTTCCCGCAAATAAACGTTTTTTCTTTCTATGTATGGGAAAAGTTTTCGCGATGTCTAACTTTTCTAGTACTCAAACCTCAGTTGGTCCCGCAGAGTTTATTGATCCATGTAAGAAGTTTTGGTGAAAAATGCCAATTTTATTGCTGGCTTAAAAGAAACAAAGTCTGTGAATGCCGATCTAAATTTCTCTTAAAGTTTGTAATAATAAAAATTTAATGGATAATACGGTCCCTAATTGGGAAGCCAAATGTAATATTAAAAATTAAAAGAATAGGTGTGTGTGTTTCTGAGTGTGTGATCTCCTAAAAAAAAGTATGATAAGGTAAGAAATTAAATTTCGGGCGCCGTGGAGCGACACACTATTAATAGATAGCCAGATAAATAAAGTTGGAGAGATTGGACCATTAATCTTAGGATGGGGGCCTGTGGATGTCAATGGTGATTAAAAGTCTCACTACTTTGAACATTCCCAGTTTATTGTACCTTTAGCCTAATGTATACAATTATATTAATATAAAGTTTACTTGCTATATCATCATTGCATCTTTGTAACTTTAAATTCGCAGCTGAAGGCTGTTATGTTCTATAGGAAAAAAAGATATAAAAAATATGTAACTTGAAGCTTGACCCCGAGAGCCGGAAGGTGGTACCTCTCAGGTAATCAGCCCCCGTGGAAGGCCAGTAGAAATTTATTGAAGTAAAGGTGGAATAAGCACCCACAATTGTAGGCTGTGGACAAAAAGGAACTCTGAGAAGTGATTTCACTCCGAACTCGGACACGCGGGGACGCATCGACCAACGAAAAACTTACCGCTTATTCCAGGTATATAAACTCGCGTCTCCCTCGGTGTACCGTGAAGATATTTGGTATAAGAGACGTAGGGAGGCGACGAGGAAACCTGCGAAAAACCGTAAGATGGTCACAAACGAACCGCCATCGTCGAAGGAAATTTTCTCTCGAAAAGAGCAACTTACCAAAAATCGGATAGAAATATCCACCGGGACCATTCCACGGGTCCTTTGGTTTAGGATTAGGGCATTAAAGCGCCACTATAAACTAGATTAGTTACGATTCCATTCAGGAAAAAATCAAGAGACCTGTCACATTCACCAACAAAGATCGCAAAAGTGACCTGTCCAATTTTGACGTCCAAAAATGTCATACGAAATGTATCACAGATAAAAAATAAAATTAAGAAATCGTTCCGAAATCGACTACAATCATCAATACATGTAACGGTGTAAAAAAACTCGTTACATTACATCCCTCCCCGAAAAAAATAAAAGAAAGCAATTTCTTTTATGCCAAAAAAACAACGATCAAGGTAAAACGAACAGTTTCCCAAAAAAACAGGAAATATAAACAGCGTGTATACAAACAACACTTACAGGTGCAGACTAAATACTAGCACAACCGACCCATAATGTCAAAAGAACCACAAGAGTACAGTTAAGCACCTTCGCCACTGACTAACAAGTTAAATCCGAGTTCTACTATAGAATCAGTTAAGTGCAGCAGTCGCTTAACACTGTAAAACAATACAACAGAACTATACCCAATTGAGTGCGGTTGGGCACCACCGCCACCGACTAACAAGTATAAAATTCTAAAAAGACACAAAAAAAATACCAATACAAATTCGGTTAGGCACTATAGCCGCCGACTAGCAAGTATAAAGCTTTACAAACAAACAAAAAAAATACTAATAAGAGTTCGGTTAGGCACCATAGCCGCCGACTAGCAAGTATATGTTTAATGTAACAGGATAAAAAGAATATTAATTCGAGTACAGTTAAGCGCAAAGGCCGCTGTTTAACGAGATTAATCCAAAAAATTATATATGAGTGCAGTTAGGCACCATCGCCACTGACTAACAGGAACAAATTATAACTGTGAGAAACAGTTAAGAACCTTCACATCTCTAAAGATGCAAAGGAAAAAAAATGTTGTGATCGGCTCAACTCCACCAACTTTCCGGGCACAAACAAAAAAAATGTTGTGATCGGCTCAACTCCACCAACTTTCCGGGCACAAACAAAAAAAAATGTTGTGATCGGCTCAACTCCACCAACTTTCCGGGCACAAACAAAAAAAAATGTTGTGATCGGCTCAACTCCACCAACTTTCCGGGCACAAACAAAAAAGAAATCACTGTGTTCTTCCTAAGTGCACCGCGAAATATTCCGGGTGACAGAGTCACTATAGGAGCACAATGATAAAAAAAAATAGGTAAACCTCTACAAGTGTAAACAAAACGTACAAAGGTAGTAGGCACCAATTCAGGAATTGCATGCAAAAATTTACAAAGGAAAATTGCATACAAGACTGTTTAAAAAAAAAATATACATGATAATAATAGTATAATAATAAGATCTTTCGATATGGAAAATGTATCTGTGTGGGTTGAAGAAGTTTATAAAAATGTCCTAAGTTGTAATTTAGAATGTTAAATCAAGATTTAATAAATTTTATAAGAAGTTACCTAACATACATCTTCATTCAAATCACCGATAACCTATCATCCATCCCATCGTGCATCACACTATCAAAAGTGACCTTCAAACAAAATCATCAAAATCAAGATTAATAATGGGAAACCTAATTAAAATTTAATTATATCCTTAACATGATAACGACCAGTCGTTCCCTTATTAAGGTCTTTCAGAATATAAACATTATCAGAGATCTTTTCAATAATTTTACATTTAATAAACTTAGGAGCAAGTTTTGCCGAAAAATAAGTAGGTGCATGAGATTGAACGAAACTTCTTCTCCACACGACATCACCCACATCAAAAGAAATGACTTTGCGACCTTTGTTATAATAGCGAGCATTACGCTGATAAGCTTTTAATAAATGAGTTTGCACTTTAACAAAAATATTACTAAGTGAATTGAGAGAATCGGCATAGTGAACTCTATTGGAAATTTCCAGTTCATCTATGTTATCGATAGAATTACTAAAACGATGTAAAGAAGCATCAAAAATAAGTTCTCTACCAAACATCAAAAAATTAGGTGTGAAATCTGTGGCCAGATTAACACTATTATTCAAAGCTAGTTGAATATTAGGTAAATATTTAGACCAAGTTCTATGATCATCTTTGACAAAACAAGCTATGCAAGTTTCAACAGTTTTATTATATCTCTCAACAGTATTATTTTGAGGCGTGTATAAAGTATTATAAAATATTTTATTAATTTTAAAACCCTTCAAAAACTCTACAAAATGTTTAGAAGTGAATTGTGTACCATTATCACAAACAATTATTTTGGGACAACCTAATTTAAGAAATATTTCTTTTTCAAAAAGTTTATTTATTACTCTAGTAGTAGCATTTATCATAGGAAAAATCCAGCAGTATTTAGTGAAAACATCAACAACTGAAAGAATATATTTATGTCCAGAATAAGATTTAGGCAATATACCTATAATGTCTACTGAAAGCATCAACATAGGACGATCAACTTTTTAGGGTTAACCATAATACCAAAAGGAGGTTGAGTGGTATGTTTATAAGCTTTACAAGTATCACAAGCAAGAATATATTTTTGAACATCATTAAACATCCCTTTCCAAAAATAGTGTTGTTTTAATTTATTTAAAGTTTTATGAATACCTAAGTGTCCAGAATTAATATCATCATGATTAGAACGAATTGTATCTAATATGTGTTCTTTAGGAATAACTATCTTCTAATTAAGATTACTATTAGGATCAAACTTACTTTTACAAAACCTATATAAGGCTTTATTTTCTACTCTAAAGTTCTTATATCTGCAAGGAGACTTTTGACAATTAATAAATACTTTTTTATACCAAGGATCATAAATATCATCATCGGGTAAGACTAAATTATTTTCAGAGATTCCTATAGCAGCTATTTCAATACGAGACAAAGCGTCTGGGACTAAATGTAAAGAACCTTTTTTATGAACTATATCAAAAGTAAATTGAGAAATTCTAGCAGCCCAACGCGCTAAGCGTCCACTAGGATTGCTAAGACCTAAAAGCCAAATCGAATCTTAACCAAAAAGCAAAATCTAAAATGAAATCAAGTTGAAAAGAAGGGATAATTAGAAAATAAATATTTTTAGTTAAATTATCACAAGTAACAAGTAATTCAATGATACCAATAAATATAAGCAGCACTAGAAACGGAATTTATTTTATAACCTAACTGTAAAAATTGTCATGACTATTTGAACCCAAAATACAACTATTTGAACCAACCAACAAAATTTCTTCAAAATTTTGTATAAAAAGTATTCTTCAACTTCAGTAATAAATTCCCTAACACAAGATTTCCCATCGAATTTAATTCTACTCTTTTTCAAATCAGGCAACTTAATTGCAGATGGCAAGTTCTTCTTAATATGATCATTAACCAAAACATTCATAGAATTAAACGAAGGCAGAGCGTGCAAAGCAAAAGCTGAGGAAGAGTGTGCAATCCTTTCATTATGATCAAAAGGGTGTGGTACTTCTGTCAAATTAATCATGTCCGGAGCAGTTTGTGCAACATTAGGATCTGCGCAAGCGCCATCAGATTCTATGTGGTCTTTAGCAATAGGCGGAAAAGACTGGTCTTCATTAGCCATCATGAATAAACTAAACGAAAATTGATGAGCAAAGCAAGATGTAAATTAAAAAAAAAGTGAAATATTTGAGGGTAAGTGTAAAATATTTTCTAAGTTTTTTTTGTTTTGATGAAACTATCAAGTAAAAAGATGCAATAATAATTTACAGGATAAGTTTAAACTACTTAAAGTAAGGTTACCAAGTTAAAACAAAGTTTACTTAAGATTAAATATGAAACAAAACTTCCAAAGTTGTAAAATACTTGAAGTTAAAAAGATAGATGTTCAAAGTTTGTTTTGATGAAAATTTCAAGGTTAAAAAATGCAGTAACAATTTACAAGATCAATTCAAGTTACTAAAAGTAAGATTACTTAGTTAAACTAAAGTTTGCTTTAGAATAAATTTGAAACAAAGTTTCACCGCACTTAATTTACACTGTTGAGACACTTAGATAAAACAAACTGTCTTACCATACAAAATGTTGGTTTTGTAAGAGAAAAGAAGTAATGCTGTAACCATAAACATTAAACATACACAATAGTACAAAATACAATAATATTAGTAGAAAATACTGTTTACTTAAAAGCAAACATCCAAAGAATTTAAGTTTTAAATTACAACATTGTACAATAATGTGTTACTACAAAATATCAAGATGCAATGAATCAATAACAAAATAAGTAAGCTAAATTCAAGTCCCTGTTCGCTTGAGCGACAAATGTAATAATAAAAATTTAATGGATAATACGGTCCCTAATTGGGAAGCCAAATGTAATATTAAAAATTAAAAGAATAGGTGTGTGTGTTTCTGAGTGTGTGATCTCCTAAAAAAAAGTATGATAAGGTAAGAAATTAAATTTCGGGCGCCGTGGAGCGACACACTATTAATAGATAGCCAGATAAATAAAGTTGGAGAGATTGGACCATTAATCTTAGGATGGGGGCCTGTGGATGTCAATGGTGATTAAAAGTCTCACTACCTTGAACATTCCCAGTTTATTGTACCTTTAGCCTAATGTATACAATTATATTAATATAAAGTTTACTTGCTATATCATCATTGCATCTTTGTAACTTTAAATTCGCAGCTGAAGGCTGTTATGTTCTATAGGAAAAAAAGATATAAAAAATATGTAACTTGAAGCTTGACCCCGAGAGCCGGAAGGTGGTACCTCTCAGGTAATCAGCCCCCGTGGAAGGCCAGTAGAAATTTATTGAAGTAAAGGTGGAATAAGCACCCACAATTGTAGGCTGTGGACAAAAAGGAACTCTGAGAAGTGATTTCACTCCGAACTCGGACACGCGGGGACGCATCGACCAACGAAAAACTTACCGCTTATTCCAGGTATATAAACTCGCGTCTCCCTCGGTGTACCGTGAAGATATTTGGTATAAGAGACGTAGGGAGGCGACGAGGAAACCTGCGAAAAACCGTAAGATGGTCACAAACGAACCGCCATCGTCGAAGGAAATTTTCTCTCGAAAAGAGCAACTTACCAAAAATCGGATAGAAATATCCACCGGGACCATTCCACGGGTCCTTTGGTTTAGGATTAGGGCATTAAAGCGCCACTATAAACTAGATTAGTTACGATTCCATTCAGGAAAAAATCAAGAGACCTGTCACATTCACCAACAAAGATCGCAAAAGTGACCTGTCCAATTTTGACGTCCAAAAATGTCATACGAAATGTATCACAGATAAAAAATAAAATTAAGAAATCGTTCCGAAATCGACTACAATCATCAATACATGTAACGGTGTAAAAAAACTCGTTACAAGTTATGGATAGTTTCCTAACACCCGTTTTCCCGTAGCTGGGTAAGGCCGAGAATTTTCCCACTAAGTAACATAGATACTTCTATGTTACGGTAACGTAAAAGTAACACGAAAGTAACGAGTAAAGTATGTAAGGCCGATTTCATACTGCACCTTTTTTATTTAAAACTTAATGCCCTATGATGCGCATGGATAACAAAAAAATATTAAACCAACTCTTTTATCAAATTATGTCTTTTATTTTGATTAAGTACCTAAGTACCAAATAGTTAACAAAATTGTTATGGTTATTTAAAATCTTTAAGTACTAAAATACACAAAATACTATAAAATTAGTCTTTTATCCAAAGTAATCAATACTGTAAACAAAAACACAATATTATTATTGTTCCTCTAAATATTCCAGTTGTAAAGTACAAAGAAAATAATCAAATTTGTTTTCCATAAAAAACTAAGCAAACAAAAAAAACAATAGTAATTCTTCTTCTAAAACTTCCAGCTATAAAATACACAGAAAACAAAACAAAACTATCTTTTATCAAAACTAAGAAAACAAAAAAAAACAAAATCCGCTGGGCGGAAAGCTAGTACTTAGAATATAGAATTTATTCGAACAAGGTGTGCTAGTCAATTAAATCACAGAAAAAGAACTAGGTACTTTTTACTTATAAGTAATAAATGCTTTAAATAAAAAACACGATATCTTCATCATTTTGCAGAGAATACACTTTTGAAGTTGTATCTCGTTGAATTAAATTTATTTTTTTCACGACAGACATTGCAGTCACAATATCAATATCTAACTTTCTTTGTACTAAGAACTTCACAGAATTACACTTGGGAGCAAATAAATCGAGCCACTACCTTTTTTCACGTAAAATGGTAAATATTTTTGGGAATATGGAACGTATCAATTCGAACTATATATCGCCTAAAAGTTAAGTTAATAACCTTAACAATGAGGGTAAATTATTGAATGATAAATTATTGGCTCTGCAAGAAAAATGGTAATTTTGATAGAAAATTTAGTAGGGCTAAAACAGTCCATAAAAACAATAAAAACAAAATTATTGCAAAAAAAATATTCTTAATAACTGGTATTACCCCCCCGTGCCCTGATGCATTCTTGTAGCCTATTAGTCATCGATCTGATCAGAGTTACGATGACATATTGTGGTATGTTCTCGCACTCTTCAAGCACAGCGACTTTAAGCTCGGGAATGGATGAAACAGCGGGAACCCTGGCTCGGACTCTCCGTTTTAGCTCGTCCCATAGGTATAGTTCGATCGGGTTCAAATCGGGACTTCGTGCTGGCCATACCATTTGTTGAATCCCGATCGCAGACAAGTATTCCGTAACGATCTGCGCGGTATGAGGTCTCGCATTGTCATGCATAACAAAAAAAAATTCTCCGACAAAACCAGCATACGGCATTACGTGGTCTTCAAGAATGTCAGTTATGTATCGGTCAGCTGTTAATCCACGTCTACCACTGCCATCGTTGGCGGGGTCGACGAAGACAAGTTCCGTTTTTCCGTCTAGAGAAATTCCTCCCCACACCATACAAGAACCACCACCAAAACTCACAGTTTCTCGAATGCAAAATTGGTCAAATCTTTCACCAGGACGTCTATACACTCGGTTTCTCCCGTCATTGCTAAAAAGACAGATTCTTGACTCGTCAGAAAACAAAACTGACCTCCAGTCTTCTAACGTCCAGTTAATGTGTTCTCGAGCAAACTCCAAGCGAGATCGGCGATGAGCTACAGTCAATTTTAGGCCAGTTGCTGGTTTGTGTGATGTTAAATTTCGTTCCTTTAGTCTTCGTCTCACTGTCCACCTACTGATTGCGACACCTCGAACGTCACGTAACGCTTGCTGTAGCTGAACAGCATTAAGTCCACGGTCGCGCAACGAATTGGTTGCAATAAAGCGGTCGTCACGTTCTGTTGTTGCCCGTGGTCGGCCAGTTCCAGGTCGCCGAACAAAAGCACCAGTCTCCAGATACCTGCGGTATACCCGCTGTACCTTTGAACGACTCAAATGAAGTCTGCGTGCCTCTTCACGTTGTCCGTGTCCAACCTCAAGTAAAGCTACAACTTGGGCAGCTTCCGCCGGTGTAGTATCCATTTTATCAGGTTATTTTGATTACACAGACACAGATAAAGACAACAATAACAAGTAATATGGGTATGATTAACAAAAACCTCCAATTTAATCTTTTCTTAACAGAGTACAATAAAAATGTCATAAGCAAATTAAATGCGATAATTTTATTCTACCCTTTAAACTTTAATTAAAATGAAATTTTGACAACTAACTACCCTCATTGTAAAGGTAATTAAATACCCTTTTAGGCGATATATGTTTCGAATCGATGCGTTCCATAATACCAAAAATAATAACCATAATGCGTGAAAAAGGAAGTGGCTCGATTTATTTGCTCCCAAGTGTACTTGAATCCTTAACAGTTTTCAAATATTTTACTTTATAATTATTTTCGCCGTTTTTAAATTCTATGTTCTCAACAAACCCAATGTAATATTTCCATGTTTTTTTTTCAAAATATCTAACAACAATACTATCGTTTATGTTCAAATTAAAGTCAGTCTCCTCATTTTCTTCACTCTCTTTCATATGTTTTCCTTGTTCTTGATCACCCTGCACACTTATTTCACCCTCTTCATTATCCATTCTTCCTTTCTGCTCACTTACTTCACTTTCTTCCTTTTTTTTTCCTTTTTTTTTATCATTCTGATCACTTTCTTTTATATTACTTCCCTTTTCTCGATAACCTTTCTTTGTTTTTCTTGATCATTATGCTCAGTTTTTGCACTTTTTGTTTCTTTTGTGTCTCGTTCTTCTTGAACATTCTGTACATTTTCTTTATTCTCATACGTCTTTTTTTCTTTTTCTTCATTATATATCATTTTTCTTTCTTCTTGACCATTTTGCTTATTTTGTTTACGCTCTAACAATTTTCCTTTGTCACCTTGGTCATTTTGCTCAGTTTCTGCATTCCGTTCATTTCTTTTAATTGCATTCGCCATCTTTCCTCCTCTTTCTTGTTCAGTATCTTTGATATTTCTTTCTACTTTTTCCTCAATTGTCGATTCCTTGTGACTTTCTTTTTCCTCTAAATTTACAATGTCGTTTTTCTTGTTCAAATTAGTTTTTTCTGTTTCTTCATATTTTTCTTTATATTTGAAATCAATGTTTCTGATTTTTACTAAATCTTTTTTGTCTGTTGTTTTAAACATAGGTGCCTGTTTTATATCTTCATCTGCACCATCAAATCGCTTTTTCTCGCTTTCATATTCTTTCTCAATTTGGTCTTCTATTTCTAAAGTCTTTGTAATATCTTCTTTGGTATGATTTTTATTTCCTTTGTTAGCATCTCCATTTTTATTATCAGTCTTCATTTCATCGCTATCTTTGCTTTTTATTTCAATTAAGGGGTCCTCTTTCCTAAATATATTGCTGTCTCTTAAATCACCACTTACAGTATTATCGGGAATGTTTCTAATTTGCGACAATATTGTCACATTATCCTTCTTATCATCTATAGTTTTACGAACTCTTCATTTTCACAAAGTATTCTTCTTTTCGTGTCTTGTTTAGTTTTAGTCTCATCATCGGCTTTTCTCAAAATAATTTCGGATAACAACGTCACTGTCTTATTTGGGTAAATTTTCGTCAGTATGCCACTTTTTCCATTCAGTGCATTATACACAGTGGTTGGACCGTTGTCATTATCTAGGCTCATTGCATCATTAGTGTCATCATCGGCTTTTTTCAAAATAATTTCGGATAACAACGTCACTATCTTATTTGGGTTAATTTTCGTCACTATGCCAGTTTTTTCGTTCAGTACATTATGCACAGTGGCTGGATCGTAGTTATTATCTAGGCTCATTTCATCATCGGAAAATAAAACCGTATCGTCACTGTCCGCATATTCAATATCAATTTCGCTATCGTTTTCTTCAGTCGATGAACTGATACGCCTTTTCTTCGCTTTCTTACTTTTCTGTGATCTTCTGACATACCTTATTTTTTTATCTTTCTTTTGTTTATTTGGCCCTCTTCGTTTAAAAAGCTATGAAGCACTGGTGAGTGACATTCACAGCTACCTCTTGGATCTCCACAGAAACAGCTGAGATCTCTGTGCTTGAGGTGGAACTTCTCTTTTGTTATAAGCTGGTGAATTTTCATGGTTTGTGGCAAAGGACTAAGCTTAGTATGAATAGGCAAGACATCAATTGATGGAATGTAAAATATTTTTATACTTGTGTTCTCTGAATTCAAAATGTCAAAGGCTGTTTCAGCATTTGGGATATCTTTTCCCTGAGCGATTTTGGCGTCTAAAGTACGTTTGATGACTCCCCCTATACCATCCGCAGCACCCTTCCCGTGATCGGCCTCAAAGAATGACCAAGTACCGTAACTAAACTCGTATTCGTAGATTTTTTGAGAAAAAAAGTAAAAATTCTTTTTTTGCCGGTATTGGGTGGTTGGGCCATCAGAGAAGAAGTGCAGGGTGGAGATGTTAGGATTATTAATTTTAATATGTTGCAAAACGGGATCGAGGTGTGTCCATATTGCTTCTGGATTGTGTTCGTTATCCGGGGAAATCTTCCTTTTATGTAAATCACTCCCGTGTGTAAAGTGATTTGCTCTTTTATAAAATGCATTGCCTGTATTTCTTTATGATATTTGCATGTGAAATTCTCTGAGAAATCAATATGGATCAAATCAACATGCCTCATCATCTTTTATATTATTAATGCAGTCTTTGTATTTCTTGTACTGGTAGTAAGAATTGAAATTGTGGGTTTTAAATTTTTTCATTTCTGAGTTAAATGCTTTGAGCAAGTCTTTTAAAGTACCCTCTTTTCTTATTTTTACCATCTTCTTTATTTTCTTTTTCTCTCCTTGCTTTTGATACTCGCACTCTTTTAACATCCATGTAAACCAACTTGTTACGTCGGATAGTATATCATTGTTAACACATAATTTCTTTTCGACGCATTCGTCACACTTATTATACATGCAAACTTTTGAGGTGCAATCGCAAACAAAATCTGCTACAACTTCATTATAGGTTGTTCGATTTCAAAATATTTAAAATCTTAAGTTTATCGACCATAAATTGCATGTTAGAATGTTTGATGCAGGCACAACTTTCGCAATCTTTGACTTTAGGAGAAAGTACATAAAATGGACGATATTTTTTAAAAGGGCTGTAACTAATTAGGCCCTCTTCCGAAATAAACTTTTTGTGTAGTATACTAAGTTTATCTAGTAAATATCTCTTCTGGCGCTTATTTTTTTTTATGTCCTGTATTCTTTTTTGCCCGCAGTAGCGCGGCTAACGTCATCTTTATTGAAAAACCTTTCAATTTTGTTTTTTAATAAACTGCTTTTAACTTTCTGGTAATTGTATTTCTTTATGTTGCTTTTTAATCCCAGATATGTCCTAATTTTTGATTTTTGTTTATATTTCTTTACATTATCGTTGTCTAGTACTTTTTTCAAAATATTTTTTTCAGCGTTATTCGCACTTTGAAATTGTTCTTTTAATGATTCTGTCAATATAACGTGCTCTAAAAGTTTTTTCTTGACTTCTTCCTTTTTGGGCGTTTCTTCTCTTTCTTAATTCTGAAACTTTCTTTCCAGGTGTCTTTTCTTCATTTCCTCGCAAATGTATATCTTCTGTTTCCTGTTTCGTGGCTAGTTCAGCTAATACATTTTCATATTCTTCCTGCATCTTATCTATTTTTTTTTGTTGTCTGCAGATTTTTTTCTGAAGATTTTTAAATCCTTTTCCCAATGTATCTAGCCGTAAACGTAATTCTGCATTCTGTCGTCTCAGCCTGTGTTCCAAGCGGCGTTGTATATTTTGGTACATTAATGAGTCATCAGCTTGTTGCTTGCTCGAAACTTGTGATGTTGAGGGTTCATTTTGGGACAGAATTTTTTCATCCTTTGCCTTTTTTCGATCTTCTTTCCATTTTTGACGTAATTTTTGTTTGTCCTCTGCAGTATAAGTACTCTTTTTTCTTTGATAGTGTCGTGCAGCTCTTTCTTTGGCCTTCTTTTTAGTGTTTTCAAACTTGTCGGGGTTCTCGTTTTTCAGCTTTTCGCGATATTTTTTTTGCTTCTCAGCTGCAGTCATCGGCATCTGTGACATTGTTGATATATTTAAATTAAATAGTAAAATCATCATAACATCCCAACGTCCACCGGTGGACTACATTGTGCGATCAAAACTCAATAAAACTTTTTAACCGAATTCTAAAAAAAAGAGGTAATTTTTCGCATGTGCTTGTAGTGCGTGCCTTGAGTACATATATATATATATGTGTGTGAGTGACGACGATGAGTCAATGATTTGATTACAAATTAAATGTTATCAACAAAGTCAATCAACAGCACACAAAAGCCTCACGCGCCTTGACAGTATTTTGAAGTGCTACCAAAAAAGCTATAAAAAGCACGATATGACGATATGAACAAATCCTTACAACACTTCAACGTTACGTAACATACAATGAACGTTACCGGTAACATAGAAGTAACGTAGAAGCGAGATTTTTTAGGTTATATTTCACCATAACTCGATAATTCGAGCTAAATTTGAAACAAAAACACACGTCACGCATCGCTACTCCACTTATACATATTTTTATTCGAAACAGGTGTAATAAAAACTGTTATTTACCTTTGAAATCGTCCAAATTCACAAAAAAAAAACTCCGACGAAACACATGCGTGCACTTTTGGTCGACTCCACGGACCACAAAATGGCGTCTTTTTTTTTCTTAATTGTTGGCATAGATATTCAGTGTTGCCAGTGTCAATACAAAATAGTACCACAAAAGATTAATATTGTTTAGAGGTGAAACTGTGGTAACATACAAAATTGTAACATAGAAGCGAAAATACGGGGACAAACATTTAAATTGCGATAAAGTCATGAAATCTGCTTATTTCAAAAGATCGAAACTACGATCAAATTGCTTCGTTTCAGTTTATTTAAGTCAGTTCTTGTGAATTTGTCTTTCAATGGAAAAAAAAATTGTAGTTCCGAATATTTGGATGCATGAAAAAGACAGCGAGTTTTTTGCAAAATTTGGGGTAACGGACGAATTGAACTCACTGTAGCTACTAAACTATAAGGAGTATTTTAACTTTGACATAAAATTATATGATGTAGGAGTACTAAAAATACAATAAGAATTCTTTAATTGAAAATTACTGGTCAGTTTTTTTTTTATATGCAGTCAAAAAATGGGACAAGTTTTATTTTCGAAAAGTGGGAAAATTCTCGGCCTTACCCAGCTACGATTAAGGTACCTTTACTGCCTCGTCACAAAAATCCACCCAGTTTATGGATCTCTCTCTTATGCAAATTTCATGGGCTGTGCGTTGTCACTGAATTAATTGTATGATTTTTATTTAGTAGAAGATCACGCCTGTGTTCTTCGAAGGGATAGGCTGAGGCGTGTCGTGCACTCGCATAGGCCTAAGGTCTAGTTCCTACAGGTCCACTCTATTTTTTACCTTATGTTGAAGAACATTATTTTATCCTCTTTTTTAGTTTTTTTAGTTCGATGTCTTGTGTTTTTATTTTTTGTGTTCTTTTATTTAAAATTAAAAGTTTAATAAATACGTAGTATTATGGCAGATAAAAACACAAAAGGAAAGTAAAAAACGTTTATTTGCGGCAAACATGTAGCAAAGAACCAACACAAACACAAAAAAAGAACTAGTTGGGGGAAATTATGCGTCACGCAAAACGGTCATCACTCATCACATAAATACGACCCTATACAAGACAGAGTCCCGGCGCTGGTTGTCAGCGACAGCCGGCGTTGACGTGACACACAAAACAAACACAAACCGTGACAAAAATTTCAAAGAATATGCTTAGATGGTTTGTTCATGTGTAGAGGATGAATGAAAGGCGAACTAACAAAGGTATTTACAAGGCAGATGTGTAAAACCCCTCATCATTCTCCATTCACCAGGTACCGGAGTATCAGTGGTGGCAGTAGACCCGAGCCTGACGGACACCAACATAACGCGCCACATGTCCATGATGAAGAGCGTCTCGCGGTTCTTTGTCTACCCCATATTCTGGCCCTTCATGAAGTCGCCGAAGATCGGGGGACAGGTCATCCTGCATGCGGCCCTGGATCCTGCCCTCGAAGGCGCTTCGGGAGACTATTATGTGTAAATATATAGATCATTTTCATTTGTATTCATTTTTTTTAAAACGTTGCCCCACACTAGGAATTACTCCTGTATCGTGGGTGCGTTCACAAACATGAAAACTCACATACACAAGACACCCAAACCCGGAACAACTATTTGTAGGTCATACAAATATTTGTTCCGTGCGGGAATCGAACCCGCGACACGCAGCGCAACAGCCGATCGCTCAACCACTGCGCCAACCGTGCCGTTAATAGATCCCTCAACTATCCGAGAATCACATGTTCTTCCCGTTATTACAATTATTTTAGTCTCGACTGGTTATGGAGATAGTGATAGGATTTACAACTTTTGAATGTTTTCCTATGAAAACTAGTTTTAAATTCCAAATATTTCATTTGACATAAACCTTCATGGGCACGTATGCAGTGTATCGTCACAGCAGTGTTGCCAAGGTAATTATCTAAGCAGTATTGTTATGTTTCATAACATAATTCCCCCGCCTGAGGACGTCCTATTTTACGTACTCCTACACATTCACGGGTCGTTTTATATTATGATATCGATCCCTACCGGCGCAGCCAATTCGATCTTTTATTAGTTTCCGTACGTCGTTTTAGAGTGAGCAATGAAAATAAGCTCAGTGCTGTGGTTCCTACATAGCCCATCCTCCATGTTGAGTGAAAGCCTCTTGTCACAGTTACGACGTACAGCGTCTTTCTTTTCTTTTCTCGGATTTATAGATTCGTAATGGTTTAGGCTTCCCTATAAAAAGAGGAGTCAGACAGGGAGATCCACTATCACCCAAACTATTCTCGGCAGTGCTTGAATACATATTTAGACGTCTCGAGTGGAGCAAATATGGACTTAACATCAACGGAATGAAACTAAACCATCTAAGATTTGCAGATGATCTAATTCTAATCTCTGAAGATATAAGAAGCCTGCAAGAGATGCTTGAACAACTTGTGAACGAAAGTGATAGTGTCGGGCTCTCAATGAATGCTACAAAAACCAAATTAATGACAAACACTGAAAAAACCCCTATCACAGTCAACAGTAAAATCATAGAATATGTCGAAGAATATACATACCTCGGGCAGACAATATCACCAAAAGACCGTACAACAAAAGAAATAAATAACAGAGTACAGCTTGCATGGAAGAGATATTGGTCCCTTAAGGAAATTGTCAAGAACCCTCAGATACCACTCAAAGCAAAGGAAAGAATATTCAATTCATGTATTTTACCCATAATGACATATGGATGTCAAACATGGAGTCTGACGAAGAGAAACATGCGCAAACTTGAGACCTGTCAACACAGTATGGAGCGTAGCATGCTCAACGTTAAGTTGAAAGATAGAATAAAAATAGAAACATTGCGAAAACAAACGAAAATTAAAGATGTAACATTCTGCATAAGAAAACTAAAATGGAGATGGGCAGGTCATATGATGAGAAGTAACAAAGGTAAATGGGCTAAGGACATAAATGAATGGTGTCCAAGACAAAATAAAAGAAAGAGAGGTAGACAATGTCTTAGATGGGAGGACGATATTAAGCAAGTAGCTGGTGTTCCTTGGACGAGGATGACCCATAATCGGAGAGGGTGGCAAGCTTTAGGGGAGGCCTTTGCGGAAACGCAAGACAATCGCGATACCGGTGCCAAATAATGATATTTTTATATGTTTAATTAGTTATTGTGTACATTATTTAATTTACTTTCATTCATGTTTTTTATAAGATTGTTGAATAAAGGCTATTATTATAATGGTTTAGGTACAAAGTGTGATTTATTCGAGCCAAATTAAATACGTGCACGTGTTTTTGTGCCAATAAACTAGATTTTCTTTCTTTCTGTATCAGACTCCTAATCAGATGAAAATTTAAATTTTTGCAGTGACATGAAGAAGAAGGAGCCATCAACGAAAGCTCAAGACTACGAGCTCGCTGCCTGGCTGTGGAAGGTCAGCGAGAAGTGGACCAAGCTGGACGAGCACAAAGCGGCCATCGCTCAAACTAAAGCGACGTGACTCAGCGATAACTTAACAATATTCTGGACTTAGCTGCGTCGCCACTTGTTACAAATACACCAACAATTCTCACAAGTGATCAAAATTTTACGCAAAATGTGGACCCGAGGACATAAACTTACACATTACCACAGATAATATAATACGACATTACATATATCCTTTATTAAGATTGTATATTTTTTATTTTATGGCATGGCTACGAGGCCTTTATGCAAATATATAATTTATTGTTATATCGATAAACAAGAAACATTTAACATGTGGAATCTTAAGTACCGTTTTTCGAAAATATCTCAAAACTAGACGTCCTTGGTAGAAAATAATGAATTTTCATCCCCCCTTGTATTTCGCCCCCTGGGATGTTTTTCCACAGATTCAAGGACGACTCTTAATTGACCTTAATGACCTTTGCCAACAATTGTCGAGGGTATCCGATGCGCACGGCATGGGATGCTGTTGTTTTAGTAGGTTTTTAACTTTTCGCAAACATTTCAGAAACTAGACTTTCTAGGACAAATAATGAAATTTTCATCTACTTGTTTATCACCCTCCTGGATGTTTGTCTTCAGGTTAATGGATGACTTCTAATACTGCTTTGGCAAAAATTGTTGGATTTACAGTGCGCCTCACGTAAGTTTGTTCGGCAATACGTTGTGATTTTCTATGAGAATTTGCAATGGATATTGTCGCCACATTTTGCTCCCGTTTTTCACATTTTGTAAATTTTGTTGTTGAACATGTTACAAGTGGGGGATAAGACTTCGGAAAATAGACTGGAAAAGTCAACAATTCAAATTTTTAAAAAGCTCGTTACACGGTAAAAAAAAACGTTGTGTAACGTTTGCAGAAGCATATTTTTTGTGTTGCAACTGTATTTAATTCGTTGCTACAATTTTTTTTCACAACTTTTATATTCCGCCAATGCGAGGCTTAAGAATGTGTCCACACAGAATGTGTATAACAATCACTATCAAACTTAATGTTGATGCTTTTTGCCCAGTAACACAGTATAACAGTTTTATTTTGAGTGAATGGTCAGTGTGTTAGTTATGCATTTATAATGTTAATTAGTTGTTAGTTCTATTGATAATAAAATGTAGAAGTACATAATTTGCACTATCTTTTAATAATTTTCCATACAAACAAAAAAGGTACAAATCAAAAGCATATTTTCTTAAAATCTATTTATTTATATATAAAAACGTAATTATTTTAACAAATGCTATAACAGATAGCTCATCAGCCCAAAAAGTTTCAGTCCTTTATAAACCGCCTGGAAACGAAGTGTTTTTATAGGATCTTAATTCTTCGAGGGACGGACCTGAATCCTTCATACATTTTCTTGACAAACGGGTAATACGCCATGTATCGCATAATCCCCCAATAATGTTCCCACTGCTCGGACACAGGTATCTTCTGGGTCAGAGGGAGTGGGCCGTAAGCCACCACGCGGGCCCAGTGCGGGTTGGTAGATGGCACATGTCTTCGAATGTTTTGGTTTTTCTTCACCGTTTTGAGAGCAGTGGTGATCAAATTATTTACACAAAGTAAAGTGCCAGACAGGCACTCAGCAGGCAGGGTTCGAAACTACGACCTACAACTTGTAAGTCGCGGCCGTTACCACTAGGCCACCATTGCTCTACTGCACTGCGAGTCATTCATAATTATAATTTCTAAATTGTCTTTCATCCATCACAAGTCCTCAAATCACTTCCTAGGAGAAGCTCTGGCCGCAAACGCTCGTCTACGGCCAGAAGCCAAGGGTTATTCCCATATGGACGTGTGGTACTCCGGCCGGTCGAAGAGAAGCTGCCTCTCCTGCGGAGGCTCCGCCCTTGGGTGCGCGTGCATGAGCTGCAGCACGCCGGTGCCGATGGCGGCCGGGACGCCGAGGATGATGGACTCGGAGACTCCTTCGATACAGTCCGTTTGGCCGTAATACGCCGCGTCGAACAGGTGGTCGGCTGTCTTTTCGAACTGGTGGAGAAATAAGAAAGGTAATTCGACTATGATTACACTATGTTCGTATATCCCGACTATCTTTGTATTTCCCGAAAGGCAGAGGTGTGTAGCGCTGATTTTATTAATTAAATGAAGCGCACCTTACAGCCGCGTCGCGGGCAACAGCTAGTACAAAATATACGAAAGTCATTTAGAAAGATTTTTCCAGTGCTACAGGAGGCTAGCCTGCTATTAAACTAGATTACACGCTGCTACTACAAAATTACTGAATAAAACCCTACACCAGCTGGCAAACCTGGGTATCGAACCCCAGGCCCCTCTCAGCAGTCGTGCTTGCGACCGCTAAACCAAAGGGTCAGTGATTTTGTGATGTTTATGTTCCTATATTATTGTTTCTTTCCAAAGATGAGCGAATCAGACAAAATGTTAATATAATAATAATATAAATAATTACTTGAATGGTTAAGGTTAATTACTCTATACAGACTGAATTCATTAGTAATATTTTTGGCCTGAAAATACTCATGAATATACAAAAAATTGTTAAGGAAGCTATGGGACCAAAACTGAAATAATAAAAAATGTGCATAGATACGTATGGGTAAAGATTTTCATTTTACAATATTTTAGTACTGGTCCCAGAAGTTTGTTTATATTCATGAAGCCCCCCCGCCCAGCCCCCGAAAGGGGTGGGGCGAGAAGGGGTTCTCCCCCGAGGGTTACCATAGCAGGCTCTTCTAACAACAGCTCAATATTAGACAACGAGTGGAGTGCGATTTTGTACCATACACGCACAAACTGCCTTCTAGAACTGCAATGCACATTGTCTGCCATGCAAATAACAATAATCCCTGCGCAGCTCTGATTCCCACCAAATTCCAAGTCAAGAAGACTTGGAATTTGTTTTACAACTTTACATTTTGTCATTTTCATCCCGCAGGAACCATACCACGCTGGTACAGTTCCCCAGGTTCTAACGACCCTTCACAACCCAAGAGCTTTGAACTCGCGAACTCACACTAGCCAAGTTAAGCACGGACTCCTTCATCCTGGCGAGCCCGTATCTGGTGATCCCTAGGACTTCGCCCCTAGCCGTCATCTGGCCAGCTAGCAGCTCCACGTGGCGCCGGTCCACACTCATGCCGTGGCCCTCCATTACTGCCTGGATCTCACTGATGATGGTAGACTTGGCTGCCTCGATACCTAGGGTGTGGTATACCTGGGGATCATACAAGACATTCAATACACCGTTTCTGGAATCCTTCTTCATTTTGCGACAACAAACCAGCAATTTTTTTACATGTATAGTTCTGTCTGTACTCCACCACGCGGGCCCAGTGCGGTTTGGTAGATTTCACATGTCTTCGAATATTTGGTTCTAGGACATGCCGGTGTCCTCACGATGTTTTCCTTCACCGTTTTGAGAGCAGCGGTGACAGTACTGACTTTCTGCTAGCTCTACTCGATTCTCGCTAATCGTGGGACAGGTCCTTAACAGTTGCATGTGGTTGTTACCTCTAGAATATTATTAGAAGTAGTCTTGGTGCCGTCCACTCCGAAGGTCGCGATGACGTCACGCAGGCCGTCACCCTCCACACATAGTTTGTAACTGTAATACAACCAATTACATTAAGAATATAACATCACGGCTGTGTTCCCGAGAGGGGTAGGCGAATAGAGAGATACATATCTTCTATATAAGAACAATCAATTTCTTCCAATGTTTGTCCGCGGCTACTTTCAAGGCGGCTGCACCTATTTGGCTTATTCTATTTTTGTTGTATTTGTAATTGTCAGTACAAGGTTTGTATGAAAGAAAATATAAAAAAATCGTACGGAAGAGTGAAAAGATTGAGACATCTCTATAAAAAAAGAAGGTTCTAGGTGGGGAGATCATAAAACATATTGACCGATTGATTTTCATTTCTTCACAAGACAGCAGACCGGCTCTGACCTGGATAAGAACATTGGTGAGTTTTCATCCTGGACCGCAAACGAAGTTTCAGGCAACAACTAGTGTACACAATTGGAGGTCTTATCGCTAAAAGCTCTTAAAAACAAGCAACAAAATCTTTTAAAAACAGCCTTTGGGTGTAGACGTCGAACTGTAGCTGTAATATATTTCACCAGTGATGATCTTAATAAAACTGTGCCATACCTGGGGACTGAACACAAGACTATTGCTGCAGGATGAAGCGCATACCTTTTCTTGTTGAACTGTTTGCAGTTATACAAAAAAAAGGTTTGCGCTTCGGTAATCTGTGGCATACCACAGCGACGTGCTGATGACTGTACCTGGCTTCACTGTCATTGTCGCATGCTATGACGGCGCGGGACACCTGCGGCAGTCCCTTGACCACGACGGGCGGCAGCTGCCGCGCGAGCTGCTGCAGCGACATGTTGAGCCAGCCGCCGTGCTTGTGTAAGGACTGTACCTGACTTCACTGTCATTGTCGCACGCTATGACGGCGCGGGACACCTGCGGCAGTCCCTTGACCACGACGGGCGGCAGCTGCCGCGCGAGCTGCTGCAGCGACATGTTGAGCCAGCCGCCGTGCTTGTGTAAGGACTGTACCTGACTTCACTGTCATTGTCGCACGCTATGACGGCGCGGGACACCTGCGGCAGTCCCTTGACCACGACGGGCGGCAGCTGCCGCGCGAGCTGCTGCAGCGACATGTTGAGCCAGCCGCCGTGCTTGTGTAAGGACTGTACCTGACTTCACTGTCATTGTCGCACGCTATGACGGCGCGGGACACCTGCGGCAGTCCCTTGACCACGACGGGCGGCAGCTGCCGCGCGAGCTGCTGCAGCGACATGTTGAGCCAGCCGCCGTGCTTGTGTAAGGACTGTACCTGACTTCACTGTCATTGTCGCACGCTATGACGGCGCGGGACACCTGCGGCAGTCCCTTGACCACGACGGGCGGCAGCTGCCGCGCGAGCTGCTGCAGCGACATGTTGAGCCAGCCGCCGTGCTTGTGTAAGGACTGTACCTGACTTCACTGTCATTGTCGCACGCTATGACGGCGCGGGACACCTGCGGCAGTCCCTTGACCACGACGGGCGGCAGCTGCCGCGCGAGCTGCTGCAGCGACATGTTGAGCCAGCCGCCGTGCTTGTGTAAGGACTGTACCTGACTTCACTGTCATTGTCGCACGCTATGACGGCGCGGGACACCTGCGGCAGTCCCTTGACCACGACGGGCGGCAGCTGCCGCGCGAGCTGCTGCAGCGACATGTTGAGCCAGCCGCCGTGCTTGTGTAAGGACTGTACCTGACTTCACTGTCATTGTCGCACGCTATGACGGCGCGGGACACCTGCGGCAGTCCCTTGACCACGACGGGCGGCAGCTGCCGCGCGAGCTGCTGCAGCGACATGTTGAGCCAGCCGCCGTGCTTGCTGGGCTCTGCAGACACCTTGATGGCCCAGTCCGATACAATGTGGATGTTCGCTGGCTTTATCTTCAATTTTGATGTGCATATCCTGGTGACAAAACAAATGCTTGCTCGATTATTATTAAAGGATTAATTAATAATAATCGAGCAAGCTAGTGCATTTTCTTTGCTGTCAAGTTTTGCACTTGCACGCTATTTTGAACTCTATTCAGTTGTGATTTAGTACATTATCAAGGAGGCACTGGTGCAGCATTTTGCTGCTCCGACACCGACACATGATAGATTCATGCTTCAATTTGTATTCTATTTTATTTACATAAATTACTTTGTAAAAAAACCTAGTATTTAACCAGGTTCTGTCTGTCTGTTATTTTTTTAAGTTATGTTCACATATAATTTGTGTATACATTTGCAGTAATACCTGTCTTAACTACTTTTGTAAGTCAATGTTGAATGTATTTATTTCCAACATTGACAGAGGAAGAATATATAGAGGAAGTATTGTGCCAAACATCATGCTTCTAGATAAAGCCGTAACTGCTGGATCTAGAAAAATCATTAATTGATTAATGCGTTGCGTAAGTATAATCATTGCGTTGAAAAATAATTATTCAATTAATACGTTCCGTAAGTATAATTAGTGCGTTGAAAAAATCATTAATTAATTAATGCACTCACTGATAGGGAGTGAATTAATGAATTTAAGATTTGTAATTTTAAATAGACATAAACATAAGACCATAAAATAAACTCACACCTACTTCTCATGAGGATAGGCAATACTACAGAACGCCGCCTATTGATAAGAATCAATAGGCGGCGTTCTGTAGTATTGCCTATCATACATACTCCGTAAATAAATAAATGGTAACTCACGAGTACACGATGGATTCCACGTTGACCTCGAGACACAGCAGTCGTATCCTCTCCGCGTCCAGCCGGATCAGCAGGAAGCATTCGTTTGGCAGGTACACCTCGTCGATGTATGTTGTTATCTGTTGTAGGCAAATAATTATGGTATTCAACAGGGATTTAAAAAAACCTACAAGCTAACGATCCTAAAATAATAGTTGACTTGTCCACCGCAAGTTTAGATTTATCCTACGGAAATGACTTTCTAGGAGCTTTCATAGAACTCTTTAAAACAAAACTCGTCTCACTTCAGTAATGCATGTTATTTTTTACCTCATGCGATGACGAAAACCACTGCCAGATTGGTGGAAGTTATTTTTCTATTGTAACACCCGTTTTTTGCACGAAAATCAACACAACAATGAGTCAATTGCTGTGATTTGTCGACTGAGCCGCGTGATCCGATTGGCTGTCGATAATTCATCGACAACCAATCACATCACGAAGTTTGCGTTTGATTTTGACATCCCAATAATTTTCGTTCCAGGAACTGGGCGTATAGCGCTAAAAGGGTATCTTGGCGCGTGGCTTAAATCGGAACTTACGCCGCCTTCTTGCTTTTTGCACACTTTTAAGTCACTTTTCACAGCGACCATCAACGTCTTTTCGTACCTCTCCAAGAGTAGTCTTCTCCACCCTTCCCTTAACTCTCCTGGCGAACTCCTGGTCCTTCGGATGTAAGAGCTCGGCGGTAATGATGGGCGTCGAGATGTTGCGCGACGCGTTGATGATCTCCTTGACGCGCGGCACTCCCTGGGTGATGTTCATGGACGCCACGCCCGCGAAGTGGAAGGTTTTGAGCGTCATCTGGGTGCCGGGTTCACCAATACTCTGTTTTTTGTTGAAAATACGTGCATTATGAGCGTAAATACATAAATCGACTTGATTCAGCAAAAAGTCTGGCGTTTATCGCTTTTTTATTATTATTATTTTCATGATGGTTACCTATGCTGTCATCTATGTTTTTTTTTATTTCAAGAATACTTAAAATTTGTTCGACAACTCGAACAAATTTCTCTCAACAGACCCCATGCTTTTAGTAACTTCCGTATGCGACGAATTGACTTACAGTTATAAATAGTATTGAATAAAGTTTACACACACCCTTACAAATCCTCACACACACTCCTGGGTGTGTACCCAGCCACACTGCACACCCACCTAGGTATGTTTAGATGTTGCTAGCCTGTCAAACTCAAACTCAAAGCATTTATTTCAAATAAACCAATTACAGGCACCTTTGAATTGGGGTGATGACTACTATTAAAAATGTTCGTAAAAATAATGTAATTTCAAAGAAGGCGTAGTAAAAATGAGATAATGGAAAAATCTGTTAAATCGATGTAAATATGAAGAAGATACACTATTTAAAAGGTTTTAGAGGGGATTATTCCTGTCCTTGTCGCGCGGTACGGACAATGTACGGCCCTAGTATGAAGTTACGTAGTCGTGACGTCACTTCTACGATAGTGCTGTCCTAGTCTAACACTTCCCTTAAAACTTCTATAACTGGGCAGTTTTTTAAGCTTTTACACTGTTTGTAATACTATTTGCACTATTTGGAAATAAACATTTTTTTAGATAAAAATAATAAAAAAATGTCATCATCCCCATTGTCAAGGGGTCGGTCAGTCAGAAATATGAAGCTAGTTGCCCATTCCAAAGCGAAGTAGGTACCTATGGAGAAGAACGGGCAAGAAACTCCATGGACACTCCTGTTTGTTTGACACACTGTCTTCCTGTTTGTTTCTGTGCATATAATAAGTGTAGCTACTAAATTGTAAATCCGTAGAGTGAAATTGTTAAAGAGGTGTGAATTTTTTTGGGGCTAAAATGCAACTTCGTCTATGCATATTAACGGAAAATCGAAGTTTAGACTTGAACCATAATCTCATTTGAATTTGTAGAGATTGAAATTAGATTACTTCGCCAAACTCCGCAGCCATGATGAGTATCGATATCCAAACACGGCAATACAGAAAAAAATAATTGTTTTATAATTATTTACAATTTAATTTTTTATGTGGATGAACCGCAGGTAATGTTGTTAAAGGTATAAGTTGAGAAAATCGGTTAATATATCGATACCCATAACACCCGTGAACTTTCCACAAAAAAAGGTAATCTTTACAGACATAATATTTTCTTATAAATTAATATTTCAAGTAACTACACGGCCTACGGTCAGGTAATTTTTAATTGTTTGTTTTATCATGTTTAAATCTCATAACTGCGGGGTTTCGCTAGCCAATTTAATTCAACCCTGTATAAAACAGTAACCTGTGCAGCCAAGGCGCCGACCGCCGTGCCTGGCTCGATGACACTGCGCTGGTACTTGTGGTGGCACACGCGCAGGAACTGCACCAGCTGCGTCAGCGTGAGGCGCTGCAGCTGCTTCACTATGTCGCCGCAGTGTGAGTAGCGCAGGCGCAGGTTGCGCACCCTGTCTGCGATCACTTTGAGGAATGATCTGGGAAAAATATTTTTTGTCAATATCTCTGATTCAATGTCATATTTATTTTGCCGGCAAAGCCGATTTCAGAAGCTTCACTAGTTTTTTTCTTTTGAATTATTCTTTGAAGAATATAACAGAGAGCAACCCAGCGCGTCGAAAAAACACATTGTTGGATTTTCAACACATTTGGCACTACCCGAAGTCAAGAGCATAAATGCTCAAGTTTTCGTTTAAATAGTAGCCGACAACTTCCTTTGATTTATTTTCGCTGTCGGGGTTTAGCTTTTAGGTATATTTTTAACAAAAAGCGTGGAGCGTTTTTTAGTTGTGTATACTTTTAATTAATTTAAAAATAGCGCTCTACGCTTTTTGATTTCATCATTGGATCAAAAAAACTAATACTTACAAGTCAATTTAAGTATTTTATCGTGTTTTTGTGCGAGATAAAGCGTGTTTATTTTCTTAACCTACATGAAGAAAGCCTAAATGACTTTGAAGAAAGTAACTGCTGGCGTGCAAGAAATACCTTTTTTAACCGGCTATGCTAGGAGTAAGGGTTATGATTTTGACATGTATGTGTAATATCAGTACAATATCACCGCAAAAATAAAAATAGATCTGATAACTTTTTAACAGTGAAAGTCTTGGAAACCTACTTTACATAAAAAGTTTTTTAGTGAGCAACATCATTGAACGGAACCCTCTCCAAACGAGTTCAACTCGCACTTGTATTTTATTTGCGTGGACTTACGGCCGAACCCACAAACGTATCTATCTGCAACTCAATAACATATCTATCTCCAAATGTGCGATAAAATCTCACCGCGATATTTTTGCGTCCGTGCGAACGTGAGCTAATTCGGCGTCTTTTACTCGATGTAAAACGCAGAATACAAAATGAATCAAAAGTGAAAAAGGAATTCAATAGTGAAGCGATGCAACGATGTTGGATTTCGGCACTTGAAATCTTTCACTCGTCTACAGAATAGTTGAATATGAAATAAAAGGCTCTTTCTCCCGAAGCGTTCATTCCTAAACAGCGTTTATCAGAAATGTGTGCGAAAGCGAGTTTGTTTGTGTAGACAATGACCTGCAGATGGACATAGGCCTCTTTTCATCCTATATCGCAGACGAAGTCGCAGGCAACAGCTAGCAAATAATAAATGTCACTTGACATGTGTTCCAAAAACAAGATGGCAGCTGTAGTTACAATTTTGTCTACGCGCCAATTGTAGCGCTGTCCCAATGAAAGAATGTTAAAGTGAATAGATTTCTTAAGAATTTTTAATTTTCGAACACATGGAATTTTTTTTGAACCCGCCTCCGCTTTCTGAAGATTCCTACACACAACACTACAACACATGTCATGAGTTATATGGACTGGATGAAACGCTTCACCCAAATAAGAAATAAAAATAAATCTTGGATTTCAAATATTGGATCAGGGCTAATTATTAATTTCGGGCGTAAGTCAAGCTACTCAGAGTTCGAAGTCTCATATCACTTAATCATGATTTGATTGTAAAACGACACTCACAGCAACTCATTCTTGAACTCCTGCGTGCAAGTCTTGAAGTCGTCCAGCGCGAGAGTCTCTTCTGCTGCTAAAACTATGCCATCGCCGTCCAGTGGGTCCTCGTCTCTGCAAGGAAACTGTTAGATCAGTCTAGTTTCCAGATGTATATTTTACTCCATTCATAGCTGAATGGAGTAAAATATACAAATATATCCTTGCGTTTCGTAATTTTGCGCTGAGGCGTGCCGCTCGTGTGTATGAAAACTTTTATTGCTCAATAGGCTAGTTGACCGTTTGTGAGAAACCAATGAGCAATGTTCTTTGTGGTTTATTTCCCTCAAAATAATAATATTTTAGTGAAATATTAACATTAATCGAACTAATTTTCATTTTCATTTTTAGAATGCAATATAACTATGATTGTCAACAATGGTTGCTAATTAGTGTTGTTCTTTTCAAGACACCTGTACTTGGCGCGCACGTCGCCCATGACCCGCGCCAGGTCGACAGGGCGGTCCTTGCTCTCCATGTAGCTGTGCACTACTCACCTGGACAGGTACTTGGCGCGCACGTCGCCCATGACCCGCGCCAGGTCGACAGGGCGGTCCTTGCTCTCCATGTAGCTGTGCACTACTCACCTGGACAGGTACTTGGCGCGCACGTCGCCCATGACCCGCGCCAGGTCGACAGGGCGGTCCTTGCTCTCCATGTAGCTGTGCACTACTCACCTGGACAGGTACTTGGCGCGCACGTCGCCCATGACCCGCGCCAGGTCGACAGGGCGGTCCTTGCTCTCCATGTAGCTGTGCACTACTCACCTGGACAGGTACTTGGCGCGCACGTCGCCCATGACCCGCGCCAGGTCGACAGGGCGGTCCTTGCTCTCCATGTAGCTGTGCACTACTCACCTGGACAGGTACTTGGCGCGCACGTCGCCCATGACCCGCGCCAGGTCGACAGGGCGGTCCTTGCTCTCCATGTAGCTGTGCACTACTCACCTGGACAGGTACTTGGCGCGCACGTCGCCCATGACCCGCGCCAGGTCGACAGGGCGGTCCTTGCTCTCCATGTAGCTGTGCACTACTCACCTGGACAGGTACTTGGCGCGCACGTCGCCCATGACCCGCGCCAGGTCGACAGGGCGGTCCTTGCTCTCCATGTAGCTGTGCACTACTCACCTGGACAGGTACTTGGCGCGCACGTCGCCCATGACCCGCGCCAGGTCGACAGGGCGGTCCTTGCTCTCCATGTAGCTGTGCACTACTCACCTGGACAGGTACTTGGCGCGCACGTCGCCCATGACCCGCGCCAGGTCGACAGGGCGGTCCTTGCTCTCCATGTAGCTGTGCACTACTCACCTGGACAGGTACTTGGCGCGCACGTCGCCCATGACCCGCGCCAGGTCGACAGGGCGGTCCTTGCTCTCCATGTAGCTGTGCACTACTCACCTGGACAGGTACTTGGCGCGCACGTCGCCCATGACCCGCGCCAGGTCGACAGGGCGGTCCTTGCTCTCCATGTAGCTGTGCACTACTCACCTGGACAGGTACTTGGCGCGCACGTCGCCCATGACCCGCGCCAGGTCGACAGGGCGGTCCTTGCTCTCCATGTAGCTGTGCACTACTCACCTGGACAGGTACTTGGCGCGCACGTCGCCCATGACCCGCGCCAGGTCGACAGGGCGGTCCTTGCTCTCCATGTAGCTGTGCACTACTCACCTGGACAGGTACTTGGCGCGCACGTCGCCCATGACCCGCGCCAGGTCGACAGGGCGGTCCTTGCTCTCCATGTAGCTGTGCACTACTCACCTGGACAGGTACTTGGCGCGCACGTCGCCCATGACCCGCGCCAGGTCGACAGGGCGGTCCTTGCTCTCCATGTAGCTGTGCACTACTCACCTGGACAGGTACTTGGCGCGCACGTCGCCCATGACCCGCGCCAGGTCGACAGGGCGGTCCTTGCTCTCCATGTAGCTGTGCACTACTCACCTGGACAGGTACTTGGCGCGCACGTCGCCCATGACCCGCGCCAGGTCGACAGGGCGGTCCTTGCTCTCCATGTAGCTGTGCACTACTCACCTGGACAGGTACTTGGCGCGCACGTCGCCCATGACCCGCGCCAGGTCGACAGGGCGGTCCTTGCTCTCCATGTAGCTGTGCACTACTCACCTGGACAGGTACTTGGCGCGCACGTCGCCCATGACCCGCGCCAGGTCGACAGGGCGGTCCTTGCTCTCCATGTAGCTGTGCACTACTCACCTGGACAGGTACTTGGCGCGCACGTCGCCCATGACCCGCGCCAGGTCGACAGGGCGGTCCTTGCTCTCCATGTAGCTGTGCACTACTCACCTGGACAGGTACTTGGCGCGCACGTCGCCCATGACCCGCGCCAGGTCGACAGGGCGGTCCTTGCTCTCCATGTAGCTGGGGTCCAGGCCGTCGCTTCCGTAGCGGAACTCCACCACTTCTCCCATCGCGTTGCGGACCGTCATGTCGTAGTGGAGTACCAGGTCTTCTAAAGACTGGGTGGCAGGAAAGGAGGAGTTAGTTTGAATCATCCATTGTAACCTATAAAAATAAAACCGGCCAAGTGCGTGTCGAACCACGCACAAGGAAGAGTAGGATGAGTTTTCCCAAGAACAAACTTAATATCGTAGTTGAAAAACATGTTCTCTCATACATTTCAAGTGCAAATGTAAGTCGGTCGACTATTACTCGTTAACTTGTAAAGCCTACTTAGCTGTGACAGTTTTCCTTTTAACACACGTCGTCGGGTGTAAAAAGACACAACGAAGCCGAGAGTCACTCGTACACCCCGATATTGTAACTAATTATTTGTACCGGACCGTACCTCTAAACCTTCTGGTTGCGGAGATATCGAAGGTCAAAATTCCAACTGTTACTGAAGTGAAAGTATATAATAAGTGGAACCGGAAATAACAAAAATTTAATTCATTCAAAAACAAATTGAAACAATTACCATTATCTAAATGCTATTATAATATCAATGAATATCGAAATGACAAATTCTAAATGACATGTTTCATAAAATAGTATAATTTTAATTTTAATATTATTACTTTTGAATACCTACAAATTAAGTAATCAAAATTAAAGCGTTCTTCCTCTCTCCTACTTACTTAATTTTATCCTTTTGCTGTGCCCTTACAGGGTCCATATTTTTGTACCTTGCTGAGCCCTTTGTAACATCTTTTTACAATATGGAATGCAATAAATAAATGATTATGATTTTATTAAAAATATAAAAAACAGTATCCCACCGGTATCGGGAACAGGGTCCAAGCTACCGGCTGTCAGGGCTCCAGAGAGAGGAACCTCCTGACAATGCGAGCCGTGTCCAGAAGTACCGCTTTCTGAATCAAGCCCTTGATCCAGCTGCCCAACGAGAGCCTCCTCAGGTGTTTGTCGAGCCTCTTGGCTATTAAGCCATTGGCTGTCACGACTATCGGCACAATGATTGCTGAGTCCACATCCCACATGTCGACAACCTCGCGAGCCAAATCAAGATACTTGATTTCTTTATCTTTCTCGGCTTTCACGAGGTTACCGTCATGCGGGACCGTTATGTCAACAATCATTGTGCGCCGCTGTACTCGATCCACCACCACTATATCAGGCTTATTGGCAACAATAGTCCTATCAGTGATGATGGATCGATCCCAGTACAATGTGATATTTCCATTTTCGAGAACTGGGTCGGGTTATGATTATTATTAAGTTTTTTACGAAAACAAATTTTTAATGTTATATGTACACATGTTTTTAAAAACCCCCACGACCCCTGGGTCATGGTGGCACAAAATTCGTTTCTCAGCAATTGTTTTAGTGCAATGTTACTTGGGGTTTGATGTACAGAATGAGTAGTTGACGGCTGTGGGAGGTCTTCTTACACCCTGTGCAATACCAGAGTTGACTTGTAATATGTAAACGACGACGTCAAGGAGGTATTCAAATCTCCGACTTCGGGAACGTACCTTGACCAGCCTTCTCTGCAGGTACCCGGTCTCGGCAGTCTTGACAGCGGTATCCACCAGCCCCTCGCGGCCGCCCATAGTGTGGAAGAAGAACTCCGTGGGCGTCAGGCCCGAGTAGAAGCTGTTCTCAACGAACCCACGCGCCGCCGGGATCTTGGCTAGAGTTGTAGAGCGAATTTAATCAAATATGCAGCTGTTATTATTATAGAGCTTTGACGAACAGGCTGTTCGGTCCCGTGGTTGCTGCCCAACGGTTGATGAAAAGAATTGGGATGATGACAATTTCTTTTTTGTTTAAAAAAAAAATTGTTTCCAAATATTATTAAAAGTGTAAAAGCTTGAAAAATTGTCAAGTTATAAACGTTTTAAAATAAGCGCTAGACAAGGACGACACTATCGTAGAAGTGACGTCACAACTGTGTAACTTCATACTAGCGCGGTACATTGTTCGTAACGCGCGACAAGACGGGAATAATCCCCAAAACTTTTAAAGCGTGTATCATCTATTTACATAGATTAAACAGATTTTTTCGAGTATCATATTTATACCACGCCTTCTTTGAAATTACATTATTTTTACAAACATTTTTAATATTATTCATCATCCCTATTGCACGTCGCGCAGGTATGTTTGCTTGCGCGATGCAGGATTTGCGTGACGTCAGATTTTTGATGCGTAGTTCACATGTGGCGTTGTAGCTGCCGCCACAGTATCATTTAGTTTACTGTATCATTCGTTTGGCATGTCGTGTTTTGGGAAAAATAATCAGCACAGTTGATATTTATCCATCATGTCTGTGAATGTTACCTAAGTTAAGGCCTTACAAAAGTTACAGATATAAATGTATACTACTCACAATGCCTCTCGAAGTGCGGCAGCGAGCGGTCCTCGAAGCCGTTGGGCACGCGCTTGCCGTTGAGTGCCTGCTGGCCGACGCACGCGATCATCTGCGATATGTTGATGTTCGAACCTGCCAGGACACGGACATTTAATAAACTAACTTTTTTATTGGTTGGTAAAACTTCACAATCAGTAAAATATTGCCAAATAATTAAAGGCTAGTTACAAACTGACGCGACGCCACAGCGCGACATAAAGGAACCGCGTGTCGCGCTACGAGCGTGGACTTTGTGTCGCGCTGTCGCGTCGCGCCTGTTGCGGAAGCCTTAAGACAACTAGATAACCTTGTATATCGTCTACCAGAAACTGTGAATGCAAACAGCTTTTACTATAAGGCCAACAACAATACAATTAGAATTTCACCAACAACTGTGGTTGTAAAAAAGTGAAGAACCAACCAACATTCAAAATTTGACAACCATCTTTTACACAATCCATTTTCTTATTGTTCTGCCCATTTCATTTTAGCCACACATTCATTTTAAACATCTCTCTCTTTCGTCTTTGTAATATAATATTTAATTGTCCAACCTTTAGAGCCACTCTGTGCCATTATAAGCGGTGCATTCGTCGGGTGCAGCTCTCGGAAACATGCTTTAGCGGCCAACTCTCTAAAATAATTCAAAAAAGTTGAATTAGAAACTTCCTTCGAAAATGGAAAATTATAAATTGCATTGAATCGCTGAACAATAATACATATGTGTTGAAAAAGTCATCGTTAGCAAAACAGTTCTCAAATTTTCCTAACATATTTCAAGCGTGGTTTATTGACTGGCTGAGACAAGAACAGCCAATCAAATCACTTGACAATTTTGGTGTTGACTAGCCTACCAGACACCGAGCGTTAGTTTGTGCAAACTACCTGGTATACATGGCGCATTGGTGCTTTGTTCCAGCAGGTGTGTCATCATTACCTGATGCTGCTAAGCTCGCTCAGCATGACAGCTTCGAGGGTCTCCTCCATGGTGCAGCCGGGCTGGCACTGCAGCGTGCCCTTCTCCATCTCCAGGATGTAGCCGTCGCACTTGGAGTACCTACAACATGTTGGGATGGATATTATTTTCCTTGTTTCCGGGAGAGCTGACGCCGAAAGTGAGGTCGGCATCCAAATTCAAGATGGCGGCCAGGACAATTTGGTAAGGGCTTAGAACCGAAGTGGAATGGACGCATGGTCACCACATCGCCATTTGGTTTTTCTTTAACGTTGCGGCGCATGTAACTGGCGTATGGGTAGAGGACCCTCAAACAAACACAAATTGGTGTATGGTGCTCTAAAGTGTCACATAATCGGCCTATAATGTTCCCACTGCTGGGACGCAAGCCACCTCTAGGTGAGAGGCAGTGAGCCGTAATTCACCACGCGGGCCCAGTGCGGGTTGGTAGATGTCACATGTCTTCGAACTTTTTATTCTAAGAGATGCCGGCTTCCTCGCAATGTTTTCCTTCACCGTTTTGAGAGCATTGGTGATGAAGTTGTTTACACAAAGTAAAGCGTAAGTCGGGGCCGTTACCATTAGATCACCACTGCTCGCTAAAGTGTCACATTGCCGAAATATTCGGAGGTAAAGATCGCTAGTTGAGATTCTTTACATACAAATATCCATATCAGTGCCGCCTTGTAGAAAAATCTAAATTGCGATGGGTTGGATGCACTAGCCTCAGTAATGTGTACTTAGCAAAGCGAGTCCCTAACAAATTCTCTTTATTTTTATGTCGTAGGTTTTATGCTATATTTAATTATTCAACTCACCCCGACTCTAGCAGTTTGTTCTTGGCTTCGATCAGCTTCTTGCCAGGAGTGACGTCGATGATGCCAAAGCTGAAGCCCCGGTTCATCATGTAGTAGGACGCCATGCGTGCCAACCTGACCACAATACAATTCCAACTGACTACCGATATTTCCACCAGACACAGCACTTGACTGGTCGGAGGATGAGGAACTTGACACCCTGTTCCTCATACCTCATATGCTTACCTCCACATGCCCCTGACTGCGTGCTCCTCACCCCAGTCCCGCAGAAGGATGTAGAAGATGCTGCTCTTGGTGCCGGAGCCCAGGGTACTCTTGTCCATGGATCCGCAGAGCAGCTCCGAATTTCTTACTATTACATCTAGAATACACGACATAAAACATGTTCATATAAAAAACAGGTGGTGCCGTAGGCTGACGAAAGACCAGTTTCTGAGGTCGTCAGATTACCTAAATAGTTATCTAAATATGTATATCATGCAGCGTCTAACATGCACATTCAATAAATCAATCAATCAATAACTTTATTTGTAAACACACACACAATACAAAATTACAATTATAACACCTTCACAGACTCATCCAAAGCGATGTTATAAGTCACAATGTCTTAGGGTGAATGTCTATGTTTTGCCATTTGGCGTACAAATATACATTTATGTGAGTAATGCCAATTATGTGAATGTAGTATCAATGCCAACAGTGGTGTCTCTATATAAGGTCCATTGCAGCTTCAAAAACTTGCCAAGTGCATGCCGCCGGAACAAGCACACTTATAGCTTCCATAATTGAGATGCCCATTTTTGTTGTTAAGTAAATTTGTATTTCATAGTATTTCTCGAAAAAACAATGAAAAACCAAGTTATTTCTGAGGTTGCAACCGAAAACATCCCTCATCGCAAAAAATATTGACTTAAGTCAAAGTGTTCAGAAACACAATGTATCAAGCTTTCGAACCCTACAGCTTTGTTATATTACTATAGATATATACTACAATTGTTATTACATTAGACAAATAACGGTTACGACCCTTTGCTCCGTGATTTCACGATAAATACAAAGCAACATAATCTATTTTCCATTTACATAAAAAAATTACTGCACGGTGCAGTAACTTAAACAAAATTAAACAATAACTGTGGTTATTTAGCCGTTATTTATCTAATGCTATAATAAATGGAGTATAGATGGAAATTGAATGATTGATACGACAAAGAAGAAGGAGTGCTTACATGAGTCTTGCACACACATATCCAGGTTGCCAGTGTAATTCTTGCCTTTTGTCTCCAAGTTCGCTTTCACCTCACACTTCTTGTTGGGTTTCATTATCAAACTGTAATAACATAGAACCATTAGTTAAAGACTTCAATTGTGCACTTTTATATAATACTAGCTTCTGCCCGCGACTTTTCCCGCTTGAAACTTCTTGTTCCCTGACCCACCCCGTCGCATTGAAAAAGTTCAAAAGAGGCTTCGACCAATAGCAAAAAGGAATTTTATAAATCGGCGAAATATAGTTCGGTAAAATAATACCAATGACACATGATACTTCGTTGATCGAAAAGTACGAGTATGTCAAATAATACATATGGCAAAAAATACGTCGGTCAATTGTTTTCTTTAAAATTAAATTCGAACTAATAAAATGGGAAAAGTGATCGATTCACCAAGTGAGGATACATCTGGGCACGCCACAATAGCGGCGGTAAGTCCCCTCTTTGAGGAGTGGTTGGAGAGGCGCCACGGCGTCCTCACCTTCCGCCTGACACAGGTCCTCACCGAACACGGCTGTTTCGGGAGGTTCCTGTTTCGTATAAGGCGGGAGGAAACGCCCGGGTGTCACCATAGTGTGGATCGCCCGGAGGTCACGGTGGAGCATACGGAGCCCGGAGGTCACGGTGGAGCATACGGAGCCCGGAGGTCACGGTGGAGCATACGGAGCCCGGAGGTCACGGTGGAGGTCTGCCCATCGCGGGCGGAGCACAGCAGTGTCGGAGCGGAGGCGATCTCACGCGTCCGGCCCTGGTCCACGCCATGGTACGGAGCGAGAATGGAAAGCCGTCACCTCCTTCTGCGAAGCAATCAGGAGGCGGCGGAGCGCGTGAGGGAGAGCCCTGCGCCCTCACGCCCCTAGCCGCCGCAGGAGACGCCCCCCCCCCCCCCCCCCTGGGCGTCGGGAATCGCAAGCAGATTCCCGGCCACCTGCGGCGCAGGCTTGCGGACGGCGAGCAATGGGTAGCTCGCCGTCCGGTAGGGACAGGCCAGGGTCGGGAGCGCGTCGTGTTCCACGCGCGCCTCAAAGAGATGTCAGCTCAAAACGATCCGATAGGGCCGACGCCTCAGGGTCGCGGGAAAATCGAAAGACTAACCGTGGCCCTGGCACAGGCAACTGAAGGAACACGGGTGGGTTTTAGTCAGTAAAAGCCTGACACGCCCTCCCGTTCCATCCCGATCGGGAGAAGTCATTTTATGATTACCAACACAAAAAAAAAAAAAGTTTGTGTGCGGTCGGTTTTTTTTTTTTGTATTTATAAGCGCAATTTTTGAGGAATGCTATAGGGTGTATATCCTTAGGGTGATAGAGTGATATCACGCTATCACGTGATATACCACCTTATAATTCGCGCATTTATTTCTTTATAACGGCAAATCCTATCCTAAAAAGTAACATTAATATTTTTTGGACTTCGTAGAGTTTCAATTGTAAATTGACAATATAACATAATTTTCTAAACCTACAGGTCGTGTTTCTACTATACCTTATAACTACACATGAACTTTCATTATCAGGTTTTGAAATGTATGGGAAGGGGGCATTGTTCTTTACAGTCCGTTCATAACATTAATTTTACCTCTGAGTTTGCATCACTGTCAAATTCAAAAGTGATTTCAAATTAAAATTCTGGCGTGGAGCCCGCAATATGCAATGCACTCAAAAAGAATCGAAAGCATACAAAAGCCCTTCACAAAACACCTAGCTTATGCCTTCGGAGTTACATGCCCCAGGTGCCCATACGAACAACCTGCTCAATATTACAAAATTATTACTCTGCGCGACCGTCGACTGGTACAAGATCTCATGTTTGTTATGCTTCAAATTGGTTAACAATAAATTGGACTGTGATAAGTTTACTGAACAAATTGGACTTTACCCATTTATTCCACACTAAAGCATTCAACACTATAGGAGTAAACTCACCTCTCAATAGGCTCAACCGATAGAATAAATAAATTCACAATGATCCTTATTATTGTTACTACAAGGTTGTTATTGGATTGCTAATGTCAGAGTATAAAATAACAGTGAATAAAGAATAAAAGACTCGTCCCTTATAACATGGGACTTGAACATAACTGGCGAAGTATGGGTGTACTAAAGGACATCTCTGCCTAACCCTTCGGTAATTACAGGCGTCATGTTATGTAAAAAAGGTGACTGTAGATTTTTTCTGCGGTCAAAATCAAAATCAAAAGTCATTTATTCAAATTAGGCGAGAATCAGCACTTTTTGAACGTCAAAATTACATAACACAGTCCGCCGGCACGCCCGCTCTTCACCACTTCCTAGTGCTTTCGCTGGGAAGAAGAAGTGGCGCAACAAGCTGTCCAGCAGCACAGCTGTCTGTTCAGTTATAAAAAAACTTGAATCTATACAATAATAGGTATACAAAGAAATGAAAATTTCGAGACACAGAACATCATATTAAGTTATCTTATACAACATAATAATATCTTACTAAATAAATAAAAGCCTTCTTCAGGCATAAAGGACGTGACAGCTTACATAATTATGTAATACTTATTTATTGAATGTGTACTTAAAAAATACTCCAATACTGGATTAATTGATAAGTACGTAGTAGTAAGTAGTAAGACCATCGAAGTAAAACAATTGGTATTAAAATTACAACGAAATATAAAATAGTGACTCAGTAAATCAGATTCTACCGCGCAATGAGCAGACAATAATAACTAGAGATCGGATATTTCCGAAGCATATTTACCTAAAGTTGAGATGTTGCCTAATATAGAATGCGCTTTTGTATCGAAAAATCCCGCGTTTCCGGAATTAACATTTGACATTATATACCTACAATTTGAAATTAGTTTTTGATTTAACTTTATTGGATTATTTTATAATTTGTAAATGTGAGAGCGTCGTAGGCCTTGTGGATTGTAAATTTATAGACCATTGTCTATTTGTTTAACATATGTTACTTGTTGACAGGCCTACAATGTCCTCCCATAACTATTAACACTGTAATTAAAAAACATTGTAAAAGACAAATATTTTTAAAAGAGTAACCGTGGAGTTTCTTGCCGGCTCTTCTCCATAGGAAACGACCAATTGGAACCGTGCACCTAGAATCTGACGTTTCATAAGTGCCCATGTAGGTCTATGTGAAAAAATATATTTTGTTTTTAACAAATTTTGTGGGTTTTTTTTCCGACTTCATATTAGGAAGCTATTTGCCTAATATTGTGAAGAATACCGGTTTTTTTTTTAGGAGTCGCTTCCATAGTATACACCCGACTAGTTATGCATTTCAGGTGTTCCTGGAATCCCGGGATTAGAAAAAAAGATTTATTTTGCTTTCATAGCGAAAAATTTTACTTAGGTAAAGGTGTTTTTTTTTTGGCCAAAACTTGTACCGATGTACAAATTACTAGTGACATTCCTTCAAATAAAATGTGTTATTATCAGTATTTAAAATGCTCCACTATTCGATAGATTAGGAAATAAAAGAATATAAAAATCACTACGTTACATCGTAACTGCGTTCAACGAGACGTTCATAACAGCAGTGACAGCTGTCATAAACGAAACGGAATGAAACGGTAAATCGTAGACAGAGAATGCTATAGACAAATTGATATCTTTTGTCGCAGTCACACAAGAAATATAGCAACGTACGCCGATGTCGTGTAAAGAAATGAAACAGAGCAATGAGATTTTTTGTTTCACAGAGCGTGCCACTTTTTTCGAGGTCAGCACACTACTTTTCTAAACAAAGTTTGACAGCTAACGTGTGCCTAGCAATCGTCTTATTAAAATATAAAGTTTTACGTGCCTTACCTTATGTAATTGATGTTACATTTTGTTATGAACAATTGAGAGTTACGATTTCAACCAATTTAAAAAAAAACATGGTGCGGTGTAGTGTAAAGGGTGTAAAAGCGATAGTGAAACGAAAACTCCAGGATTGTCTTTTCATTCGTGAGTATATCACTCTTTATCGGTTAATAGGCATTCAGTAACATTTTTGTATAATCATAAAGTGTCTATAATGTACTCTAGACGTAAATTTGTCTTAAAAATAGCACAAAAATAACAATTATAAATTCTAACCTAAAGTCTTTGGTGTTGCCAACTTTTCTATAAATTATTACCCACTATTATAGGAAATAATAATATGCATTCTGCAGTGAATACATTAAATATCTAAAAGATTTAATGGCTTGTTGCAGTTTTCCTGAACATGATAATTTACGTCGGAATTGGATTCTAGCTACAGGACGAACAGATTGGACACCGAAACGGTCATAAAAAATTTGCAGTAGACATTTTGAGAGTAAAATGTTAAATAAAAAGAAGAAACTTACTCTGCTATTACCTAATGCTGTACCTATTCTGGTAAATGTTCAGTAAGTGACATATTAAGTTTCTATCCAGGTTTTATAAGATTTTTATTTATGTCTTTAAACGATTTAGTACAATTATCGTGTCAAAATCTATAAAATGAGAAGATTGTCTGCTAGCACTTATTAGCGACAAATATTTAGGTCTTATATTTAAGAAAGATAAAGGTGGCCTTATTTACCCTTCACGGGATGTTATTAGAGTATGTACGTTGGCGGAAAGGATGTTTAGGTTAAATTCACATGAAGGAATATCATTCTTTGCAGAAAAAAATCTTTTACCGAAACTTATTTTAACGACTTTACGTTGCCAGTATGTATTTACGACCAATCATTTTGAAAGTCAACCTTTTTTTGGAAACCACAAAGTTTTACTTATTAAGGCAATTTCCATGCACTATTTTGAATTACGAATACATCACGCAACAAAAGGATTTGAACCCAAGCAAAAAATTAGAAACCTTCATACGAAGCTTGTATTATTTAAAGGACAATAACGTGTATAATCAATAAATGTTAATTATAAATTAATATGTTGTATTATTTCTCACAAAGCCAGAACATACATATGAAATGGCAGTTATTTAGAACCACATCATCATCATCTATCGCCCTCCTGCCCTCATCCGAATTAATTTGAGTTCGGTAGCATCTTTTCTCCATAGATTAATATGCTTTTCTCCTCCACATCACATGCCCATACCTACCTATGATTATCGTTATAGCAGCATCCCTTTTCAAGCTTTCTGTTACGTACTAATAGAATTTGAAATTGTAATAAGGAATTTGAAATAAGGCCGTGAAGCATTTCCTCACATTGTAACCCTAAATATAGTGACGTAATATTTTTTTGTCTCTTTCTACGACACGCTTTGCCGGTGTCTATAGCATTCTTTGTCTACGCGGTAAATAGAAACAAAAAATAAAACATTGTAGTTGCCATGTCAGCCTTGGAGCACAGTCTTTTTGTAAGCTAACCAAACGCATAAATTAATCTGATGTGAAAAAAAAGTATAATTGCTAAATATTTCACAAAAATTATGTTCTAGGCAAAAAATAACGTTTTTTAATGCAAAAATAAAATAATAATCGTTACATATATAACATCACGCCTTGTTTCCCCGAAGGGTTGCGCAGAGGTGTACCTATAGTACACCCACATTTCGCCAGTTATGTTTAAGTCCCATGTAATAGGGGGCGAGCCTATTGCCATCTACCGGGCACAAATCCAAACTTCGGGCTGCTACTGAGAAATTCCCGATAGAAAAACCCAATAACACGTTGCCCGACCTGGGAATCGAACCCAGGACCTCATGCTCAGCAGTAGCGATTGCGACCACTAGACCGACGACGTTACATTTTTAGGTTAATATCTTTTTGATACGTTTATAAAATGAAGTAACGAAACGCAACTTCAGAATAAGTGTATTTATTTATTTATTTATTTATTTATTAAGATTAAGCACACCAACAGCACAGTCACTTACAATTCAATTAAACAACACAAAAAAATTGCATTTCAGTAACCATGCAAATAACAGGTATGCATGACATTGACATTATGAATAATATTAGAGACAAAAGTTAAAATAAAGTGTGTCTAGAAGACCTAATTCTAGAACACTACCGAAACAAACCATTTTGCGCTACAAAGACGTGCACTGTTCGCACTGTTTAAATAGGGAGCGTCTGTATGATACAAAACTCATGCAGAAAATATCAATCGGGTAATCCGTCAAGTTGGATCTTTCATTATATTGCCTTGCCATACGTGTTAACGGGCTATTAAATGTGGTATTTAAGGTGGATGTGGGCAATTCAAAAATACGATGATGACGCTTACTACGTTGGCTGGGCCTAAAGTTAAAATAGTTTACCAATTGAGCATCTATGGAGCCATTTATTATTTTATGGAGTATTAGTAAGTCAGACTGGTTACGTCTTTCTTTTAAACTAATCATTTTAAAGTGCTTTAACCTGTCATTGTAATCAGGTATAGCTTTTCGAATCCCATTCTTCATACATAAATACCTAACAAAACGGGCCTGAACAGATTCAACATTATTTGTATAAGTTGAATAATAGGGAGACCAAATAGTGGAACAGTACTCCAAGGAGCTCCTTACTAGTGCGTTGTAAAGTAAAATAATGCTACTACAATTACGAAACGGTTTCGACATACGGATTATAAAACCAAGCATTCTTTTAGCTTTACTTACAATACTATCTATATGGTCGCGGAAAGATAGGGATGTATCGAAGAGGACCCCTAGGTCACGGATGACCGATACTCTGCTCAGTACCGAACCATCAATTTGATAATCAAATTTAATGTAGTTATTTTTTTTGGTGAATGTAATAGTCTGGCATTTTTTTACATTGAGCGTCATTCTGTTGTTCCAGCACCATTGTTGAAGGACATCAAGATCTCTCTGAAGCTTCATACAATCACTTAGGTCCGATATTCTACAGTATATTTTTAAATCATCAGCGTACGCTAAACAATCGCAATTTATTAAATCTAAAAGATCATTCAAAAATACCAAAAAAAGCAAAGGGCCCAACTTAGAGCCTTGCGGAACACCAGAGCCAGGAGAAAAAGGTACAGATTCATAACCGGCCAAGGCAACTATTTGAGAACGATTAATTAAGTAACTCTCGAACCACCGCAACAGAGAGCCATGAATACCAGCGTAATGCAATTTCATAGAAAGAATTGAATGATCAACGCGATCGAAGGCTTTTGCAAAATCCGTGTAAACAGCGTCAACTTGTCCCCTAGCTTCAAAGGTGTTACTAATGAAAGTAGTGTAGATAAGTAAGTTAGACATAGTAGAACGGTTAGACACAAAACCATGTTGCTTCCAACTCACTATATGACGGAGGTGGGAATAAACTACATTGTATATAAGACCCTCAAATATCTTTGCAAATTGTGATATAATAGAGATTGGTCTATAATTAGTTACGTCATTCACACTACCAGATTTATGTATTGGGATAATGTGTGAGATTTTCCATAAATCAGGAAATGTACCTTCCTTAAGGGATTTATTGTATATTATCTGCAGTGGTATAATAAGAGCATCAATACAGAGACGAATAAAAATAGGGGGAAGTCCATCCGGACCAGCACCTTTATTGAGATCTAACTTTTTGATGCTATCTCTAACGTCATTTTCAGTAATGCCAATGGAAGACATACTGTAATTAGACGAGGAGTAACCTGGAGACAATTTACTATTCTGTTGATTAGCACAGTACACAGATGCAAAATAGTCTGCAAATAGATCAGCCACACCACTACCACCCACACCAACACGATCACCCCACGAAACTTGGTTAGGGACACCTCGGAAAGATTTTTTAGACTTAGTGTAACGCCAAAAAGCTTTTACATTTGTTTTTAATTCACTCTCAATTCTATTTATATAATCTTTAAAACAGACATCCATAACTCTCCCAGCTCGCATACGTAGGCAAACAAACGTATCATAGTCCCTAGGGTTTTTGAACCGTTTGAACCGAGTCCTATATTTATGCTTTTCTTTAAGAAGTTTAATCATCGAAGCTGAGAACCAAAGTGGATAACAATTATTCTTAGGTTTACCTTTAGGAGTGTATTTATCTATATTATCCCATAGTATATTGTAAAATGTCAGAACATAATCGTTACAACTCAAATGACAATAGTCCTCCCAGTTTACTTTACGTAGATCACGAACACATGCCTCATAGTCTGTTTTATTGAAAAAATATTTAGACTGTAAACTATTATAATTTAAATTAGAAATTGAAATTTTTGTAAGGACTAATTCTAGCGGCGGATGATGTATATCTGGTTTACTAATGGGGGGTGCGGAAGAAACAGAAAGAATGGAGTTCTCATCCACCAAGATGAGGTCTAGGATATTATTATTTGCATTACAGACGTTATTCATTTGAACATAGCCGGTGATGTTTAAGAAGTCCCTCAACGCTAAAGACTTTGGCTCACTAATCCCTAGAAAGGGATCATTAGACTGATGCCATTTCACATTAGGAATATTAAAATCACCAATAATTAAAGTGGTGCAATCCATATAACGAAAGCAAATTTCTTCAACCCTGGCCAAGAATTGAACAAATATATGGCAAGGTATATAAGACGGTAAATAAACAACACAAATATTCATACAGACGCCACCAGCACTTATACATAACCACATATCCTCAACGGAGGTCTGCCACTCAGTTTTATTAACAAAATTAAACTTATTACTAATAGCTACCAATATCCCACCACCATAACTTTTAGAGTACAAATCTTTAAACTGTGCACTACGATCACGGCGTACAACAGTATATCTCAGATCAAAGTATTCAGAGGATGAAAACGAGTCATCTAACCAAGTTTCTGTCAGACATATTATGTCGTAGTTAGAATTTAAAATTGACATTAGAATTTCATGTGACTTCGTTTTCATGCCCCTCACATTCTGATAAAAAATCGAAACACCAGCCATTTGAAAAAAAAAAAAGTAAACTCGACAACTAGGAACTAAAGTTAATAACTCAAATGATTAAACAATTTTTTCCAAACATTGCTCATCCTTAATTAGAATAGTACCCGAATTTTCTGTTTTGCATACAAAAATTTTACCATAGCGAACCCAGACAAACTTATAGGATTTTTCTTTGGCCTTAATACGTGCAGCAGCATGTAAAGATTTATATGTCGGAGAAAGATGCTCGGATACATACACTGGCTCCTTGGTACCGCCATAACCCAAAATACTGGTGTTCAACTTATCATCAGCGTGAGATTTATTGTATCTCGTTATTGCAGAATACAATTCATCGCGACATCTAGGACTACGCAGCTTCACTATTACAGAGCGCGGGCGAGACTTGCTATTGTTCATACTGGCCACTCTAACGCTCTTCATAATATCACAGTCTTTTAACTCATATGACACAACACTAGCTAATTGTGTAACGATGGTCGGTAACACTTCATTCTTGTTTTCAGGTAAGCCGTGAATTTCCAGATTCGTCTCACGCAAATTCTGATCAAGGGTGTTTATTTGCGTTTTCAACTGAGCCATAGTCCTTTGCATGTCAGAGTTCTGTGAACGAAGTTCAGTGTTCTCACGTTGCACACTCTTGAGTTCAGCTTTTATGTCATTAACTTGAGAGATGTCAAAAGATCCGGATAACTTCAACTCATCAATCTGTTTCTTTAAATCATCCATTTCAAACCTAAGCTCGCTAATCATATTCTTTACCTCAATACGCAATGTATTCCGAATTTCCTCCCGTATAACAATTCGTATATCGCTGATCTTATCATCCTCGCTTTCGGAGCTATTCTCGATTGTCTCAGACGTCGATTTATCAGGTTCATGGTGAGATAAACAACTCGGACAATTCCACTTGGAACGTGCAATTTTACTAAGCCTTTTAAACGCAGTAGCACTCAGGTTAACGCACAGGTGATGATAGAATTTTTCGCAATTAGTACATGTTATTTTTTCATTTTGTTTAACTGGTAATCCACAAGTATCACAGTTAGACATTTTCTATGTATACAATCAATCACCCAAACAGTACAACGAATCCAAAAAGACAAAGTGCGATTTGCCGGACTTGAACTCACGACACCCTATTTATGGATGGCAAACGTTAGCTCTCGGAGCCACGAGGACTCTAGATTGCAGCTCGAAATTAAGGATTGCTTACTAATTATCGACAAAACGAAGCTAACACAACAGGCGGTAGATTAGAAATATTTTTTTAGTGACAACTTACAATAAAATAACTTTTGTTAGATCACCGCCTTAGTACAATTTGGTTTTCACTATTAACACATTTAAAACACTTTAATTGTTTAGAAAATCATGTGATTGTAGCCCAAAGGGTTCCGTTTTTGAGTGTCTAGATAGCACACAGTAGTCAATTAACTTTTTACTATGATTATGGAAATTAGAATTACGGAGCAGAATTAACGTGACCGTACTATTTGACGTCTCGGTGCTATATACACTAGATTGCCAGATTAAAAAACTAGGGTTACAAATTATTAACATCTTTGAATAACGATTTCAGGTGGTACAAATGTCTAAATAAATCCAATATATTTTTATCTGAATCTGCGATTTTTTTCCAGTATTTTCGTGCCTTGTTCTTAAGGTACATTATTTGGCCACAGTTGTTTCGAATAAAAAACACCTCCTTTGCATCCGAATATCCGATCTCTAATAATAACCCATAAGTTCCGATTTCACCAATGAATCTGGACCCGATAAGCACTTTTAAACCCAGTTCAAGAACTGTCAGTGTCAATTTTCCGTAAAAATTTTGACACTGACAGCTCTTGAACGCGTTTTAGATGAGCTGAAAGCGTTCAGTTTCATTGGTGAAATTCGCCCTAAGACGACGATCATACTTTAGATGTGACGTTACATGTACTGTAAAAACGTGCGAAGCGGGTCGCTCAAACGAATCGAGGTTTTTGATAGAGTAACAATAAAAATACCAGAGTGACACACGCAAACTTTGCAATGGCGGACGTACAAAAGGGAAGAGCGAGATAGCACGTTAATTAGAGTTGGCAATATGATAGTGACCACAGATTCAACAATATACTAATGACATGTAAACAAAGCTAGATTAAATAAGTTATTCTACAATTATTAAATGAATAAAAGGATCACCTGAAGACCTGCTTCCCGGTCCAAAGCATCCTGGGCTTGAGTATCGCAGGTGTCGGCATGTCGATCCTCATGTTGGTGTCGGGTCCCGACAGCAGACAGGTGGCCAGCTGCTGCGCCTCTTCCCGCGTGAAGAAGGAGTCCCTCTGTGTGATCAGGTAGCCGCCCGTGATGAAGTCCTGCGTCGCGGCTATGAGGAGCTCGCCGTTGCGGGGAGTTACTAGGTTTGATTTGTTCTAAGAGAGGAAAAAAAATTGGTCAGCAGCTTTGGTCAGCAGTCTCGCTTGAGATTACTAGAAAAACGAGTTAAAGCGTTAATGTGTTTTTTTTTATTAAGAATTACTTGGTAGCGGTCCGGAGTCCGGATTGGTAAGGGTTGATGGCAATATCCTGGCACCCTATAACATGAGACCTCCAAACATGAGACACGGTGAAATTTTAATGGTTGTTTTCCGCGGCAGAACGATTTGCCCTCTTTTTCATGTGTAGTACAAAAAAATGCATCAACTCGAAAGCGTGAGAAACAATAGTAATCCACTAGACGTGACGTAGGTACTGCTTGAAACGCACGCGCCGCCTTGCGCTGCCGACAAAGTGAAGAGCGATTCGTAAATGTTTAGCGCAAATTAAGCCTTTTCTTTTTTAGGGTTCTGTACTTCTAATGATAAAAACGGAACCCATAAAGGACCACTTCGTCGTCTGTCTGTCTGTCAGTCTGTCTAACAGCCTGTCAAGACATTGTTATTATCGTTAATTATTGAAACAATTAGCGAAAGTGCAATTCTCAAAATGATCCCGAACAGTTTTTGTTGGCATTTTTACAGTTTGTGTGATGGTATTGGTGTTATTAATAATTGCGTTGTTTTCATTTTCTTGGGTATATTTCGGTGATGATAAAAATATTCATAGTATTTAGACATAAAACTCTTAACGGAGATGAAAGAAAAAAAAAGTTAAATATAAAACAGGAGTGTGGTAATGTAAAGCAAAAACCACGCGTGTTTAATACACTGCGTTATGAACCTAAAAGCGGTGTAATGAGAGCCACTTTATGAGCATCTGTGTTGAAAAATAAATAAATTGTCATTTTCTCTATTTTACCGTATACTAATATATCTACTTTACACCTCTAGGTCAAGGTAGTATGTACTATGTATGGCGTAATGGCATCTTAACTGCGCAATGAATTTTGATTCGGTTTACACCAACATTTATATTTTTTTTTTGTTCGGAACATTTATGTGTATAGATTAGATATAGCACAGAAATTTCGATATTTTCATATGTCGCCACATCATTGGATCGCACCCGTCCAGCTCGCTAGATTTTAACCGACTTCAAAATAAGCTTTTCCCAGTATGTACACCAATTTCTCTGTGATTACTATTATTACTACCCGTGATTATTTTTTCATTTGGTAGGAGAAGCCTGCGCATTGGTTCCATGTACATTTTGTTAAGTTTGCTTGAATAGGTAGATGTTTAATCTAGTTCCGTCTACCTTGATGATGTTATCTTCGCATAGTAAGGAGTTTTAAATGAATTTGTATCGGGATTTTTTTTTACTTTTTTGTTGTACAAAAAAGAAAAAAAAAATCTTTACACTGCACTGTTGTTTTTAAAATATAACTGTATCCCTCACCCCCATGAGTATGAGTGCCTCAGCGCGCGCCTCCTCCGTCTGCGGCAGGTGCATGTTCATCTCGTCGCCGTCGAAGTCCGCGTTGTACGGAGTGCACACGCACTCGTTAAACCTGCGCACACACAGGGCAAACGTTACACGTACTCTTTATTCATAATCGGGCTGTTTGCACGACGCATTGCACGATTAAGTTTGCAAAACTTTAATTTAAAAAATTATCTGTATGAGAACTTAATTAGGTTTTTTGTGAAAAAAGATTATTATTAACGGTCTTGTTGATAGGGTTAAGATGATTCTCTTATATGGAAGTAGTTACAGTTAAATTTAAAGAGGTGTCGTTCTTTACTGTTTAATTCTAAAACTAACCTAGCTACTTATTAATACATACGTTTTTACACATGCATAGATATGTGTACACACATGCATGCAGTGTGCAATAACTCATAAAATGGTTCGAACAGTAACGTTGATCACATAATCATTCTCATTACTTTTAAAAATAACATTTAAATTCTGATTTCATTTTAATTATAAATAAGACGCGTCGCCGCATCGTGCAAAGTTTAAGTCTATCACAGCGTCGTGCAAAATTTTGCACAACGTGACCGATTTATATTTTCCGTGAATAAAGTAGAACAGTTTACCTGAAGGTTCTCTGCGGCTGGACCCGGGCGCGGTGGCACATGATGGACAGCTTGTGCAGCGATGGTTGTCGGTTGAACAGCACCACGTCGCCGTCGACTAAGTGTCGCTCCACTATGTCGCCACACTGGACAGACATCAAGGGACTTTCATAGTTGCCACTAGTGGCACAGTCAGCATCAAAAATATAGCGACAGACTGTACAAAATTATTAGAACAATAGGCATGATGACTTGTATTAAAAATGTTCGTAAAAATAATGTAAGTAATTTCAGCAAGAAGGCATAGTAAAAATGAGATAATAGAAGAAATCGATGTGAATATGAAGAAGCTACAGATTGTTCCCGTCCTTGTCGCGCGGTACGGACAATGTACGGCGTTAGTATAAAGTAGCATAGTTGTGACCTCATTTCTACGATACTGCTATCCTTGTCTAACACTTACTTTAAAACGTTTATAACTTGGTTTTTTTTTAAGCTTTTACACTTTTTGCACTATTTGGAAACACTTTTTTTATGAGATTAACATAAAAGAATCGTCATCATCCCTATTAAGAAAATTCTTGGCTATATTACAGTTGTCGTGTTCTGTGTTCATTCTGAAAAAAATCTGTGATTCAGGGCGAAATAGAATATTACTCTTATGCGAAAAATATGTGGCGGCATCTACACCGCCACATGCGAACAACGCATCACACTGACGTCACGCAAAATCCTGCATCGCGCAAGCAGAGTTTACTGCGCAACTAGCATATATACAACGTCCCCATATCACGTCGGGGTCACCAGTATGATATGAGGAACAGGGTGTAAAGTTCACTCATACTCTTTGGAAAAGGAGGATCCTCCTCCGACCAGATGGGCAGTTGCCCTCCAGACACAACACCCATCTGGTCGGAGGACCCTCCCTTTTCCTTAGATTCAGTTTTTTTTTTCTTGGCGTTTGAGCCGTCGCGTCGTCTAGATTCTGTTTATTTTGAACAATCTAATTGACGCTGAGAGTACAGAGAGATCGTAATGTCAGTGTCCAAAGTCGTCGTGCGTAATTTTGCTACCTTTTCTCTTGCCCCTGTAATGTGTCTACAACACACCCACTGTACCTTGAGCTCCTGCGCGATCTTCTCCCGGTTGCCGTACTTGAGGTACTTCTTGTGCGTGAGGCCGCGCTGCTGCACGTAGTTGGCCCCGGGGTGCACGTCGGGCCCGTTGCACACCAGCTTGCGCAGCCACGCCAGGTTGGCGGGGAACACGCGCTCGGGGTACGTGAGGATCTTGGCCACGTGGACTGGTACTCCCACCTGGAATTTCAATCTTTTTCTTTGCAATTTTCAGGTCAGTGTGAGGTTGTATGTTGAACAAAATATGTTTCGCGACAGTTCTAACTATATACTTCAATTTACAGAATATGATTCAATGAATTCATCAATACAACTTTCTTAATTAGAATTGGACGGTAATATCTCAAATTCATGAAAACATAACCAGGATGAGACTCGCACAGACCAGGCAGCATGGCACAAAAGGGAGGCCTATACTGCAGTGGGTGAAACAAAGACCAAAGTTGATGATGACGTTTCCGTATAGACCACATATATTATTATACTACGTACAGATACCCAATCCCATACAACGAAATGACACTTCCCTATTTTCTCTCTTCTGGCTATTTTAGTTTGTCCAAATTTTCAACAGATGGCAGCATCAGCGATCCACTTATTGCCAGAGAGTGTGGTTTTACAAAGCCATCTAGGAGTCGACCTACTTTAAAACATTTCGTGCAATCCTTTTAAAATAAAGTTTTATAGTTCCGGGTTCAGAAAAACATGATTATAGATTTCTTTTATATTTATATGTAAAGTAATAGATTTTAAAAAAAGGTGTTTGATTTAAATTAGTAACGATAGTGTGGTTACTGTGATGACAGTACAAAAAGAGTAAAACGACATCTTTCGCAAATAGCTCTAAACAAAATGATTAACAGATGGCTACTTTTATCATATTAAGGGTTCGAATTGCAGTGAAAGACTTCATTTGTGTTTGTTAACAACAACAAAAAAACCTGCATTATGAATGTCAATATTATAAATAACTCAGCATTAAACAAGGAAGTTTTGATTTTTACTAATCTTACTTCAGCCAAAATTCTGCCGCTTATCGCTTTCTAATGATTGTTAATTTCATAATAGACAACTATGCTGCCATCTATGATTTCTTTTCAAGACTAATTATAATTTGTTCGGGTTGAGACCCCATGGTATAGACTAGGACTATGTTCGGTTACACAACAATAATCTTTACAGGTCTTCACACCCTCTCACCTCCTGGATCTGAAGGTTAGGGTCTGGAGAGATGACAGTTCTGCTGGAGAAGTCCACTCGCTTGCCAGACAGGTTGCCGCGGAAACGCCCCTGTTTGCCTTTCAGCCGCTGCACCAGACCCCGGCCCGGCTTCTTGGGCTGAAACCATGGAAATACAGGTCAAACATTAATTTATTTTTTGTGTGCAAAATCTCTGTTTACGTGAGCGTACATGCAGCAAGAGTAGTGGGAATATTTAAAGCTAATTTAAAGCTAATAACAGCAGCCTAATTGCGTAACACTTTTTCGTAAACGATTACGACTAATCTGTTTGATTTTGACAGTTCAACAACATTCATTGTGTTATTTACATTGTTGAGCAGATTTTTTTATAGAACTAATGAAGCAATGTATTAGCAATCTGTTTCAAAACGATTCAGATTCCGATTGATTGTGTATTACGCAATTAGGGTACAGGTCAGGGTCAGAAATCAGGTACGCTGGAAGAGATTTCTTTAGAAATAAGCATCACCTTTGTACGGATTTTTCGGTTCCTTTCTTCTTGTCTGTTTATATGTGTGTACTTAAATGGATAAATACCTAAATTTTGTTTTCGTGAAAATAAGTTAACCTTAAAAAAAGTTTAAATTTCTATAACACAGTAAGCTTAAGTGAGACTGGGCTGGACATGTCTGCCGCATGTCAGGTGATAAATGGGCTAAGAGAACCACTGATTGAGTCCCACTGTACGCACCACGCTATCGCGGCTGAGACGAAAATGGCGAGACGAGCTTGACTCCTACCGAAAGGACTGGCCGGCAATAGCAAAAGGGAGAGGGAGGCCTTTACACTGCAGTGGGACAATACAGGCTAAAGTCCAGTAGCGGAGCAGGAAGAAATTCGTACAATGACCTCTTTACCTACTGGCAGTGGTCACAAACATTTTTGTAATAAGACACCAAAAACTAACAAACAACAAAACTCAAACTCAAACTCAAATCATTTATTTCAATTAAACCATTTACAGGCACTTTTGAATTGTCAAGGAGTCGGTCAGTCAGAAATATGAAGCTAGTTGCCCATTCCAAAGCGTAGTAGGTACATATGGAGAAGAACGGGCAAGAAACTCCATGGACACTCTTTTAAATAATAATGTTTTTACATATATCTTAGTTACATCGATTAATGTTGACACTATAAGTGAGAACGATGTACAAAAAACCGTACACGTTAAAAGCGTCCAGAGTGCATCAAAACATAATAAAAACAATCCAGCTAATTAATTATTAAAATAAGCCGTGGCAGCTAAGAGATGACCAGTCCCAACTGACGGCGCCCGTTCACGAACATGACGCATGGATCAGCACCATTCAGCTCAACCATTTTGAAGGGAGCTAAATGATCCGACACACGCGCCACCGTCAGCGAGACATTTGAGTGAGCATGCCATACTATCAGCCGCCAAGGCACATTCAAGTCAATCTATGACATTACCCGGTAAATGGTAGCTCTATAGTACAAAGTACTCACATCTGTGCAATGCATCTATATAATAAAAAGGAGATTGAGTTTATATAATGCAAATAAATTCTTACTATCTTCAGCAGCTTCAACAGTGATTCGAATGTCAATTAATTAGTTGTGGTGTGGAGCAGGACCGGCATTAAGCCAGGCATTTTTATCAGTTATGTAATCCTCCTACCTATAATATGCCTGCCTGAATAGTGTGCGTTTGACAAAGGATTTGAATTTTGTCTCATTTAGTTGAAGTATGTGGGGAGGTATTTTATTATAACATTTAGACAGTACCCCATGAAAGATGAGTCTACTTTAGCCAGTCTGAAACCTGGTTGAACTAATAGGTCCCGATTTCTAGTACTATAATTATGTCTTTCACCTCTTTTACTGTAAAGATGTAAATTTTTTCTTACGTACATGATGTTTTCATAGATGTATTGACAAGGTACAGTCATGATGTTAATATCCTTAAACAATTCCCTTAGAGAATCGCGCCTGCGGAGATTATATACGGCTCTGATGGCTCTTTTCTGCAGAATAAAAATAGACTCGATGTCTGCAGCCCGTCCCCAAAGTAAAATACCGTAAGACATGATACTATGAAAGTAACTAAAATAGACCAGCCTCGCGGTATCTACATCAGTAAATTGACGGATTTTTCTGACAGCGTAAGCTGCTGAACTTAGCCGTCCTGCTAGAGATGTTAAATGAGGACCCCATTGTAGCCTTGAGTCGAGCGTGATCCCCAAGAAAACCGTTTTATCGACGAATTCTAGCTTCTCTTGATTCAATACTATCTCACAATCACTACTCTTGACGTTTGGTAAAGAAAATCTTATACACTTAGTTTTATTTCCATTTAGTACTAAATTATTAGCCGTGAACCAATTTTGGACCAGCAGTAGGGCGTTATTTACGTCGTCAAAATTTGAAGCACGTCTATCTACCTTAAAAATTAAGGAAGTATCGTCAGCAAATAACACCATTTGTGGTTGATTTATTAATAAATGGAGTAGGTCATTAATATATACTAAAAAGAGGAAAGGACCCAATATCGAGCCTTGTGGAACACCCATTTTTACCTTTAAACCAAGTGAATTGACACCATTTATTTGAACTTGCTGTTGTCTATCATTTAAATAAGATTTTATTAAACTAAGCGCAAGTTTTCCAAGTCCGTAATGCTCAAGTTTCAAAAGCAGGGTTTCGTGATCGACGCAATCAAATGCCTTGGAGAGGTCACAAAAGATTCCTATGGCGTCTTGAGCCTCTTCCCACGCGTTAAAAATATGTTTTAATAAGGTAACACCAGCGTCGGTCGTACAACGCCCTTTGGTGAAACCATACTGTTGCTCGTGAAGGATTTTATTAGTATTAAAATGATTGAGCATCTGACTAAGCATTATCTTTTCAAAAACCTTGCTGAAAACCGGCAACACGGACACAGGTCTATAATTATTAGTGTCTTTACTGTCCCCGGATTTGAAAAGTGGTATTACCTTACTGTATTTCATTAGATCCGGGAAGACTCCTTGATCCACACACAAATTAAATATTAAGGCTAAGTAAGGTGCAACAAACTAAGAATAGATAACTGAGATAACTGTGTCCGAAAACTGAGCGATCACTAACGCATCACATGAATTATAATAATAAATAAATTATTTATATTTCGGATCAAAGAATCAATAGTGTTAGTAACATAATTTTAAAACAATTTATTATCTAGTGTTTGTACCTATCACCCTTCTCACAAACTGCTTTACAATTGGAGAGCTGAAACTCTTCGCTACAGTTCTCAGGATGCGGTTTCGACTGTCTCTCATTCTACTCAGTAGTGATGCTATTTTCTTGCGCATGATCGCATGAAATCCGTCGGTACGAGCTTGCGCAAACATTTTCGACGCGCTACAGTAGCGTGGAAGTCTCAACAACATCCTGAAACCATTATTATACTGGACGCGCAGGACATCCAGCGATCTTCTGGTGTAATTGCAACCGAGCAAATTTACGAGCCAACATGTTGCACCGAACGGCGAGTGCCCTGCGCTCCGTCTCATCTAGATGGTCCTTAAGGTCGTCTGAAAGAAAGTGACCTAGCAAGCCATGGATTCTTTGTCGTGACTCAAGGCCAAATAAAAACCACATGCAAACAAGAACAGACCTTACAGTCTCATGTACAAGGTTTACAATCCGATTTCGTCCTGAGGACGGCGGCCATTGCATCTGTGCGATCGAGACTTATTATATTTACGCGGGAGTGACAGAGACAGGTGCTTCGCGTCCGGACTTTAGTTATAGTTATTAACTTAGTAACTTCTATAACCAAAAGATTCCCAGGTATGGTCCAGTACAAAACCTTATCAGAATGGCGGGAGAATAATTTCCTCCCAAGCTCGAGAAGCGTAGTTTTACACGTGTTATGTACCTGCATGGACAGCGGTATGCCGGACATCTCGCTGTTGATGTACAGCGCGGCGTGCAGCTGCAGGTAGTCCCAGTCTTCTTGCACCAGCTCGCTCTTGCCTCCGCTGGCAATGTGTCGCGCTATCACGTCGTTTATCAGAAGTATCTCTGACTGTTTCATTGTTAAGTCGTCCTCGTTTCTACAAATGAGATTAAGATTTGAAATATTCATATATTTAATATATATATATATGTTTCTTGCACCTAGCATATTCCTCGCTGCAGTGAGGTGAAAAGTTGTATGTTTCAGTCGGCAGCAGAGTTGTTCTACGTCTCGTGCCTTTGAAACCCTGACCACGTATCAATACCAGTACTCGCGCCAAAAAACACAAGTTTCAGCATTACAATATATTTCAGGATAACTATTTATACCGGTAGTATGTTCCCGTGTGATGATTTCCAACCTTCATGCGGCCGCCGGCAAAAGTTAGTACCGAATATATATCAAAACTCGATTCTTTTTTATGTAAACTGTAACTGAGTATACATTTACACTTTTAATGTTGAATGCAAGGCCTGACAACTAACGTAAGTAAGTAATAGGAAACTATTACTGTCCCACTGCAGGGCAAAGGCCTCTTCTCAAACAGAGAAGACACGAGCATTGATCACCACGCTTGCTCAAGACGGGTTGGCGATTTCAGACTTATATCAGGACAAGTCGTTCTCGCGCCCGATGGGATTTCCTATTGACTAAAATGACAAAATTCCATACAAACTTTCATACCTTATTCACCCTTCTAGGGGATAGATATATCAAAAATTCTTCCTTAGCATTTACTTTTGTTACATTCTAAGGAAATCTTGAGCAAAATTTCATTTTTCTAGACCCACAGGTTTAGGTTGTGCGATGTGTTGAGCTAATTAATGAATGATTTTAAACAATATACATTGTGTGAAGTAGAAGATGACTTACGTGCCCGCCTTGATGTCAGAGACTACGCTGGGCCGGATGCAGAGCGGCGGCACGGGCAGGCGCGTCAGGATCAGGTACTCCGGCCGCGTCAGCTTGGCATTCATGCCCAGCAGTGGGATGTCCTCGTCTGGGATGCGACGGAACAGGTTCAGGACCTGGGTGGTGGTGTCAAAGAGAAATGAGTAAGGGCAGACAATTTGATCGGCTGTGTTGGGTTTTGTTAAAGCCCAATAATTTTAATGAAAAGATTTTAATTAGAAATTTAACACACCAGGAAAAAAAATACAATTACTTTTCACGGCGGACAGTATCGGAGGCGGCATCAAATTACAAGGTCACGGGTTGTTTGTTTTGGTTTGCTGTGCTACTCAGAAAATACTTTTGTTTTTTTTTTTGGTATAGCTGCAATAGTTTGCTAGATAATAAGCTATAAGGTGGAAATGGCACGGTGCGTTTCCGCGTAAAAATGACGTTTTGGCGGAAAACTTTATTTGTGGCGGTGAAAGCTCTGTCAAAAATCTCGATGTTTGAGTTGATATACCATTTGACTTATCATAATAAAAATATTTAAAGTGTGTGTTTATCTATGTGTTGTCAGAAAAAGTACTTCATCTATTACGTCAATAAAGTATAAACAAATTGGCAACTATCATTTGTTTGCTTTCACATTATTTAACTGTTTCAAATATGTGCTGTTTATATTGAAGAACAAACCTTAGCTTACCTCTAAAGGACTCATCTCAATGACAAGACCACTGTTGATTATGGTTGCCAGCTCCTTATTAGATTCCTTGGCCTCATGGAAGTCTCGCAGCACCCGCTTCACAATAGGATCTGTAGGTTTCTTCGCTCTGTATTTATCATGGATAATCTTAAGTATACCAGCAGGACTCTTCTTCACCATCCCATTCAAAGCTTCGCAGTATGGGCATTTGGTACAAGTCTTGGCTTTTTTATGGACTGCAGCACGCAGGTTCTTCTTGTGTAAGTACGATAGTTCCGGGTTCATGAATTTTCTTCTGAAGGACTTTTTGAGAGGTTCTGCTAACATCACTTTTGCACATTCCTGTTAGATAATGTAGTTGTATGAGTTACAAGAATGAAAAATGTAACAAATTTCCATATGGAAAGTGAAGAATGGAGCCGCTACAAGAGAGTGGGACGACACAAGCTCATAAAAGAACTGTGAGATGGTTATTATGTTTTCACAAATAAAGATTTAGCTGCATCTAATTTTAAAAGATAAGCACCCTCGAGTTATATTATTACTTTGTAATGCTTTTAAGTTACTAGCAAAATAAAAAAGTATATATAGCAGATATGTAAAAATTATAAATTATTTTATGATTAAGAAAAAAAAAACAACTGATAATTTAACTCACCTTACAAATAGTCTGCAGTATGCTGATGATGGACCGGAAGTAACCAACGTGGAAGACAGGAAGGGCCAGCTCAATGTAGCCGTAGTGACCTACACACTCTGCCAGACCCAGCCCGCAGGTTTCACAGTTGGCATCTTTCTGATTTGTTCCCTGCATAGAATGAAGAAACATTAGTTTTATGTTATTTTTATATGAAACTATTCTAGTATGATCAGGTAATGTAATACTTTCATGCCTTAGTTCTAAGCCCTAAACTTTTAATTACTGTGTCCAAGCAAAACAGTCCAATATTTTATTCATTTATTCATTATTTTATTTTATTACTGATATTTGATCCAAGTGTAGTTTTCAATTACATTATTAGAATTAATGAAGACACAGCTGATGTTTGAGCAATCTTATAAGCTTGACCATGAAAACATTGGGCTTTTATCCAATATTTCCCATTTTACACGATTAAACATTATCAGTGACCATACCATTCTCCTGTCCAGCACACCATACGTCGCCGGCACCCTTTGTCCATCCTGGGCGTATAAGTTCTTTGTGATGACCTGGATGTGGGCTGCTTGCTGGATGGCAGATGCACTGTCCACATTGAATGTGACATGAGAACTGTAAACATCACGTACATACATGTAACTTACATCGTTTGTAGTCCGAGTTTCTCATAGTATTCTAGTCAAGTAAAATCTGTATTATTGAATGAAAAATAAAGATTTTCCGTGTTCTAAGAAAGTAAACATAACCTTACATTTTTCTTCCGACATAAGTCTCGCGATATTGTTCCTTTGGCATCTTAGATAGAGTTTAAGAAAACAATGTAACATAAATTCTACGTTATTGTTGTGATTATATGTAATATTCCATGAAATATTACACAATATATTTCTAAAAACATTAAACGTTTTTTTTCGCAACGGCAGCTTTTTTTGACATATGTTATTACCGCGTTCATATTTAAATTTGACAAAATATTAACACAAAAAGTCACGTTTGCGATTTCTGAACGCATCCAGTTTTAGTAATACCATATTACTAAATTAGTTTTCTACAACACTAACCCGTACCCTAATTGCGTAGTACACAATCAATCGGAATCTGAATCGTTTTGAAACAGATTGCAAATCCATTGATTCATAAGTTCGATAAAAATCTGCTCAACAATGTAAATAACGCAATGAATGTTGTTGGACTGTCAAAATCAAATGGATTAGTCGTAATCGTTTACGAAAATGTGTTACGCAATTAGGCTGCAGGTCCCATTTCCGAAAGCACCTTACAGTTCGTGGAATTGGACTTTCTTGCCCGTTTTTCTCCACAACAACGAAATACAATCGCGACGCCGATTTTGTCATCTAACATGTATGAAGGCGTTCAAAGTGACGCGAATAGGCGTTTAATCTCTTAAACATAAAACAATCGCCGCGAGCTGTCGTGTATCGAGTTCCTCGCGTCGGGACTGGCCTCAGTATAAGCAGCCTTAAATCCGGCAACATTCTTCTTCTTCTTGGTCGCTTCACTCTTGCCAGAGTAGTCGTGGCACAGAGCATCATTATAATAGTCGTGGTCATCCGGAAGGTTGGGCAGCAGACAGTACTCGCCGTATGAAGCGATGACGTCGCGCCACCCCTGCCTGCTGGCAACATAATTATACACATTTATTATAGTCAAAGGTTTTGGAAATAGTCCCTCCTAGCCAGTGACTGTAGTTTGTTGACGACTTCACTGTGGAAAACTTTTAATTATGTGTTTACTACCCTGTTATTGAAAAAATTAATTGTTGTTTAGGAACATATTTATTATGATGGAGAAGAAATTCTTCCGATTGACAATTTAGATACATTTGACTTATAATTGGATGATAAATGCCTTGCTGTCCATATTATTTGAATCATGAAAGTAGAAATTTTGCATTGCAGAATTATTGAATTCTAGTAGTTAGTGATGGGTGGCAAAGGGGCGAGCTTGTCAATAATTAAAATTATAAACCCCACCACCGTATCTTTACGTTGATGTCATGGTAGGGCTTTCGCGCTCCGAACTCTAGGTATCGGCTGGTAGAGTTTACTTTGCCGAACAAGGTCTAGGGTGACGAGCCAGACCAAGAGAGATACAGAAAGCCGCCTTTGGCGAGCTATTGGGCAGTAGAACCTGGAGCACCTTATCTCCCGGGAGTAGTCTTGTTCCTCATCTCTGGCTTGCCTTTATTGGCTGGCTGGAGTGAAGATTCACAAAAGCAAACGAGCACGGAGGAAGGAAGTATTCCAGTAAGTGCTGGTAGGGATCTTGACCATCTTCCGGACTCTGTGATTGTTCTGATAACCGTGTGGAATACTTCTTCACTCCTCAAACACCTGTAACGTTGTAACGTTCCGTATTTTTATTTACATACTTATTTACATTAAATATTGATTTTTAACATTAAATTCGGCCTCTTATAGGCATTATTATCATTTGTTTACCAAAACCAAATTGCCGACGTCTACATTCAACGCAATGCGCATGACCTTCAGTCGCCCCGGTCTAACCAGTTTGTGTAGCGACCTCTTGTTCCCTCGTCACTGTCGCCTTCCGCGGCAGACCCGAGAGGCTGGAGCCCTACACGGCCCGGCACACCGTCCTATGCTGGCATGACGGGCGCACGTTCGCGTCACTGCTCTCAGCAGTGGCGCAACTTTACGCGTGTGACCGTCCACACAGCCATGGTTGTCGCCGAAACAGTTTTTTTAGCTCATATTAGTCAACTTGGTTTAAATCTGTGTTTTCGTAACCCCGTAGTGGGTAAGTGTTGAACAATGTCGCTTTTATATTTTGCGTTTTAATTCCTATCTAGGTCATCCTAGGGCATGTGCCTACTTGCTGATCATTCATTATTGTTTTAAATTAATATGCCATAAGCTAAACTCTATTATGCAACCTAATTGCCTCATTTGCGCCTTGCATATTGTTAATCATGGATTCTTTTCTAATCTATCAAAATGTGCAAGTCACGTCGTGCTTCTCACAAAATTGTAAACTCCGTACTGATTGTGATAACGACACACCACCATCATAGCGCACTAGTATCGCAGCGCATCTCGCTTTGCTTATGCTTTGGTGTCACAATCAGCGAAGATGACCAGTAGGGCCATCATGTGACACGCTGGACGTCTGTTTCCAGGGTTCAAAGTTCCGGTTCATCCCATGCAAGGTACCGGCTACATACGTGCTGAATTTCATTCGGTGACATCAGCGTCATCCAGACGCTGAGACACGGGGCACCACCTTCCGGCTATCCGGATATCAACGGGCTCCACGCCGGGTACTTATTTTACCCGCGTGGCCGCTTCGAGTCGCTTCCTCGGGTCTGGCGAGACCATCCGCCGACCATCACCTTCCTGGCGCCTGCAGCGTGGCACACCCGCTGCGTTCATCGTCACACCAGGCTGAGCCAGGAGAGTACTGTGCAGCTCCCAAGGAAGTCAAGGAACTTCTATCCACATTTTTTTACCACTATTTTTTTTAAATATATTTTTATGCTGACCAGGTTTCGTGGTGTCATTTCTCTCCCCACGATAACCCTTTACGTCACACACCTCAGAACATGTTCCCTCATTGCCATGTGCTAGTTACAGTTCCCCTCTGCATTTTATCCTGTTTATCTAAAACATTGACCGGACTATAGTCCTTCCATAGTTTTTGGTAACCAGTCCACTTTAACCACCGTAACCCATTATCCAATTTTTTTTCATGTCCTGCAATAATCATACACAAATCGGGGTTTATCATAAGGTGCACATGCACAATGCAAATAGGGATAATCGTCGGTAGTTTCTGCTATTTATTAAAATTCTCTAAGGGGCCTCTGCGAGTTGGCTTCGGCTTCTCGTACACCTTCCATGATCCCAAGATATGTAAAAATAATATTAAAGAAAAACTTTTACCCTTTTTTTTAATTCTTGCGGTGTTTTTTGGGAATGCAATCTGAATGCCGAGCTGTTATGTGAGATTCCATATTGATAAATGATAAACGACTTTATTTCAGTAAGTAGGTTTGTACAGACACTTTTTCACGTCAAACATATAAAAAACTAGATGAGATCGGCGTTTCCCATCTGGCTTCTCTGAGATGAAAGGCCGAAACAAACTCAGAGGTCACAATCTCTTTTAAAGTCCAGACATGATCTTGGTCAGATCATGTGAAAACCATGTAGACTGGTGTCTGAAATGGTCTTTTGAGGAAAGAACCACACAGATTTGAGTGGAGCTGTCCAGTCAGTGCACGCATTTGTCAATCATCGTGCCGCTCAACTCAGAACTAAGGAGCTCAACGATAAGACAAACAATACAAAAGAAAGGACATTTGGGTAGGCCGCATAAAGAACTCAAAGAGCCAGACCATAATTAAAACTAACTGAGAGAAAAAAAGAAAAATACGAAGACCCACATAGTCCTCACATTCACAAAAATTAAAAAAATGTTTTACTTTATACAGTACACATATATATCCATGTCGTTGTTTATGTAAAATTACAAATATAGATAAAATCCTAATAAAAGTAGAAAAGACAGCAATATAATATAAAACATCGTTATTTATTGGAGCAGCTCAATCCCAAGCCGTGTTGTCCTGTAATTGAATTTGGCTAGGAAGTTTATTATGAAAACTTATACATTGACATTTAAAGGAGCCACCTATTTTCTTGAGCCTGGTAGTAGGAACAACAAATTTGTGTTTGTTCCTAGTATTGATATTATGGATGTCACTGTTTTTTAAACATGCAAAACATTTTCATAAATATACTGAGAAGGCACAGTCATTATATTAATCTCTTTAAATTTGTCTCTGAGGGAGAGTCTGAATATCGGCGGCATTTCCCCACAAAAGAATACCGCACGTCATCAGACTATGAAAATGACTAAAGTATTATGTATATATAATTAAATTACGGCGTATGCTGCAGAGCTTAGCTTGGCATCCAAAGGTACCTATGCCTAAGAAAATTGTGGTGTTTTCAGGTTTCAACTCATCACCCTTTATAAGAACACTAGTTTATACTTGTCTAACATGAGGTATCGTTAACTTAATGTATTTTGTTTTTTTCTCATTAAGAAGTAGGTTGTTAACATTAAACCAGATAACTACTTTAGCGAGGGCGGGCTAAAAGTGAAGTGTCTTCTGCAAACAACAATTTAACATAATTATCCTTTATAAGGATTATATGATTAAGTGGCAAAACAATCTTGTTCTTGCAATTTCGTTCGAAATCCCGACTGCATGGGTCGAGTTTACGAACGAGATTTCGAGATTGAGTGCTCGTGATTTAGCACACTATGCTTCTTGAGCAGCGTTTTTCAGAAAACTAATTAATGGAGTTGTACCTCGAAAACCGGTCACAAAGGGTTGTAGTTAATGGTCATCAGTCTGTCTCTGTCAGTATTACTTCCGGAGTTCCACAGGGCTCTATTCTGGGACCGCTATTATTCATTATTTATATCAACGATATCAAAAAATGCTTCAAAAATTCCAAATTCTTGATGTATGCTGACGACTTGAAGGCGTTTCATGCGATATGTACTATGGACGACTGCCAATCTTTTCAGGAGGACCTGGACAGACTAACTGCCTACTGTATTGACAATAAGCTGCATCTTAGTGTCCCGAAGTGTAACTATATACACTTTACTAAGAACAATTTCATCCTCAATTTTAATTACAGCCTTAACTGTATCCCCTTAAATAATATTTCTATAGTAAAGGATCTTGGGGTTCTCTTTGATGGCAAACTGTCCTTGAACCAACATATCGAAGCCATAGTCAATAGGGCTTTTAAAATGTATGGATTTGTGATGAGATCTTCAACAGACTTCAAGCGCACCTCAACCTATCTCTATCTGTATAAGACGCTCGTTCGCTCCCAGTTAGAATATGCGGTCCCTATTTGGAATCCCTTCTACCAAAAGTACGTAGTTGAAATAGAAAGGGTCCAGCGAAAGTACCTCCGTGCTATGTGCTACAGATGTTGTGGGACTAAGACTTATCTATCATACTCCCAACTTCTTGATAAGTACAAGCTTATCAGCTTGGAGAACCGGCGTAAATACCTGGAGGCCAACATGCTTCACGATATTGTTCACAGTCATCTCGATGCCATTGATTTGACGAGTAAGCTGTGTTATTCTGTCCCTCGAACAGTTCATGTACGTCAGGTTCGTGTTCGTACTCTGTTTGCGCTTAATTCTTGTCGCACTAACTCTGGCTTGCGCTGCCCTATTCATAGAATGTTGGAATCCTATAATTCTAATTTCAATGATATTGATATATTTGCATGCTCAAAAAATAAATTTAAGTCTAATATTATAATGAAATTATCTTAATTGTAATCTTATTACTATGTTTTATGAATTGCATAATTTAAGTAATTGAAATTGTTTTTTATCTGTTTTGGTTTTGTTACTATAGCTAGCTTTATAGTATATTACTTATTGTTTTAAATATTTTTTAATTTTGGTAATGCTCGTCTAGTGGCAACCACTGATCTTTACATATGAATTATTTGCGGATAATGTAGTGGACTGCAACATTGCTCCTTAAAAAGTTTGTTAATTATTGTATTATGTATGTTGTAGTTGTTTATTATCCCTTAATAAACTAAACTAAAATAAAATAAAATTTATTGTACACCACAAAAATACATTTAAAAAAAACAAACACTGCAAAATATACAATGAGCGGCCTTATGGGTGTGCCAAGTAATAAACATTACGAGACACAGAACATCAAATTAAATTATTTGCCAAATGTCGGCCAGCCACCTCAATATACCAACAAATACAATGACATTATTTTATTTTATTTATTTGGAAGAACAAACAATTACACATTATATATTACAAAGAAGTAGAAAATTAGGAGTTATACAAATGTGCAACCAACAACGTTCTCCACAGATACACAAGAAGACAATGTTGGTAAAGTAACAGTTGGACAGAATAGGTACTGATAAGGAACACTAGAGAGAATTTATATTATTCACATGATTTTTTGAGTCTGTCAAGCAATAGGGTTCTAAATTTTCCAGCGGATAAGGCAAATAGATCCAAGTTAGAGAAATACTCATTGAAATTGCTTGTGAGACGACGTAAAAGCGAACGCAAACCTGCATTCGTACGATTAGCAGTAACGGCGAAAACAGGTCGTGCGCGCACCTCACGTCACTGAATGGTTCTAGGGACAACATAGCACAACTTGTTACGAATATCCACAGAATCGTACGAGTTGTTACACAGATCGTTTAGAAACATAGTTTCTAGAAAAGTACGTCTAGACTTCAACGAGAGCAACTTGTATTTTTTCAATAAGTCGATATAGGGGTGGTAAATACGACTTCTAGAACAACGGTAATGCATCGTTTTCAAGCACTTACGTTGTACACGCTCGATACAGTCAGTATATTTATTATAATAGGTACTCCACACCGGCACTGCACACTCTAGTTGAGACCGGAGTAATGATCGATATTAATGCAAATATGTACTCGGGTGGACGAATTCTGTGGCTGATGTTATTACGAATCCATACATACGATAAGCCTGACTCAAGATTTTATCAACATGTGCGTCCAGGTGCGATCGAGCAGTATTCCGAGGTCACGAATTGTGTTAACCCTGGCTAAGATTTCACTTTGTAGTGCATAAGGGTGTTTAAATTGGTTTTTATTTTTAGTATAGCTGATAAAGCAACATTTGGGAATACTAAGTAGTAGTTTGTGTTTAATACAATATTCTACTAAGCGATTAAGATCTACTTGGAGTAAATAACAGTCTTGTATTGATCTAATGGGTCTAAAAATTTTAAGATCGTCCACATAGAGTAGGAACTTAGAGTTAAGAAAACACATATCGATATTGTTAATAATAATTACAAATAACAGAGGTCCGAGAATTGAGCCCTGAGGCACTCCTGACGTTGCGATTATGGTGGTAGAACAGAACCCATTGACAGCTACTCTTTGTGTTCTATTTGACACATAAGAAATGAACCAACGTAACAAATCACCACGGATACCGTTAAATGCCAGGTTCTTCAGAAGCAATTCATGATCAACCTTGTCAAATACTTTTCGAAAGTCAGTGTATACAGCGTCAACTTGCACACGAGAGTTCATACTATTAAACAAATAGTCAGTGAATGCTATCATATTGGTTGTTATAGATTTTCTTTTTACGAACACATGCTGGTGCTGTAATATTTTGTCATGGAGAATCGGATACAACTGATTGTGAACGAGCCTCTCGAAAATCTTCGACAAGGCCGACAATACAGAAATGGGCCGATAATTTTCAACATCCTGTTTTGGACCACTTTTATGAACGGGAGTAATATTTGCTCAAGCAAAAAAAGATACAAAACTGATTACATAAATAAAAGCCTCCAGGCATATAGGGCGTGACAGCTTCCATAATCAGCAATAATGGATGAAGTAGACACAAATGAATTATCAAAGTAAAATAAATAAAAAACAAAACAATTACTATAACAGTAACAAAACCATGGTCAGCAAGACGACCAGTCACCCCAAGCAGCACCCGTTCACGAGCAAAACACAAAGATCAGCCATTAACCCCTCGCCATATTTGAGGGAAGGGGGCAACCCGACCCACGCTACCGCAAACAGTGACATCTGAGGGAGCATGACGAACTTGCGGCCGGTTGCTCAGTCTAGTATGATGTGATCAATTGTCGAGGTCGTTATATAACCACATATTGCAATACAACTCATTAAAAAAAACATTAAAATGACTGCTTCGATGGTCTAGTGGTTGCAATCGCAACTGCTGATGCGAGGTTTCTTAGTAGCAGTCTGGAATATGGATTTGTGCCCGGTTGATGGCAATAGGCTCGCCCCCTATTACATGGGACTGAAACATAACTGGCGAAATGTGGGTATACTATAGATACACCTCTGCCTAACCCTTCTGGGATTACAGGCGTGATGTTAAGTTGTTGTAAAATGATTATATCATGTCAGTATTTACATACATTACCAATGGAGTTTGCAATGGCCTGCTTAGCGCTTAATTTAAAGTACATGTTTTTAAGCAACTGAGAATATCTTTGATTTCTTGTGATAAGTTTCTGAAATAAAACTAAGTGCCCAATATTTGAAAAGTTTTTGAAACGGTATTTTTACCTACTAATTTAGTAGAATTCGATGTCATAGTCTAACCCAGTTCATATGTTTCTGGCGTAAAAAGAAGCGCTCAGCGCGCCGTTTTTTGGCTTGTCAACCGAAACCACGCAACATTTTTCGCTCGAAATATTTTATAAAACCTACTAATTTCCTAATGTACTATTCACTGGAATGTAGGAGTAGATGCGCCGCACAAAGTTAAGTGATATTGAACACAAGTGATAAGTTTAATCGGACTGAAAATCGTTTTCCCACCGTAGTGACCCGCGAACTCTCAACATGCCTCTGTTAAAAAGGAAAGCATTTGAGAAATCAAAGGCGTCGGAGTACGTCCGGGACGACGATGAGGTCTTCCACTGCGAGATCACGGACGAGATATTCAAAGACTACGAGTGAGTGTAACTATAAACATTAAAGTCGCCGAATTTTTGAGAATTTCCCTGTTATGTTGTAGTTATCAGTTTACGGGGACCGTTGGCATTGTCAGCGCGCGGCGGGTCGCGCAACAACGCGAGCGTGACACAATATTTCGCTATTTCTGTCATTCGCGTCATAATTTTTATCATAATTAGATGTTATTTGATGAATGTTTATTTACAGGGAATACTGTGAGAGGATTATTCTCGTCAATTCAATGGTGTGGACATGTGAGATGACTGGGAAGAATAATTTGACATACTCAGAGGCCCTGCACAGTGAGAAGACAGCACGGAGGGCTTTGAAAGATTTCCCAATGGAGCTACGTATACCAATATTGTTTTTGGCAATGAGAACCAAGAGGTGTTCATTTGCTGAGATGTCTGAGGATGTGTTTAACTTCGTGAGGGACCGCTACTTTGTTGGGGAGACTGTGGAGGCCTGTTTGGAGGGAGAGATTTGGAGGGAGGCTCACATACTATCAGTCACAGCGCAGAAACAGCACCCAGATAGGTGAGCAGTAATATAATGTTTAAATGAATACTTCCCAAATCACAATAATGACATACAAAGAAAATTAGTTTGGACATACTGAAATCCAAAAATTTTAAAAAAATACACCAAATTCTTACCAGGACTCCAATTAGTCATAAAAAAATATAATTAATTTTAATTGACAACATTATTAATATTATTTTGCTAATGCTACTTTACATTTCCACCACTCACAAAATAATTTCAATTTCTCTAAACAAACTCACATTTGGCCTTGAACCCTGTCTTAACAAACGGCCAACAAAAATCAATACTAGTATGTACAACATAGGTTCAAAAAACTCCTAGCAAAAAGCTCACAACAATTAAATTGCTATGAAGGTCACATGTTTTGGCAGCAGATGATCTAACTACTAAAATGTTTTACTTAAAATTTCCTTATTTAATCTAATTATCATGATGTATGAATCATACTGTTGCTAAGTGTCAAATTGTATGTTTACTGAAAAAGATGTGATTTCAGGAAGTATTAAAATAGACAATGTTTTATTTTTATTTTATCCATTACTAGTCTTCTCCCGCGACTTCTTTAGCGTAGATTTCGTATTTTCCCCTACAAAATTGAACACCCCCTCCACTCCACCTCGTTTATCGAAAATGTTTGATCTTATTTAATTTGGGTCAAGTTTCAAGATTTTATGGAAAAATATATTTCATGAAAACTGTAATCCCTTTCACTCCGAAAGTGGTCGAGTTTTGAAAAATTGTTTGTGACGTTTTCATTATTTGACATATAGTGTACTAATTTTTGACTGAATCAAGCCAGGCAGTTAAATCCCCCCCTCTAACATTTACTACCCATTCTTACTATGTTAGGGGTGGGGTAGATTGACGAAAAACCCTGAAATAAATTTTTCTGTATTTCCTTTCTTATGTATAAATTCCAACGTTTGAGTGACATGTTAAATTTTTTCGATACAAACTTTGTCACCCCCCAGTCATCATTCAGTTTAAAAAAGCAAAAAATTACTCAATTTTACGTAAATATGAATTTGTCTTAAGTTTCAATTTTACTAACTCAAGAAATAAGATTTCTCATACAAAATCCTACCTTTTGGGTAACACTGAGGATTATTGTATGAAAAATCTTAAAGGTTGAATTTCCAAAAATCCCTTAGTGCCTTTAGTGTATATTATAAAAGGAATCCATGTGCAAAATTTCATGTTTCTAGTCCCAGTACTTTAGGCTGTGCATTGATAGTCAGCCAGTTTCTCCTTTTTTTACGGTGTCCCATAAGTCGACATCAAGCCCGAATGGGTAAAAAATAATAATATAACTATTATCAACCAACCTATCACCTGACTCCGGCTTGACATCGTCTTACGGGACACCCTGTGTATATTCAATTCAATATGTATATATTCAATAGTATTGATAGAAGAGTAGAAAGAACCAAACTATGTATATTTGCTTACTACAATACTAGTAAGCAAACAATAGGCTGGCCCTTTGTTACACGGGACTTAAACATGACTGGCAAAATGTGGGTGTACTCTAGGTATCTGTCTAACCCTAGGGGATTAAATGCGTGATATTATGTTTAAAAGCACAAGTTTCTTAATAATTAATTACAATCAAGCTTTTATGAGAATAAGCAATTTTAATCTAACTAATTTTTACATAACAATTGACTTGTGTAAAATAAAAACACTATGTTTTTATTTTATAGAAGTCCTTTCCACTATTTTAGAGTTACTATTACTGTTAGCCTGCATTATCCCACTGCTGGGCAAAGGCCTCTCCCCAAGACTTCCAGGTGGAGCACTGGAAGTCTTAGAGCCAACATTCTCCTGCCCTTATACAATTTATTTGGGGTTGGCACAACATGTTCTTTTCTTCCATACTTCTCTAGTAGTCATCATTTATTTAAATTTCTTTCTTTCTTTAATAAAATCAGTTAAAAACCAATTGCAATACCAGTCGTCGCTGAAAACCAGCGCTGGGGCTCTGTCTCGGATAGGGTCGTAGCATTAAGCTAAGCGATGGCCGTTTTGCGTGGATGTGACGCATATTTTCCCCCAACTTGTTATTTTTGGTGTTTGTGTTCAATCACTGCGTCATGCTTACCGCAAATAAACGTTTTTTTCTTTCTTTTTCTTTCTTTTTCTTTCTAATAAATAAAGACACAGTTTGTATATATTTACATTACATAACATAACACATATCATCACGCCTGTAATCCCAGAAGGGTTAGGCAGAGTTGTACCTATAGTACACCCACATTTCGCCAGTTATGTTTAAGGCCCATGTAATAGGGGGCGAGCCTATTGCCATCAACCGTGCACAAATCGAGACTCCGGGCTGCTACTGAGAAATGACCTGGGAATCGAACTCAGGACCTCATGCTCAGCAGTAGATCTTGCAACCACTATACCAGCGGTTCTCAAACTTTTTTGGTCACGGAACCCTTTTGACAAGCAAAATACTTGACGGAACCCTACAATAAAACAATAGTTTTTAAAAGTGTATTCTTTATTATATAAGCATAATAAAAGTACAATGTAACAGTTCCTAAATATTACTTACTTTACCACATGGCAAGTACAATAATAGAAGATATTAAAAATGAAAAAATCTTAAGTAATGGGAGGTATGAAACTGTTTTTAATTTTTCATCAATTGGTTGATATCAGGTTTGATAGAAGACATGAAGTCTCATATCAGGTTCGGCGTCCGGTCTATTGCGATATTTTGTTTTCGTGGCTGCATAGGTTGAGAATCCTGTTTCGCACAAATATGTTGTTGGGAACGGGAGAAGAATATTCAGAGCCATTCTGCCAGGCATTGGATATTCATCACGGATTCTGCACCAAAAATCGTTGAGAGTCGTCGTTTTGAACAGTGACTCCATACTTGTGTCTGATGACATTTCTAAAAGAGATTCATATATCTCGTTTGACATACTTTCGGGCTTTTGCAAGTTGTGTAAAAAAGGATTATGAATCCATGAATTCAGCTTCATTTTTGTATTCTGTTCTTCCGGAAAATACTTTTCAAAAGATGCGCGTATCGAAGTGAGATATTGGACCAATTCTTCAAACACATCATCTTGAAACATTTCTGAGTCGTTATCGCTAACAAACTCACTGAGTGACGTAAAGCTTTCTATTTCTCTCTTACCAACGAAAATAATCCAAAAATCTAATTTTCTTTTGAAGGCAGTTATTTTGTTATAGGCCTGGAACACTGTTGTCTGTTTACCTTGCAATGATAAATTCAATTCGTTCAGTTTTTGAAAGATATCCGCCATAAAAGACAACCAAGTTTTATCATACAAACGGTCTTTCAAATTAAAAGAAGCTGTATCTGCTGAAAGAAACATTTGTAACTCGGCTCTAAGTTCAAATAGCCTTGTTAAAGTTTTACCCCGAGACAGCCATCGCCCTTCTGTATGGAGCAGCAGTGTTTTATGTTTGCTGCCATAATCTTCACACAATAATGAGAACAATCGGGATTGTAGTGGTCGTGATTTGATAAAATTAATTACTTTTACCGCTTCATCCATAACAAATTTTAGTTTTGACGGCATTTGCTTCATCGCAAGTGCTTGTCTATGCAGAATACAATGGCTGGAACTACAATTAGGCGCTTTACTTTTTATTCGTGATACTGCTCCTGCTGTTTTACCGGTCATCGCCTTGGCCCCATCTGTACAAATGTCAATGCAATCGTTCCAACTAAGATTATTTTCTTTAAAAAATATGTTTATTTTATTAAAAATTTCTTCCCCGGTAGTGTTTGTGGGCAGCGGTGAACACATAAGCAAGTCTTCTTCAAAAGAACGTTCTGGATATCTCACGATAACCAGCATGATAGCCAGACCAGTGACATCAGTTGACTCATCCATTTGCAAGGCGAATCGTGTGTTTTGTAGACGTGCAACTAGTTCTTGTTTGACGTAGCTTCCCAGATCATGGATTCGCCGTGAAACAGTATCGTTTGATAGCGGTACAGTAGAAATATGCTTTGCAGATTTTTCATCGAGTATACATTTTGTTGTCTAACACACATGGCTTTATTAAATTCTCAGCGATAGTGTGCGCTTCACCTGCTTGTGCAATGCGATATCTAACTAAATATGATGCCTCCGTGGCCTTTTCATTGATAGTTTGTGTTACATGCATCATATTTTATTGACTTTCCAATAACTGTTCTTTTTTACGAACAATTTTTTTTAAATTCTTGTCTTTAGACTCGGGGTGTACAGTTTCTAAATGTCTGCGCAATTTGGCAGGTGCCATGGAACTATTAGGAAGCAGTTTACTACATAACATGCAGAGAGGTGAGCCGTTGGAATCAACAAATCCAAAACTGATTTATGATTCATCCTTCCTTTTTTTCGTCTTTGAAACCGTGGAGCTTGACGTCGTGGCATCATCGTCTGGATCGGTAATTGCTGTATTCTCCGCGCGTACTGCTTTTGAACATTCAGCGTCATTAGATGTTGTTGCAACACGTTTAACGCCTTTAAGAAACGTTCCATTCTTCTTTATTAATAATGTTACACGTCAGGATGGTGGGGTCAAAATAATGCACAATCGTTACTGCGTTTATGAGACAAATTTTAGTGCAAAGAAAGTTTAGCCAGCTTGTAAGTAGGTAGGTAGGAACTTATCGCTCCGAACGCTAATCGTCAACTGACTGAAGAGGCGCGATTTGTTTGTTTGTTTGGCATCTCGCAGGTCAACCTATGCGGTTGTCGTCTGCTTAAGCGGAATTGCTCTGAAGAGGCGCGACGCGCGATTGCCGCTTTTATACTTAGTCCTAGACTCGAACATTCTCAAAAATACTCGAGTCGGCGCCTTTGATAAACAAAAAGCGGAAATAAAAATACAAAAAATGCGTTGTAAACAATCTCGACTTTATAATTTTGAAGATAGAGCCGAAAGTCGCTTGTTCACAACTATAGCGTGTAATTCAGAGGCGGCTTTTATCAAAGGGACTGCGCGTTCACAAGTATACGCGCGGTGGGCGGAGTCAAAACGTTCGACCGTTCGACGAGTGAGAGTGATTTCGTGTTTTGTTTTTTTTTTTCTAAATTCTTGCGGAACCCCTACAGGGGTATCGCGGAACCCTAGGATTCCGCGGAACTCACTTAGAGTACCGCTGCACTAGACCAATGAGGCAGTCACACAGGCAGGCAGGTACATTACATTGTCCCTATTTCTCACTTTTTACACAACAAAAAGACAATGTGACTTCTTTTTAATTATGATTCTGTTTAAATCTCACCCTGCAGGCTTGCGTGGAGTGAGCTGTCAGTGTCATCCCGTCTTGGGCAATCCCTAGCATCAGTGGCACTGACAGCTCACTCCACGCTCACTTCACCTACGTTTTTACGGAGAGATGGTTACAGAATAGCACTACTGGTATAAAGACGAAAGTTATGTGCATTAATCTAATAATAATATTCTTCAAATGATTACATTTGGCTAGAAAAGGGATAGCAGTACAATATTTATTAAAATTCGAATTTTTGGGTAGGTTACTATGGTAATAAACGTAACACTGTTGGACATCCGCCTGTCCCGGGCTGTCCCTGTCCTCCGCCTACCGCATCCAGTCTGTCCCAGCCACCTTACAGGCACTAATTTAAAAGTCCATTATTTTCAACATCTAATATTCCACTTTATAACATTTAAATATTTTTTAATTTGTATGTGGTTCCCCAGTGGTAACGGCTTGACTTACGAGATGTAAGTCTTTTTAAGAGGGTTTGCACCCAGGCAGGCGTGTAAATAATTTCATCACCACTGCTAAAAACGGTGAAACGTGAGGTAACCGGCATGTCCTAGAACCAAAAAATTGAAAGACATGTAACATCAAGCAACCCGCACTGGGCTAGCGTGGTAAATTACTGCCCACTCCCTCATGAAGAGAGGAGGCCTGTGTCCCAGCTGTGGGAAAATTATAGGCTGAATTATGTGCTGAGTTATCAAGTGGTAACACTGGTAACCAACATTTAAATGTATAATATACAAGTACAAACTTGACTTATTGTTTACTATGACTTAAATATAATTTATCAAAAACTTCCAGATAGCTTAGAGCTGGTCTAGTCATTGAAAAGTTAACTGAACAATCAACGTCACAAGAAAATGCACATTAACGAAATAAAACACACATATTTTTTAAACCATTTTTATCCTATCTTAAATTACCCGTAAATTATAAACTACATTTGTGTATAACTTTCAATCTTGAAAAATTAAACTTGTCTTCTCTTCAAACATGAAACTTTTGAGACTATACACGAATCTATTAAAAACAATACCAAAGAGTTTCCTCCATAGAACAACTTATAACTCAACATTGACATGCTATCTCTCGGCTAGCACGGGCTACATAACAACAGCTGCAGGGGTCGATCTTCAAGGTTAAGCAACGCTTTCCGGGGCCGGTGCTTGGATGGGTGACCATCCATTACATACTGAGACCCCGTCCGTGCCTCGGAGGCAAGCTTAACTCGTTGGTCCCAGCTGTCATTTGTAGATCTTTGACAGTTGTTACGGATATTCAGAAGCCCGATAGTCTGACAACCAGTCTTCCAGTCTAGATGGGTAATTGGTACAATCTTATAATATTTATAAATTAGCTAATTCTGAATAGATTTTCGTCTTGTTATTCTTCTTGGGGTAAATGACCTGCCACAGTAAAATATTTGGTCAACTGTTTGAAAGTAATAAATCGTTGTTATCAATAGACACAAACTTACTACCTATATCTAGATATTTGTCAATGATATAATACCCAGATATGTAGACCATTTTTTTTTGTTTTTAATGAAACACACCGTTTTATTTTAACTATCTATATTGATATAAGATATTGCTACAAAACATGAACTTAAGAACTGATTTAAATGATGTACATGAGAAATGCTACAAGACACAATGTGATTTGATTTGATTTTAAACAATCAAAGTTAATTTAACATAGTGCGTACGTGGCATTCTTATATCGAGTGTATTTCTGGATAAATTGATTAAAAAAAACTTATCCAACGCCAGCGATGTATCCAGCCGCGCAACTCAAGCTTAAATCCTTTACCAAGATGAATCTCAAACGAAACTAGGTGACCATATAAAATCGTACATGCTTTAAATATATTACAATTTATGTAGTATAACAGCCGACCGGCGTTCGCTTACCAGTGTTAAAACAAAACAAAAAAAACGACGAGTACTCTGTATTTAAATTTAGTTTGAGCTTTGAGCTTAGAAAGGGTAAGATACTATTTAGGTATTTTATAGGAAAAAATACATATATGTAATAATTACTGTAATTGAAATTATTACATAAGGATTCCTTAATTGCTTTAATAGAGGTTGTCGCGGAGTCGGCTGTGGGCTTACAGATGACTGTAAGAATACTGCCGCTCCAGATTAGAATCGACTGCAAAAGCGTATGGATTGAAACGGTATTTTAAAAAAATACATGCGAAACTTTGGGCAGCACAGATGAGGAACTCCATGCAGTGGTGCATCGTCGTGCGACGTTGTCTGACTGCATGTAGTAAGACTGTGGCGGTTGAAGGTTGTTTTCTTGGGCCGTCGCGATGCGTCGCACAGCAGTCGCGGTGATAAATACTGGCTTAGTGGTGGTTGGTGGCGCGCAACTTCTCTTCAACAGACTCCTGCGAGGCCTCCGAGAGAACGGTCGCTTGAATGTACTTCTGAACGCCCACCAGCGACCTCTTTAGTGCGTCGAACGAGCTGGAGTACAATATCTTCTTGACCTTAGCGGTGTTAGGTCACCAGGACATAAGGAAGAGCTTCTGTTTCTTCTGGTTCTTCCTTCTGATGGTATGAATGTAAACGAAGTAAAAGGAGTATGTTAGGATAGTAGCAAGTGGCGTTCGTATGTATGTAATAAAAGTTGTGGATTCAAAAACGAGATTATAATGTATGTTTGTTATGAGGAAGTTGTATAACATATGTTAGATGACTAATTAATAACTAGAACTTGATAACTAGTGTACAAGTCTGCGTCGGCATCTACACTGCTACATGCGAATAACGCATCACACTGACGTCACACAAATCCTGCATCGCGCAATCAGAGTTTACCACGCAGCTAGCATATATACAACTTCCCGACATCAATCGTCGGGCAGTCGCCCACCATATACGACACCCATCTGGTCGGAGGATCCTCTCTTTTCTAAAGAGTATGAGTGAACTTTGCACCCTGTTCCTCATATCTCTTCAAGTCAGTATGTATATCAAAATAAAAGTCAAAGTATTTATTTCAAATAGGCACATAAAAGGCACCTTTTCCCAGGTCGAGCAACATGTTATTGGGTTTTTCTATCTGGAATTTCTCCGTAGCAGCCCGAAAGTCTGGATTATTACATGGGACTTAAACATAACTGGCGAAATGTGGGTGTACTATAGGTACACCTCTGCCCAACCCTTCGGAGAAACAAGGCGTGGTGTTATGTTATGTTAAGTTTTATTAACAACTTTTTTTTTGTATTGGCGTGGCTAGCTGACGTATATCAATTGTTTTAATTCAATGTTTTGGTAATTACTTACAATTGTATATAATCCAGATCTTCTAACCGAACAGACAGGTGTGCTGCTGGGGAGTTTGTTGCGCCACTTCTTCTTCCCAGCTAAAGCACTAGGACGTGGTGAAGGGCGGGCGTGCCGGGGGACTGTCTTAAGTAATGTTGATGTTCGAAAAGTGCTGATTCTCAGCCTAATTCGAATAAATGACTTTTGATTTGATTTGAATAAGTTCGACTTTGTAGAAGTTTGTTTCTGTCTATCATAGCTGCGAGGCTCTTTCTAAAGCTTACATACATGGACAAACTCTCGCCCTTTTTTCACGGGCGTAGGAATAAAGCACTTTATAAAACTATATCTATACTGATACTAGCTGACCCAGCGAACTTAGTACCACCTCAGAATATTATCTACATATTTTTTTGTTCTGTGAATTTTTCCCATGTTTTAATAGTTATTCTGCTGTTCAGGGCGGAGAAAAATCCAACAAAGCAAAGATCATAAAAAACGGTCCAGCTCCAGCCTTTCTTGAATTATAAATTGTGTTACCAACCTGACTTTGTTTTTTTTTATAGATTTAATAGAGATTGAGTTGTGAGAGTTTGTATGTAGGGTAATCTTCGGCACGACTGATCGGTTCCGAAAATTGTTTCACTAATGGGAAGCCACAGTATTGCCGAGTGACATAGGATATATTTTATGTTAAAACAAACAATTTCGCGGACGAAATCGCGTTCAGAAACTTGTGTCATATTGCCACCATACATCCTGTCATGGATTTTGTCTTTAGTTTCAATAACATCTTAATGCTTCCCCCAACAGCAAAGCCATCCCACCGGCGGCTTCCTACTGCTACGAGGTGGAACAGTACGACGAAGCCGACGCCGCGGCTTCGGGAACGATCGGGACCGCGCCCTTCGACCGCGTTCGCCGGCGCAAGGGCGTGTACACGCGCGATAAGAACCGCCTGTTCCTCAAGCAGTTTGTTGAAGGCAGCGCTACAGGTGTTATTGGTATTAAGGTATGTATAATCCGATGATAACGCAGTTATTTTTTCTTCAACCCTATCTTTTTGGGTCAGCAACTTGTGTCGATTTACAAGCATAGCCCAGCATAGCTTAGTGAAACTCATAGGTAATGAAAGAAAAGAAAGTCCTTGAAAAAGAAACCTCCTCCTTCCTTATTGTCAAAGGAAGTTCTTGTTTTTTTATATTTATTTTTTCTTTTCTTTGTGCCCTTTAAGGCATACTACAGCAATGCATCAAATTGCACTGCTAATTTGCTGCCTATGATTCCAAATGTGCCCACCCGAGCAACTGTTCTGACCATCGTCTTCAGCCTACAGCAGTCCACTGTTGGACATAGGCCTCTGCAAGTCTAAATCAACTGAACCTCACGAATCTCTTCGCTACATCTATTCAGAAGGCTTCCAGCACTACCGTTCCAAATTACGTTAATTTTGATAGAAATTAACATTGTTTACACAGAAAACAGCACAAGAAAAATACGGTATAAACAAAGTAAGCTTCGACCAAATATTCACGGGCATCCCACCAGCATTCCCTTCCTCCAAGAAGCTGTTGAAGTCTCCTCCAGCTTCCAAGAATCAGGCCAAACCTGGCTCGGCCTCCAAGCTGAACAAGTCTGCCAAGAAGCCAAGTCCTGACAAGAAAGGACGACAGGAGTCCATGGATAAGTTTGTCAAGAAGACTGAGAAAGCTGAAGGTTTGTGTTTTTTATAGACTTATTCAGTAGACACACAAGGACAACGTCACCAGGTTGTCCCTGTCTATCTTATGAATAAGGCTAAATAGCAGTTCTAAAACATCTACATTCAATTCAAAACTGGAATTTTTTAAATCAGTAATTTAATTCATGACTGCTTTTTGAACACTGAGATCCTTATTCGTCATATTTTGTAATAAGTTTTAAAATTAGCAGAGCATACGACAGATCTTTAATAGGGTTCCGTAGTCAACAAGGAACCCTGTCCGTCCTTCTGTCTGTCTGTCCGCAGCTTTTCTCAGAGTCTATTAGTACTAGAAAGCTGTAATTTGGCATGGATATATTTATTTATTACTCACGCCGACAAAGTGGTAAAAAAAATGTGGGATGAATTATTTTTTCTCGTCTATCCCATGGTATGGGTTGTCGTTGGAAAAATCGTTCAAAAATATTGCGGGTGAGTAAAAGCCATTTTTCGATTCAGGGATCCGTTTGCGAAGTATTAAGCTTTAATGTGCAAATTTTTGTTAGAGTCAGGTCCCCCCCTCATCTGCCAGCTAAATGGTGGTTTTTGGACATGGTGACAAAATTCACGGCATGTATAAGGAAAACTGTCACAGCTAAGTAGGCTTTAATTAACGAGTAATAGTCGACCAACTTACATTTGCAGTTGCAATGTATGTGAGTCATCTGTACATCCAACTGTTCAAATCTTTCAACAGCACAAAAGAAGCCCGCAGACCCAGCAGCCAAAAAGAATGCGCAAGAGATGGCGGAGAAGATGCGCAAAGCAGAAGATTTGATGCGACAGCGCAAAGAAGAAGAGAGACTGAGGAAGAAGGAGAAGACCGCTCGTCTCCAGGCGTATATGAAGGAGTGGCAGAAAGTCAAGGACGATATGGAATTGGAGGACCATAAAGTGAGTTTTGTTTAAGATTAGAAATTAGACAGGGCTAACATGACAAGCGCGAGAACGCTCTCTATCTTGATTTGTCGAATATTTCTACGTTTTTGACGTGTTCCTGACGCCTAACATGACAGCTAAGCTCGAGAAAACTCGAAAAAGTCACTTTGACACTTCTGTATCTCGCGACGAGATACTGATGTAGCGTTTTTAAATACAAATAATTTTGTAACATTGCAACATCGGTCGGTTTTACGCATGGAATTAGTATGTACTACTTTTATTGATTTTACGTCCACCTCTTTTAATTTATGTTTAGTTTCATAAAACCGATGTTTTTGACTGTTTTTATTTGGCGTGCTAAATTTAAAATATAGAATAAGTATAATTATTATTAAAATAAGTGAATATATAAGAAAAATCGGCCGACGGTCACTATTCGACAAAGCGAAGGTTGATATTGTAACAATCACCATAAAACATGTGATATTGCTGTTACTCGCCAACTTTGGGGAGTATGCTGGCGATTTTCGTAATTATGTTGCGTAGATTACATATTGCCATACAACCATAACTCCTTAGATTTCGGTAGTCACCATAATTGACAAAGAGACTGGTTATTACTGCACGTGAACCTCATCTACGTAATAGTGCTCCCCTGCGCCACCCTTACTCTCGCGGCCGCCGAAAGGAACACCGTTCCAAAGTTTATAGTAGGTAATTTAAAACTAAGTATTTTCATTATTATTAGTAAAATGAGGACAAAAATAAGTATAATTATGAATTTTCCATGCCATTTTGGATATTTGAATTTATTTTTATTGTCTCTCATAATTTTTTCTACTCTTCTCGTCGTCAAGATCGAGGACGACTAAATTAGGTACAATCACGATATTCTCATGTTGAATTGTCAAAATGCGAGATAAATTAGGTGGTCATGTTAGGGTTTAACGAGAAAACATCAAGTTTGACAGAAGAAGTCTAGTATTTTGTATGGCAGCGGTGTCAGAAAACGAGAAAAGTGACAGATATAGACGTGACGAGAAAACTCGCGAGTGAGTACCTGTCGCGTGTGTCATGTTAGCCCTGCTAATGTGAAGTTTAAAACTTGTCAAACTCTATTTTTGTTCTAAGTTTAACGTGTGAATCTGTGTGTCTGTCTGCGGCATCGTAGCGCCTAAACGTCTGAACCGATTTTGTAATTTTTTTTTGTTAAAAGGTGACTTGTTCGAGTGTTTTTTGGTAAAATAAAAAAGAAAGAAGAAAAACGTAATCAACAGTTTTTTTGAGGTTTTTGTTTGTGTCGGGGGTTTCCATTTTATGACTTGGCCTATCACCCGATTCCGTCTTTACCTCGACTTACAGTGCACCACAAGAAAGACAACATTAAAACTGCAGTCACCACTCTTTGTTTTCAGATAATACCGAAAGGCACTCCAATAGAAGTCGAAGGCATTTCACACGAGCACTTTGGAGATTTCCTTTCGGTACTGGAGTTCGTCCACACGTACACCGAGATCCTGAAGGTCAAGGACGTGTTCCACAACCAGCTGGACCTGGAGACGTTCAGGAAGGCTCTGACGTCGAAGGAACATGCTGGCGTGTTCAGCGACCTCATACAGATGTTCTTGACGACAGTGTTCTCGCTGCAAGAGGATGAAGCCGAGGAGTATAATGAGAATGGGAGGATACAGCTGTCTACTGGTAAGTGGATATCATCCTCATCATAATAGACTGGTAAGGTATTGGACAGGTTTTTATTAAATTACAATTGTCGAAACTTAGTAAAAAGAAAAGTCGCAGTAAAATGCATTTATTAAATATCTCAATAAAAGGCTGAGTTTTAAGCGTTTTAAAGTAGCTGTTTATGCTAGCAGACAGCAATACTGCGATCCGATGTCACAACACAGGAACGCCATAGACACCTTGCGCCATTCAGTATAGTGAACGTTTTGTGTGACATGGAATAAAAAAATACCAAAGCGATTTTTCCACCGTTTTTTTCTTCTTCAATATTCTTGTTTTTTCCGTAACATCTTCAAATAATTTATTTTTAGTTTATATAGTAGTCAAATACCTTTTTTGAGCCGAAAACGCCTGCCCCAAGCGTTGCCATAACGACTGGTCCTCTGCTTTCCGCATCCAGCAGATTCATGTTTTTCAGGTTTTGGAGCAGAGCAAATCTTCTTTTTTTTTTCTTTTCCTGATGCAATCTGTCCACCATTGGCATTCAGCATCTTTTGTGTTGTTAGTTTAGTCATTATTGGTATGCGCCCACTGGCTCATCCGCATTAAGCTATATAAATGTATATAGTTTGTCGGCCTTCAATCAAGTCTTGTGGGACAATTTAAGCCTCCTGAATGTCTTGGTTTTCATTAGGTTTGATGCCAGTTTATTGGGATGGGTCGTAATTCTATTTTTGTAGGCACTGACCTCTAGTGTGATTTCTTCTTTAACCTTTGGTTTTTAAGTCCCGATGTAAGTTTTCGTTAGTGATGTACCATGGTGCATTAACTATTATCCTCAGCATTTTTTATTGGAACCTTTGGAGTATGTCTATGTTTGAATTAGCAGTCGTTCCTCACAGCTGTATTCCATAAGTCCAAATAGGCATAATGATGCATTTGTAGATTCGAAGTTTATTTTCCAGAGAAAGCCTGGACTTTTTTGATAGTAGCCAATAGTGCTTCCTTATTTGTAAGCTCAATGCTTTACGCTTCGTGGATATATGTTTTCTCCACGTTAGTCTACGGTCTAGGTACATTCCGAGGTATTTAGCTTCTTCTGCTTGTGGAATTTTAACATCATTTAGTCGTACTGGAGGGCATGAATCTCTTCTTGTCGTGAATGTCACGTGTACGGATTTGGTTTCATTTGCCTTTATTCGCCATACTTTCAGCCATTTTGAAATTTCATCTAAGCTCGTTTGTAGAATCTTAGACGCCTCGACCGCATCTTCATGCACAGCTAATGTAGCAGTGTCATCGGCAAATGTGCCCAAGACTACCCCTTCAGACAGGAAGATCAGCTGTGTAAAGAAGATAAAGAATAGGACCCATTACACTGCCTTGAGGAACTCCTGCTCGAATTTCGGACAGTCCGGTTACTTCCGTACCCTGTTTCACAAAGAAGTATCTCCCCTCCAGGTAGGATTTAATGAATATGAAGTAGTTTATTGGAAGAACCTTTTTTGTTTTATATAAAAGTCCCTCATGCCATACTCGATCGAAAGCCTGTGATATGTCCAGGAAGACGGCTGAACAGTACTTCTTATCTTCATATGTTGCATGATTTTTTTTACCAGCCGATGTATTTGTTCTATAGTCCCTATTGAAGGCAACAAGCTCGCCCCCATAAAAAATATGTTGTTTTTACAGAGGATCAAGAAACCAACAGTGAAATGGGCGTAACCAAAGCAATGGAGCTCGCAACGAAAGCCAGCAAATGGTCACAGACCTACCTGGGAACCCCGCTCAGTAAACTGCCGCTAGATCCTACCACAGTTAGTGAAGTTTTGAGGTTAGTTGTGTTATTCTTCTCTATCATTAAGGCTAAAAATAAAATCTAAGAGATAGAAGTGTCTCGCGTGTTTTGATTTGGTTCATCTAAATTGTACCTCTTGAAGTCCAGTGAGCTGCACAATTGAAATTTTTGTGGTTCTTTCCTCAAAAAATCATTTCAGACACGGATCTACATTGTCCTCACACGATCTGACCAAGATTATGTCTAGACTTTAAAAGAGACAGAGACAAAGTAGTCAGATAGAAAATGTCGACTCCATGTCGACGTGTATAAGTGATTCCGATATACTTTTCACAGCATAATCATCAGAAAAATCATTTCATTTCTACCATATTATGTAGTAGTAGCAAAGTTGAGTCTCACTTGTTATTTACTTTCTTACATTCTATTTTTATAGAATACCAATAAACAATTAAAAATGTAGCTGATATGTAAATAAGTTAAATAAATATTTATTTAAAAAATCTAATTGGTAAAATACTATATAAATCCTGAAAATGATGTAGATATTCAAAAGTTTGATGCCTGTATCACAGGCGGCGACAACATTCATTAATGTATCCAAACAACATTGGCAAAGTTATCGAGGGTAATAATAATAATAATCAGGTCAAAAATTTATTTTCAGGCGACACACGTCTGAAAATAAATGCCCATAGATAAATACCTTAACCTAAACATACATATATTAATCTTATACAAAACTTGTGTTAATGAAAAAGACTTAAGACTATGTTAGTAGCACTTCACTTTGCACTATAGTCGTATTTTTAATTAGACGAAGCCAACTGACAGTAGCTAATGTCACTTTGTAAAATAATGTTGCCATATTTAAAGTAATAGTGATGCGTTCAGTTCTCGTTCAATCAGATGAATGAACAATGAGTGTGAATAGTTAATCATTTCAAACCATAAAAGAATATTATTTCTATTTTACAATAAAATTGTATAAGGTGCTCTGATATAAGTTACTAGTAGTATGTAACTACAATCAGTTTTATGACTGCTTATTATTACAAATAGCGGCCCTGCGACTAGTGCCTTTTTGTTTGTAATTCGGCTTCTAACCTCTGGTCTGATAGCATGAATGTTTTTTCTGCGCTCACGCTGTTTAGTTATTGTTTTTGTTAAGTTTTTCGTTACGTTGTGTTTGTGGTTATTGTTGTGTTTGTTTGTTGCTATATTGTTTCGTACAAACGATATGGATCCTCAACCAAGCACGTCAAACCAAAGCTTGTCTCCAAGAAAGAAGAGACCCCGGATTGCTTTATGCGTTACAAACAGGTATTTGAGGAGAAAGCTGCTTCACTATTACCTATTGAGGCTCCCAAAAAAAAGAATGTGTTTCGAAAACAGCTGACATTTTGGGAATTGGTGTGACCTCAGTTTACAGTGTATTAAAATAATACAAAGAAATATAACAATTTAAGTCTCCCGAGAAACGTGAACCGAAATACAGTTTCAAAGATAAATTAGACGATTTTACTTTTGCCGCTATAAGACGAAAAGTTCATCATTTTTTTTTTTTGCAAATGAGCCACTCACCATTAAAAGGCCCCCATACCACTGTGAGCTCAATCCCATTGAGTTGGTATGGGCGCAGGCTAAAAGTTATATGTTGCAAGAAATAACAAAACCTTCAAAATGACAGAAGTAAAAAAAAATTTTGAAGAAGGACTTCAACATATCACACCTGAAAAATGGAGTAGCTGCTCTGCTGTCTCTGATAATTACAGAAGAAGACAAAATGTATGGTCTCGACTTCATGATCGACAATGTTTCAGACATATTTATAATTTATTTCACCGAAAGCGATAGTGATGATTTTTTATCTGTTGATGAATAAAAACAAATTATTTAATAAGCGATGTTTCTTATTTTCATTACCTACCTATAATTGTTATATTTATACATCTATAGTTTCAACTACATGATGTATTGAAAATAGGACAGTCTTACAAGTTTCCTCGCAATGTTTTCCTTAATTTTTAAAACACTCGGTATTCAGTATAGGTAGATACTATAGGAACATAGTCGTCGAAACCTCGTTGGTATGTACAAAGCACGATTACGTACCCGATATCGGCAGTTCGGCACACTAACTATTCACTAGACAATCGTGGCAATTTCATTCATTCAGGAGTTTTTTCAATCATTCACTTTGTCACAACACTATTTTTATTTCATCAAAAACTGACAACACAGTAAACGTCAGTTGACTTCGTCTAATTAAAAATACGACTATAGCTAGACTTTGTGCTGTCTTGTGGTACTTGTCCGCGGAAGCGACGGAACACCACATCCTGCGGCAAAAGCCTTCTTGCATGACAAGGGGCAGGTAACAATTCGGTACGCGCACCACGAACGCCTTAAAATTGACGTTGCGGCGCGACTCCAGTAACTGCACCCTTGGCATGTACCTTATCTTCTGGCGGACGTACTCAATGATGTCCGCTGCCTTAGTAGTGTAGTGCAGGCGCGAGATGTACATCGGAGTGTACGGCTTTGTGGCACGTAAGCCTACTTCGGGACCCGTAGGTGCTTTGCCGTAGCAGTTCTTGTTAGTTTGCGATCGGTGCTACTTCTTTTGCACCGTCACAAAACCCTCATCATTATCAGCTCTTTACGGTGCCTTTCTGGCCTGGCATAGGCTTTATATTTATGGCGAATCCATTATATCGTAAACATCGTAATTCTTACACAATAGTTCATTACTTTCATGTTTGTAACAATTCTATTTTAGACATCAACATCGCGCGTTCGTATTACCGAAGATAGACGATGATTCCCGAAGACGTGATGTGCTCGTTGCTAAATGATGAACTGTCGCACAGCGTCGATCGAAGGTTAAGCTACGCTTGCCGCGGTCGTTTTTTTTATGGGCGACCATCCATTACGAGTCCCCTCTGTCATTCGTGGATCTTTGACAGTCGTAACGGGGTAGTCAGAAGCCTGAAGGTCTGACAACCGCTATCGTATTACCCAGCAACTGGGTTTTGGAGGTCAGATGAGCAGTCGCTCCAGTTAATGTAGTAAAAAGACTGGAAGCCCCAACATAGTAAAGCCTGGCAGATGATAATGAGTACGTAACGTAAGGGTTTGAATGTGCCAGACTGCACCTGCTGTCGTCGGGCGCGGGTCCGGGCGGGCGCTGCGCGTCGTGGCGCTACCAGGCGCGCGGCGGCTACACCAGCGCCGACGACGCGGGCCTGCGCCTGCGCGTCACGCACCCAGCCACCCTGCGCGCCCTCGCCACGAGCCACGTCGCCGACCTGCCGCTCGGTATGTTACATAGTACTCACAGCGCTACGACGACGCGGGCCTGCGCCTGCGCGTCACGCACCCAGCCACCCTGCGCGCCCTCGCCACGAGCCACGTCGCCGACCTGCCGCTCGGTATGTTACATAGTACTCACAGCGCTACGACGACGCGGGCCTGCGCCTGCGCGTCACGCACCCAGCCACCCTGCGCGCCCTCGCCACGAGCCACGTCGCCGACCTGCCGCTCGGTATGTTACATAGTACTCACAGCGCTACGACGACGCGGGCCTGCGCCTGCGCGTCACGCACCCAGCCACCCTGCGCGCCCTCGCCACGAGCCACGTCGCCGACCTGCCGCTCGGTATGTTACATAGTACTCACAGCGCTACGACGACGCGGGCCTGCGCCTGCGCGTCACGCACCCAGCCACCCTGCGCGCCCTCGCCACGAGCCACGTCGCCGACCTGCCGCTCGGTATGTTACATAGTACTCACAGCGCTACGACGACGCGGGCCTGCGCCTGCGCGTCACGCACCCAGCCACCCTGCGCGCCCTCGCCACGAGCCACGTCGCCGACCTGCCGCTCGGTATGTTACATAGTACTCACAGCGCTACGACGACGCGGGCCTGCGCCTGCGCGTCACGCACCCAGCCACCCTGCGCGCCCTCGCCACGAGCCACGTCGCCGACCTGCCGCTCGGTATGTTACATAGTACTCACAGCGCTACGACGACGCGGGCCTGCGCCTGCGCGTCACGCACCCAGCCACCCTGCGCGCCCTCGCCACGAGCCACGTCGCCGACCTGCCGCTCGGTATGTTACATAGTACTCACAGCGCTACGACGACGCGGGCCTGCGCCTGCGCGTCACGCACCCAGCCACCCTGCGCGCCCTCGCCACGAGCCACGTCGCCGACCTGCCGCTCGGTATGTTACATAGTACTCACAGCGCTACGACGACGCGGGCCTGCGCCTGCGCGTCACGCACCCAGCCACCCTGCGCGCCCTCGCCACGAGCCACGTCGCCGACCTGCCGCTCGGTATGTTACATAGTACTCACAGCGCTACGACGACGCGGGCCTGCGCCTGCGCGTCACGCACCCAGCCACCCTGCGCGCCCTCGCCACGAGCCACGTCGCCGACCTGCCGCTCGGTATGTTACATAGTACTCACAGCGCTACGACGACGCGGGCCTGCGCCTGCGCGTCACGCACCCAGCCACCCTGCGCGCCCTCGCCACGAGCCACGTCGCCGACCTGCCGCTCGGTATGTTACATAGTACTCACAGCGCTACGACGACGCGGGCCTGCGCCTGCGCGTCACGCACCCAGCCACCCTGCGCGCCCTCGCCACGAGCCACGTCGCCGACCTGCCGCTCGGTATGTTACATAGTACTCACAGCGCTACGACGACGCGGGCCTGCGCCTGCGCGTCACGCACCCAGCCACCCTGCGCGCCCTCGCCACGAGCCACGTCGCCGACCTGCCGCTCGGTATGTTACATAGTACAGTTTCAGCAACATGTTGCTGGCATTTGAATATTACACATGTCGCCAACAAAAAAAAAAAAGACAGCTTGAGAGGGGGCAAGCCGTCAATTAACATAATTTAATTTGGCAATGAACATAGTTTTCTTGTGGCTATTTAATAAAATCCGAACGGGTCGATCTTCAACGTTAAGCAACACTTGCCAAGATCAGTCCGAGGATGGGTGACCATCCATTACATACCGAGACCCCTCCGTGCCTCGGAAAGCGCTTTAAGCAGTTGGTCACGGCTGTCGTTCGTAGATCTTTACAGTCGTTACTTATCGTCAGAAGCCCGAAAGTCTGTCAACCAGTCTTGCCAAGGGGTATCGTGTTACCCAGTCACTGGGTCGTGGATGTCAAATAGGCAGTCGCTTCTTGTAAAATACTGGTATTCAGCTGATTGTGGTTACTCTAGAAGACGACTCCAACAAAGTTCGGAACAGGCTAGGCAGTTTGATTTATTGATTATGACTTAATTACTACATGCCAAGTTTACAAGCAAACTTAATACTAAGAAAAAATATTGAATGCAAAATATAAAAGCATCATAAAGACTTCACATAAAGTCAGACAAATTGTTTAACCCTACGTCCTTATCTAGAGAAACCCTGTGGCCTTGGAGTCAATGTTCTACTGTAACTTCGTGGACAAATGAAATCTTTATTTATGTGTGTTACTAAACCCATAATGACCTGATGATATAGCTATAAAAATGAATTTAGAAAAACACCACACCAAACCCCATCTTACTCATACAGCTCCCCTGTATGAGTAAGATGGGGTTTGGTGTGGTGTATGTGTGAGGGGGATTGTTTTGTGCGTTAGAGAATCGTAAGTGTTAATCGATTAGAGCGCTAAAATTATATTTATCCTTGCAACAATGTTGCGCTTATAAACAACATGAAGGCCACATAAATAAATAAAAACTAACTTCATACATAACTCCACAGAGGACAAATTCCTGGTGCTTCAGTGCCTCATGAACCAGATCTTGAGCTACGCCACCGTGCGTGACGTCATCGAGGAGCGCCTCGACGAGTTGAGGAACACCAAGCAAGCGCTCCGGTTACTACAGGTATCATTTATTTACGTTTATGCCAATTGAGATGATAACTAATATTAGAAATGTTCGAAAAAAATAATGTAATTTCATAGAGGGCATAAGTAAAATGAGATAATCGAAAAAGTCTGTAAAATCTATTGAAATGTGAAGAAACTACTAGCTTTAAAAGGGGATTATTCCCGCCCTCGTCGCGCGGTACGGACAATGTATGGCGCTAATATGAAGTTACATAGTCGTGACGTCATTTCTACGATAGCGCTGTTTTTGTCTAACAGTTATTTAAACGTCTAAAAGTTGGCAATTTTTTAAGCTTTTACACTTTTTGTAATATTGATTGCACTATTTGCAAACACATTGTTTTGAGATTTAAAAAAATAATGTCACCATCCCTATTTATTTCTGGTTGGCTCAGCATATCTATTTCTTCCGTACTTCGCTATTAGCCGTCATGCCCGTAGTTTCCCCCTTTCTAGCCTTATCATTAGAAGCAAAATCCTGTGCTACGCATCAAAGAAGTGTTATCTAAAGGTAACTCTTACACGGGAGTGGGACAAAATATCTGTGTAGGAAGTGTGCTTTTGTCTCTATGAAACCGCGCTAAAGGAGGTTATTTTGAAGACAAATAGGGATTCTTGTGTATAATAAAGTGTATTTTTTATATAATTTATAGCCTTATTTAATTAACTTATAAAATATTTGTATAACCTCTTTTCAACGTTATTTTGGGCCAGCCTGTATATTAAAAACCGTGCGTAGCTGGGAATGGGGCGCTTGTTGTTAATTTAAATAAATGCAAACTGCAGATGAGCTGGCCCACTCCCGCGCAGATGAGCAGTAAGATGCAGTTTCATGTCCAGTTAGGGCTTTTTTCGGGATTGAGGTGTTTTCAATGATAGACTTAAGTATTAGTCCTACGAAATGAAAGACAAAAATGGCAATATGAAACTGTTATCATGATTGAACTTAGGTAATATTTCCTGTAAATAAGTATCTTTTATATATTCTGTATGCTTATTTAATAAAAAAATAACAGTAATAACAATCTTAATCTCCTTTGTATTTCCGCAGACAAATGAACGCAAACGCGAAGCACAATTAATAGCAGCAAAACAGGAACTTCGTAAAGAAGCTTTCGCTAAAAAAGAAGAAAACAAACTCTCTGGAGAAAAGGCGAGAGCGGTCGATGAAGAGACTAAAGCGGCCATAGACAAACTAGTGGCAGAGGGGGAGGAGAAGAAGAAAGAATATGAGAAGAAGTTGAAGGAGTTACAGGTGGAGCTGTTTGATTATACGTCTTATGTCGGTGAGTTAAAGTTTAGTTTAAGACGAGCCTTGTACCCAATAGCATTATCCATAATTATGCAAAGCTGACAAACTTTCATCGCCTGTTCTTTAGTGCTCACTTTCGCTATACATAAAGTCAAAGTTAAAGAAATGCAGTAATTATGGTTACAAAAGTTCTTACAATGGTAGCTTAGCATATTCAATCATAAAATCATAACATGCAAATTTTTGGTACAGGTACAATTAGGTCATTTAGATTTAAGAAATTCTTTTACAGTATAGAATTATTAGGTTAGATATACGCCATAGAACATTAACAAACTTACTGAGTTTTCCACATATCATATCAACATAGAACACCTCTCATCTAGAACTATCCAAGGAAAATCATACTATCTGATTATTGTATTTGTTTACCTTTTTATGTTATTTCTAAATTCATTTTATTCCAGTTTTTGTTACGAAGTTGTACAAATTTGGTTTTATCTATGTAAGGTTTAAGGTTATTCTTTTCCATCCAAGTTATTATTTTGCTTACGGTACTATTTATGTCCTCATTATAGTTTTCTGTAGTTTTAGGGATAATTACGGACACAGTGTCTGCAAAGAGTATGCAGGGATGATCAGTTACTTCTGTCAGGGCATTGATATATATCAGAAAAAGTGGGGGGCCTAAAATACTGACCTGTGGAACGCCTGTGCAATTGTATCCTAAGTTGGATTTAAATTTCAGTTCACCGTTTTGATTTGGTTCATCCATAGTTATTTCTACAAATTGCGATCTGTTTGTAAGGTATCTTTTTAACCATGCATTTGCCTTACCGCGTATTCCATATTAATCACATTTTGTTAGTAGTAGCTCGTGCGATACAAAGCCTAAAATATAACAGTTGTCTGGATTTTCTGGTCAATGCTTTTAGTAACTAGGTTAATTAAATTAAATGCCGCTGTGGTTAATTAAGTTAAATGTCAAAAAATTTAACTTATCGATAAAACGTATTAATCGCGTATGCATGATCTTTTCGTAAATTTTTGATAAAATAGGCAACAGTCTCTAAAAGGAACTTTTGTGCAATATTTCATGCTTTTAGACCCAGCGGCTTAAGCTGTGAATGAATGAAGGAATTTTTATTAAGTAACACTATTTGCGGTGTTCCTTCCAGGCTCGGACCGCGCCTTCCGCCGCTACTGGGTGGCGCGCTCGCTGCCGGGACTGTTCGTGGAGGCGGGCGCAGAGCCGCGCGGCGCGTGCGCACACAAGCCCGTGTCGCCGGCCGGACACGACGCGCACGACACGCTCGCGCACGTCGCCAAGCTGTTCGAGCAGCAGAAGGAGAGAGGTCAGTGCTGCCAACTTGTTATTATGTCGCCGCTACTGGGTGGCGCGTGCGCACACAAGCCCGTGTCGCCGGCCGGACACGACGCGCACGACACGCTCGCGCACGTCGCCAAGCTGTTCGAGCAGCAGAAGGAGAGAGGTCAGTGCTGCCAACTTGTTATTATGTCGCCGCTACTGGGTGGCGCGTGCGCACACAAGCCCGTGTCGCCGGCCGGACACGACGCGCACGACACGCTCGCGCACGTCGCCAAGCTGTTCGAGCAGCAGAAGGAGAGAGGTCAGTGCTGCCAACTTGTTATTATGTCGCCGCTACTGGGTGGCGCGTGCGCACACAAGCCCGTGTCGCCGGCCGGACACGACGCGCACGACACGCTCGCGCACGTCGCCAAGCTGTTCGAGCAGCAGAAGGAGAGAGGTCAGTGCTGCCAACTTGTTATTATGTCGCCGCTACTGGGTGGCGCGTGCGCACACAAGCCCGTGTCGCCGGCCGGACACGACGCGCACGACACGCTCGCGCACGTCGCCAAGCTGTTCGAGCAGCAGAAGGAGAGAGGTCAGTGCTGCCAACTTGTTATTATGTCGCCGCTACTGGGTGGCGCGTGCGCACACAAGCCCGTGTCGCCGGCCGGACACGACGCGCACGACACGCTCGCGCACGTCGCCAAGCTGTTCGAGCAGCAGAAGGAGAGAGGTCAGTGCTGCCAACTTGTTATTATGTCGCCGCTACTGGGTGGCGCGTGCGCACACAAGCCCGTGTCGCCGGCCGGACACGACGCGCACGACACGCTCGCGCACGTCGCCAAGCTGTTCGAGCAGCAGAAGGAGAGAGGTCAGTGCTGCCAACTTGTTATTATGTCGCCGCTACTGGGTGGCGCGTGCGCACACAAGCCCGTGTCGCCGGCCGGACACGACGCGCACGACACGCTCGCGCACGTCGCCAAGCTGTTCGAGCAGCAGAAGGAGAGAGGTCAGTGCTGCCAACTTGTTATTATGTCGCCGCTACTGGGTGGCGCGTGCGCACACAAGCCCGTGTCGCCGGCCGGACACGACGCGCACGACACGCTCGCGCACGTCGCCAAGCTGTTCGAGCAGCAGAAGGAGAGAGGTCAGTGCTGCCAACTTGTTATTATGTCGCCGCTACTGGGTGGCGCGTGCGCACACAAGCCCGTGTCGCCGGCCGGACACGACGCGCACGACACGCTCGCGCACGTCGCCAAGCTGTTCGAGCAGCAGAAGGAGAGAGGTCAGTGCTGCCAACTTGTTATTATGTCGCCGCTACTGGGTGGCGCGTGCGCACACAAGCCCGTGTCGCCGGCCGGACACGACGCGCACGACACGCTCGCGCACGTCGCCAAGCTGTTCGAGCAGCAGAAGGAGAGAGGTCAGTGCTGCCAACTTGTTATTATGTCGCCGCTACTGGGTGGCGCGTGCGCACACAAGCCCGTGTCGCCGGCCGGACACGACGCGCACGACACGCTCGCGCACGTCGCCAAGCTGTTCGAGCAGCAGAAGGAGAGAGGTCAGTGCTGCCAACTTGTTATTATGTCGCCGCTACTGGGTGGCGCGTGCGCACACAAGCCCGTGTCGCCGGCCGGACACGACGCGCACGACACGCTCGCGCACGTCGCCAAGCTGTTCGAGCAGCAGAAGGAGAGAGGTCAGTGCTGCCAACTTGTTATTATGTCGCCGCTACTGGGTGGCGCGTGCGCACACAAGCCCGTGTCGCCGGCCGGACACGACGCGCACGACACGCTCGCGCACGTCGCCAAGCTGTTCGAGCAGCAGAAGGAGAGAGGTCAGTGCTGCCAACTTGTTATTATGTCGCCGCTACTGGGTGGCGCGTGCGCACACAAGCCCGTGTCGCCGGCCGGACACGACGCGCACGACACGCTCGCGCACGTCGCCAAGCTGTTCGAGCAGCAGAAGGAGAGAGGTCAGTGCTGCCAACTTGTTATTATGTCGCCACTACTGGGTGGCGCGTGCGCAAAATAGCGGAAACTGCAATAATGTGCAAAACATTTATTAAAATAATGTATTGTTTAATTTTGTACTCGATTTCTATACACGCCTTGTTTCCCCGAAGGGTTGGGCAGAGGTGTACCTATAGTACACCCACATTTCGCCAGTTATGTTTAGGTCCCATGTAATAGGGGGCGAGCCTATTGCCATCAACCGGGCACAAGTCCAGGCTCCGGACTCCGGGCCAGGCTCCGCGGCAGAAACCCAATAACACGTTGCCCGACCTGGGAATCGAACCCAGGACCTCATGCTCAGCAGTAGCGATTGCGACCACTAGACCAACGAGGCAATGCGGGACACACTAAACTCCGAAAAACGTTATACAGTCAATCTTTTATTTTGTCTTGCTTAATGTCTCGCAAAGTTCACTTAGTTAACGATGGTTTTTGAATTCTATTATATATCTCTACACCCAAAGCTTGCGTCCTAATCAAAACGATCAGTCGCGCGAATACGCGAGATTTGTTTGGAAGACCACGCGTTCGGGCTCGCCGAACGAAATGAACCACCACAAAATGATGTTTATAATCACTCTATAACAGCAGGCAGCGATAAAGAAAACGAATCAGGCGCCAACTCCCGCGGCACCTCACCGAAGAAGCCGCTGTCCAGTCTCAATGGGCTCAACCACAAGCTCAACGGCGTTGAGTCGAGCACTCAACAGCAACAGCTCAGAGATCTGCTGATGTGTACCGGGGATGCTAGCACGTGTCTCGTGCATGGGAAGGTGAGCTGTGTTTGTTTTGTGGCTATAGGTATTTGGTACTTGTAATATAGATATTTATGATTGATCGGACTATGTTTCTCGCATTAGGACTCTAATGATGTTCGATTTTCGGCAGAAGCAAGTGACTTAGAATACAATCCTTTTCTTTTTTTTTTTACTTATCATTTCCATTTATAATTTTACCCGTGCATATTAAAAACGTATAATATTGGCACGTAAGTTTCAAGCAAATACTGAACTAATTTCGATTGTTGTGAAATATAAAAATCGATCTAGGTAGAACAATCAGTATTAATCAAATTTCCTTCCATAGTTTGAGGTAACCAGTCCACTTTAGCCAGCCAAACCCATAGTTCAATTATATCTTTATTTATATATACTGCAATATTCCTGAACCAACCGGGGTTTGTCCTTGGGTGCACTTGCACAGTGCGTACAGCATCGATCACTAATAAAAGAACTAGATACACAATCCCATACACAAGTTCTCTTAAAACTGTCGCCAAATTATGTTTACGTAATTCAAGTTGAAATAAATATACGTTAATGAAAATTCAACCTTAAACGCTACGCTTAAAGTTGTATTTACAAAGCTATGTACAAAAAGCAATACATTTTTACGAGCGATAGTCGCTGGTCATCAAAACAAATTCAACCTTACACGCATGTTTCAAACTCGGAAATACAAAGTGCCAAATGAAAGCAATTAAATTTTACGACCGAGGATCGCCGCTAGGACAAGGAATGAGTGGAGTCGAACTGTATTTTTTTTTTTGTTGTACTGTAATTATAAATGTTTTTTTTAAATTTCGTCTATGCATCAAAAAGTTGGTGTAGGTAATAAAGCATATCATTTATTTATATATTCCATTTTTTTAAATTATTATTTCACTTTATACGTAGCGAAGCACGTACCGGGCCGCTAGTTAATAATAAAACTAAAAATTATGCAGTCATAATTATTTATATATTCTTTCATTTGTGACAAAATAATAAAGGTATTGCTTGACAAACAACTTATATCAAAATTCAATAGTTACTAAATATAAAAAATAAGTACAGAAAGTTCTTGTAAAATCAAAAAGAAATTGTTGATGTAATAATCATATACACAGAATGATGTAAAAAAATACGGACACAACTGACTAACACATTTAATTAACCTATGTTATTAATTTCCTTGATATAAAATGATTTTATTAAATAGTCGTCTTTTCGATAGATTTTTTTGTTTTTCCGTGCATTGTGATTCTTTCACACTCACCATCACTCGTCATCACTTTCAAAAAGTTCTTCGAACATACACCGATTCCTTGGGTCTGGGAAAGAATTCTTCGGATATTTGTCGTGCTATAACTGAAATCCATTCTCCACACCTGACTGGATCTCGAAGAAAGCTAAAAAAACAAAAAATAAATTTACGAAATGTTCTATAATATTTATAGAAGCAGTAAAGAAGTCACATAATACAAAAAACAAAACAATCAAACAAAAATAAAATAAAAAAAAGAAACAATAGCGTCTCCAACAATGGAACAGAGTCAACGCACGTAACCCGAACAATTTAAGTGGGCATGCGATAGTGTGATTAAATACGTTAACTAAGAGTCTTTACAACTGAGATGCTTTATAACTCCTGCTGTTTATTAGGAATTAATTTAAAAAAATGTTTTACGACGATTTCTTGACAAAATACCAATATTTACAATACAGTGATAACAATCATATAATGGTAATATTAAAACTTACCGAAAATATGAAACTCCATCTTTTTTTAGCGTCCTAGATGTGTTATTTTAACAGTTTTTAAACGAGCAACAAGGCATGTTTACCGTTCGAGCGTTCGAATGCTACTAGATTAAAAGCGCACCCGAATTTTCAAATGGGTGCGCGTTTGGTGAGGACACTTTTTGTCGCTGATGTGTATCTAGTTCTTTATTAGTGATCGATGGCGTACAGGGATAATCGTCGGTTGGTGCATCATTCCATTAAAAGCGTCTAACGGGCCTCTGCGAGTTTGCTTCGGCTCCAAAAATCCGGGATCCCAGGTTCCCGAGATTTGTCCAAGACCTAATTTTCTCGCGTATACTTCGTGAAAAGTATTTACACCCTGTATAATGTTAATGTTCATAAAATGGTAGAGGGCGCGGACTCCTGTCATACAGGTAGCCTGGCATTCAGAAGTGAGCGTTTTCAAAGAAGTTTCTGTAACCTTATAATGTCAATAAAGAACTAGAATATATGACGACGTTGCCATTATGTGCCCCCTGCGCAGTCGGAGCGGCCGCGCTGGCACGTGTTCCACACGGAGGAGCAGCTCGGCGCACTCACCGCGTCGCTGAACGTGCGCGGCCTGCGGGAGGCCGAGCTGCGTCACAACCTGCAGCACGACGCCGCGCCGCTGCGCCTGCACCTGGCGCGCTGCCCGCTGCACCTGCTCAACCCGCACGCCGCAGAAGTACGTATATCCACCGCCCAAGAGGCAAAGGGCAAAAGGTGGCTCCACAGAATCAAGCGGTCGTGCATTATCGGAAGCAAAGTTTTGGAACCGATCACACGATTCTCACCACTACGCTTAACGAATGAAGCGGAGGGCCGCAGGCGATACTCTTGCTCATGATGTCTTCGCACGTTGTATTTGCAACGTGGCTGGCCACTATTGCGCGGTCTCATACAGTTAATTTTGACTGCCAAATGTGGTCCGCCCCCGTCCTCGTGGTAGTTACATGACGTACTTGATCGATATCAACCGCTTGGTTCAAGGATCCTATTTCCACTAAGGAATATATATCAGACACGATGTGTTGTACCGCGCATCGCAATTATTTCTTGCTATTAGGTGTACCACGGGTTGCAATTTTGCTACGGTTCCTGGCCTGAATGTAATATAAAATATACACAACGCACAACGACGATTAAAATGAACGACAAATGTTCCGCATGTCCGCAGCCCCCGCCGGCCCCGTCGCACCACAACACTCGGCTCCGCAAGTTCCAGCCGTCGCTGAGCGTGCCGCCCGACTCCACGCTGTGCGAGGCGCTGGAGCTGTGCCTGAGGGACCACATCCTCGAGCTGGAGGAGAAGATCTTCCACGGCTGTCTGGGAGCACTCAAAGTGAAGGTATACCTCACACAGAAATTACTCAATCTTGTTCTAACTATGTTGGGGTTGGCTTGCAATCTAACAGGATGAAGCTGACCAGTATTTGACATGTAGCGACACTGGTAATGTCCACTACGATTAAAATAATGATTTGTTTTGCATTCCGTAGGATCGCGAAGCGTGGCGCGGCACGATCATGTTGCGTGGCTACGACAAGCAGGCGGACTACCTGACGTGGGGCCCGGACGACCAGTACCGAGACGACTACCACCTGCCACGCGGAGTGCTCAAACTACCCACAGGCAAGTTACTAACACACACACGGATAGATAGAGAAAAATGCGTTTATTGGCATAACAACACAAAAAAAATAACACGATTAAACTATAAAAAAACAGTAAACAGATATAGTAATGCCACGGTAATAATATCATACAGTATTGTAACTCGGCCGAATCTTTAAAATAAATGCCTACAGCCGCGCGGTACGTAGACATGATATAGGGCTGCCCGCCTCCAGCATTTTAATTACATTTGCCTACTTTGTGTTTCGATTTAGTTTTGTGATTGTAAATATACTTTTGTATATAAACAAATAAAATACTTTGTGAATTTAATAGGAAGTGTTCAATAAAATGCGTGATGTTTTTTGATTGTTAGATTTAATTAAAAAACCATGTTTATGTTTGAATCAAACAAATCGGTCTTATAAATTTGCGACCGATAAATATTTGCGCCTCGACTGAGACGTACGAAATGCTTTATTATTAAATTTTAAAGTATAAAAAATCCGCATTCTTATATAAAGCTTAATTAAAAATTGTTTTGGGAAACATGGACTCCGATCCTTACAAACAACAACACCTACCTACTCAACTAAAATGCAAAAAACAGCTGACGAGTAATTTTAATAACTTTTTATCTCAGCTAATGAACGCCTCTATAAATTAGGTACCTACAACTCGCAACAACTCAAAACAAAAATTCTTTGGTCACCAATGCCAAGCTGAACAGCTGGCTACGAATGTTTTAAAATCACAACCCTCTCAAACATCTAAATAACCTGTGAATATTTCATGAGTCTAGCTATTGTAGTTGTTATTTATCCCGAGAAAAAAAAACGGTTTCTAGTAGTATATGTTGATATAGCAGCAGCAGAAATACTTAATCTGAGAAAATTTCAACTATCTAGTGTGAGGCAGACGGTCAAATTATTTTTTCTAGTATTATTCATACACACAGTACAATAAACAACTATTAATAATAATAAAGTCTTTACTTTGAATAATACAAACTAACAAAACAAAACACAACCGTTTCCTGATTCATGAACCGCCTATAACTACCTATTTCACTCGTGTCAATCACTTTCTTTACTCTATTCACTTTATTTATTAATCCAGACATCTTAATTTTCGGGAGATAAAAGGCAATACTTATCCATTAAAAAGACACACTTTATGTACCTACCCACTAGTAAGTAAAATTATTTTACGGTTTAGTATAAAAGTTATCTCTGGATGCGTTATTGACGGATTCGTGCAACCATAAACAGCATAATATATCATACTCGTCATATTAAATATGTACTTACTTAGTTTTAGTGAAAAAATCGCGCGGTTATTGTTAAAAAACAACACACCGCCCGTTCGTCACTACAGCACAGTCGTGACTGTCTGCATGCCGCGCGCGTGCCTTGAGCGAGGCGCGTAGGCATAGCTCGCGCTTCGTCCGTTTGTATGAAGTTGGAATACTGTATGATATTATTACCGTGGTAATGCCAAAAGGGTCTCAGCTCAGAATAATGACAGATTGATGAAGCGGGCACACAAGGTGTGCTATCTGACCGTGATTTTCAGCTGCAACCCACGAGTGCCATACGCTAGAATAATAAGAACAGAGAAGTGTGTGCCCGAATAAGTTACGAGAATAAATAAAAAATATAACAAGCTCATAGAAAATCAAATAAAACATTGTTACGTACACGTGGTGTGTTGTGTTTGTGTTTTAATAACATAACACCACGCCGTGTTTCCCTGAAGGGTTGGGCAAGGTGTAAACCCACATTTCGCCAGTTATGTTCCAGGTAAGTCCCATGTAATAGGGGGCGAGCCTATTGCCATCTACCGGGCACAAATCCAGACCCCGGGCTTCTACTGAGATATTCCAGATAGAAAAACCCAATAACACGTTGCCCGACCTGAGAATCGAACCCAGGACCTCATGCACAGCAGTAGCGATTGCGACCACTAGACCAACGAGGTAGGGGGGGGGGGGTGATTTAATCTTTTACCGAAAACTTCGCCTGGCGTTTCGTCGCGGCGGCGCCATCTATCGGAGTAATGGCGGACAAAAAGTCAAATGTTAAAGAAAATGCAATCTGCTGTTATATACTTACTTCCAAATAGAACGATAAGTACTACAGTGGGTTAACGCAATGTTATGTGTAAGCACATTAATGAAATTAAATGCAATCAATGTGAAAGCTTGTAATTAGCAAATTTCCCTTCCTTTATAAGAGTACTTAGCAACCATAAAACAATCTCCCTTTATTCCTCAGACATAGACGAAACAGACATGAAATCAATACCAGTGAACAAATACCGAGACCCGGGCCACTACCTGGAGGCGCCCAAAGTCAACGGCGTGAAGAGGGAGCCGCCCGAGCCGGGGGCGAAGCCCGAGGTGGTGCGCGGGCTCGCATCCGCGCTGCTGCAGGTGTCGCAGGCCATACATCATAAGTACCTGAAGAGGCCACTCGGTAAATACTTTGGTTTCTTATCTTTCGATAGTAATGGCACTGTACATGGTGTAAAAATACTCATAATGAAGCCGAGAGTCACTTGTTCTTCCCGTTTTAATGATTTTTCTTTTCACTGGGACATACCTGCGAAGTTACGGAGATATTGTATACAGGTTCTTCCAACTTTTTTGTCGTTTTTTTACGAAAACAAGTTTTGAATAACTTAACTCCCATCCATTTATCCCACGATCCATGTACCATTGCATGCAAACATAAGCACAATGTTTTGCGTGCGTTACATTGCGCGCTGTCGTAAACAGCAAAATTTTACATCACAAAAAAAGTAGTTTCCCAGCAATTATTTTTGGACAAAGTTACTTATCACATTTGAGAAATTAATACAAAAATATTATCGATTTTTTTCCTCATATTTTAAGTGAATAAACTACCTCTTGTCGATGACCCCAAAAGATCACGTGATCACGTTTAGACTTAGATACCATCACGTCTGCGGAGTTTTGTTTGCTAATTCAATTTGTCCCTCTACATTGTCTTCTAACCAAACCTACACAATTCCTCCATTCCTGGTAATTTCTTACATCGGAATACTCTTTTTATTTTGCAGTATAATTGCTATATGCCATATTATGTGAGTACTATGTACATGCTTTAAAGCTACCATTTACAGGGTACGTCTTTCATTGACTTGAATGTGTCCTGGCGGCTGAGAGTATGTCATGCTCACTTTAATGTTTCGCTGATGGTGGCGCGTGTGTTGGATCATTTAGCTCCCTTCAAAATGGTTGAATTGAATGGTGCTAATCCATGCGTCATGTTCGTGAACGGGCGCCGTCAGTTGAGACTGGTCATCTCTTAGCTGCCACGGCGTATTTTAATTAAATTTTATTTTCGAATTGTTTTCATATTTAAATAACGGACGCTTTTAACGTTCTGCATCGTTCTCACATGCATAATTGCAACATGAATGATGTAACCAATCTATTGTAAACATAATTTGATTTAAAAGAGTGTCCTTGGAGTTTCTTTCCCGTTCTTCTCCATAGGTACCTACTACGCTTTGGAATTGGCAACTAGCTTCATTTTTCTGACCGACCGACCTTGACAATTCAAAAGTGCCTGTAATTGGTTTATTTGAAATAAATGCTTTGAGTTTGAGTCTGAATATGTTTGTGGGCCTTTTAGTCTGGGCAAAAAGAAATATTTTCTTTCTTGCTTTTCCAGGCCTCGACGACAAAGAACGCAAAGACCGCGAAGCAAGAAACAAACCTTTAGACCTGGAAGCTCTCCAGCGGTGGGAAGTGTCCCTCATGGAGTGTCAGAGCTTTTCGCAGATCGTCCTGCACCTGTTCACGCTGGACTCCAGCGTGACCTGGTCAGCCAGCATCCTGAATGCAAGCTGCAGGCTTTGCAGGCGAAAGACAGACCCTGATAATATGCTGCTGTGTGACGGTTGTAATAAGGGACATCATCTGTACTGTTTGAAGCCCAAACTTACCGTGAGTTGGTTTTTTGTATCCTCTTTTGAGTTAATTAACCGCCTATTTCGCCTTTGCGCCTTTGATACAGAATATTTTTTAACCCTTTTATTGTAAATCCACTGTTTCCTTGAGCAGTATGAAGTAGCAGTTAATAAATCCCATTTTATGTCTTCTTATGCACAAAGTTCTTAATTAAATTTCTAATTGCACGCCATCAGTCGAGGTATCGAAAGGTAAATTTACTGTTATTTTACTAAAAGTTATTTGATTACGATAAAATGCATCCAGAAATCGACGGAACTTTGATCCCGAGTCGCCATACTATAACTTGGGACTTATCAATTAGAGTAATAGTAATATACAGCATGTATCAGAATGGTGATGTTAATTTAAGGTTGTGGTACTGACCATCAAACTGAACAACATTCCCCATAAGACCAACATCCCAAAAAAAACTGTTTTTTTCAACTGTCCTGTATAAAACTTCAATACTTTCTCGACCCAAATGTATGGCTGGTTGATAATTTAACGGGACAACGATGTTGGTCCCATGGAGGAAGCGGTTCGGTATGATTTTCTGTATCACACCCTTAATTTTTACCACATCATGTTGATACACGCTGTAAAATGTCATATCGAGCTTTAGAACAAGACATGGCCGTGTAGCGTACTATGATCTATGATTAAAGTTCGCAAGCGCCTCGAAGAGCTTCTTTTTTTTCAGCAAATACGCTACCAATCTCAATACCCAATACTTTATTGCATTCCATTTGGAAAAATAATTGCATCCAGAGGAAGAGGCCGTTGCGCCTCGTCGTACGAAGATGTTTGCCGAGGCGTATAATTTTAATCGTACTATAAACAGCTAAGTTAAGTGACCTGTTCGACTGACGCCGACATGGAAGCGACTAGCTATCAACTATTTTATCGCTCAGTAACGTACAAGAGAGACAGAATGCGCCGGCAACGTGAATAGCCAGAGATCAACTATTGTACGTGAATTGGGCGAGAAGATAATATAGTCGACGGCTAGTCGCGTCCTCGTGGCAGTGAGACAAGTGTCATATGCTTCTTTTTTGACACAAGCTGATGTGATTATATTATAATGCAAACAGAAAGTGCCAGAAGGCGACTGGTTCTGCGACCAGTGCAAGCCCAAAGAGCGGACGCCGCGCAAGAGAAGGAAACTATTCTCCGACGATGATATTGAAGAAGAATTGGACAATAGGTTGGTTTTCATGCTAATTATGTTGTAAATTTACTAACTTCATCTTTGGTCTAGTGGACGCACGCGCTACTGCTGGGTTCGATTCCCGGGTCTGCTAAAGTGTTCATGCGTTTTTTTAATCCTGAATTACTCATTCCCGCTTGATGGCAATAGGCTCGCCCCCTCTATTACATGGGACATAAACTGACATAAGGCAGAGACACATACGCAAAGAAAAGAAAATGTAAAATATAGAACAAAAAATAAAAAAAACAATACTTTCATGAATCCCAGTACTTCTGACATGACAATAAATCTTCGACTCATATGCAAAACGATAGATAGATAGATTCATTTATTTGCCTGAAGTATGGTATCTTACAGATTTTATAACACATGCCTATTAGTTCTTCATATTCCGCCTACTAAATTCGGCATGCAAATTTTGTGACAATAGTAATAGTTCTAATTTAATCAATTTAAAAAAAAAAATTAGATTCCCATGTCAAAAAAAAGTACTAAATCAAGATTTGTCTACATATCAAATTACAAATATCATAAATTACAAATTGTATATAAGTCAACTTTCAAATGTCAACAAAGGAAATAAAATTACAAATGTCTTAAATAAAATTATCAAATTTAATTTTCATGTCATGCAACTTTTCCGTTTGTCTTATAACTCATAAATTACTTAATAGTATAAAAAACAATTTTCAATAAGCCATGCTCTGAGATGTTTTTGAAATAAGCTGGTTCGCAGTTCTATAATAACCTTCGGTATATTATTAAATATCTTTATTGCCATTCGACTAGTGTTTTTATGGCAGAACGCTGTTCTACATCTTGGCATTGCCAATTTTGTTGGATCCCTTGAGATTTTTCCTACCTTTTAAACATTGACGCATTCGGCTTTACTGAATAGGTGAGGATGTTTTTTTTACAAATACTCCAGTTTCCATTATATATAAGCATGCTAATGTTAACAATTTATTATTTTTAAAAATAGGTCTGCAAGATTCTAATGGGTCTACACCAAACACAGCTCGTAAACACTTTTTTTGCACAATAAATGCCTTATTGCTGTCAGTGGAATTACCCCATATGATCAAGCCCCCCAGCCCCATATATCTTAGCACTGATGCGACATATCCATGATACGCCAATAGACCGGCATTACGTCCAATAGTTTTTCTGAGATTTCTTAGTGCAAATGCAAAGCTGTTTAGCCGATAACATACATTTTCAATATGTTTTTTCCAATTACAATTTTTATCAATTACTATGCCTAAAAATTTCGTATGGTCAACTTCTTCAATGTCATTATCACCTCCAATAATTTTCATTGATTCACTTGTCATTTTGTAATTAGAGAAATTAATATATTTTGTTTTGGACAAATTCACGCATAAATTATTTTGTTCAAGCCATTCTATTATAGCTTCCACGGCAGCATTTATTTTATCCTCAAATTGTTCATTTTTATTATCTTTATTTATTATCAATGAGATGTCGTCTGCAAACAACACGCACTTATGATCCGTCACTGTTGGCAAATCATTTATGTATAGAAGAAAAAGCAAAGGCCCCAAAATACTACCTTGAGGCACGCCATATGTATTGGTCCTGTATCGAGATTTATGCTTTATTAACGCCTAAGATTTCAACCCGTTGTTGTCGATTAGTTAGGTAATCTTTTATCCAATTTAACGCTTTTCCTCTTATCCCGTATCTCTCACATTTTTCCAACAGTATATCATGTTTAACAAAGTCAAATGCTTTGCTCATGTCGAAAAATATTGCTGTGACCTGTATTTTCTTATCTATATTCTCGGTAATCGATTTAATTAGTTGATAACAAGCTAGTGCTGTTGACTTTCCTCTTTGAAAACCATTTTGTTCCGTACTTATTATATTGTACTTGGATATAAATGATACAATTCGATTATACATTGCTTTTTCAAATATTTTTGAAAATATAGGTATTAAGGTCACTGGACGATAATTGTTTAACTCGTGTTTATTTTTATATAATGGTTTAATATAATTTCATTTTGCGTGCAAGGTTCGAGATATAAACTGTTACTTCCATTGCTAGTGTTCTTTGTGACCTTGTTTTTATTATTGGTTATGTCTATATTTGTAGTATCAATGAAGTGATTATTAAAAGCTTCCGCTATTTCTTCAGGTTTACCTATCATAGCGCCATTCAGTTTGATGGCATCTATATATTGTGAATTTTTATCTTTAGGTTTATTCTTAATCAATTTCCATGTTGCCTTACATTAGTTTTTTGCTTTCAAAATAAATTTGCTAGAAGATTGCTTTCTGGACAAGTTAATACACTTTTTTAATATTTTGGCGTAGTTATTATAAACTAATTTATACTCAGATTTACTTTCATGATATTTTGATTTTAGATATCTTTTAGAGAGGCAAGATTTTTTTATAACTTTAGTTAACCATCTTAAAGTAGGTTTTTGACGATTTACTTTTATTCTTTGCAAAGGGAAATTTAATTTATATAATAGGCAAAAAGCCTCACGGAAGTTGTTAAAAGCCGTATTTGGGTCTATTTCATCATAAACATCTTGCCATTTTAGGCTCAAGAGACATTCTCTAAATTTTCTAACGTACTCGTCGTTATAATTCCTCTTGAACATAAAACAATGTGATGGAGCAATATTGTTCGTTGATATTTTTGTTGTGAATGTTAATATCTGAGCAGTATTATGGTCCGATAGATGTAATTCACATGTTTCACCTGAGTAAGTGCGGCCAGAGTGTGAGGTACTGGGGACTTGCATTTTATTGAGTTTTTCCATTAGAAATTTGTCAGTAGCAGCCCGGAGTCTGGATTTGTGACGGCAATAGGCTCCCCGCTATGAAATGGAATTTAAACATAAGTGGCGAAATGTAGGTGTATTATAGGTACATCTCTGCCCAACACTTTGGTGAATACAGTCGTGATGTTATGTGGTATGTTGTGAACGTAATGTTTAACTGTAGCCTGTAGGCCCCTGTATAAATAATCCGGAGTAAAGTTATATGAACATTTACTTAAAAAGCGACCAACCCGTCATAATTCCCATACAAACACTGGTACAGTCCGCGAGGCCTAAGCTGAGCTTTGCATTTGTGTGAGTGATTACCAAATCGCATTAATGGAGGGACGCGCAGCGCCTCAGGCCGATTGTATAAACCGGTTTAAACCAATCACGCTCTAGGCCGACGTCACACCTACACTATCTCTAAGTGCAATAAACTACACCAAGCCTCTGTACGTGCTTATGGCGTTATAACAAATTTTCTTCCTGATATTTTATCGATATCCAGTGGTTTATAATTAGGTTTCCATTTAATAATATAAAAAATCAGTAAAGACATCTGAAACACAGGTTTTTTGCAAAAAATCTTTTCTGAACTTTGACCGTTCATAATGTACTCATACATTGAAAAAGTAACTTTAGAGAAACCTCGCACATGTTATGGAAATTCTGAATAACAAAATTATTTCCAAAAAATTGTAAGACTTAAGAAAACACGCATTACCTGGAACAATCTTTATGACATCCCCGCGCGACTATTATCGTTCGACGTTATCGCGTTCTCACTCTTGTTTCTTTTCCAAACATTGCGTTTGATGAAAAAACAAGCTTTTCAACCGCGTTGACGATAGACGTACCGGGAAAAGTCCTCTTAATGAAACCATATTACTTTGGAGGTTTAGAATGACACAACTTTAATCCGGGCTTGTTAATAAGGGGTAGATGTGTGACTTATTGTTGGTTCTTCTCTTTGTTTATCTAACTTGAAGACGGACGCATACACTGAATGATTAGTAAGTGTACATTTAATTATCGTTTGTATTTAAGTGTTACTCATACTACATGGCACTACGGCGCCGCCGCCGTGTGCGTCGTCCGGTGGTTTGCCGTGTCTATACAAGCTCACACGATTCTTCTTCGGTGCCGCTAGCATGCCGTGCCGTAAGAAAACCGTGCCGTGTGCAACGGATCTTGGGGTTGTCCATCAAACTTAAAACTTTCCAATTTCATGGAGTTGCTAATAGTAAATACACTAGTACTTGCCCTCGGCTTCGCCCTCATAGCTGCCATTTTAACCGTTTAGTTACTGAACCGATTGCTTTGAAAATCGATTCCATTCGATCTGCGTGTAACCCAAATTATCTTATCTGTTTTCAAAAGTAAATAAAAAAAAATACGCGTCGACTTGGGAACCTTCTCCTTTTCTTCGTCGGTAAAAAAAAATAGTATCCATCGTTTTGTATTTATTAATCAGTGTTGTTTGCTTTCAAAATCGATACCTCAATATTTATTAGTTATTCCAATTTAGGATTTGTTTTTAAAATTTGGTGAAAATGGCCGTTGCTGTTCAGTTACCTCTGTAGCAGCTGCAGTTTTGTGAAATTTAAGTAAAGTACTGATAAAATATACAGTTGCCGCACCGTAAGCACTCGTTTCTCGATATAACATATCAGTGGGGTATCGGATTCCTAATCTAGGAGAGAACTTAAGGATAGCTCTTTGTGCACGTTCAGCAGTAATTAGATAACTTTTACCAGCGAAACCCCAAGTTATTATAAAGTAACTAAGCACAGACTGGCATAAAGCCAGGTAAGTCAAGTCATCTTGAGAGTATCAGTAATATTTGTAAGCTATAGATCGATGTCTTTTAAATATGTACAAAAGCTTCCTGACACGCGAAGTAACCGATTGAATTGCTTTGCCCATGTCAGGTGTTGGTCTATGTTAATACCAACATACTTAATACTTACTTGTTCAAAAACTGGGCAATAGCAGTTACCCCTTAGACTATAATTGCATTGGTGGGGTTTGAGTGCAAGTTGTTTAGGGGCACCTGTTTTTATGCTTATAGAAAAATTTACCACTTTTGAACATTAAGGGTGAGCAGATTGTGTTGCAGCCATCTGGTAACCTTTTGTATTCCAGCCTCTGCGGCACTGTAGGTTCCCTTCCAAGAGTCGTATATATATTTATATACTTTCATGGAAAATAATAGCTGTGTCATCAGCGTACGCAGATATTAGCGCGTTGTCCAAATTGAGGGAGTAGAGACCATTACCGTACAGGAGAAACAAGGTGGGGCCAAGTATATCACCCAGGCAAACCTTCTGTTAACGTTCGGAAAGATAGGAGGCAAACCATTCCAAAGCAAAGCCTCTGACACCTAAGCGTTCCATTTTCTTGATCAGAATGGGCCTTGACACTGTATCAAAGGCTTTGGCAAGATCAAAGAGACGCCAACACACTTTTTGCCTTTGTCAAGTTTATCAATGACATGATTCACCAACTTGGGAGACTGCGTCCTCCGTTGATCTGCCATTTCGAAAGCCATACCGTACTTCTTCTCTTAGTACGCTAATAGTCTCTTGTTCACCAGCTTCGACAGAATTTTGGATAGAGACTTAAGAAGAAATATAGGCTTGTAATTGGATGGGACTGATGTGGCACCAGCTTTGTAGATCAGGCAGATATTCGCTGTTTTCAACTGAACTGGAACTATACCTAACGACGGTTCCTAGTTGAAATACTGTATGTTATAATACTATGTCTACTATGATATACACTCCTGCCTCTCTTCTCTTCTGTCTCATCTGTTTTGGGAATACAGACGTAATGTTTAGTAATATTTGGTAATTTTTTCTATAAGCATAAAAACAGGTGCCCCACCTGTTTTTATGCTTATAGAAAAATTTACCACTTTTGAACATTAAGGGTGAGCAGATTGTGTTGCAGCCATCTGGTAACCTTTTGTATTCCAGCCTCTGCGGCACTGTAGGTTCCCTTCCAAGAGTCGTATATATATTTATATACTTTCATGGAAAATAATAGCTGTGTCATCAGCGTACGCAGATATTAGCGCGTTGTCCAAATTGAGGGAGTAGAGACCATTACCGTACAGGAGAAACAAGGTGGGGCCAAGTATATCACCCAGGCAAACCTTCTGTTAACGTTCGGAAAGATAGGAGGCAAACCATTCCAAAGCAAAGCCTCTGACACCTAAGCGTTCCATTTTCTTGATCAGAATGGGCCTTGACACTGTATCAAAGGCTTTGGCAAGATCTAAGAGACGCCAACACACTTTTTGCCTTTGTCAAGTTTATCAATGACATGATTCACCAACTTGGGAGACTGCGTCCTCCGTTGATCTGCCATTTCGAAAGCCATACCGTACTTCTTCTCTTAGTACGCTAATAGTCTCTTGTTCACCAGCTTCGACAGAATTTTGGATAGAGACTTAAGAAGAAATATAGGCTTGTAATTGGATGGGACTGATGTGGCACCAGCTTTGTAGATCAGGCAGATATTCGCTGTTTTCAACTGAACTGGAACTATACCTAACGACGGTTCCTAGTTGAAATACTGTATGTTATAATACTATGTCTACTATGATATACACTCCTGCCTCTCTTCTCTTCTGTCTCATCTGTTTTGGGAATACAGACGTAATGTTTAGTAATATTTGGTAATTTTTTCTATAAGCATAAAAACAGGTGCCCCACCTGTTTTTATGCTTATAGAAAAATTTACCACTTTTGAACATTAAGGGTGAGCAGATTGTGTTGCAGCCATCTGGTAACCTTTTGTATTCCAGCCTCTGCGGCACTGTAGGTTCCCTTCCAAGAGTCGTATATATATTTATATACTTTCATGGAAAATAATAGCTGTGTCATCAGCGTACGCAGATATTAGCGCGTTGTCCAAATTGAGGGAGTAGAGACCATTACCGTACAGGAGAAACAAGGTGGGGCCAAGTATATCACCCAGGCAAACCTTCTGTTAACGTTCGGAAAGATAGGAGGCAAACCATTCCAAAGCAAAGCCTCTGACACCTAAGCGTTCCATTTTCTTGATCAGAATGGGCCTTGACACTGTATCAAAGGCTTTGGCAAGATCAAAGAGACGCCAACACACTTTTTGCCTTTGTCAAGTTTATCAATGACATGATTCACCAACTTGGGAGACTGCGTCCTCCGTTGATCTGCCATTTCGAAAGCCATACCGTACTTCTTCTCTTAGTACGCTAATAGTCTCTTGTTCACCAGCTTCGACAGAATTTTGGATAGAGACTTAAGAAGAAATATAGGCTTGTAATTGGATGGGACTGATGTGGCACCAGCTTTGTAGATCAGGCAGATATTCGCTGTTTTCAACTGAACTGGAACTATACCTAACGACGGTTCCTAGTTGAAATACTGTATGTTATAATACTATGTCTACTATGATATACACTCCTGCCTCTCTTCTCTTCTGTCTCATCTGTTTTGGGAATACAGACTTAATGTTTAGTAATATTTGGTAATTTTTTCTATAAGCATAAAAACAGGTGCCCCACCTGTTTTTATGCTTATAGAAAAATTTACCACTTTTGAACATTAAGGGTGAGCAGATTGTGTTGCAGCCATCTGGTAACCTTTTGTATTCCAGCCTCTGCGGCACTGTAGGTTCCCTTCCAAGAGTCGTATATATATTTATATACTTTCATGGAAAATAATAGCTGTGTCATCAGCGTACGCAGATATTAGCGCGTTGTCCAAATTGAGGGAGTAGAGACCATTACCGTACAGGAGAAACAAGGTGGGGCCAAGTATATCACCCAGGCAAACCTTCTGTTAACGTTCGGAAAGATAGGAGGCAAACCATTCCAAAGCAAAGCCTCTGACACCTAAGCGTTCCATTTTCTTGATCAGAATGGGCCTTGACACTGTATCAAAGGCTTTGGCAAGATCAAAGAGACGCCAACACACTTTTTGCCTTTGTCAAGTTTATCAATGACATGATTCACCAACTTGAGAGACTGCGTCCTCCGTTGATCTGCCATTTCGAAAGCCATACCGTACTTCTTCTCTTAGTACGCTAATAGTCTCTTGTTCACCAGCTTCGACAGAATTTTGGATAGAGACTTAAGAAGAAATATAGGCTTGTAATTGGATGGGACTGATGTGGCACCAGCTTTGTAGATCAGGCAGATATTCGCTGTTTTCAACTGAACTGGAACTATACCTAACGACGGTTCCTAGTTGAAATACTGTATGTTATAATACTATGTCTACTATGATATACACTCCTGCCTCTCTTCTCTTCTGTCTCATCTGTTTTGGGAATACAGACGTAATGTTTAGTAATATTTGGTAATTTTTTCTATAAGCATAAAAACAGGTGCCCCACCTGTTTTTATGCTTATAGAAAAATTTACCACTTTTGAACATTAAGGGTGAGCAGATTGTGTTGCAGCCATCTGGTAACCTTTTGTATTCCAGCCTCTGCGGCACTGTAGGTTCCCTTCCAAGAGTCGTATATATATTTATATACTTTCATGGAAAATAATAGCTGTGTCATCAGCGTACGCAGATATTAGCGCGTTGTCCAAATTGAGGGAGTAGAGACCATTACCGTACAGGAGAAACAAGGTGGGGCCAAGTATATCACCCAGGCAAACCTTCTGTTAACGTTCGGAAAGATAGGAGGCAAACCATTCCAAAGCAAAGCCTCTGACACCTAAGCGTTCCATTTTCTTGATCAGAATGGGCCTTGACACTGTATCAAAGGCTTTGGCAAGATCAAAGAGACGCCAACACACTTTTTGCCTTTGTCAAGTTTATCAATGACATGATTCACCAACTTGGGAGACTGCGTCCTCCGTTGATCTGCCATTTCGAAAGCCATACCGTACTTCTTCTCTTAGTACGCTAATAGTCTCTTGTTCACCAGCTTCGACAGAATTTTGGATAGAGACTTAAGAAGAAATATAGGCTTGTAATTGGATGGGACTGATGTGGCACCAGCTTTGTAGATCAGGCAGATATTCGCTGTTTTCAACTGAACTGGAACTATACCTAACGACGGTTCCTAGTTGAAATACTGTATGTTATAATACTATGTCTACTATGATATACACTCCTGCCTCTCTTCTCTTCTGTCTCATCTGTTTTGGGAATACAGACGTAATGTTTAGTAATATTTGGTAATTTTTTCTATAAGCATAAAAACAGGTGCCCCACCTGTTTTTATGCTTATAGAAAAATTTACCACTTTTGAACATTAAGGGTGAGCAGATTGTGTTGCAGCCATCTGGTAACCTTTTGTATTCCAGCCTCTGCGGCACTGTAGGTTCCCTTCCAAGAGTCGTATATATATTTATATACTTTCATGGAAAATAATAGCTGTGTCATCAGCGTACGCAGATATTAGCGCGTTGTCCAAATTGAGGGAGTAGAGACCATTACCGTACAGGAGAAACAAGGTGGGGCCAAGTATATCACCCAGGCAAACCTTCTGTTAACGTTCGGAAAGATAGGAGGCAAACCATTCCAAAGCAAAGCCTCTGACACCTAAGCGTTCCATTTTCTTGATCAGAATGGGCCTTGACACTGTATCAAAGGCTTTGGCAAGATCAAAGAGACGCCAACACACTTTTTGCCTTTGTCAAGTTTATCAATGACATGATTCACCAACTTGAGAGACTGCGTCCTCCGTTGATCTGCCATTTCGAAAGCCATACCGTACTTCTTCTCTTAGTACGCTAATAGTCTCTTGTTCACCAGCTTCGACAGAATTTTGGATAGAGACTTAAGAAGAAATATAGGCTTGTAATTGGATGGGACTGATGTGGCACCAGCTTTGTAGATCAGGCAGATATTCGCTGTTTTCAACTGAACTGGAACTATACCTAACGACGGTTCCTAGTTGAAATACTGTATGTTATAATACTATGTCTACTATGATATACACTCCTGCCTCTCTTCTCTTCTGTCTCATCTGTTTTGGGAATACAGACGTAATGTTTAGTAATATTTGGTAATTTTTTCTATAAGCATAAAAACAGGTGCCCCACCTGTTTTTATGCTTATAGAAAAATTTACCACTTTTGAACATTAAGGGTGAGCAGATTGTGTTGCAGCCATCTGGTAACCTTTTGTATTCCAGCCTCTGCGGCACTGTAGGTTCCCTTCCAAGAGTCGTATATATATTTATATACTTTCATGGAAAATAATAGCTGTGTCATCAGCGTACGCAGATATTAGCGCGTTGTCCAAATTGAGGGAGTAGAGACCATTACCGTACAGGAGAAACAAGGTGGGGCCAAGTATATCACCCAGGCAAACCTTCTGTTAACGTTCGGAAAGATAGGAGGCAAACCATTCCAAAGCAAAGCCTCTGACACCTAAGCGTTCCATTTTCTTGATCAGAATGGGCCTTGACACTGTATCAAAGGCTTTGGCAAGATCAAAGAGACGCCAACACACTTTTTGCCTTTGTCAAGTTTATCAATGACATGATTCACCAACTTGGGAGACTGCGTCCTCCGTTGATCTGCCATTTCGAAAGCCATACCGTACTTCTTCTCTTAGTACGCTAATAGTCTCTTGTTCACCAGCTTCGACAGAATTTTGGATAGAGACTTAAGAAGAAATATAGGCTTGTAATTGGATGGGACTGATGTGGCACCAGCTTTGTAGATCAGGCAGATATTCGCTGTTTTCAACTGAACTGGAACTATACCTAACGACGGTTCCTAGTTGAAATACTGTATGTTATAATACTATGTCTACTATGATATACACTGCTGCCTCTCTTCTCTTCTGTCTCATCTGTTTTGGGAATACAGACGTAATGTTTAGTAATATTTGTTCGTCAGTGAATCGGAAGGCCTGCAGCTGGACAGCGGCGTGTGCGGCGCGTGCGGCAGCGGCGGGCGGCTGGCGGCGAGCTGCGCCGGCTGCAGCGCGCGCTACCACGCCGAGTGCGCGCAGCCCAAGCCCTCGCGCGCAGCCAAGCGGTGGCACTGTGCCACGTGTGTGGCGCCTAGCAGAGGTATGTAATGTGCCGGCTGCAGCGCTACCACGCCGAGTGCGCGCAGCCCAAGCCCTCGCGCGCAGCCAAGCGGTGGCACTGTGCCACGTGTGTGGCGCCTAGCAGAGGTATGTAATGTGCCGGCTGCAGCGCTACCACGCCGAGTGCGCGCAGCCCAAGCCCTCGCGCGCAGCCAAGCGGTGGCACTGTGCCACGTGTGTGGCGCCTAGCAGAGGTATGTAATGTGCCGGCTGCAGCGCTACCACGCCGAGTGCGCGCAGCCCAAGCCCTCGCGCGCAGCCAAGCGGTGGCACTGTGCCACGTGTGTGGCGCCTAGCAGAGGTATGTAATGTGCCGGCTGCAGCGCTACCACGCCGAGTGCGCGCAGCCCAAGCCCTCGCGCGCAGCCAAGCGGTGGCACTGTGCCACGTGTGTGGCGCCTAGCAGAGGTATGTAATGTGCCGGCTGCAGCGCTACCACGCCGAGTGCGCGCAGCCCAAGCCCTCGCGCGCAGCCAAGCGGTGGCACTGTGCCACGTGTGTGGCGCCTAGCAGAGGTATGTAATGTGCCGGCTGCAGCGCTACCACGCCGAGTGCGCGCAGCCCAAGCCGATACCTTCGTCCGCGTTAAATTTCTTGTTTTAACATTAAATAAATCCTTTATCTTTCGGCAATACTGTGGCTTCCCAATAGTGAAAGAATTTTCGGAATCTGATCAGCAGTTCCGAAGATTACCCTCTACATACAAACTAACAAATTTGACCTCTTTATTATATTAATATACAGGGTGGCAGGGACATCGACGGGGAAACTGTAAACAATTCAGCTCATGATTCTGTACACCCTAGCGTAGAAATTTTTCGTCGGTTAAAAAAAAAACTTCATTTTCATAGAAAAAAGTGCACTACCTACGCGGTAAAATGTATGGAAAAGCATTTTTTTTATAGCATAATAGCATAATCAGCCTATAACGTTCCCACTGCTGGGACACAGGCCTCCTCTCTATGAGAGGTAGTGAGCCGTAATCCACCACGCGGGCTCAGTGCGGGTTGGTAGATGTCACAGGTCTTCGAATTTTTGGTTCTAAGACATGCCGGTTTCCTCACGATGTTTTCCTTCACCGTTTTGAGAGCAGTGGTGATTAAATTATTTACACAAAGTAAAGCGCCTGCTTGGGTTCGAACTCACGACCTACAACTCGTAAGTCGGGACCGTTACCACTGGGCCACCACTGCTCCCTACCTTTTTTTTTATAACTGACGACAAATTCAACACGGTGTATTCAGAATCATGTCCTGAATCCATGGTTACAGGTTCCGCATTGATGTCCCTGGCAGGCTGCCAGGGACATCAGGGCTGCAGGGCTGCAGGGTGCTGTTGATTGTATTATATAACGGGCTGGTGTCCGCAACTCCACGTCCAAGCACGTATTTTACGGACATAGATGTATCCCTTGCTAAGTAGTTGCTACTTACGAAGACAGTGTCAAAAACCATTTTACATATTTAATTTAGAATTCAGAATCTATCTCAGTCATTATCTTGGTTATATCTTATTCATTTGTACTGGACAATACCCAGGAACCTCATGGTTACAGAGATATTGAAGGCATTGGCTTATGAGTGCATTGAACTTCAGTACAATGCACTCATAAGAACAAAGTTTTAAGTAAGAACAAAGTGCTATCGTAAACGGCAATATTTTACACCAAAAATAGAAGTCGTTTCGCTGCAATTATTTTCTTACAATGTAACTAAGTTTGACGTACATAATGCGTAGAGGATGGTTTTGTGATGGGTCTATTTACACCCTGTTTATTTTAATGCAAATTTTCAGTTAATTGTCGTGTTTTGGGAACACAACTCAATGTCATACATGAAAAGTTCTTTGTAACTGATTTTGTAAGGACCTTTTTATTAGAAACTGTCAATTAAAAATCAACTTAGACTTCATAACTCTAAAGTAGATAGCTCAACTATCTGACAAACAAAGTGGCAATTCATGTATTCTTCTGATATCTAAGGTCCTGAATTCAATCTTAGTTAATATAATTTGCAAATATAAACTAAGGAGTTTGGTGTCGAAGACTCGACTGTCTTTTGTACTTACCGTGTATTGATGCACAGGATTTAAGAGTATAATAATGTTGCAGCTATGATGTTTCCAAATGTAAACCAAACTTAGATCGTTGTTTTCTAATCCTATGATGTAAGATGAGCCATTCATGCATTCATGGGAAACAATACTAAACACTGTAGTCCGGAACATTAAGTGTTGCTGGGAACTATAGAGACCGACCAAAATTTGGCCTGATTACCATTTTTGTTTGTAAACCAAATAGGAAAAAAAAACTTTATTACTTCCCATAAACACGGTGTTTTAAGAACAGCTGCATTTAAATATCCCCCAATAGAGTAAATTTATTATTTATATTTTTAAATATTTTATAAAAAATAAAATATCTACAAGGTGTAACAGAATAAACGCAAGTCCTGGAAATGGTTTGTTCACAATTGACTACTGGATCGATTTCAGTAACTTTTAAAAAGTTCAGCATTTTTCCTAAAAATTTGTATTTTACCATACTCATCGCCGATTGAGCAAAAGAAAACTAAATCTTATTTCAAGGCTGTTAGATTCAATTTTAAATGTTGCTAGGGTCAACACGATTTTCTTAATAATAATATATAGCTTTTAAAAAAAGTTTTGGGCACTGTATCATGCTCTTAACTCAATACTGTAATTGGGGAGTTTGAGGTCTTGCGTTAATTATGTTACACATTGTCTTAGTACATATATAATGAAATAAAGGAAATAAGTACGGTATAGTAACTGGTCGTTGTGTTGTGAAGAGACGAGCGGGCGGCGCTGCGCGGCCGCGGCGTTGTCCAACATCCACCACTACACGCGCGCGCTGCACGCCAGGCACTCCACCGGTGCGTCTAGTGTACTGTCGGTGTGGCTACGGAATCTTATACAAACATGAGTGAATCTATGCATGTCTGACTAACTAAGGTTTTCTAGAAGAGCGGTTTGACTTTACGTTGTCGAAAAACGCTAACAAAAAAAAAAACAACTTATTTTTATCAATACCGTTTAGTGACGTCATTGGTAAATGGCGGACGCTATGTGGTGGCTACCGAAGTCCTAAGAAACTCTAGCTTAACATGACTGCATGGCCGTTCAGAAGTGTCCGTAAATTTTAAAATGCCTTGACCTCTTTGGAATTAGTTTGAAGTTTTCGTGTATTGCTTCAGCGATCGATATCGCACTCAGACAAACAACATTTTAAGAAGAAAAAAAGCATAACCGCCTTAAAATCAAACAAAAATTGGTAGTAAGAAAGCGAATTTTGTTTTTAGTTGTTTTTTTTTTCTCACCGAATTATAATAAGGATGATTAAAAACTATTCTCCCAAGTTTGAGGTTTGTCTACTAAGTAAAACAAATCGGGTAAAAAAAAATACGGAGTAACGCGTACATAAATGAAACAATAAAAGCGGCGTATATACAACCATATTTATGCAATTGATTAAAAATGCTGCCTCGACTCACTCATGTCATTTATTCACAGAATAAACAATTCTGTAATAAGAGGTATGCGCTAAGGTAGCCCGCGAAATTATAATTTTCTTCTGTTTTTGCAATTTACAGGTGGAATGCTAATCAAAATATGACTGGGAATAGAGGGGGGTTGTATTGATGATTTTAATGATTATTGTTATGTAAATACATCTGTAAATACAATCATATTTTACTCACCATCCAACCTGGAACTGACCTGCAAATTGCAACAAATCTTCGCGGGCTACCCGGTGCTTTCACCTCAAATCTTAAATTCCGTCGCCAACTGACTGTCGTTGTATAAAGTCTATCATCACTCTGGCTGTGGGCTGCCCTGTCATCTAAACTAACTCACCGCCTTCTCATGAGCTTTGCATCTTCATTTGCACGGCATTCTCTTGTTATTAAGTTTTTAGGTGTGAATATAGTTGTAATAGCGCTACAGGGTTATTTTGACGCGTGGCTAAAATCGGAACTAACGACGCCATCTTGTTTTTTGAATACATTTCAAGTTACATTTCACAAATGTTTACAGACACCCACCATTCCTCCTGTCGTGATCCTTGTAGCCTTGTACAGTACAGCGACTGTTAAATAAAATAAAAACAAAACAACAATGAAGTACCTAGTTCTGAATTTAAACTTATTATACACTATAAATCTAATAGTTGATGGACATGGAAGTTAGTATTAATTTGAATTCGGAAATGCGATGATTGCCGAAGGTCATTTAGTAAATAGTTGTTCTGTACTACAGTCTGTTCCCAGTTATTTAACCTCGAGTTTGCACCACTGTCAATATCACAATGATCTTTAACAAATATTACAATAAAGTTGCTATTTGGCTGCTGCTGTCAGAGGTAAAATAACTGCTACTACGGTCTTATAGTCATCCCAAAATGAATATGTATACTGACTGGATGAAGTGTAGTATTTAATTCTCGATCTAAGTGTTACATACGTTTTATTTTCAATTAATTTTAAAGCATAAGAAAATATGACCTTGCTCATTCAATTTAACGGTTGACATGAAACATGACATCGAGTCCCATTTGTATTCCTTTTGCAGTGTTAAAAAGAGAAAGAGAATGATACGAATAAGCATTTATTTTGTAAAATTATTTGAGTGTAAAAGTAAAACCACTAGAATTCTATCCAAATCTATCATTGTGGCAAGCCAAATTGTCAACCAAGTAGTGCATGGGCAAAATGAGTTAAATAAAATAGCTCGTGCAGCACTGTACTTGTGGTAGTGAAACTTACAGAGAGAAAGTGAGATTTTGTGTTTGAGAGAGAAAGAAAATTAAATCTTTCTTCTCTCTCATGTAACGAAGTGTTCATAAAAGTGGCGCGTCCTTGAAATTTCACTCTCAATTTCAGTCCAATTATCTAATCACTATCTAAGAAGTTTCATTCCAAAATGTTTTTCTTCAAAAAGTTTTCTTCAGACTTTTAACCTCTTGTAACAAATCTGAAAGCGCTTCCTAACACCGCTTAAAGCGCTCACTAACACGTCCATTAAGAATTGCTGCCCCATCATTTTCCATACTAATCAACACGGAGTAGTTAAGAGATGGAGTTCCAAGATGTTTTTATTTACATATGGCATTGGTTAAAAGCATTCGGAGACAATTTGTCACTAAACATTCAGCGCTTTATTTAGATCATGCTAAGCAGTACGCGCATTATATTAATAAATTAGAAAAAAAAATCTAACTTCGGCAAAGCGCACTGTCTTACTAGCAGAAATACCCCAGAATTATAATAACACACTGTGTTCCTAAATCTATCCGGCGTTGAAATAAATCTGTAACAGTGACAAGGACAGAAGGAGTGGAGAAAGATGCTTTTGCCAGGGAGTGATACAGAACAGACTAACTAAGAGTGCAAGATGGAGACAAAACAAAAAAAAAATATATTCTCTGTATACTGTAACTCCATTTGTTGACTGCTCTGTGGCAAAATTAACTATTATTCTTGAAACTAACGGTCGTTTACTTGCAGACTCGGACGACAGTGAATACAACACAACGCTGGTGAAGCTGAAGACCAAACGCTCCAGGAGCAGCAAGGAATCCTCGCCAATGTACAACGGAAGCACCAAGAGAGGACGGAAGTAAGTGCACAAGGCCTTTTTAGGGTTCCGACCTTCTTCTTCCTTAATTCGGAGCCTTTACACAATTTGTCCGTCTGCCACGGGCTTTTTATTTCTGTGGCGAAACTTCACAGATGAGTCGGGTATCGTTTTTCGTATTCGTTTCGAGCACTGGATTTTCAATTCTCGGTTCAATAGTGAGTATTGTGAATCCAACAGAGCGTCCCGAAAACAAACTGTTGGATTTTCAACTCTCGGTGAAACAATAACGCTTCTTTATAAATACGACGGTGCGAATGGGCTTAAATAATAAAATAAAAGATTTTCTAGAATTATATTTGCTGTTTTTTTATTCATACTAACTTGCCCGCGTGGAATTCGGGAATTATCTCAAGGGATCATACGACCGTGATAAAAAGTATACTATGTTGGTACCCAAGTCATAGTATATCTGTATGCCAAACTTCCCGTATCCCGATCCCGTAAGAATATCAAGACAAACATAAAAAAATCAAATATTTTCTCTTTATAATATTAGTTTAGATGGATAGAAGCGTCTGTGAAGATTCGCCAACTAATAAGAAAAACTAGAGGTACAGTCGGCATTTGAAAACCTTGGTTAACTTTTTCTGAAAACTTCGTTCCGTTCTTAGCAAATGGCGACGCGCGTCGCTATAGCTGACCCGTCAACGTTGAAATAATATTGGGTTAAAACCAAATGTTTAACAAAAAAAAATGTTTCTCTTTAGACCAAAGAATCACGATCAAATGAACACGAGTGGGCAGACAGGCCGGAGATCAAAGAATTCACTCACTAACGGACATCACGGTACGTATCTTTTACGTGATAATCTCGTTCATACTCAAACCAATTACAGGCACTTTTGAATTGTCAAGGAGTCGGTCAGTAAGAAATATGAAGCTAGTTGCCCATTCCAAAGCGTAATAATGGGTACCTAAGGAGAAGAAAGGGCATGCAACTTCATGGACACTCTCTGAAATAATTGTTCTTACAGATATATTAGTTATTAGATGCATGAAATTTTGCAAAAGAGTTCCTTTTATAACGAAGGAAGGAAGTTTGAAAATTCCTCCTCCTAAAGGAGTAGAAAGTTTTGTGAAAGTTCGTCTATGGGTAATCCTATAATCGGGCGCACGGCTTGTTAATATTTCATTTATAAGTTATTAGCCAGTGACTTTGTCCGCATGAAATTTCTTGTTCCCCCGACCGGGGTGGGTCGCATCGCATCACCTGCCCTCTTTACTTCGTTCTTTCTTACTGTTTTTTATTTTTGCTCGTCTCCTAAGGGTTGTATCGTGATGTTAAATAGGCTATAGTCTTGCTCAAGAAATGGGCTATTAAATGCAAAGAGAAACTTTCAAATCCCACGGCAGTTCCAGAGTTTAGCGAGTTCAAACAAACTCTTTAGCTTCATTATTAGTAAACATAGTTACAAAATCGAGCCTACGCTTTTTTGTAGAAAAAATCATCACTTAGAATTTCTTTCTTACTTTGAAAGTGTCGTTTTGTTATTTTACAGAGGAGCGCACAAGCAAGAAGCGCAGCAGCCGACAGTCTCCGCAGCTGCACGCGGAGGCGCTGCGGTCGCTGCTGAGTGACGTCATGAAGCACAAGGACTGCTGGCCCTTCTACGAGCCCGTGTCGCCTGAGGATGTATGTAGCTGAAGTACTTTATAGAAATGGAATGAAATACTAATTGTCCAAATATACATCCAACTTACGTTTAAATAAAAACATTTAAAAATACACAGATAACGTAATAAACATAAAACAGAAGGTACAAAATAATTTACACATTCACATTACATGTTTTGGGGCAGCGAATTAGGTAATCGGCGTGTGATAGTACTGGCACCTTAAATGTAAGTGGCTGTGAGTACCGTCGTCTCCTGCGCTCATACATGGTGTGACAATATGTGTCAAATTTTCGCATGTGCATTATCAACGGTCACGTACTGTACGTTATTAATTTTGACGCAAATACGTCTTTAAATTTGTTGTCATAGTAGGAGGCAATTAAAAAAAACCAGATGATAACAAAATCGGGGGATACAGTTTGGTGTCGCTGCTACATATGTATCGTCTACATCTAAAATATAATTACATCACTGGATAGCTAGAGAATCAAAGAATTTGTGAGGCTGGACTGTGACGACACGACCTCTACCCACTTCAGAACATATTAAGTGTTACGTTCACGTATTCACGTAAAACACATGTCCGTGTCCACGACACAGCCACACCCCTTTTTTACCTGGATAAAGATATGCGCAAGGTTTTCATCCTTATAGTGCTGGCAAAATTATGCTACTGCCCTATACTTGTGACTGATTTATTATTAGTCGCGATTACCTGACAATATTTACCACTGTTTTGATCGGATGACCATTACAAGACCGGTATAACCACGGAAAAGCCGTTACAACAACTTATACCTTATCGAAATCGGTGTTAATGCCACCAAAACTAGTCTAGCCGATCTTAAAATTATGCAAAATAAAATTAAAAAAATGCTTTTTCACTATCAATTTTTAACAACAAAAATAATGAATATACAACAACGACTACTATTAAACATCATACTTGCATGCTTGTCCGCAAAATGTTAAATAAACCCTCCATACTTAACAATGTTTCCAATCCAGGCGCAGATATTTATAAGCTACCATCGACCATAAAAAAATTATGCTCCTATAATGTATTCAAAGTACAACTTGCTCGACATGCAATCGAAAACTATCGATAATACTCCAATGGCAGCCAAGTACTACTGAATGCAAAATAGAAGTACTTGCTTGTACAAATAAAAAAAACAATCGACGAACATCCTAATAAACTCGTTTCCATGGTAGTTACGGATGCATTCTTTTGCCCAGTGCAGTAACAGGCAGGTGTTATTAAGGCATTTTCACTGAGTTCTCGTTCTCCCCAGGTGCCCGACTACCTACAAGTCATCGACCAGCCGATGGACTTCACGACGATACGCGAGAAGCTCGAGGCGGGCGACTACTGCACGGACGACGAACTCATAGCGGACGCCGCGCTCGTGTTCCTCAACTGTTACACCTACAACAAGGACTCGCATCCCGTCGCCAAGTAAATAAATAATAATAATAACTCATTTATTCAAGGCGACACAGGCCTATACATACATCTTTAAAAATAAAAAATAATTGCCAAAATAGTGTGCCTATTTGGCAAATTATTTTAACTTTAAATTTTCTTTAAAATATTAAAGTGGAAAAACTTAATTGGAAAAGACGTTACTTTTATTTGTATTTCTTTGCGATGATGTTATTAAATGTATCATGAAGTTTATGAAATATATTGTGTTAGCCACAGAATTTGCGACTTCAAAGTGTTTTTTAACAATTAAGAAGTAACAAAATAAGAACGTTTGGCCTTACCTTCATTTAGATTCATAGTATATTTTTATAAAAAAAACAAAATAGAATTCCTTGTGAAAAATCTAAATGTTCATTAAATAAACTTATCAGGTAAACTAAACGATTTATTTATATTTGTAATTTGGCGACTGTTTTTAAATGCGGCAAAAAAAAAAGAGAGACCCTCAACTAGCGTATTTGTTTCCAGAGCCGGCAACCGCCTAGAAAGGTACTTGAACAAGCGCTGCGCAGAGCTAGAGCTGCCCGCGCTGCCCGAGATCGAGCTGAACGCCGCCGACGACGCCGACGCGGGCGGCAAGCGACACTCGCCGGCCGACGACGACGACGACGACGACGACGACGACGACGACGCGCCCGAGCCCAAGCGCGCCAAGCTCAAGTGACCATCCCGTCTGCACCGAGCCGACACGTCTCACTGAGGCTAGTGATTACCCGCTTTATTATACACCACATAAGGTTTCATTTAAATTGTATAATGTCTCACGTCCTTAACTGAGCGAGTACGTTTTTTAGTATTGAATGCAAATTGTTAGGTAGTTTTTTTATAGGATATGGAAGCCGCCTAGCGTTGTATTAAATAGGCGGTAAGTGTTAGACGTTAGCAAGCTTGTTACGGACTTTCTTATTGTACATTTATAAAAATACAAAAGCTTGACACCATCGAAAATAACCAAAAATACAAAAATGCCTGTAGATCAGCAAGCAAACATCAGCTCAGTTGGAAACATCCGGAATGTGAATAGAAACCGGGACTCGCGGACTGATATCTGAAAACAAAGTTAATGTATTTTATTAAAAACAGACTTTAAGTTCGAGTTTTTGCTAGTCCAGATATTTTATATTTTTTAAATAAAAATTATGGATGTGAACAACTACTGACTTAAGTATTTATGATGACTCCCAAATACGTCTTACTACCTAACTCTTTGACTTGTCTATGAATGAAATTACTGAACTCAATTTCAGACGAAAATATGTTAAAAGACGAAAAAAATAACAAGAATGATGAAAAAAATGTGATTTTACTAATAAAAAAAAAGAAAAAAAACATATTATAATCGCGATTTAATTGAATAAAGAATTATAACATTTTAAAATTATTTGTAAACGTCAAGTGCTGGTAACTTAATGTTAAGAAGTACACAATTACCTCGTAGACACAAATATTTAAATTGTTAGATTTGTCCTCACCGTATTTAGGTCACGCAAAAAAGGGTCTATACTGAGAAGAGTGAGTTCACGCATCCCGCATGGAACGATACGATATTTTCAGTATGAGTAAGCGAGACAATACTATTCAAATGTCAGTGTCAACAAAACAGAAACGTGACCATCTTTTGCCTTGGTCGGGCGAATCTAACGATTTAAATCTTTGCTTTGACCGGTAATAACCTCAAATGATTGGTGTGGAAGTTAATAACTTTATAAAAAATAAGTTTTCATGTCAATTGTAATGTGTAGTGTTAAATAAAAGACAAATCTTAGGGCGTAATTAAAAATAAACTACACAGGAATATTATTTATAAATGGTAGGACTACATGTACAATGTGTGAGGGAGACAACAATAAATTACAGCCGAGAAAGAGATACAACATCCAGTACTATTGTTGAATAATATTCCTGTACTTACTTTTAAGGCTACAAGGCTTTAATTAATATCAAAAATAATGTATTGAATATATAACCTGCCTGGCTATTTCTGCCATTGTTAGAATGAATGACTTAAAAATGTTGAAATTACCCAGAATATGTTAAGATGTGGTAATGACCAACTAGTATACTTTGTTCTTCTACCAATAATTTTTCAAATGAGATCTACAGAGAAGTATATACAGGGCGGAAGCGATACCGAGGCGTAACCTGATGCCATGGATCAGTACATGATTTTGAATCCTCCTACGTTGAAATTCGTCAGTTATTATAAAAAAAAGTATGCGCGTCGAAGTCCTTCCTGCAACCCTGTGTACAAAATTTTCTCATTCATTATTTCTTCAATAAGTGGTTGAATAATAAGTATTCAACTATTACAGACTGTTAATCCATTCTTCAATGAATATAAATTTTCAAAAGTGTAGGTCCGTGTGCTTCCAAATATGCTACTTCTTAGACTAAATAAAGGGACTAGTATACAAAGAGCCTTCATTAATATAATAAAAATATTATTCTCTTAGCATACAAAAGCTAGAAAATATACCGTTAAAGATAATGTGTAAATAATTTGTACTTTTCATAAAATCAGGTATTGTAATAATGTTGTTGCAGGCCTTGAAGCCAAACATTTTTAATTGGAAAGTAGCCGGATTAATCGAAATGCCTACCATATTTTCTTGAGATGAACCCAAATAACATGCAGAGAAATTCTCTCTACTTCCGGCCAGGTCCATTGTAGTCTGCCATTTAGGCTGTCTGAATTACAACTCCATTAAAATTAACTTTGCAGAAAATATATTTATTTATTTTATTCTATTCTGGAAACTTACAGCTAACTAATACAGTTTCCTTAAACAAATCAAAATTGAAGGCCATTTACAAGTTTCCACTGATAAACAATAGAAATACAAATGAGACGAAGAAATAAGTACAAAATACAACATAAATCAAGAAATACAAACTAAAAATTGTACACTATCAACAAATTAAAAATCATTTAAACAATTACTTTTCCGTAAAAAAGCTTTTCACTAACAAATGCTAAAGCCGAGATAAACATGATTTTGATTGTTCATTTAAAAACATACCCTGAACACATAATAATACTGCCCTGAGTATTTGAAAAGAATTCATTCCAACTTTCTGTAAATTTTGTCTTATATTGTTACGACTCTCGATAGTTGTGTAACTACAATCTTGTTTTGTGGATTTTAAAGTTAAATGGTAATTTTCTTATGATGATAACTTTTTCTATTGATTGAGTACTAATTCCTAATTTTATCCTTGTTTTACAGCAAAAGTAAAAGTTTTATTACTTGCATTAGATTGAATTATTATGCTATTTCTTATTTTGCATCATCAAATTTACTTGAATTTTTCGTTTCGACCATCTTGAAGAAAAACAGTTGCTTCGAAGTTTTCTATAACCGCCCATGATTTGACGCGTTTGCATTTAGTGAAACCTCATTAGAGACATTAGAATGTTGTAATTATTCATACTGGTTATCATAGACGTTATTATTGTTATTAACACTTGTGTGCTACATATGTTGTGACAAGCATTTACACATAAATACAGAATTTGTAATTAAACGAAATGGTATTGATTTATGCATGTTTTAATGTTTTGAGTGTTTTTTTTTTATGTAAAGATTAAATGTTACAAGCTCATGTAGCACATCAGTGGCCACCTTCAGGCTCCTGTAATCATTTTCGACGTTCTGGATGGACCTTGATACGAATGGATCCATCAAACACCATTGTGTACAAGCTTTTTAGACATTAGTTTTAGTTTTAAAATTGTTAGTGCATAAGTTTGAACGTAGCTTTTATTTCATACAACAATTAAATCTCGTGTTTTCGATCAATCGAACTCAAAGTTGTGTTTTGTTTTGCAAAATTTTATTTGTTTTCTTTTTAAGTTGAAACAGCATTGGGTTTTTTTATACTTAGGCATGGCCGATTTTTTTATTTGATATTATTAGAAAAACGAAGAATTGTGTTTTCATGGACATGTTTGCTATTTTATGTGATTTTAGTTGTAATTGATACTCAAAACTTTCACTTTCTTTTAGTTTTGTTGTATAGCAACCTTGTTGCATGGTACAGTCAGCCACAGTAATTATGTAAAATTGCACTATTTGTTTTTATTCTTGTAAAATTTTAACGACGTCAATAAACGTCTAGTATTAACACAGTATGCCTGATGGTTGGGAGTTCTACTCACTCGTCGGGAGTTAGCGATGGTAGTGGTTGACTGTACAAATTAATCGTACCAGTGCATTCCTACATAATAACGGTAATACATATGTAAATTGTTCTCAGTGATTTGTTTTTCCATAATAATGAGGATCATTTTGTCAGCGATTATTTATTTATGTAATTTATAAGTTTTATATTAATTTATACTGTAGTGAATAAAGCACCCACGTACAGTTGCTGTATTTTTTATTTTGACCTAACCTTAGACTTCTCATTTAACCCACAGCAGCCTACAGCCGGCAATAGACTGAACTCGAAATATCTGATGGAACGAAAAGACTCGCGCATTAAATCGAGTATTTAATAATATGTCCTTATTGTATCACTTTAAGGTTCAATTTAAAGCTTTTTTTCCACATCGCTTAGCGGAAGAAAGTATGTGTGCCACGTGCCACATGCACGAAATGATTGTTAAGCGCTCTTGTGATGGCGAGGCACTGCCAAACTAATATCTAAAGTCCAGTCGCGGAGCAGGAAGAATTTCGTACAATGACCTCTTTACCTACTGACAGTGGTCACAAACATTTCTGTATTAAGTACGGTTTACATGAAATATGTATAATTCCATTTTAAAATAGTGAAGAAAACTTAACAAATTAACAAAACCACTTAACAATTAAAACTAATGTTAACAACAAACTAAGAATAGATAACTGAGTTATCTGTGTCCGAAAACTGAGCGAATACTAACGCATCCTAAGTTGTAATGACTTTCGTTCGTTATTTAAAAATTATGTCAAGCAAGCCAAGGATTTTATGTCGTGACTCAAGGCCAAATAAAAAAACCACATTCAAACAAGAACAAAGCTTACAGTCTCAGGTAAAAGGTTTACAATCCCTCAGCACGGCGGCCGTTGGATATGTGCGAGCGAGACTTATGCTTACTTACTTACGCGGGAGTGACCGAGACAGGTAATGACAGGTTAACGTACGAAATTCTTTCTGCTTCGCGTCCGGACTTTAGTAATTGTCCATTGTTGTAATTCCATTGGTCCGAGAGTGCATAAACAAAACGGACAGCCTGACCGAAAAACCTGACGGTTATTTATTTAAGACTTTAGGAGCTCAATGTTGATTAACATCTGTGTCCAAAGAGTAATATAAGTTTTAAGGAAAAGAGAGCCCTCTCTCGAATCTTTTATGCATGACAGTTTTATACGCCATCTGTATTTCTGAACAGGAACTAATTCCCAATCTATATGTATTAGAGATTGGAAGGATATTATAAATTTTATAGCTCTTTATGTTTTAAATGGATGGAAAAATATGTAGTATGAAGAAAATAGCTTACTTACGTAGGTGATTTTCAAGGTAAAATAATGTTCTGGAAATTGGAATAAAACAAACTAGTTATAGTAGTATATTTTATTTTCTTTTAAAAAAAATCACACTGCTGAAAAAAATGAAGTACTCTCACTGGTTTTCTGAATAGTCTTATTATCAGGACGGAGGAGTACTCTCAACTCAACTTCTATAAGGAGAAAACACTCGGAAAACCACAAAAATTAAACAAAATATGAGAACACAAAACAAACGCAGACGCACGTTCCGGCAGCCATATTACGTGTGTTTCAGTGTGCGTGTCCGTCCGTGTGTTCAATAGACGAAGCACCAACAACAAGTAGTACAGTAAATAATTATTTAATGTAGGTGTAATTTAAAATATTCTTTATTTAATGAGTAATCCATAAAATTTGATTGTTTATAAACATTTTATCTTATGTTTTATTGTGACAGTAGCGACACCTATCGGCACTTTTTTGATACTTCTGAATACGTTTCCCAGTTCAGCAATGTAGATGGCCCTACATTCTTTGCAATGTGCTTAATGTTCTATGTGTCCCCCCCCTGTCTGTGTCGCTTGTTTCTGTGCGCCATGGAGGCTTGTCAAACTTGCAGTTTGCAGTATGTGTGTAGCCGCCTTGAGGCAATCTTCAGCGATTAAACGACAAGCGAGTACAGCTAGCAACTAGAAACGAGTTGGCGAGCAACGAGTAGCGAGTGTGCGCGACTCGTAGGTATGCGTATGTATCAAGTGTTCAGAAGCTAGCTGTTCAAGCTACTTTGACCACCACTTGAACAATCATGTTTAGTGTATGACTAACTTGTAAGTATTGTTTCTCTTTGTACAATAAACTTATTTTAATCTGCCCGCCAAGCGAGCGCTGAGCGAGTACTCTCTTTGATAGCTCTTTGTGGCTGCAACAAATGAGTAGGCGCCGGCGCGGGCGCGGCGCACAGTACTGCGACGCCATAGGATCACTCAAAATTAAAAATGTTCTCAAATTGATTTAAAATGTTTAGGTCGCGATCGTTTCTATTTGGTTTCTTATAGTCAAAAATATTTTTGAGGTTTATTTTAATTTTCTTTTAAATGAAAATACACATTTTTAACAAATAACATCATAGTAACAATTTATTTTAAAAAATTACATATTTATCATATAACTATGGAAAACTACATGTAAAAGTTATATAATACCTACTAATTACTGAACTTACAAGACATAATGAAATATTAAATGATATTAAATACATTTTTGGATTGTCACATTTAGGTATTGTGTAACCGCAGCTGAGAATTGATCGCGTACTTGGTTAATTAAACTTTCGGAGAGTTGACGACAATTTCGGATCAGATGAAGCTTAGCAGGTTCCTGTGCGACGCGAGAACTTTTTCGGGAATGGTGTTCACGGATTTTACGAATTTCCTTGTGACGAGCTTCGAATGCCTATTCTGACATTTGACTTATTGGAAGTATACACGTAGATATTATGTCAACACCGTGCACAAGTATTTTATGAACTGTAACTGGCATGTAATATACCAGGGATACAGTTCGAAGCAAGTTGTATTTCGCCTCAGACAAGTTGAAATCTAAATATAAAGCTAAAGCTTGCTCGCTAGTTAACACCTTTTCTTCACTTTTTTCAACGTTTGAGAATGTCCTTCACTACAAACACATTATATGTGCCAAAGACAATTCACTCGAAGAATAATTTTCAGCCAAACATTTCACTTTTTTCCGTTTTGTGGAGGGCACGCACTCTTCAAAACTCTTTGGCTTTATCCAGCTAGTACAACCAGCACCCTAATTGCGTAACACATTTTCGTAACCGATTACGACTAATCAGTTTGATTTTGACAGTTCAACAACATTCATTGTGTTATTTACATTGTTGAGCATATTTTTTTTTCGTACTTATGAAACAATGCATTAGTAATCTGTTTCAAAACGTTTCAGATTACGATTGAATGTGTATTACGCAATTAGGGTACAGGTTCTGAGATGATCACTTTGTCCTCTAGAGAGCGTAGAGAGCTCAGTAACTCCAAACTTTCAGTAAGCCATGGGGTATTATATTTTTAAAAAGTTTCAATGTTTTGACCCGATTTGGTCCACTCTCCGGTCCATCTTCGGAACAGTTTTTCAAGTTATAAATTCGTCCAATTTTCTCGTGAACACCGCTTATCTTACACCCCTTTGGGCTGTCTCGCCATGCGTAAAAGCAGTCACAATTCAAAATTCCTCGAGGTGCATCGAGAAAAAAAAAAACTGTTGTATGTTCGGAACATACAATAGAGTTTCTTTTAAACCTTACCATAAATATACATAGAATTAACTACATTAGAAACCCCAAGGTTTAAGCTACGAAAAAAAAATTATGAATTAGTTTGCAACTTAAATAATTCTAATTAATTTTAATCAACATACCTTTGCTAGAAGATTACATAATTTTTATGATCACATACATACATACATAACATAATCAGCCTATTACGCTCCCACTGCTGGGACACAGGCCTCCTCTCTGTGAGAGGGAGTGGGCCGTAATCCACCACGCGGGCCCAGTGCGGGTTGGTAGATGTCACATGTCTTAGAATTTTTGTTTCTAAGACATGCCGGTTTCCTCACGATGTTTTACTTCACCGTTCTGAGAGCAGTGGTGATGAAATAATTAACACAAAGTTAAATGCCTGTCTGGGCTTGAACCTACGACCTATAACTCGTAAGTCGCGGCCGTTACCACTGGGCCACCACTGCTCTCGTATGAGCACACACCGAATAAAAAAACGACGGGTTGCACTCCGGGAGTGCCGGCAGAAGTGAAAACTTGAAAATTAACGTTGTGCATTTTTGATATTTTGGTTAGGGAATAATTTTGCAAGAATTGCTTTAATTATCAGTATAAAAGTACTATCATTTATGTGGTAGAATACAATATTTATTTATTGCGCTATAGTACACAAACATGACAATTTATATTACATTAAAAAGTTTATCTCTCAGAAAAATCAATCAATAAAAATCAAAAATCAACAGTCATCCGTCTTACGAATTTTCGATCAGGTCACGTGTCCTGACGCAAGTTTAACATTTTTACCCATTACAAAGAAAAATTACAACGCCGCTAAAGAAGTTTTCGTCTTACGAATTTTCGATCAAGTCACGTGTCCTGACGCGAGTTTATTTTTTTTTACACATTACAAAAAAAGTGTACAACGCCGCTAAAGAAGTTTTCACTTCAAAAAAAGAAATTACGAAGTGATAACCGTAAGCGTAAAATGCAAATGATTGCAAATTCATTGTGAAGGTGTTTATTTATATATTACTTCTACCCTCTTAGATTTATTAGAAAAATAAATACCAACTAATGACCTCTAATGTGTCTAGATTATGATTCCGGGAATCGTTACTCGATTTGTTTACTTCATCTTTTTTAATTCGAGCGATCGTTTGTATGGCGTCGCAGTACTGGCGGCGGTGAGAACAGTTAGCGATCAAATATCTTATATTATATAGTGTATTATCTATGATCAAATAATTTAAACTTAAACTATAAGCCGAAAGTCACTTGTACTCCCAATCATTGAATTTTTTTTTGGACTGGCCCATACAGGGAACCTTCTGGTTACGGAACTATTGAAGGTCAAAATTCCAACTTTTACTGACGTCTTTTTATCGAAAACGGTATTTACAACTGGAAATACCCCCACGACCCCTGTACCGTTGCACGCACCCATAAGCATAATGTTTTGTTTGTGGAAATTTTGGAATGGGCAACTAGCTTCATATTTCTGACTGACCGACTCCTTGACAATTCAAAAGTGCCTGTAAATGGTTTAATGGGGAAGGCAACTGTCAAAATGGCGCTGTCGTAGCTAGTTCCCAACACAAGCTAATAATACAAGGCGTGATGTGGTTTTATTTTATTTTAGCGACAATTTACGCGTTATTGTGTTCAAAGATACTCTGAAATTGGAGTGCACCATTTCCCGAAGAACCTAAAATTAGAAGATTGTGGTTTAAAGCTATTCATAGAGATTTTTTTGAGTTCGAGTTTGAGTTGGAAACATTTTGAAAGAAAGTGATTACGAGGAAGTATTCAAGGTTTAAAATTCTGTCACTTTCCATGTCAAGTACTCGATATAAAATACTGAAATCACCGAAAATAACGAAATAGTGAAATAAAATCAAACTCATGAATGAACACAAAATGGAATGAATGAACGAAATGTCAAATTTATTGAAGACCTTGGGGACCTAGCTATGGTCACGCCATCTACAATTAGCTTTGCCCGACCTTCCCCATTGAAATAAATGATTTGAGTTACATTGCGCACTACCGCAAATAGTAAATATTCACACCAAAAAAGGTCTATTCCCAGCAATTATTTTTGTGCAATGTTACTTAGTTTGATGTAGGTACAGAATGCGTAGTTCTCTGTGGCGTCGTTGAAGGCTGTGTGATAGTGTATTTTACTCCCTGTATGTACCTCTTACTTACGACCTACAATCTTATTTAAGGCTGCTTTCCGAATTGGGATGTAATCGATTTGAGCGCGCTTACACCCGTTCCGAGTTAGCGTGAGCGCGATAACGATGTCCAGTGAATCGTCATAGGTGACGTCATGACATGCGCCATCTTGCGATAACGCCAACCATGCCTTAATAAAATATCACTGTGAGCGAATTGTCAGCTGTCATAATCGTGATATCTAAATCGGAACGCCAATAATCGATGTGAGCGCTATCAGCGATTATGGTCTAACTCGGAATGCACCCTAAGTTTCTTGAGCGAGAAAGTCGTTGCTACCTACTCGCTTCTTCGTCGCGCACAATAATTATAATGATGCTTTGTGGTTGCCAGGGGGGGGACACATAGAACATTAAGCACATTGCAAAGAATGTAGGGCCATCTACATTGCTGAACTGGGAAACGTATTCAGAAGTATCAAAAAAGTGCCGATAGGTGTCGCTACTGTCACAATAAAACATAAGATAAAATGTTTATAAACAATCAAATTTTATGGATTACTCATTAAATAAAGAATATTTTAAATTACACCTACATTAAATAATTATTTACTGTACTACTTGTTGTTGGTGCTTCGTCTATTGAACACACGGACGGACACGCACACTGAAACACACGTAATATGGCTGCCGGAACGTGCGTCTGCGTTTGTTTTGTGTTCTCATATTTTGTTTAATTTTTGTGGTTTTCCGAGTGTTTTCTCCTTATAGAAGTTGAGTTGAGAGTACTCCTCCGTCCTGATAATAAGACTATTCAGAAAACCAGTGAGAGTACTTCATTTTTTTCAGCAGTGTGATTTTTTTTAAAAGAAAATAAAATATACTACTATAACTAGTTTGTTTTATTCCAATTTCCAGAACATTATTTTACCTTGAAAATCACCTACGTAAGTAAGCTATTTTCTTCATACTACATATTTTTCCATCCATTTAAAACATAAAGAGCTATAAAATTTATAATATCCTTCCAATCTCTAATACATATAGATTGGGAATTAGTTCCTGTTCAGAAATACAGATGGCGTATAAAACTGTCATGCATAAAAGATTCGAGAGAGGGCTCTCGTTTCCTTTAAAACTTATATTACTCTTTGGTGGTTCCGCACAAATGTCGAACTCTTCGAACTGCGGACGGTTCAACTTTTACAAACTTTATGTCAACCAGATAAGGTTGAATTAACTATCATAATATCGTGGCGGGATTTATTCGCGCACTGGATCTTCTACGCACTGCTTAGTGCCTGAGTTGACAAGTCCATGTGTTTTTTGCTGTTCACGCGACGCGATGCACTATGTTTTCAATGCTTGGTTCAACACCGAGAGTTGAAAATCCAGTGCAGTTTGACAGACCTCAGGTGACAATGATTTGATAACACGTCAATAAAACAAAATGCAATATAACTATTACATGATTTAATATTTGCTTACAACATAAACAAATCACACAAGTTTTGATAAAACTCAGTACTATTGTTTTTATTCTTAATTTAGTGGTGCTCTGCAGCCTCCTTCCTCCTGATCTCTGCCCATTTGCTGACATTACCGGGGGAGTTAGCTGAAAAAAAAAAAAAAAAAAAGTATTAAAATATGATGCACTATTACCACGTAAGAAATTCTACACGGAAGACGAGGCGGTATGGTCGAAAGACTATAGCCTGCCCTTTGGGCGAATAAAAAAAAAATATGATGCACTAATCATAAAATATTAAATTTGGTGTAGAGCTAAGGAGTCTAGGTGGGAGACCATTCTTTACACATTGTAGGTCTCAAATGATGGCTATTGATAGGCAGGACAATCAAGTATGTTGTTAGACAAAAAGATAATCTGAAGAACTGAAAGATATAAAAAGAGACATCGGACAATGTGGTAAAGAATAAAGAGTTGGTCTCAGACTGTTGCCTTATGATTGACAAACATAAAGCAAACTGCCAAAATTAACTACCCCTAAAATTATAGTATTATTGAATTGATAACTAACCCAATTTGTTGATCTTGTAGAAGACGGGGACAGAGACGGCGATTCCGATCATCCAGTACTTCCAGATCCACTGGTTCTGGATGTAGAACTTCATCGGGAACTGCGCGATCTTGGCGCTGAACGTGTAGGGGAACTTCATGGGACGGCCCGCGGAGTCCGACATCGTGACGATTGGCTATCTGGCGGAAGAATATACACACATTATTATGTAATGTTACCCCAACTTACCTCCAATGTCAATCTTTATTTTGCAGCTATTGTCGTTTGAAAACCACATCTTAGAGCAAGATTTAACTACAATAACGATTAATAAACGAAAGACCCTATCATAATTACCAATTCTATTTGCAAATAAGATTAAATTCTAACCTCTCCTGCGACAGACAGAAGAAACTCTGTGACAGAAACACTGGAAAAATCGACCGACAGTAGTAGAGTAATGCAAAAACTTACTAACCATTCATTGCAAATCGACTAATAAGCAAAATTTTATAAATCGCGTCTAATCAAAATAAAACTTGGTAGGATTTTTTTTGTTTTGAAGCAACCATAATTATTAAGTAAGTAAGTATTGTTTTGATAAATAAGGTAAGTCAATGTATTAGATACGAGAGATTTAAGACAAATCTGAGCATTTGTAAAAGAAATGAAAAATTGTAAATATATTCTTACTAATTTTCATGTGACTATTTGCTAAGCGCGACCCTAAATTTCTAGTAAGAAATAAAAACATCCTTCGTGATTTCGCGGGCTTTTATGCTAAATAATAACGACGAAAAAAACCTTTGTAACTTAGAAACAATTTCAGTAGTTAATTTTGGAACTTTCCCTAATTAAATATTACAAGAAAACGTTTTGTTGTAGCCAACAAGAGAGAATTCAACTTAATTATTTTTCCGTATTGCAACGTCACTCGACAAGCTGTCAATCAAATATAAAAATGTCAACTTGCTTTGTGGTGTCTTATTTGTGGATAAATGTAATTTTAAAATAAAATTGTAACTATTGACAATATAATGTGTGACAATGGCTTCGGTGAAAGTGGCTGTAAGGGTTCGCCCATTCAATCAAAGGTGAGTAGATATCGTGCTCAAGAATATTCAATTTTTACCCAATGTTTTGGGGGAGTTTACATAGTACATAAAATACTGATGTTTCACAGATTTTGACGTAATGTGTTGATGATTGACTGTATTAGATTTTTTTGTATGTTCACTGCGATGATTTGATAGATCATCTATAAGGAGAAGAGTGTTATAAGTTGATGAAATATCAAGCTTTTTCATGGCATTTGAAAGTGCAAAAAAGCAATGATGTCATGTTAAAATGACAATGACTTTCACGGTTCAGTTGCATTTGGAGCACAAACTGTACCTCGGATATGCCGTTTAGATGAAAGTTGTCGAAAAAATGTAAAAAAGTCAGTGACCTAAATAAACAAGATAAAATTGCAGTGGGAACTGTGGTGCTTATTGGAATGCTTGTTGATCAACTTGAGTGTTGTAAACAACGATGCATGGTTGAGAGATCCTGCTTACAATACACTTTGTTATTGGTATTTCACACTCTGAGACAGATGAATAAATTTTACCGCTTAAGTTACAATTGAGTGGCTTTGCTGGTGTACTTTAAATTTGCCGTAGTTATTGTCTTTAGGTCTTATTAATATCTGAACCTTCCTCCTGACATATAGGGAGGACGATTTTTTTCCCTTTATAATCCCATTTACCCAGATAACCCTATCTAGACAATATATTTATTTAATTGCTTCAAGTATATGATTTTTACTTTTAATAAGAACAAATTAGCAATCAAGTAAAATCCTTACTTTTCTGCTAGCTACCTCTAATTGAAGGAATATTTATCAAATAAACCACAATTATAAAAGGCATTCATTTGCAATTTTAGAATATAATAATCTTCCTTCTAATTAGCTGTAACGGCTGATAAGAATATACAGTGTATACCATTAAGTCATAAATGGAATGCTCAAGAAATAAAACATTTGAATACAGAACAATAGAAGATGCAATCATAGAGTTATGCATAATCATAGTTCTTGGCATCTGGGCTAAATGAACAGTGTTAAATAAATTCACATGTGGAATAAATCCCTCGTAAGAATCACAGTAAAATAGAGTACTTATAATGTCTTTCCTTTTTATCACACAAATAGGAAGAATGGTAGGAAACAAAAAATAAGGAAAGAGCTGGTAATAAAAAATTAAACTAGTAGCTGACCCATTAAAGTTTGTACTGCCTCAGAAAATTTTCTTCAAAAATGTGCCAAATTTCATATAAATCCTCTTAATAATATTAGTTAGGATTATCTGTTTATTCTTAAATCTTATTTATGAATAGCCTATCCAAAACACAATAAAATTTTATAAAGAACACTATATAATTATAAAGTCATCAACATACCAAAAAATTACAACATTAATTATTCATATATTCACCTAACTATACTTTTTATGAAGCTCACAGTTAACAGAAAATGTAAACTTATTAGCATAATGTGCATTAATTCTAAAATGTAACTGTATAACACATATTTTTGCATGTTTTTTAAAATAAATAACACGGATAGTTAAGTAGAAGGCTCCTCTTGTATCTAAGATGAGGTTTTTTTTTACCGTTAGTCCTTGATAATTTGGCTGACCACATAAGAGCCAGTTAAGCAGAACTCACATTGAGGCGAATCCCGCGCTGAGCAGTCGAGGTTTTTAATCATCTTAGAATAAGTTATATTACTATGTCCTATCACTAGGTATTTTTTGCTGTAAAAGAAAGAAATAAATAGAAGTTACATGATCCGTCACAATGAAGGACTCACCTCGATCGTATTTGCTCAGGGGGTCGAAATGCCCACCCTCAACGAACTGATCAACCTTCACTTACACCGTCAGCATGACCTTTACCTACCGCTTCAGCCTTCCGAGGACGACCTCAGCAGACCTCACGCACCTTGCTTGTGGCCCTCGACGGGACACTGTGACAATTTCTCAACCCATGGCCAATGGGTAGGGCCACCGTTTCGCTTGACATCCAGACCGAAGGGGGCGTGTTGCCTAACGGGCACATTACAGACAGAGCCGCTCGGGGTCAATCTCCCAGGACTTCTTCATCCCCGCTCACGGCGCTCAACTGCGCAGGTCCTAGCGCAGTTGACTGTTTACTCGCCATTAGCTGATTCTAGTAGTAACGCTCGCCCCCACCCAATAACAGAGGGGTCGCGGTTAGGAGTGGAAGTTGGAAATGTGGAGGAAGGAGGCGTAAGAATGGGGGTAGGATAGAGTGATGTAGAAGGGGGGTGCGAGTTAGACAGGAGGGCATAAGACGGGAAAGAATGGTATTAGGGGAATTGGGGAAGGGATGCGATGGAGCCTGGTGGTTTTTGTTCCATCTATTTCTTATGGACTTACCAAGAACGAGATGGCAACCTCGGGAAGGTGCATCCGCCAGACGTGCCTTGAGGATCTACACCAATCACCTAATTCCGGATTCTAACCCTCAGAAAGATAGCTCGTTCCATAGCTCGCTGAGCGACCTTGAACTTATGGAAAAGCCGTACCGTGAGTTTCCACGTTTCGGCTCCGTAGGTGATAAGAGTCAGGACGCACTGATTGAAGCATTCTTCAAGTCTTTAGGCTCTGCGGAATACGCGACAAGAAGACTCGACATCTTCGAGCTTCCCAACGCTACCCAGCCCAGCCGAATTCTTCAGTTAGCCTTCTTCTCTAAGTTGTTCTTACTAAACTGCAGACTTTGCCCGATTTAAACGTATTCTCGAACAACTTCGAGAGCACCGCCATTGACAGCAATCGGTCCCGGAGTAAAGTGATCGTTGAACATAACTTGGGAAAGATTGAGATTGAAGATTGACCGTGTACATGCAAGATCAGCCTATAATGTGGCCACTGCAGGCACACAGGCCTCCTTTTCCGTGAGCGGGAGTGGGCCACGCGGACCTTGTGCGGGTTGACGGATGTCACATGTCTTCGAATTTTCTGTTCTTAGACATGCCGGTTTCCTCACGATGTTTTCCTTCACTGTTTTGAGAGCAGTGGTGATGAAATTAAATACACAAAGAAAAGCGCCTGTCTGGGTTTGGACTCACAACCTACAACTCGTAAGTCGGGGCCGATACCACTGGGCCACCACTGATTGACCGTGTGGAAGATGATAATTATGGCTATAATGTGGGTGCCAACTAAGATGACTAAAAGAGAGAAGAAAGACACGCTGCACCGATCTCAAATAAACTGTGACAAGGGCGGGGAATCCTAACTTCCTTCCTAACTTATTATTATTATCCTTACCAATATCCTAACTATAATAATATTATAAATGCGAAAGTGAGTTTGTGTGTTACGCTTTCACGCCAAAACTGTTGAACGGATTTGTATGAAATTTGGCTCACGGGTACACCATGACCTAGGTTAGGACGTAGGCTACTTTTTATCCCGATAATCCCTCGAAATGGAGACTTATGCTGGTGAACTCGTGATACAAATCAATAGTAAAAAAACTACAAAGTGTAAACCACTGTGTAGTTTTTTAACCTTTTTTATTTTTTTAGTTTTTGAACAAGGATTCTCTTACGTGGGCGAAGTTAAAGGTGCTACCGGCGCGGCGGTCAATAATTAAGTAGTGCTAAATCACAAACAAACCAATAAAATAATTCAAACCTCATTATGTTGTTAACGACGCGACGTGACGTGCGTATGAGTCACTGCCGTTGCTAACTTGTATTTTGTTATCTTCGGTAATGTGTTTACGTATTTTATGTTTGTAGACTAAAAGGCAATCTAAATTGGTACAGTTTTTTTTTTAGTTTTTTTGTTTTAAGAAAATTGCGAACACACAATAATACATACGATTCGAAGTACAATCACGTTTCGCCTTTAATAGGGGATGAGCCTATTGCCACCATCCGAGCACAAATCCAGACTCCGGGCTGCTACTGAGAAATTCCTGATGGAAAAACTTAATAACACATTAACCGCCCTGGGAATCGAACCCACGACCTCATGTTAAGTAAAAGTGAGGATCAGCACGCGTAGCATGACCACCATGGAAATGAGTTTTGTCGACGGCAGAATAGACAAAATGACAGATGAATAAAATAACTGTAATTTTGTCTATTTTCCGACGACAAAAGTTGATCTTGCTACGCGAGTTGTATTCTATAGTATATATTAGCAGGACATGGTGTGTACTTGCTTTAAACCTTCCACCTCCGCCCATTCCGACCTTTGTCCTCGCTCTGTCTTTACAGACAAGCCTCCACAAACGATGACTCGTTCAGCGGAGCATGAACTAAGGCCCCGTTTCCACCAAAGCGGAGAGGAGCGGAGACGAGAGGAGATGTGTTTTGAATAACCAATCAGATTTAGTTATTCCCTCATCTCTTCTCCGCTAAGCACCGGTGGTAATAGATCAAGCGGAGAGGAGAAGAGATGTCTCATCTTTCTATAGAATTTTGTGCCGTTAGCTGACAAACGACTCGGCAGAGCGGAGATGTGTAGTCGCGCGTCCTGGTCCCCGCTACCTTCTCCTCGCGCACTTGACTGATTTCGAGCTCTCACAGCTCACATCTCCTCTACACTGTCCGCTCCTTTCCGCTTTGTTGGAAACCGGTCCTAAGGCCCCGTCACAACAAAAAAACTAGCTAGCATTTATTTATGTCGGATCTCTATCAGATCAAAGTAAATACATTCGCAGAATGAAAAGGTTACTAACCTTTGATTCATTTTTACCATAAAAAAAATTATGTTTCGCACAACATACTGCCTACATTATCTATCTATCTAATATAACAAAGCTCAAGAGTTAGTTTTTTTGTTGCGCGGGTTCACCGCTATTTCTGTAATGACCACTCAGATTTGAACAAATATTTTCGCATTTGGTAGCCCAATTCTTGAGGAGGCTATGACATCACGCGCTACCTAGGCTAGGAGCGAGGCTAGGAGATGAGCAAATAGACATAAATGTCAGACAGCGCGGGCGGGCGACGTGATGCGACGCGGTGGATCGGGGAGCAAGAAACTTCACGCGGACGTATTCGCGGGCAGAAACTATAGTGAATGATAATAATTATTCGGAAAAGGTTACTTTCCGAACTTTAATGTATGCTTTAGCGTGGTATTGCGCCGCGGGACTAAGGATGATGTCAATTTTTTTTAATCAAAAAAAAAAGTTTGTTTCCGAATAGTGCAAACAAAAAAAAAGAATAAAAGTCATTAGTCATCATCCTGAACATTGGTGCGTACAGGGAACGATGTTCTTGCAAAGGGCCGAGAATGAAGAATATGTCTTGACAAAATCTAGGTATATTTAGATCTATACTTAAACATCTGCCAAGGTATACACTGTATATATGTATATTAGTCACTTTGCCGGAATTAGGAAGTGCGATGTCTCCGGTCGTACAAAGGCGACGTCGCGTCCGTCGTTGTGTCGTTCTGCACTGGAGGGAAATTATACCTATATCCGGTTTATAACCTTACTTACGTTATGTGTTAGGTACACGCCATACGAATCCTAGAATTTCTTAAATGGCAATTATTTTCTCCATAAAATATTTGGGTAAGGAAACGTGTGTCGTTATTTCGAAAATCATGAATACTTTAAGAAATGTTCCAACTGATTAATAAATACCAATATTGTATGTAATTGTAAAGGTAATTATGCGGCCCCGACTTACAAGCTGTAAGTAGGTCGTGTTTTCTTTGTGAAAATAATTTAATCACTGCTACTCTCAAAAAGGAAAACATCGTGAGGGAATCGACATGTCCTAGAACCAAAAATTCGAAGGTATGTAACATATACCATCCCGCTGGTACTGGACCCGCGTGGTGGATTACAGCCTACTCCCTCTCGAAGAGAGCCTTACAGGCTAAATGATAAATGATTTTATTTCCGATGTAGGTTTGTAGAAACACTTTTACAAGTCAATCATATTTTGAAAACTAAATGAGATCGGCGTTTCCTATCTGACTACTCTGAGCAGAAAGGCCGAAACAAATTCAGAGGTCACAGTCTCTTTTAAAGTCCAGGCATAATCAATCTTGGTCAGATCAAGTGAAGGTTGGTGTCTGAAATGGTCTTTTGAGGAAAGCACCACACAGATTGAGTTGACCTGTCCAGTCCGTGCACGCATCACGCGTCAGTAATCATGTAGCTCAACTTAGAACTTATGAAGCTCAACTGCTGCTGATTATGCAATTGTGTTTAGTTATTCGATTCGATCTCGCAGGGAAAGTAAAATCCTAAAAATATGTACTTACTTACAATTTTCTTTTTTTTTACAGAGAAAAGGACATGGGCGCGAAATTGATTGTCCAGATGGAGGGCAAGAAAACACGATTGCTCACTGTGAAAGTAAGTTTTATTGAAGAACTAGCTGACTCGACAGACGTCCTGTCAGCATTGCATTATGGATTTCATGTTCATGCAAAATGCCATAGAAAAAAGCACTTTCAGTTTTTGCCGAATATCCCAATTTTTAAGGCAACTTTTAAAATTTTTCTTTCCTTAAAAACTTCGGATAATTGGAAGATAAAATAAAATACACATGAAATAGGTACAGCCGTCTTTAACTGATGCGCTTACCAACGAACAACATCTGTTTTTTCAATTTATTTAGATTACTAAGTTTCTTTATCGACTTTTTATGACTTAAATACTTAGTTTGTAGTAGAACTAGTTGTCTTAAAATAGTATTGCTCAATTTTTTTATGGTCGTTACAGATCTAAATTGGGAAAACAACGGGCTAATATAATAATAACACACATAAAGTGACAATTTATCGCATTTTCGTTCATTTTGACAGTTCAGGCACATTCATTGCGATATTTACATTGCTGAGCAGACGAAGTTATTGAACTTATGAAACAATAATTATTCATTATTTTTATTTCACTCGAACACAAATGATTCATATTGTTGTTAGTAACTAAAACAAAACTATAATATCTATTTCAAGAACTTATAACTGCAGCTGTGCATACGGGTCCAGTATGCCAGGAACGTGCAATGAGGTGCTCCCCCGAATCCTTCGCATCAGGGATGCTGTTCTTTTTCGCATAATAGCTTGAAAGCTATCTGTATCTGATTCAGCAAACATGCCCGATGCGCTACTGAACTGCGGGACCCCAACAACACCCTTTTTTTTGGGTGGGAAATCATCAAATGACTTCTGCCGCTCTGGGTGAAGTTATGTTCGAACTGGTACCTAATTGCGTAACACACTTACAGTAGAATGGCTTTCATTTTGACGGTTCAACAACATTCATTGCGTTGATTATGTTGGTGAGCAAACAAATTATCCGAACATATGAAGCAAGTATTAGCAGTATCCTTCAAAATTCAGATTCTGATTAATGGCGCTACCCTCGAGGTTGTGCAAGAATACATATATCTAGGCCAAATTATACAACTGGGGCGGCACAACTTTGAGAAGGACGCGACCAGAAGAATACGCTTGGGCTGGGAAGCTGCGCGAAATCTGAGTCATCGATCCCACAATCCCTTGTGACCAGGGTCTTATAACCAGGGCGTCCTTCCCGTAATGACGTACGGAGCCGAAACGTGGACACTCACCATAGGCCTAATCCACAAATTCAAGGTTGCTCAGCGTGCAATGGAGAGAGCAATGCTCGGGGTTTCTCTGGTGCATAGAATTCGCAAAGAAGTCATTCACCATATAATTAAAGTCACCAACATTGCGCGTAGAATCAGCAAGCTGAAGTGGAAGTGGGTCGGCCATGTCTGCAGACGGACAGACAGTTTATGGAGCAGACATGTGCTAATGTGCGTTTGGGACGCCCTGCGGCACGAAAGATCGATTTGAAGAAGGTGGCTGGCAGTGGATGGATGCGGACTGCTCAGGACCGGGATGGTTGGCGCTCTTTGGGAGAGGCTTACGTTCAGCAGTGGACGGCAATTGACTGATGATGATGATTAATAGTGTGTTACGCAATCAGGGTGCTGGTTGCAGACTACAAAACACAATACCGAATGTTATTTCAAGTGTGTGTCGAAGTCGGCACTGGCCAAAGTCTAGTATATTCGAAGCAATTTTTTTTTCTGAGGCAACTCGCGTTCTATGTTGTACTTTTAGAGGATGAGTTGGAGGTAAACATTGGCGGGTAGAGCGTGACACCAGCGAGCCATTTACTCCTTGTTAGTGCTTAGTAGATGCTCGCTGGAGTCACTCTAGGGCAAAATAGAAATAACTTTTGCCTTCGTTTCTCGAACTGCCCGCATGGCACCACAAATGGGTTTAGCCCAAAACGTATTTAGCTAAGTATACCTATTACATGTACCTATATCAGCCACGCCATACCCGGTAGCAGGAGCGTGAAAAAAAGTAAGTTCAAAAACTAAAACCCTGTCTCAAAATGGTCGCATGCCTGTATACCACGTGGGTTCCAGGGACACATGTTTTGTACCTAAGTCTTGATTTGTATCAAAAATATTTTCTTGTTTCGTAATCTATAGAGCGCGATTTTTCAGTAGTCGGATTTTCCCAATAAAACTTTGCCCGACCTGGGAATCGAACTCAGAACCTAATTGTTGACCTATTAGTAGAAGTGAATCCACTTCTACTAATAGGTCAACAAAGACTGACCCCGTAAACGTTGTTTTGCTTCTTTTTTTTTAAAATATATGTTGGCCGATTCTCAGACCTACCCGATATGTACACAAAATTTTATACAAATCGGTCCAGCCGTTTCGGAGGAGTTTGGTAACAAACATTGCGACACGAGAACTATTATATTCGATTCTATGTTTCGGGTCAGAGTACTCACAATCCTTATAGTATTAGTAACAATGACTTAAAGGCAATACGTCGTCTTTATCAAAGAAAGGTCTTAATGTTTCTTATGCGTGGCGAGGAAGTGATAATAATATTCTGAATAACGAAAAGTCTCTGATCAATCATTTACTTAAGTCGCCATAAAATCAATGTCAGCTCTGATCGGTCTTCTTGATCTCCTTTTTTGCCGCTTTCTCAGTACCCGGGCTTACGTCAAGTAGCTGTCAAACTCGTTCTAAAATCAACTCTGTAAGGTTTGGCGTCGCTAAACCTTTCGACGCCCCGTCAGACTTAAAAACTATGTTATTAAAACTCTTACAAACTAAACAACTGAAGACGTGGCCCAACACACGTTGGCGCGTGCCTCCGTACCCAGTGCCTTAAAGGGACTGTCCACTTTGTCAAATAGAGTTTTTAGGATTGAATTTTTGAAGTTGATTAGAAGTTATGTGGGAACAGATGAACATACATACACTTATATACCGGTCAAAATCATAACCCTCCTTTTTGCTTCGCCGTAGTCGGGTGAAAAAGATTCAAATTGTATTGAAATTGGTTTGTTGATTACAAACCTACTATATTATATGAGTTGATCGACATAAACGTCACAGGTTTCTATTTAATACAAAATACTCTAAATCGAATGGATTGACCTTAACGGAATCAAACTCAATGTCGTGCCATTCTACCTATTGTAATAGACATGCGTCTTAATGTATCGGTATGCGCTTATTTGTAAATTATATTTGAAATATCCCGATTGACGTAAGTTAATTTCGGTTTGCTTGAAAAATAATGTTTAAGTTTTGATAGAGCATCATCTTCCTGCTCTTGACCCATGTCACTTGGGGTCGGCGCTTCCCTTGTAGAGACAATAAAAGAATAAAACGTTACCCCGAGAGAGGTGTTGGATAGTGTGTGAAGGGCTCCCTAGAACAATCTAGATTATCCTAAGAAGCAACCAGTTTTATTTTGTCTGACTAGACAAAATAAAATTCAATTGTAAGTTTATTTTTATTTTTAAGACATTGATTCTGCAATTACTTTAACTCACACACAAAATTATAACTTGTTAAAAATTTTAGGGAAATCATCTACTTTTACAATATTTGTGAATATGTGAGCACCATGTACTTATCTAGCACATAATGATTTTACCAGCCATTGCTTTACATTTAATTCTTTTTACCTATTGTGAGCATTGTGGTATAGCAACTTTATGCACCTAGTGCATCGTGTTCACATATAACTAAATAATTAATGTACAAATACAAAATAACGGTGAAGTTTCTTGCCCATTCTTCTCCATACGAAACTACCTTTTGGAAAGGGTAGTTGCCCTTTCTGATTCCCTGTTGCCCTGATTCAATTCATTTTTTTTAAAGTGCCATATAAGTGCCTATTTGAAATAGTTTTTTTATTTTGCTTTGCTTCATATGTTCGAACAATTTGTTTGCTCAACAACGTAATTAACACACTGAATGTTGTTGAACTATCAAAATGAAAGCATCAATAGTATGTTACACAAGTACCCTCCTGCCCGTTATGAAAAACGGTGCCGAAACGTGGTCAGTCGAGCTGGTCCACAAATTCAAGGTCGCTCAGCGAGCTATGGAGCGGGCTATGCTCGGAGTTTCTTTGAAGGGTAAAATCTGAAATGAAATTATCCGGAAAAGAACCGGAGTTAAGGACATAGCTTGCAGAGTAAGCAAACTGATGTGGCAGTGGGCTGGCCATGGTTGTCGAAGTACCGATGGCCTGTGGAACAGACGAGTCCTGGAGTGGAGACTGCGTATCGGCAAGCGTAGTCTGGGACGCCCCCAGCTAGATGGACCGTCCTCATCCAGTCTGTCTCAGACACCTTAAAAAGGTGGCTGGGACAGACTGGATGAGGAAGGCGGAGTACACGGTGTTGTACCGCAGCCTGGGAGAGGCCTACGTCCAGCAATGGACGTAGGACGTTTGGTTTAGTCTGGATTTGTGCCGGGTTGATGGCAACAGGCTTACATGGGACTTAAACATAGCTGGCGAAGTGTGGTTGTACTATAGGTACACCTCTGCCTAACCCTTCTGCAATTACAGGCGTGATGTTATGCTATGTAAATTAGTTTAGATTCAATTAATTCCCAATCTTTACCAGACATTTCTCGGCTATTTTGGCTTGTTTCAGTTATGTTCATCGAGTTTCATAATAACTCCTACGACGCCGGCACTGAAAATTTCGGGAATCAAGGAAGTGACACAACATTACTATTTAAAAATGTATTTATTGCTTTTCGAAGTATTCTCCGCGAAATTTGACACATTTTTCCATATGATGGAACCAATCATTGAAGCAACCATTCCATTCGGAAGTTGGGATCTCCAAAATGGCCGTTTTATAGGCGTCCACAGCTTCTTCAGGTGATGAAAATCTCTGTCCACGCAATTTATTCTTTATTTTAGGGAAAGTATAGAAATCATTAGGTCTTAGGTCGGGGCTGTACGGCGGATGGTCTAATAATTCTATGTTTTCTTGCTCTAAAAACTCTTTGGTTCTGTGTGCGGTGTGAGAACTCGCATTGTCGTGATGGAGGATGATACGGCGTTTGCAGTTCTCTTTACGGAGTTCAGAAGCGACCTGTGGCAAACAAATGCTAGCATACCATTCTGCAAGCCACCCTTCTTTGTCCCTCAAGAGGAATAGTCGTAACATGGCCGGTTTTGGAGACAAACGTGGCCACAATTTTTTTTTGCAACACTCCGTGAACGAACAATTTTTGTTGGCTTTAACTCATTTTCGAACACCCAAACTCGTGACTGGTTTTTTGTTTCGGGTTCGTACGCGTATATCCAGGATTCGTCACCCGATACGATGTTGTATACAGCATTTGAGGATCCTACGTGGAATCTTTCGAGAGTTCTGATGCACCAAGTAACGCGAGCCGCTTTTTGGTCTTCACAGAGCGAATGCGGTATCCATTGGGAAAACAACTTTTTTACACCTAATTGTTCATGCAAGATTATTTGTATTTGACTCATGCCAATGTCTAAAATTGCCTGAATTTCGCGGTATGTCACATGTCGATCTTCCTCAATCAGCTTACGCACAGCATCAACGTTTTCTTGGGTGACTGCAGTTTTTGGACGACCTTGACGGGGATCATCACTAAGCTTGACACGTCCACGTTGAAATTCAGCAAACCAGCGATAAATTGTGGTTTTGGATGGGGCTTCATCACCAAATGCAGAAATCATCCGGTCAACACACTGCTTTTGTGTTAAACCACTTCGAAAGTCATAATAAATCATCGCTCTTGAATTTTCTCGAGTCCAATTCCATTTTCTCAACGACTAAACAAGTTTGATAAAACCTTGTGACAAGACCGAGAATCTTTTTTTAAATAAATAAATGATATTCGATTTTTAAAACCAAGGAGTTTTCAATTAAAAAGATTTTAATATGACAGGAACAGTGGAAATATTCCATTCCCGATACTTTTAGTGCAGCCCTCGTATACAGTTACATCCAACTTACACTTCCCACGGTGAATGACGTTACATACTTTAAACAAGATAAGATCGCCACGAGCCGTTGCATTATCGCACACACACACCTGTTGAACGCAGTAAATCATGCTATATGTGCCCGGTCGATGGCAATGTGAGAATATTAGAATCTTACTAGGAAATTCTTAGCCCCTGACTGAGCAAATCAAAAATCAAAACCATTTTATTCAAACTAGGCTCAGGCTTCACTACTATCTAGTGCTTTAGCCGGGAAGATGTGGCGAAACAAATTCCCCAGCAGCACCCAGTAGATACGATCCAAGCCGATGTTGGGCAATAATGGCGGCAGTAATACCTAGGTATAGGTATTGTATGTCAGGGCAAATCGCTGGGGAGACTGTAAAGGGGACCTAACTGCAAGAATGCGACCACTACGCGCTGTCTTCCCTGCCTTCCCACTATCCCCACTATGAGCGCTTGCGACCCCCAAAACTAGGTACCCCGAAAAACACTAACTACCCCGAAAAAGTAAAAGCCCGGGCGATATTGCAGAGAAGTACCAGGTTTTGCCCTTACACGAAGAGCGAGGTTCCCCAAGAAGAGCAAAACTGACGAGTGCCTTAAAGAAATTACAAATTCCGGTATCCGTTTACCATAGCTGACTGCAGATATCGTGCTCGTCATTCGCGTGTCTCCGCGCACTTTGGCTCATAACATCAATGCTTGTAGTATTTCAAACGCCCGAGTCTCCATGCGACTCAGCCTATATGTTATTTATTTTCTTTACTGCTGCGATGATTCACGAAAATAAAATTAAAATCAACATAACATTGGGCATTCCCCAAAAGGGGTGGGCAGTGGTTTATAGTAACTTAAATTTTTCTGCTGCTGGTATTAAGCCTCTTGAAAACAGGGCATTGCCTTTAACCGGGTAAAAATCCAGACGAATTTCTCAGTAGCAGCCACTGAGAATTTCCAAATGGAAAACCCAATAAGACTATTTATCACGTAAAACCTAATAATTTCAAGCAATGTGTCTATAAGACTGATAATTTTAGAGGCATACATAGGGGAACGCACGGTGTTATGGTGGTATAGGTACCTACTTTCGCTTTGGAATGGGCAACTAGCTCCATATTTCTGACTGACAATTCAAAAGTGCCTGTAATTGGTTTATTAGTAATAAATGCTTTGAGTTTGAGTTTGGTGGTAATGTGCATTGATTAGGCATTGTGTCAGTAAAATAATACCTTTAATAATACTTTTAGCACAACCTCGGCCTTTATGTGTTATTGTGAAGGTCACATAGCATTGCAGTTGTTCTGAGAAGTTATATAATTTCCAACCGAATTGAGGCAGACTATAAATTGAGACCAGCATAGCAGAGATCGTTTCGTTTGTTGTTTCTTTTTTTGCTGTGTTCCCGTTAGAAGGTTATAAGTGCCAACGGAAGCTGTCTCTGGGTTGGCATCTGGTATTGCGAATGTTCATACGCGTTCATAACCATTTACAATCAGATGTGCTGCCTACGTGATTGTCATCTGAATAAATGTTGCACAATGAAATAAATTAACAAAAAATAACAGACACTAATCGTGATTCTGAAATGCTGACGTAACTAGTGACGTCACGCATCGTTTAGACGCTCTTAACACTGCTAATCAAGGTGCCAGGTACAATTTGCGCTGCCGTGTCGCTCAAGGAAGTATTTCTCGCATTATGTCATGATTTTTGCATAGAATTTGGAAGACGATCCGCTTCAAAGTCCTAACAAAAGTGTTCTAAGTCAAAACCTCATGATTTCCTCGACTTGACTCAACCTCTCTTATTGGTTTGATAATCAAAGTTGCAATTTTACTCCTCAAACAGTTTTCACTGTCGAGGTGAGTTTGAGTTTTGGAACGCACTGTCAAATGTCGGCATCTACCTTGAGGCTTTCTTGATTTAGTCAACAAGGAACTTTTAACCAAAACACGCCTATTTTATTCGATTTTCATCATGTATTTAAAGACTTTATTGAATATTGACGTATTCGCGACGTATCAGGTCGACTCAAACTCATTCGAGGGACCTCAAAATATACTTAATCGGACGATTATGAATACCGATTATGAGGGTCATCCGAGGCACGCCTGCAGATCTCCTCGACAAAGACATGAGTCGAGTAGAATATGGGTGTATGTGGGTATTCGAGGATAGAGAAATATTGCTCCTGTCAGTATCCCATTTTATCTAGGGGCGCAGTACGTCTTTTTCTTTGATACATTTATGTATCAGGTTACCGCAATGTATACTTCTGTCTTGCCCCGTCATCTTTCACACATTCCAACTTTTTCATACGATATATCAGGAAGATATATTATCTGAGCCAGATTATGTCTGAGGTTTAAACCTGTTTCGGCTTTTCTTCTCAGAGTAGTCTGATAGGAAACCCAGTACGAACTGGCTATGTTTTTTTACTGCGATGTTTCCTATTCAAGCAATAATATTAAGTGCTATCTTATTTCTTTCTACACGGGGTAATTACCTACTAAGTCGTTCTTGATATTATCTTGAAACGTGTGATAATTAAGGAATTAACAAGATAACATGTGATTTCTGCAATTTGATTTTGTAGACTTAACCTAAAGCCGCGACTCCATTGGACAAGTCTTGCATGTAAGTATGACGTCACATTTGCGTACAAGTTGCTTTGCATTGGAAACATGTTTTCGAGAGTGTGCAAATTGCATGCAGGTTCTACTTGCATACAAGTGGAGATATTCAACAATTGAGTAGGACATCATGAATGGAAGACGTACACGTCACTCGTTCGCAATGCTAAACGTTCATCTAACGTTTGCGCGTTCAATTTGCACGTCACTTGAATAAAAAATGTACAAGTTAAAACTACTATGACGTTTCACGATTTGAAAACACGCTCGTAATATCACAATCTAGGCCGCATTCCGAATTAGGCTGTAATCGATTTGAGCGCGTTTATACCCGTTCCGAGTTAGCGAGAGCGCGATAACGATGTCCCGTGAATCGTCATAGATGACGTCATAACATGCGCCATCTTGCTATAACGCCGACCATGCCCTTTAGTAATATCACTGTGAGATGTCATAATCATGATATCTAAATCGGAACGCAAATTATCGATGTGAGCGCTGTCAGCGATTATTGTCTAACTCGGAATGCGGCCCTAGACTAAAATTACACAGCATACGTCCTCACGTAACAACAATTAAAATATATAATAAAATACCTAACGACCTAAAAATGGAACAAAATGTTTCATTTATTTATTAAACAGCTCAGGAAACTACTGGTGGATAGATGAAATTATTCACTGAATGAATCCTTTAATAATGATATCTTCAAATGAGATGACTTCCATCATTAATTAAGTTTCAGACGTTTATACTTTATTATATCTTTATTCAACTTTTAATTGAATTTTAACTGAACCATAAGTATATTTTTTTTATAATTTTTATTTGTAATACGGTTTCTTTATTTTTTACATATGTATGATATTATTTTTAGTCTGTGTCATTATTAATTTTAAATGGATTATTCTTTCGAATGATTTCTAGTTATCGTATGTAAAGACTCATAACATGTATTTAAATGTGATTTTTATTACTGTAGTTTGATTAGATTTTTAAATGATAACACTACTTAATTCTTATTTACTTTATTTATTATGATTGCAACTACTTATATAGTATTAATTTGTTGTGCCCAACAGGGTCCATGTGAACTGTATAACCATAATATGAACTTGTAAACACATGTGATATGCAATACAAAAAAAATTTGAACTACTTCATACAAGTTGTAGCTTGTATGCAGGTTTGTTCAAGTTGTACGCAATTTGCTTAATGGAATCGCGCTTTTAGTAGCTCTCCATGACTCACTTTATTTTAATCCTAACGCCTTTAAGTACCGCCGATGGGTAAGGCAGAGGTGTACCAATATTAGTAGTTTTATTTTTTTAGGGTGTGTAGGTAGCTATTAACATTTAAACCACCTCCTACATTGGCTACCTATATTGCACACCGAGGCTATTGCGCTTAGCGGAGCACAAATCCAGTTTCTTAATAAAAATATATAAAATAAATAACCTGAAAACTCTGCCTAACTACATCAGCAGACAGAATATGAAAGAAAAGCATACATTAATTCTCATTTTGATGTTCTTAAAATATATTTATCTTTAGAACTCTTATACAATAAACGTGCTTCTATTTGTGAGCCTGAAATAATTTGTTGACTTAAGGTCAACAAATTATTATCTCAATATTAAACGGCACGGGAAAAGAGTGCGACCAACTTTGATGTTTCTCCTAGCCTTACCCATTTATTTGGCCGGGGTTCCCCAGCTTACTTACTGCGACCAACTTTGATGTTTCTCCTAGCCTTACCCATTTATTTGGCCGGGGTGCCCCAGCTTACTTACTGCGACCAACTTTTAGAAAAGGCCAGAAAGTTAAAAAGAGGCTTATTTATTAAAGTAAGCGTGCATCATTAAGATCACAAACGATTTTAGAAGCTTTTCAAAAGCAACATCATTAGAAACATTTCATTACACATCAAAGAAACATTTCCCTTACTTAAGTTGCTATGTTGATATTACAGAATAGCAAAGAGCAAAATGACGGCAGCCGGGAGAAGTACAAGGACTTCACGTTCGACCACTCGTATTGGTCGTATGCGCACGATGACAAGAACTACGCGGCGCAGGAGCAGGTATGTCACAAACACACTGTTTATACAGCACATCTACTGCACTCACCTCAGAAACTTTTTTTTCCAAATAACACAGAAATAGAATAGCAATTCCAATATCCAATTCAATTTATTTCTTTGGGCTTCTTTGAACATGGTTTCATATAACTTGAGATCGAATATTCGGATGCATATTTACCTAGTAATTTTTTAGAAGAAAGTATGGAAGCGGCTTCTATAGATCTACCAGGATCTGATGGTAAAAAAAAAGTAAAAAAAATAGCGATTGTCTTATGGCAAAAAAAAAAAAAGTCATCTGGTAACTGAAATTTCGAGGAATTGTTTTTGGTTTGGCTTCAAATTTCCTATAAAAAGTTTTACTCCAATTTACCCAGTATTGCTAGCGTCAATTACTTTTTTCTCTTTTTGCTATCAGATCCTGGTAAACCTATAGTACCTGGATTGTCATGAACACCGGGAATGCATAACTAGTCGGGTGTATAGTATGGAAACGACTTAAAAAAAAAAAAAAAGGCGGGATTATTTACAACATTAGGTCGGTAGATATGCATCCGATTCTACAGGTTGTCCCATTAGTCGACGTCAAGTCGGATTCGGGTGATATGTCGTCGGGTCATAATAGTTAACGGTTTTTTTTTTATTTGTAGCAACAGGCGTTAAAAGACCCTCACAAGCAGTATATTTTCTCGTTTTTTTTTAAATGCCCGTAAAATTTTAAAATACATAGCAATTTTTTTTTCTTTTTTTTTCTTTTAACTAATAAGACGAACTGTCACCCGATTCCGGCTTGACGTTGACTTACGGGACAGCCTGTATAGTCAGAAAAAAACACAAAACTTGTTGATTCCGCAAACGCCGGATTTTCGCTATATAAAAGCGCATTCCAAATTAGCCAACATCTCAACATTAGGTAAATATGTATCCGAATATCCGATCTCTACTTAGAGCCTATAGTTATAAGAAGCCTAATGTTATGCCGTGAACAGATTGATGAAGTGCAACATGAAATCTTACGAACGTTGAAACAAATTCGCACAGAACGCGTAGCATAACCTCCATAGAAACGAGTTTTGTCGACGAAAAAATAGACAAAATGCAATGCAATGCATAAATGATGAGATGCATAAATATATAAAAGATGAGTCCAGTATAATAACGCGTTCAGGGTACTGTTCGGGCTGCCGCGCCACTACAGTGCTTCAGCAATGTTTGCGGTGTAAAGCGTGGATGGTTTTCATGCTATCATGCGGAAGCGTTGTGCATCTCTTATGAAGTGCAAGCGGGCCAGCTCTAACAGCCTTCTGAGCGTGTTCGTGGACCGCTGGGACTCGCCAATGTGGCGGCACTCGATGCGACTGCACACTGTGGGTGGTCGTGTACAGGGCTTGGCATAAACGGGCACTCCTGTGCGGTGCCACTTTATGTTTTTATGATATTTTTGTACTAACAATAGCTTTGTAAGATTTGTGTTACTAACAGTATATGGACTACGTCTGAAATAAATGTCTTATTCTATATTCTATTCTCTAAAAGAAATCTTTCATTTTGTCTATTCTTCCGTTGTCTAAAACCGGTTATCCTACGCGTGCAGTTGTTGTTTTGCATTTTATGTGACGTGTCACTAATCTGTGACCGACATTCAATTATCACACTCACTGACAGACACACACAACCTAAGCCCTGTGGTATAGAAGCTTGCACAGCATTTTTACCTTTTTTTGTGTGGGAAATCATCAAATGACTTCTCCCGCTCTGGGTGGAGCGGGAGGGCGTGTCAGACTTTTACTGACTAAAACCCACCCGTGTTCCTTCAGTTGCCTGTGCCAAGGCCAGGGTATCTCTTTCGAATTTCCCGCGACCCTGAGGCAAATTAAAAAATGCCTGTGGTTTAATTTAAATAAATGCTTGGAGTAATAATGTCACCTTTAAAAAAAAGCATTTCATTAAGCTTATGTTCTCGCTGAATTCCAGGTGTTCGCGGACCTGGGTCTGGACGTGATAGACAGCGCGTTCGAGGGCTATAACGCATGCGTATTCGCATACGGACAGACCGGCAGTGGGAAGACTTTCACTATGATGGGCTCAAACGTATGTATCCTCTACTTAATTTCATTCATATACTGGCAGATAACGCACAGCCTTAACCGCTGGGTATAGAAGAGGTCCTTATCACAAGCCTGAGGTCTCAACTCAAACTCATTATAATTACTCTTGAAAAGAAATCATAGATGGCAGCATAGGTAACCATTATGAAATTAAAAACCATTAGAAAGCGATAAAGAAGATAAGATGAGATTAGTAAAAATCAAAACTTCCTTGTTTAATGCTTATTTATTTATTTACACTCATAATGTACGTATTTTTAACAAAAAACATAAATGAAGCCTTTATCTTTAATTCGAACCCTTAGAATTATGAAAGTAGCCTTATGTTAATAATTTTGTCTAGAGCTCTTTGCAATAGGTGGCGCTTTATTCTATTTGTCCTGCAATCAAAGTAACCACTTTATAGTAACTAATTTAAATCAAACTTTTTCAATCTATTAATTTACATTGAAATATAAAAGAAATCTATTAACATGTTTTTCGGAACCCGGAACTATAAAACTTTATCTAAAAAGGATTGCACGAAACGTTTGAGCAGTAGGTTGACTCCTAGATGGCGTTATAAAACTACAGTCTCAGGCACTAGGTGAGTCGCTGCTGCTGCCATCTGTTGAAAATTTTGACGAATAAAAATAGCCAGCTCAATAGCCAGACTTAGGGAGGTGTCATTTCGTTGTAAAGGATTGGGTACGTAGTATTATATAATCTATGGCACTAGAGCTCCTTTTGTAACAAAGATTAGTACCTAGGAAAGATTTTTGAAAATTGATCCCCTAAAGGGGAATGAAAGTTCGATATTTTGCTGATGGGAAATGCCATCCGGCACACAGCTTAATAAAAACCTCTTAAATCTTAACAAAGGCAAGGTTTTTGAACGACTTTGAAATAAAGTACCACATTCCCAACGATGCATGCGGCATGAGGTCCTGGGTTCGATTCCCAGGTCGGGCAGAGTGTTATTGGGTTTTTCTATTTATAATTTCTCAGTAGCAGCCCTAATTCTGGATTTGTGCCCGCTTGATGGCAATAGAATCGCCTCCTATTACATGTAACTGGTGAAATGTGGGTGTACTATATGTACACCTCTGTCTAACCTTACTGGGATTACAGGCGTGATGTTATGTTATGTGTTATGTTATGCCTCACGATTGATATAATTATGGATTTGTGATCCGCCGATCTATTCTGTGAAATCTCTCCTTAAAAACTTAGGTGAGGTGAGCTTGTAGTGATCTGTCAAAATTTACAATCCCTAGCATCAACTGGAATGACAGCTCACATCAGCAGGAAAAGAGCACGAGCTGCACCAACCCCAAATAAATTTGACGATGATGACTATTTTCTCTCCATCTCCAGGAGTACCAAGGCCTCATCCCCCGGATATGCCGCCACCTGTTCTCCCGCGTGGCGGCCGGCAAGGAGTCAGGCGCCTCCTACCGTACGGAGGTCAGCTACTTGGAGATCTACAACGAGAGGGTCAAGGACCTCTTGTCTTCTGACGCGGGCCACTCCCTCAGGGTCCGAGAGCATCCCAAGCTCGGGCCTTATGTGCAGGACCTGTCAAAGCATTTGGTGTCCGATTATGATGATATACAGGTTAGATTTGTTTTTAATCATTTAGTTCGGTCGAAACAGTTTTTGTAATTTTTTTCGTAAAATGGCGTTTTGTTACCTGTTTTTGTAATTATAATGTGAAAGATTGATTCTTAATAAAAGTTAGAAACATTCTCTAACAATTTTTATCCGTTTGTGCTGTCTTGATCAATCTTAATATTGTTTTTCTTTGTTCAATAATAACGCCTCATATTCAAGGTATACCAAATGTATCAAAACATTGTTTCATCAGCAAGTTTTTGTGCGCCGTGAAACATGTGTCGCACATAAACTGTATGCAATGTTCCGTTTCAGGGCTTGATACATTATATAAAAAATGTAACTTTTTTATATAACGTAGCTGCCGCTCTAAAACACTGACATTTTCTATGCCTACTAATAAATCTCTCATTCATGCGCAGGAGTGCATGCACCGCGGCAACCTGCACCGCACGACGGCGTCGACACAGATGAACGACGTGTCGTCTCGCTCGCACGCTATCTTCACCATCACCTTTGTGCAGGCCTCCTACCTGCGACACAACAACATGCCGAGTGAGACAGTATCTAAGGTGCACCTCGTGGACCTTGCTGGAAGGTAATTATCACCACGACTGTCTTCTCCAAGGGAGTTATATAGCGTGTAATTAGGACTGCCAACTTTTTATATAAAATATAGTAATGTCGAAGCCATTACCTGTAAACATACCGAATGAAATTATTGCAGTCTTGTAAAAATAGGGTATAAATAGGTGAATGGAGTAGAAGCCTATGACAGTTTTTTATGTTTTTTCGGAAATCTGTCTCGCAATTATAGTACTTTTCACACTAGAACAACAAAAACTATTTTTTCGCTTATTTTGCAATTTTTACTGAAATTAAAATATATATAGTAGTTTTGCCTACTACATATTTTTATTTTAAATATAGCATTTAGGCCGTTATATAGTAGGTACCTATATTATATTATATAGTACAGTTGGCAACCCCAACCCTACAAGGAGTAGGATAGAAACTTATTAACTGGTAACTTGGCACATATCCAAGCTGGTAATTAAAGTTTTCTAACAGAAATTCAATAATGAATTAACGTTGTTAATTTGTCTTAAACTATTTTTTAAAATAATTATTGTTTTGTGATGCAGTGAGCGAGCCGACGCTACAGGCGCGACCGGCCAGCGGTTGGTGGAGGGCGCGCACATCAACAAGTCGCTGGTCACGCTGGGCTCTGTCATCTCCGCGCTCGCTGAGTCCAGCCAGCCGCTCGAAGGTAGGAATAGCTTTCATGATCATAAAAAAAAACTGACTTTAAGTAATAATAAAAAAACACATTGTAATCGGACCACCCGTTTTGGAGCTACGATGCCACAGACACACTCAAAACGACATAGCCGTCAAACCTATAACACCCCTCTTTATACGTCGGGGATTAAAATAGGTTTACTTTTCACAACAACACGTGCATACTAAAAATATAATTTAACTCGACTAATGAAACATGTAAAAAAATACTACCGGTACAAAGGGCGATCTTTTCGCCAGGTCTTTGGGTTCAGGTAAAGCAGAAAAGGTATGCGCTTCGATAATCTTCGTGTTTCCCCACAGAGGCAAAGCTTCTAGGTTTTGTACTACCGCGCTTTGTAGTACAGCTTTGTCTCTCTGCCGGCGGTCACCTACTCCGGTCGCTGAGTGGCACTCAAAAGATTTATGGAATTGCATAGAGTTGTTTATCTTTAACTTTACAATTCCATGGTTGTAACAGTTTCGACACGCCACAATAGCAGCAATAAGTCCTTAGTAAGTCTTTGAGGAGTGGTTGTAGAGGCGCCACGGCGTCCTCGCCTGACACAGGTCCTCACCGGTCACGGTTGTGTCGGGAGGTTCCTGTTTCGCATAAAGCGGGAAACGCCCGGGTGTCACCATTGCGTGGATCGCCTGGAGGACACGGTAGAGCATACGGTAGAGGTATGCCCAGCGCGGGCGGAGCACCGCAGTGTCCTCGTGGAGGCGATCGGCAGCGGCGATCTCTCGCGTCCGGCCCTGGTCCAGGCCATGGTACGGAGCGAGAGGGAATGGAAAGCCGTCACCTCCTTCTGCGAAGCAGTAATGCTCGCGAAGGAGGAGGCGGAGCGCGTGAGGGAGAGAGCCTTGCGCCCTAGGAGACCTAGGAGACACTAGCCGCCGCAGGAGAAGCCCCCCAAGGTCGTCGGCAGTCGCCTGCAGATGCCCGGCCACCTGCGGCGTGGGCTTGCGGACGGCGAGCAATGGGTAGCTCGCCGTCCGGTAAGGACCAGGCCCGGGTCGGGGGCGCGTCGTGTTGCGAGCGCGCCTCAAAGAGTAAGCAGCATTAACTGACGGGGTCCATTAGGGCCGATGCCTGCCAGGGTCGCGGGTCGTTCGAAAGAGAAACCGTGGCCCTGGCACAGGCAACTGAAGGAACACGACCGAAGTGAAGTGTGAGTGACGAAGGAACAATACCCACCGTATTAGTCAGTAAAAGTCTGACACGCCCTCCCGCTCCACCCAGAGCGGGAGAAGTCATTTCATGATTTCCCACCAAAAAAAATATGGTTGTAACAGCTCTTTCATAGCTATAATCATGGCGCGTTCGTGTTTCTAGAGAAAGACGGTTTTTACCGAAGCGCATACTTTGAATGTCGGTTCAGCTGGTCCATAAATTCAAGGTCGCTCAGCGAGCTATGGAACGAGCTATGCTTGGGGTCTCTCTGAGCGATACAATCCGGAATGAGGTGATCCGGCAGAGAACCAAAGTTGACGACATAGCTCACAGAATAAGCAAGCTGAAGTGGCAATGGGTCGGCCATATTACCCATAGAACCGATGACCGTTGGGGTAGACGTGTGCTTGAGTGGAGACAGCGAATCGGCAAACGTAAGGTAGGACGCCCTCAGGCTAGGTGGAGCGACGATCTTCGCGGGGTGGCTGGCAGCAGCTGGATAGGAGTTGCCGAGAGTCGAGCTGAATGGCATGCAATTGGAGAGGCCCATGTCCAGCAGTGGACTGCTGTAGGCTGATGATGATGATACTTTGAATATCTGTAAGTGTAGAAATATGTATGTAGTAATGCAATTATTTATGTTTCAGTGCGTCTTCAGAAGGGTCAGAAGAAGGTGTTCATTCCGTACCGCGACTCGGTACTCACGTGGCTGCTAAAGGACTCGCTCGGAGGCAACTCCAAGACCATCATGATCGCTGCTGTAAGTGCCATTAAATCCTTTTTCAAACGATTCTCGAAAAGAAAAAAAAAGAAAAAAAAAGAAGACAAAAAAGAAAAAAAAACTATCTGTATCCCTGTGACGTTCTATGATCAACCAATGGTCAGTATAGGCCAGTCACCGTAGACAAACATCCCGTTAGGACGCAAAAATGTGCTCCGCACTGATTTTGTGGGATGTTGTTAGGATAGATAACAATAGTAGAAAACCAAGTTTGCAGCTTCGAAAGACTGCGCTGTGCTAACTGCGTGGTGCACGAAAAACCTCGAAATTTTCGGACTTACTTCAGTTTTAGGCATATAACTTCTAAAAGGTAATCCTAAGGAAAAAGTCACCCATTTGCTACAATTTGAGCGCAGGCGCAGCTCTGTAGGTCCAATAGAAACCGAGATACAGCACTTCAAACATTAGCAATTATTTTTTTCAAAATTTTAGTTTTTTTAAGCCGTCTTCCGAGCAGGATATCGGTTAAAACTTTCCTCGTAGAATGAGTATTTTAACCGATATCCGGCATACGGTACGATGTTTTTAATGACTGGCCTGATAGTAACACTTGAAATACTAAAGTCGCTCCTGCGAAGGCGTTGTCAATATCTTTTGACGTTCAAACAGTTGTGTTGATTTTCAGCTTAGTTTGTTTAAATGACTTTAGTTTTTTATCACCGCCTTTTTCTTTTGTTTACCGACTTTATATTATTCAAGCGATACCATAATGTGTATGTTCCCATTCTTTCACCAGATATCCCCAGCAGACTGCAACTATGGAGAAACATTATCAACCCTCCGGTACGCGAACCGCGCTAAGAACATCATCAACAAGCCGACCATCAACGAAGACCCGAATGTGAAGCTCATCAGAGAGTTACGAGAGGAGATTGAGAAGCTGCGCGCTCAGATCGCGCATAATGACGTGAGTACATAGATAAGTAATTTATAGACGTATGAGGATCAGAGACCCTAGTGTGAGTTTCTTTTAACCATCTGCTTAAGGCCAAATTCTGTGGGTGTAAAGTTCACTCGTCCTCCAGAGAAGACGGTTTCCAACGGTTGGAAATCCTCCCTATTTCCAACCGTTGGGTGTCGTGTCGGGACTTTGTGTGTATGCTAGTTGCGCGGTATACTTTGCTTGCGTGACGTCAGTGTGATGCGTAGTTCGCATGTGGCGATGTAGATGTCGCCATAATTATGTTTTTTATGGTACTGTCAAGTCTCTTACAAGTCTCTAACAAGTCGGGTCACATAATAGCTATTGAAGCTACGGCAATTGAACTGATGGTAGTCTGGGAAAAAAATACTTCAAATTTAGGGTAATTTGAACTCAACTCAACCCAGACTATTATATATTATATTCGATAAATATTTCATGAAATCATCATGACTTTCGATACATTTTTGAAGTCAATTCTAGTTTAGAGATTTGTATTGATGATTTGAATGATTATAATTATTTAAATACACATTTGTTACGGTCGCGAATCGTAATCTTCTTTCATGAGCTCATCAAGACAACATGATAATGTAAAGTCTGAATTGTTTTGTGTCTCGTTAGTTGTGAGTTATTGTCTTTACTTTCTGTTTATTTTCGTTCTCAGGACCCGATAGAAGCAGAACCTGATGTTCTAGCAACGCTTCAACGGAAGGAAGCTCAAGAGAAGGTCCTTACAGAGAAATGGACGGAGAAATGGCGCGAAACGCAACAGATTCTACAGGAACAAAAAGCGCTAGGGCTGCGCAAGAGTGGCCTGGGCGTGGTATTGGACTCTGACATGCCGCATCTAGTGGGGATCGATGATAATCTGCTGTCGACTGGTGTGACGTTGTATCATCTGAAGGTAAGGTTTTTGAATAAGTATAATAATTAGAGATGGTCAACTAGTCGGTTTCAAACACACCGACTAATCGGTCGTGTCGATAACAAATTAAACGAAAACTAAGAAAACCGGGCCACCCGCTGTCTTGGAACTCTGATTAGATTTTGTTGAAATGTATAAAACTAACAACTGTCAAAGTTATACCTACAGAAATTGCGTTTCATGTTTATTAAAATGACCATAAATTCATTCTAAAGTACCGTCGACTAACATTGTAATCAAGGAACAAACAATGCTAACGATTTTCTCGGTTTTGACTAGAGTTCGCGATTAGCGTTCTTTATTTCTACAATGAGGGTAGTTGAATATTTGCTCCCTGTAGATGTGCTTGCGCACCTACCGCGGACCGTTCGCGGGACAGATGAACTGCGGCCGCCAGCGGTCTGGGCGGAGACGTCGAAAGGGATGTAAAGATGATCCGACAACGTCTCCACTCCACTTCCACGGCGACACGCCAGTCGCTAACACGGCTCGCGACAGCAGGGCTAGCGAACGACACGTCCACTATTGACCCACCCCGCTGCCGCACGCACGTGTGAACCGCGCCCCGGCTTAGGATGCCCAGGCCAGTCGTGACCAACCACTCCTCCAGTGCCCACCAATGATGGCCACCAAACCGTCCAGGTCTCCCTCGTGCGTGAGGCTCTGACCATAGGCGATCCTTGGTCCTTCTTCGGTGCCGGTGCCGGTGCTCCAGCGGGTGCCCGTGGCGCCGTCTTCTTCCGGCGCAGGCGCCCGGGAGTGGACACGGACGTACCCTCTGCGGTCTTTTTGGTCCCCTTCCCGGACTGGCTTCCGGTGTTGCCCTCTGGGTGGCGAATTGCCGCTTGAGGTCCTCCAACTCGGATCGGAGACTGCCATTCTCCTCCCATAGCTTCGCCACCACACCCGTGCTATTGCGTGAGCCCGGGTACCTGCTCCAAAAAGGCTTCCAGAGCTGCGAATCGCAATTGAAGAGGAGTGGAATGCAATTCCTCAAGATTTCCTAGTCTGAATACTGACCAAAGACGTATAAATAAAAACATTGTTTCTTCCTGGCTTTATTTTTCCTTTTATGATTACTAACGATGAACACGACTGGCAAACGACTCTTCTTTGTGAAATCCTTAATAAACGCTTAATAAATTGATTAATCCCTATTTTAATCATCATGAAACGAACTTTCTGCAGGAATAACTTTGATAGTTGTAAGTTTTTATACTTTTTGAGAAATGAGAGTTCCAAAATCGCGGGTAACCCGGTTTGCTTTGCTGTCCAGTGTAGTTGCACAGGAACCTTACAATGACAGCAATCGAACGGTTGTAAGTAGCACTGCAGATGTACAGTCGATTTATTCTCTAAGAACCTCTTGGCAAAAATTTTGGTAAATTGATCTTTCATTCCACTTGATGCTAGGGATCGCAAGAGCATGGGGTCTCAAGTAGAACAATTTATAATTAGTCTCGAAAAAAAACATAATCAGAAAGCGATAAACGGCAGAATTTTGGCTAAAGTAAGATAAGTACAAATCAAGACTTCCTTGTTTAATGCTGATTTTTCTATTCACACTCGTATTTCCAACAAAAAACATAAATGAAGCTTTTAACTTAAAAGTAAACTAAAAAAACTAAACTTTGAACCCTTAAAAGTAGCTACCCTTAAAAGTATCTGTTAATCATTTTCATTAGAGCTTTTTGCAATAGATGGCGTTTTACTCAATTTGTCCTGTCTTCAAATTAACCACTTTAGTCACAAATTTAAATCAAACAACTTATTTTAAACATATTTCTTTACATAGAAATATAAAAGAAATCTAATAGCATGTTTTTCTGGACCCGGAACTATACAATTTAAATAAAAAGTATGACACGAAACGTTTAAAAAGTAGGTTGACTCCAAGATAGCGTTTAAAAGTACAGGCTCTGGCAATTAGTGAGTCGCTGAAGCTGCCATCTGTTGGAAATTTTGACGACGAAAAATAGCCAGCTCAATAGCCAGACTTAGGGAGGTGTCATTTCTCTGTATGGGATTGGGTATCTGTACGTAGTATTACTGTATTATATTATCTGTGACCCTTGCCACATTAACGCTAGACAGGTCTACTAAAATCTGTGTGGTTCTGTCCTCAAAAGACCCATTCAGACGGCCTACATGGTCCTCACATGGCCTGACCAAGGTTATATTTGGTCTTTAAAATACACAGTGACCTATGAGTTTGTATCGGCCTTTCTTCTCAGAGTAGTCGGATAAGAAACGCCAACCTCATCTAGTTTTTAAAATATGATTGATGTGTAAAAGTGTTATACAAACATCCTTACTCCATAGTCAGCCAGTAATGTTCTGCTGGGACACAGGCCTCCTCTCTATGAGAGGAAGTGGGTCGTAATCCACCACGCGTTCCCAGTGCGGGTTGGTTGATGGCACGTGTATTCGAATTTGTGGTTCTAGGACATGACAGTTTCCTATCGTGAGGAAACTGTCATGTCCTAGAACCACAAATTTTCCTTCATCGTTTTGAGAGCAGTGGTGACGAAATAAATTACACAAGCGTCTGTCTGGGTTCGAACCCACGACCTACAATTCGTAAGTCGAGTAAAACCTACTTACAGAAATAAAATAATTATTTTCTCGTGTTTACAATTTTTTTCTTTTTATTCTCATTTTACCTAACCTTCGTATGTATGTACAGTCCGCGAGGCCTAAGCTGAGCTTTGCAATTTTGTACAATGCAAAGCTCAGCTTAGGCCTCGCGGACTGTATGAGTGTCACTTTTTAGTTTGTATTGCTCTGTATAACGCCTTGGGATTATATTCTGTAATTTTGTGCATGTAAATAAGTAAATTATTATTTTCTGCTCAGTTCAAGCTCACTTTATCTAAGTTTGCCCGTTAAGATTTTTTACAAAGATCGGCAGAAGTTAAGTACTTCAGCCTTCAGCTCAATAAGTGTATCGTGTGCTAGGAAGGCGAGACGGTGATCGGTAGCGCGGAGTACTCGCCGGCGCCCGACATCGTGCTGGCGGGCGCCGGCGTGCTGCCGCTGCACTGCCGCGTGTGGCGCCGCGCGGGGCAGGCCACGCTGGAGCCCGCGCCCGGCGCGCAGTGCTGGCTCAACACCGTGCTCGTGGACAAGCCCGCCAAGCTCAGCCAGGGTAAGGGTCACAGCGACACACTCTCATATATTTATTTCATTAACTATTTTTGGTTTGAGTTTAGCATTAGGGGCGCAGGACTTGCTTCTCAGAACCTCAATGGTTTCTATGATCAAGGTTAACCCGATACTGCAATAAAATGGGTAGACTGCCGCAAAAAATTACCAATTTTTCAAAAAAAGTCCCATTTTTTTTAATGTTATCTTTGCTGCTGCTCATAATGCCCCTAGCCGTATACTGCATTTACTACTTCTCCGCCCCTAAGATGACCCACTGACCAAATTTTTACATTTTGTCGAATTGTATTACAGTTAAAACTAAAAAAACATGAAGACATATAACTTTAAGATATAAAAATAAAAATGAATAGTGCAACTACACAATAGTAACATTACTCGAAACAGTCTTGCTATGAGTTACTTTTTTGTACCCGCATGCGGTTAAAATTGCGTGCATCCGCAGATTCGACGGGTACTAATAAGTTATTATTGTTTTTTTCTAATTTCTCACGGGTTTCAATAAACTTTCTGTCACTGCCAGAATGGTCGAAATCGGCACCTCTGACAATAGCTTAACCTATGCTTGACCCGTGCAGCTGATTAATTGGCCACGAGTCCATCTATTAAGACTTTATTCTTCCGTCCTCCAGGCTGCATCCTCCTGCTGGGCCGCACCAACATGTTCCGCTATAACGACCCCGCCGAGGCCGCCAAGCTGCGCCAGGAAGGCAGTGCGTCCGTCATGAACCTCTCCCGCCTGTCTTTGCTTTCTTGGTCCACCACTGACCTGGCAGCTAGCTCCGAGAACCTCAACACCACGCTGTCGTGAGTATCGCATCAGAATTATGTCCACTGCTGGACCTGGGCATCCCCTAAGTAACCTCAACACCACGCCACTCTGTCTCGAGTATAACTGAACATGGCAACTTGAACTTTTAATCGTATACAGTATGAAAAAAATTATGAAAAGTCAAGATAGTAGAAACTCATAAAACATAAACTCACGCCTTCTTCCCATGGGCACAGATAATATATTAGTACGTACAGATACCGAATTCCATACAAAGAAATTACACCTCTCTAAAGTCTGGCTATTGAGCTGGCAATTTTACTTCGTCCAATTTTCAACAGATGGCAGCATCAGCGACTCACTAATTGCCAGAAACTAGTTTTACCACGACATCTAGAAGTCAACCTACTTTTAAAACGTTTCGTGCAATATTTTTATATAAATTATAATATTTCCGGTTTCAGAAAAATATGTTAAAATATTTATTTTACATTTCTATGTAAAGTTATAGATAAAAAAATAAAGTTGTTTGATTTAAATTAGGAACGATAGTGGCTACTCTGATTTGTTTAAATTGAGTGATGCGCCATCTATTGCAAAGAGTTCTGAACAAAATGAATCATTTTATGGGTTCGAATTGAAGTTTAAGGCTTCATTCATGTTTAAAACAAGAAAGTTTAGAAATTTGCCAATTTTACTTCAGCCATAATTCTACCGTTTAACGCTTTTTATTGATTGTTAATTTCATAATGGTTTCAAATGGGCTATGCTGTCATCTATGATTATTTTCAAGACTAATTATAATTTGTTCGAGTTGAGACCCCATGCAATGGGGGTAGGCAGAAACCACAGAAAGCCACCTGCTACGATCTTTACATACTCCTTTTGCCTCGTTTACGTTCATACATCTGGTCATACACGAGCGCCGGTTGCGAGTACTACGCACCTGACCTTTCTGAAGAACATCACCAATAAGGTCACAATACAGACATCAACAGAATCTAGGGATACCTCAATCCTAAATTATTTAAACATGTATAGTTTAAAATCTTTTTAGTTTCCATAAAAAGTTTATATACATATTGAAACCTCTTCTATTCTATTTTCAAAATTTAAATAAAAAAATAAAAGAAACAACAAAATACGGCGGAAAACTTGTTAGCAATTCGTTACGCTAAGGAAAATTAAAATTGTTTTGTTAGTTTTAATTAATAAAAAGGGATTCGATTATTTTTCTTTTTTAATTTAACGTTCCGTGTGAGCTTTAAGACTCATGACACGTCGTCATTTGAGCTGATATGAAATGTTACGATCCGTGGGCATGTTAGAAAATAGTGCTATTCAACGCGTCGTTGCTGAGGTCCTATACACCAGCCAAAACGTGATATCAAGGTTGTGGTCACGATATCGCAGTACTGGGGATGTGGCTGAACGGCACACTGGTAGATATCGTGTTACTACGCAGAGACAGGTTCGATTTATCCAAATTACCTCCAGAAGACAACCCAATATCACAGCGATGCAACTAGCACAAAGGCTCCAGGAGGACTACCAGCTGCTGGTAAGCAACCAAACCGTGCGAAGTCGATTTCCAGCATTGCGATGTGGCAATCGCGGTCGGCGGCTTGCGTGGGCTCGGGAACATTTACAATGGAGTGATGAGCAACGGTCTTTGGTGCTGTTCACCAATGACTCCCGGTTTGGGTTTCATCCGGATTCACGAAAAACACGTGTTTGGAAAACTCCAGGTAGAGTTAGCCGTCTACGGCACCCTCAGGAGGTCCACTAATACCAAGGCGGGACAATCATGGTGTGGGCAGGAATACATCTTGGCGGACGAACCCAGCTCGTTTGGATCTAAGGCAACATGACTGCAAAAAAATACCATGAGGAGGTAGTTATTGCCCCACACAGAATCCAAATGGGCCAGGAGTTTCTACTCATGTACGATAATGCTCCTTCCCATACGGCGCGGCTGGTGTCGGCCGCTCTCCGAGACCACGATATTCATGTTTTGGATTGGCCTGCACAGTCGCCCGACTTAAATCCCATCGAGCATGCTTGGGACATGTTACAACGAAAAGCTTTGAGAGATTTTCCGCCAAATTTGACGATGGAACAACAACTTAACGAACACTTGCTAAGAAAATGGGACCTCGTACCGCAGCAAGACATTGACAATTTAGTTTTAAGTATGAACAATCGATGTCGATGTGTAATTAATGTAAGAGGTGGCAACACTGATTATTAATAATAAGTTTTTATAAGATTTTTCAATTTTAATTAAAATTAATAGTTTTTGATGAAGAAATGACGTTCTTTTATCATACAAATTTTCCTTGGCGATTGAAAAAAATAACATTTTATTTAAAACAAAAAAAAAATTACGTAATGTTTTAATTTTTTATTGAAGACCTTTAAATAACCTATCATTCTTCCATTTACTATATCAGAAAATTCAGCATAGATTTATAGATATTTGATTAAATATAAAATATCCCTAGATTCTGTTGATGTATGTCATCCTAGGGCGTCCCCTCCCGGCGTGTCCACTCACATCTGCCTTGTAAATACCTTTTTTTTGTCAAGATAGTTAAATTTGAATAAATCACGTATGTATAATGTGTTTTTACGACAAAATACCGCTTAATTTTTTAATTTCAAAAGCAAACATTATTTCAGTTCACTGTCTGTTTAAAAAGGTGGAATCGGCGAGAATTTGATTTCAAAATAAACAAGAGAGTTCATTATTGAGCAATAAGAATCGAAGGAATCCCCTGGTTGGTTGTGCGTAGTGAAGTATTTAGATAAAAATAAAATACTGTACAAAAATAACATCTCTCACGTAAAAAATAGAGTTTAATATTGCAAACCAAGCAATCTTAGGGAATTACCTAGATTTGTCTTTACTTTCTTGAATTCTATGAATCTTGCAAAGGTATCATTACCGATAGTCGTTCCTTGCGTATACTGCGATAATAATCTTTTACGTTTATTTTTTGTTTCGCGGAGTGATGTCTGACATGCATCGCTATTGAACACTTTTCAAGACTTTCCCTACGAAAAAGTTAAAATGTCTAATGTGCCTATAACTACATTTTTAAACTCTCAATCCCTTACTAAGCGTTCATTATCATATTTCTTTAGTGATTTAGAGAGTGAGATCCGTTGTGAGCGTATCGAGGCTCAGCGCGCGGAGTTAGAGCGAGAACGGCAACAGTTTCTCATGCAGCAGGAAGAGCGGCAACGTCGCTGGCACGCCGAACGGGAGGAGCTGATACAGGCGCAGAGGAAACTTGATGAGGTGAGTGCTATTCATAATGTGCATAGAATTTTATATTCTTTATTATGTACACTATACGAATAGGGATGATGTATTTTTCTTGTATTTTAAATTCTATAAATTATTTGTTTGCAAATAGTGCAAACAATATTATATTTAAAAAAAAGGACCAAGTTAGAAACGTTTTTAAATAACTGCTAGTCAAATACGGCACTATCACAGAAGTGATGTCACGCCATTGTTACTATATCTAGCTCCATACATTGACAAGGACGGGAATAATCCCTTCCAAAAAGTTTTTAAGCGTTTAGCTTCTCCATATTTCCATCGATTTTTACAGATTTCTTCGATTAGCTCATTTTACTATGCCTCTTTTTGAAATTACAGTATTTTTATACATATATAAAAGGAAACCGTGACTGACTGACGGGTGATCTATCAACACATAGCTCAAACCACTGAACGGATTGGGGGATTGGGGGTGTCAAAGTTTGCATGAAAGAATTTTTACGTGTGGTCCGATTAATTAAAAAAACAGTAGTTATAATTAAGACCAAAAATAAAGAATAACGTATAGCGAATCAATCAAAAAATCGCCCCTGAACTGGACTCGGGGGATATCCGGGAAACATACTACTGGGATTAAAAGTATGTTTTAGGTTGAAAACCATGTGTGCCGAAGAATCATGGCGAGATCCTTACATTAATTTGTACGAAAAAAAAATAGAGTTCAATATATTTTCCATTGTTAAGAACACATTACCAGGAGTAGATTCATCAGCTTTGTTTTTTTTTTAGGTTTTTTATCGATTTATTTTGTATGAACGTGTTTCTGTGACAAATAAATCTATTTTTCTTTCTTTTCTTTCGATATACTTATCACATTTTAAAACCCCGCATAATTAAAAAATATCGAAATGAAAATATCAACTATCTATGAAACTGACAGACAAAAGAGTGATGACTGATGTGAATCGTTGTTTACAGTTGCTTTAAGAGTTGAAAAAGTAAATTGATTAGTAGGATAATATCACAAACATTAACATTTTGTTTCTACAGAACAACAATTATTGTTCTTAGAATCAGAGATAACTTTAAGATTCGAACCGTCGCCGTCGGCTGAGACGGTCGCCTCCGCTCTTGTGGTGTCTTGATCAACATGCCTTGAGCGAGTTTTTTTTACGATGTTTATTTGTTTGTTGCTTGTTGTGTGTCTTGTGCCGCAAATAAAAATAATTTATAACGGTGCAAAAGTGGAATACGTGCACGCCAGATTTCCAGCATGCGGTTAAGAAGCATGGAGACATCCCCGAGCTAGCTAACCTGCAGGGCTAACATGCCAGACGCGACACTTACTCACTCTCGTATTTTCTCGTTGCGTCTATACCGTCACTTTACTCGTTTTCTGACAGCACTGCCATACAAAATATTCGACTTGTTCTGTCAAACTTGATGTTCTCTCGTTAAACCCTAACATGAGACTTATTTATCTCGCATTTTGACAATTCCACATGATAAAATCATCGATTTTCTCTAATTTAGTCGTCCTCAATTTTGATGACGAGAAGAGTAGACAAAATTATGATACAATGAATATAAAACAAAAACTCCAAATTAACATGGCAAATTCATGCTCGTAATTATACTTATTTTACTCATCATTTTATTATAACACAATACTTAATAAAAATACTATATATATTTGGAACGAAGTTCCTTTCGGCGGCCGCGTAAAAAAGTGTGGCGGAGGGGAGCACTATTACATGGATGAGCATCACGTTCAGTAATGACTAGTCTCTTTGCCAATTATGGTGATTATCGAAATCGAGGAGGTTGTGGGTGTATGGCAATATCAAAATTTCGCAACATAATAACTAAAGCACCTAATTTTGTATTTAATTACTTAGTAAAAAAAGTCGATGACAAGAAACGAAACACAAATTAAAAGAGGTAGAGGTAAAATCATTATAGTTAATACTAATTCCATGAGTTAAATTGACCGATGTTGCAATCATAAAAAAAAATTGTTTATTTGCAATCATAACTTGGTACATCGGTATCTCGTCGCAAGATAAAGAAATGTCAAAGTGCCTTTTTCGAGTTTACTCGAGCCTGACGGTAATGTGTCATTGAAATTGTTATGAAGTCGTCTATCTGATCATATAGGATTTAATACAGGGTTGAGGTGGGATGAGTGACTGTTTCCCGGCTTTTTGTTCAAAAGCTGTTTCGTAATATCTATAAAATGAAAACATTGTTTCAAAAGTTTGTATTTTGTAGCAATAATCTAACAGAATGCACATCAGGTAGACGACCCGGGGGCGACAAAAAAAGGTAAGGGTCAGAAATTGTCGGTCAGAGTGCTGTAGCGTTCCAAAGTTTAAAAGTGCTGCAAAACATTTAGTGACCGAATCATAACAGAGTATTTTTTTGTGAGTGCCCATTCTACTTTTGGATATTTTGAAAAACCACATTTGAGTTTCGAACTGTTATATCCTTTATCAAGGTAATTAATAATTACCAATAATAAACTTTAGTTAAACTTTATTTTATAACAACGTACTTATAAAATCGACATCTTCAAATACAATCTTTTTCTCAACATGGCGGCGCTAGTGCTGCCCCAGTTAGTATGAGACCTCAGACGAAGACAATTAAAAGTGAAAACAGCATCATTTATCACAGCAAAGCAGTGACATAGAAAAGAGACGAGAAAGCAGTTGAACCCCGCTAAAAGATTCACCAGTGAAACTCCCTCCAGCTGAAAAGATCTCCCATAGATAAATCTCTCCACTAGTCCAATGCTTACATTAGGGTGCATACTCCTAGGCTCAAAATCCCTCCTATCCTAAGGGCACGTCCTCCTTACCATTAAAACCGGTCTACTTTTTGATATGCAATGTTCTTTGTAGCACCATGAAGCATGAGGCTTCAGGGGCTAATGCAAATCATGGGATTCAATGCATTTAATTCATTCATTCATTCATAGAATTAGAGATAACTCTTATAAAAGAACTTGATGAGACCATAGTCGTTAACTTTAAATATAACTAATGCATACTCTTAGATGATAACAACGATCAGTTACATTGAGACCGAACAATAAAGTAGGACGGACGATAGTACATTATTATTTCGAATAGGAGATTCAAATCCACGCCAAGCCGTGCTCTTTTTAACAGACTTCAAACATGAGGAGGTTCTCAGTTCGTCGTGATCTTTTTCTTATGTATGTTCCTCAATAACTCGAAGACGGCTGGATCGATTTGGAAAATTCTTTTGTATTTTTTTTGTATTTAGGATAATCGTAACAAATTCAATGTATAAAAAGTATAACATTAGAAAACTTGAGGGGCATTGATTTTAGCGATAAGACCGCCCATTGTGTCACCAAATGTTAAATTTCTACATCTTGGTCTGAAAGGTGTACATAATAAAGAAAATTCTATCTATCTATCTTTAATGTGGCTGTCTGTACACACGTAACGACTTATTTTCTGGCAACTCGCTGGCGATTAAAAAAATGTTGACCGCTGATTTGTCGCTAGAGATGTAAAATCTGTGTGAGGTCAACACAGATTTTACATCTCTAGCGACAAATCAGCGGTCAAAATCTGTGTCAGTCACCGACGACTTAAGTCGCTGCGTGTGTACCTAGAATTTTTTTGTTTATTTAGGAGCGTGAGGCGATGGAACGTGAGTACGCCGCGGCGTGTCGGCGTTTGTCGGGCGACTGGCGCACGCTGGAGCGCGGCTGGGGCCAGCGCCGGCGCGCGCTGCGCTGTCGCCAGAGGGAGCTGGCGGCGCGCTCGGTGAGGCTCTCCGCGCTCACCGACACGCACCGTACTGCCGTGAGTACCATGCTGCTTGTAGGGCGACTGACGCGCGCTGTCGCCAGAGGGAGCTGGCGGCGCGCTCGGTGAGGCTCTCCGCGCTCACCGACACGCACCGTACTGCCGTGAGTACCATGCTGCTTGTAGGGCGACTGACGCGCGCTGTCGCCAGAGGGAGCTGGCGGCGCGCTCGGTGAGGCTCTCCGCGCTCACCGACACGCACCGTACTGCCGTGAGTACCATGCTGCTTGTAGGGCGACTGACGCGCGCTGTCGCCAGAGGGAGCTGGCGGCGCGCTCGGTGAGGCTCTCCGCGCTCACCGACACGCACCGTACTGCCGTGAGTACCATGCTGCTTGTAGGGCGACTGACGCGCGCTGTCGCCAGAGGGAGCTGGCGGCGCGCTCGGTGAGGCTCTCCGCGCTCACCGACACGCACCGTACTGCCGTGAGTACCATGCTGCTTGTAGGGCGACTGACGCGCGCTGTCGCCAGAGGGAGCTGGCGGCGCGCTCGGTGAGGCTCTCCGCGCTCACCGACACGCACCGTACTGCCGTGAGTACCATGCTGCTTGTAGGGCGACTGACGCGCGCTGTCGCCAGAGGGAGCTGGCGGCGCGCTCGGTGAGGCTCTCCGCGCTCACCGACACGCACCGTACTGCCGTGAGTACCATGCTGCTTGTAGGGCGACTGACGCGCGCTGTCGCCAGAGGGAGCTGGCGGCGCGCTCGGTGAGGCTCTCCGCGCTCACCGACACGCACCGTACTGCCGTGAGTACCATGCTGCTTGTAGGGCGACTGACGCGCGCTGTCGCCAGAGGGAGCTGGCGGCGCGCTCGGTGAGGCTCTCCGCGCTCACCGACACGCACCGTACTGCCGTGAGTACCATGCTGCTTGTAGGGCGACTGACGCGCGCTGTCGCCAGAGGGAGCTGGCGGCGCGCTCGGTGAGGCTCTCCGCGCTCACCGACACGCACCGTACTGCCGTGAGTACCATGCTGCTTGTAGGGCGACTGACGCGCGCTGTCGCCAGAGGGAGCTGGCGGCGCGCTCGGTGAGGCTCTCCGCGCTCACCGACACGCACCGTACTGCCGTGAGTACCATGCTGCTTGTAGGGCGACTGACGCGCGCTGTCGCCAGAGGGAGCTGGCGGCGCGCTCGGTGAGGCTCTCCGCGCTCACCGACACGCACCGTACTGCCGTGAGTACCATGCTGCTTGTAGGGCGACTGACGCGCGCTGTCGCCAGAGGGAGCTGGCGGCGCGCTCGGTGAGGCTCTCCGCGCTCACCGACACGCACCGTACTGCCGTGAGTACCATGCTGCTTGTAGGGCGACTGACGCGCGCTGTCGCCAGAGGGAGCTGGCGGCGCGCTCGGTGAGGCTCTCCGCGCTCACCGACACGCACCGTACTGCCGTGAGTACCATGCTGCTTGTAGGGCGACTGACGCGCGCTGTCGCCAGAGGGAGCTGGCGGCGCGCTCGGTGAGGCTCTCCGCGCTCACCGACACGCACCGTACTGCCGTGAGTACCATGCTGCTTGTAGGGCGACTGACGCGCGCTGTCGCCAGAGGGAGCTGGCGGCGCGCTCGGTGAGGCTCTCCGCGCTCACCGACACGCACCGTACTGCCGTGAGTACCATGCTGCTTGTAGGGCGACTGACGCGCGCTGTCGCCAGAGGGAGCTGGCGGCGCGCTCGGTGAGGCTCTCCGCGCTCACCGACACGCACCGTACTGCCGTGAGTACCATGCTGCTTGTAGGGCGACTGACGCGCGCTGTCGCCAGAGGGAGCTGGCGGCGCGCTCGGTGAGGCTCTCCGCGCTCACCGACACGCACCGTACTGCCGTGAGTACCATGCTGCTTGTAGGGCGACTGACGCGCGCTGTCGCCAGAGGGAGCTGGCGGCGCGCTCGGTGAGGCTCTCCGCGCTCACCGACACGCACCGTACTGCCGTGAGTACCATGCTGCTTGTAGGGCGACTGACGCGCGCTGTCGCCAGAGGGAGCTGGCGGCGCGCTCGGTGAGGCTCTCCGCGCTCACCGACACGCACCGTACTGCCGTGAGTACCATGCTGCTTGTAGGGCGACTGACGCGCGCTGTCGCCAGAGGGAGCTGGCGGCGCGCTCGGTGAGGCTCTCCGCGCTCACCGACACGCACCGTACTGCCGTGAGTACCATGCTGCTTGTAGGGCGACTGACGCGCGCTGTCGCCAGAGGGAGCTGGCGGCGCGCTCGGTGAGGCTCTCCGCGCTCACCGACACGCACCGTACTGCCGTGAGTACCATGCTGCTTGTAGGGCGACTGACGCGCGCTGTCGCCAGAGGGAGCTGGCGGCGCGCTCGGTGAGGCTCTCCGCGCTCACCGACACGCACCGTACTGCCGTGAGTACCATGCTGCTTGTAGGGCGACTGACGCGCGCTGTCGCCAGAGGGAGCTGGCGGCGCGCTCGGTGAGGCTCTCCGCGCTCACCGACACGCACCGTACTGCCGTGAGTACCATGCTGCTTGTAGGGCGACTGACGCGCGCTGTCGCCAGAGGGAGCTGGCGGCGCGCTCGGTGAGGCTCTCCGCGCTCACCGACACGCACCGTACTGCCGTGAGTACCATGCTGCTTGTAGGGCGACTGACGCGCGCTGTCGCCAGAGGGAGCTGGCGGCGCGCTCGGTGAGGCTCTCCGCGCTCACCGACACGCACCGTACTGCCGTGAGTACCATGCTGCTTGTAGGGCGACTGACGCGCGCTGTCGCCAGAGGGAGCTGGCGGCGCGCTCGGTGAGGCTCTCCGCGCTCACCGACACGCACCGTACTGCCGTGAGTACCATGCTGCTTGTAGGGCGACTGACGCGCGCTGTCGCCAGAGGGAGCTGGCGGCGCGCTCGGTGAGGCTCTCCGCGCTCACCGACACGCACCGTACTGCCGTGAGTACCATGCTGCTTGTAGGGCGACTGACGCGCGCTGTCGCCAGAGGGAGCTGGCGGCGCGCTCGGTGAGGCTCTCCGCGCTCACCGACACGCACCGTACTGCCGTGAGTACCATGCTGCTTGTAGGGCGACTGACGCGCGCTGTCGCCAGAGGGAGCTGGCGGCGCGCTCGGTGAGGCTCTCCGCGCTCACCGACACGCACCGTACTGCCGTGAGTACCATGCTGCTTGTAGGGCGACTGACGCGCGCTGTCGCCAGAGGGAGCTGGCGGCGCGCTCGGTGAGGCTCTCCGCGCTCACCGACACGCACCGTACTGCCGTGAGTACCATGCTGCTTGTAGGGCGACTGACGCGCGCTGTCGCCAGAGGGAGCTGGCGGCGCGCTCGGTGAGGCTCTCCGCGCTCACCGACACGCACCGTACTGCCGTGAGTACCATGCTGCTTGTAGGGCGACTGACGCGCGCTGTCGCCAGAGGGAGCTGGCGGCGCGCTCGGTGAGGCTCTCCGCGCTCACCGACACGCACCGTACTGCCGTGAGTACCATGCTGCTTGTAGGGCGACTGACGCGCGCTGTCGCCAGAGGGAGCTGGCGGCGCGCTCGGTGAGGCTCTCCGCGCTCACCGACACGCACCGTACTGCCGTGAGTACCATGCTGCTTGTAGGGCGACTGACGCGCGCTGTCGCCAGAGGGAGCTGGCGGCGCGCTCGGTGAGGCTCTCCGCGCTCACCGACACGCACCGTACTGCCGTGAGTACCATGCTGCTTGTAGGGCGACTGACGCGCGCTGTCGCCAGAGGGAGCTGGCGGCGCGCTCGGTGAGGCTCTCCGCGCTCACCGACACGCACCGTACTGCCGTGAGTACCATGCTGCTTGTAGGGCGACTGACGCGCGCTGTCGCCAGAGGGAGCTGGCGGCGCGCTCGGTGAGGCTCTCCGCGCTCACCGACACGCACCGTACTGCCGTGAGTACCATGCTGCTTGTAGGGCGACTGACGCGCGCTGTCGCCAGAGGGAGCTGGCGGCGCGCTCGGTGAGGCTCTCCGCGCTCACCGACACGCACCGTACTGCCGTGAGTACCATGCTGCTTGTAGGGCGACTGACGCGCGCTGTCGCCAGAGGGAGCTGGCGGCGCGCTCGGTGAGGCTCTCCGCGCTCACCGACACGCACCGTACTGCCGTGAGTACCATGCTGCTTGTAGGGCGACTGACGCGCGCTGTCGCCAGAGGGAGCTGGCGGCGCGCTCGGTGAGGCTCTCCGCGCTCACCGACACGCACCGTACTGCCGTGAGTACCATGCTGCTTGTAGGGCGACTGACGCGCGCTGTCGCCAGAGGGAGCTGGCGGCGCGCTCGGTGAGGCTCTCCGCGCTCACCGACACGCACCGTACTGCCGTGAGTACCATGCTGCTTGTAGGGCGACTGACGCGCGCTGTCGCCAGAGGGAGCTGGCGGCGCGCTCGGTGAGGCTCTCCGCGCTCACCGACACGCACCGTACTGCCGTGAGTACCATGCTGTTTATCCCAGGGGTTCCCAACCTTTGACACATGCACTCCCAAACTTTCTTATAAAATAACTATGCCCCTGAGTTTGTTTATCGACTGTCGATGCAGAAAAGCTTGTAAATGTAAAAGCGAGCGCTATCGATGTTGATGAAATTTTTTGCGCCCCCTCGGATAGGTTAGATATTACGGTTGGGAACCCATGGTCTATCTATAATGTACGATATAGCTGTATTTTCATAACCTTCTTTAATAACTGGTTTCTGAATTGGGAATTTGTATTTGAGAAATTGGGTAACACACTGTTTTTATCGTCCGTATTTGACCGTCAAATTCTTTCAATAACCGGTATAGAAACCGGTGTTATTAGCCGAAAATTTAATTTTGAGAAAATTTCTCTGAATCAATGAAATCTGTGTAATGCAGACGCGTTTCAAACGAGGCGATCTGTTAACACGCTCTTTGCGTCCGCGTAGCTAGCTCGCCCGGTTAAGTTCTTAAGCGGTTGACGCAACTCTACAAGAGACAGCAAATCAAGCAAGAGTACAGGTAAACGAAAAAAAGTATGCGCTTCGGTAATCTTCGTGTTTCCGAATTAGCAGAAACGTCGCGCCACAGAGTACCCCCACAAAGGCAAAGGTTCCAAGTCTTGTACTGCCGAGCGTTGTAGTACAAGACCTATCATTGCGCTTTGTATGAAATTTTCTTTCTGACGGTTTACCTACTCCGGTCGCAGAGTGGTACTCAAAATATCTATAATTTGTAAAAATGGTAATGCAAAACAGGCAAGTACTTCAATGGTTATGATAACAGCTCTATATGAGAGCTCATCATCGCGAGTTCGCATTTCCGAAGATACGCGATGATTCCCGAAGCGCATATTTTTCCTGGGAAATCTTTACAATGTTGTAAAACGCATCCTGTAACCCGCCGCAGCAAGCAGGTTCACAAATCGCCTCGCTGGAAACGCACTGCCAAATCTCTGGTGTGACAACATACTCACCCCTACTATCCTATTAGTAATTTAAGACAGATTTTTCAATATGCGAAAATCTGCTGTCGCAAACATTTGGGTAGAGAGGGTATTGAAGTTTTGTATGGGACAGTTTTTTTTGCGATAACGATTTGGGTTCTTGGGAGAAAGTAGTTCAGTTTGATGGTCTGTACCACACCTTTCTGATACATGTAGTAAAATGATTGCGGATTGACAGCTTTTGCATAGAAAATATTTGAAACGGTTAAAAATTATACGTATTGACCGAGCTCATTCTACGTAGAGCATATTATAACCAAAGTAGCTGTAGTCGTAGAGTTGGTAAATTTTAGTATTCGCTTGTTCAGTAAACTTTACACAATTTAGTACTGCGTTTGCGTCTGTGTGAAAAAATGCATGTTTACGTAAATCTTAGCTTAGAAAACTAATTATTAGACTAAGTAAGAGTAAATTATCTTGTTCGTGATTCAAGGGTCAGTAGTAATGCTAGCAATTTTTTTTTTTTTTTTGTAAAAAACTTGTTGTAATCGCGAGATTACTATAGTTTTTTTGTTATCTAACGCAGCGTAAAACACACTGTGAGTGTGTAAGCACAGGAGCTCTCGGTACCGTCCGAGACACAGCGTTTTTGAACACTTGGTTACCACGAGTAAAGCGCGCGTCGCTCCGTGAGATTAAAATACTGTAAGCCATAACATACACACACACATAATCAGCCTATACTGGTCCCACTGCTGGACGCAGGCCTCCTCTCGGTGCGAGGGAGTGGGTTGTAATCCACCACGCGGGCCCAGTGCGGGTTGGTAGATGTCTAAAGATCATGTGATGCGCCGCCCACACGTCACATGGTACAAGGGCAGGAAGATGTAATGATGCGCCGCCCCCACGGCACATGGTACGAGGGCAGGAAGATGATGTGATGCGCCGCCCCCACGGCACATGGTACGAGGGCAGGAAGATGATGTGATGCGCCGCCCACACGGCACATGGTACGAGGGCAGGAAGATGATGCATAGCAAAATCAGCCTATAATGTCCCCACTGCTAGGACACAGACCTCTCTGTGAGAGGGAGTGGGCCGTAATACAACACGCGCCCCCAGTGCGGGGTGCTAGATTTCACATGGAACGAGATGATGATTATGTCTAAAATGAAAAGTGAAAGTACTAAACTCGATTAAATATCCATCCGTACAGTTTTAATTACTACAGTCTTCAACATATGAGTAATGCAATCATCGGTGTCATTAACCTGTGCACATTGAACGTTAAAACATATATTATCGGTGCTCGAACTTAAAGTAACAATCGATTTGTTTATTTACCGATTCCGATAAAAACTGTTCTGAAAATACCTTGTTTATAAAAGAAGTGTTCGTGGTTTTATCAATATTTACAAAGAAATTGTTGATTATTTTATCAGCATAATATCGTCAAGCCTGTATTTTCCAACAGGGTAGACAGAAGTGAACAGTATACTGAGAGTATACTGTTCACTTCTGTCTACCCTGTTGGTTAGAAGCCGTTACCCGTTATGGTAGAAGTTCTATTTAATAGGTGCAAGCATGATGCCATCAACCGGGCACAATTCCAGGATCAGACTACTGCGAATTTCATAATGAAATATCCCAATGACATTCCGTCAAACTTGAGGATCGAACGCACCGTCGCCGCGCCGGAACCGCGTGTACACTGAATTGTTGCCGAGTTTTTAATAGTAAAGCCATCTTTGGCAAGGCTTTACTGAACTATGATCGTTGCTTCATGTACAGAGGGCCTAGACAAATGGCATTCGCTTCGGAGCAATTCTATTTCTACAATAACTATGGCTTCACTATGATACCGTCCGGGAGGCCTAAGCTGAGCTTTGCATTTGTGTGCGTGCACATAGAGATAGTGTAGGTGTGACGTCGGCCTAGAGCCCGATTGGTTTAAACCATCAGCTTGTGGCGCCGCGCGATCACATTGCTGCGATTGGTAATCACTCACACAAACGCAAAGCTCAGCTTAAGCCTCGCGGACTGCACTACGCTTTGACCTATAATCACGTGACATTTCGATAGCTTGTGTTAATCCCATATTTTTTTTGGCATTACTACTGGCGTCATCGCTTATCGAATGTTACTGTTGTATTTTGTCTAGACCCTCTGGAATCCTAAAACAAAGAATCCTGATTTACTAATATAATATGAGTACCGTTTTGAAGCCAATTGTGCCTAGTAGTGAGCGAAGCAAAAGGAGTATAAAGATCATAGCAGGTTGCGTTCTGTAGTTTCTGCCCACCCCCATGGGAAAAAGGCGTGAGTGTATGTGTGTGTTTAGAATAAGCATAACCATCCTATAATGATCCCACTGCTGGGACATAGGCCGTTTGTGAGAGAGGATGTGCCGTAATCCAGCACGCGGGCCAAGTGTGAGTTGGTCCTACTACTAATTAAGAATTCTCACTAAATACTCCCTCAGAAACAAAATCGAGAAAAACCAGTAGTGCTTATTGCTTAACACAAACAATAAAATTATTGTTTTTATATTTCCCACTACCTTTCACTTTTAGTAGAAACACGGTATCGGGCGCTCGTGTGTGAACCCAGTTCGTTGTGCCGTCAATGTTATTGTGTGTAGGCAGCGCTATTTTTACTTTGATTTTTTGGAGCTCTGGACTTTTTGATTTTTATGCGAAGATTGTCTATTTTGGTCCTTGATAAACGTTCCTTTCGGCTTTTATTATTGTGACCAAATATGCGTTATTGTCTCCGATTTGTTTAATCATGAACAGCTAGGCAATGGCGTATCTGTTTAAAGTCGATGTTGGTTTCTTCGATACGTTATTGACAACTTTTCGCAGACTGTCGGGTTAACATGAGAAAACCAGGCGTATAAAAACTTACGACGACAGATTGCGACACTAACACAACACGCACTCATAAAAAGCCCTTATGTACAATATTTTACTTAGCGATGCACTCCTGGGGTCGCATAGCAATTGATATTTGATAAATCAAGGCTAAATAGGTCAATAAGAAGTACAGTTAGCGAAAAATCCAGAGCTTCTGTTATAATTTTTGGTTGCGATGGGGTGTAGGCAGAGAGCGAGGAGGGTCGCGTAGCTGCGCTGCGCTCGAGAGTGGACGGGAAACGAGCGGCCTTCGACGATTACGTCACCACCAGCGTCAAACAACTCGTCGATAACGGCTGCAGTCTGGATGAGGTAAGACCACATATTCTATTCGTCTCATTACAAAACGACTGCAGTAAAAGCCTAAGCCTCGCTTGCGGACTTGATTTTAGAGTTAGTTTTTGAATTACGAACTCTACACTTGTTGCAATAAAGCACGAAATACTAAAACTGGCTCGAAAGTTTTAGCTTGGGCTAAAGTCAAAGTGGTTTTGTAAAGGGACGGTATAATGTCTACCATACATGGTCAGTTCTACCTTCAGATACGTCTGGATCTGACCAAAATCAGTTTTTTATTTATGTAAGGGATTTCGCGCACTCCACAACCACGACCACAGCCAGTGGCGGCACAGACCAGTTTAAACAGAAACAGAATGTGACTCGCGCACTTAGCTGGAACGACCAACTGGTCGTAAGATAGATTGTCTGACCGAACGCGCCAAACCTTGTATGAACGTCTGCTTCTAAGGTTGCGACCGCGACCACAGCCAGTAGTTGTCGCGAGATCCCTTAGATGTAAACGGTTGAAAGTTAAGGTAATTTGTACACGGGACGGTTTCTTTACAGTACGGCGTAAAACCGCGCCGTAGAAAAACGGTGCCCGTCAACAAGCTTTCATAGTGATCCATACAATACTGACGACCGTGCCTTCACACGGCGAAAAAACCGTAGTTTTTCTTGGCAAGAAAAACGTATGTGTACAAAGGGCTGATCGATCAGATTCGTCTACACAGTTGGTTCTCTCCATGTAGTAAAGTAAGGAAAGGCTTGAGTAAGGAAAGGCTTGAGATGTTTTCTGAAACACCTCAAGTCTTCCTATACATTCTTTCCACAGTTGGTAGCATAAAACTGAAGTTTTTTGTTAATTATTCATTTCCCATACTATTCTTAGAACGAGTAAAACAAAACCAGTCAATTTATTAATTGTATTTAGATTTTAACATTATCAGATTGTTTTAAACTTGCAACGGCGTCACGGTTGAAGCACCTAATAGTAAAGATATAAATCAGATTTATGCTACAAATTGCACAGAGCTACTTGCATGGCATGCATTTCCAAAATAAAGGATGTTGCTGCATTTTACATCGTGTGTTACGGAGATAAGGTTTTAATTATAATGTTATCCTAAATTGTAAAATGCTCTAGCACGTAGTCGTTGTATTTTGTGTATGATCAAAGATAAATTCGATATGCTTGCTTTTATCTATACATACTTATTATTTAAATAGGTTGTTTTTCGTGTCGATCTGACTGACCGCGTTTTTCTTCTAAACTACGCTGCGGTTTTGATGCGGTATTCAACATCATCAAGAGAATTTATTCCCTAAGGCTTATGTGTATAAATAAATTATTAATAAACTTGCATATGACAATATAATCACGATGTTTTGTGTGCGAAGCGGGGGCGGGTCGTTAGTAGTACCATATAGCAGTAAGCATGTTAAAGTCAGAATAAAGCCGCACTGCACAACCCTTTTTGACGGGCAATAAGGGGTCCAAAGGGCCACACGCCATACAGTCGCGACCAGGAACTACTGTTCCACTACTAAATATATATCAGGTGGCACGGACATCAACAAAGCATACTGCAACCATGAATAATTCAGCACATGATTACAGCCCCACCCTCTAGCGTACTTCTTTTTTTTGTTGATAACCCATGTTATCAACAAAAAAAAGAAGTGCTGTTTCATACAAACTTGTAAGACTTACGCTGTCAAAATGTATAGAGCAGCAATATTTTTTTATTTTAAATAATCGACGATTAATCTCATTGTTTGTGTTTCGCTTCAGAATCATGTATTGAATCCATGTTAACTGGTTGCGCGTCGATGTTCCTTCCACCCTGTATAGGTAGAACTCGCTATAAAATTTCAGTCATGGCGGTCAGTCTCAGCGGAGACTAGCCATCGAAGCAGGCACTTAGTTGTCTGGCATTTATGCTGAACTTGGCCTATTTGGCGCAGCCGTGATGCACGCAATACTATATTCTTCTGTTTTTTGTTTTGTGCGAATATTGTGTGCCCTAACCCGTGTCAAATTTTTTTTCTTTATGTTCTTTCTTTACTTTCTTGCTTTTTCTTTCTTTTTTCTTTAGATATTATAGGGAAAAAGTGTGTGCTCTAAAATAGGTGCACCTACTCTTCCCTCCCTCATAGTGCGCCTGCTCTTTTCGTCTCATGGGCAAGTTATGTGATGTGTGATGACTGGACAGTTCCACACAAATCTGTATGGTTCTTCCCTCAAAAGACCATTTCAGACATGCTCCTCACTTGATCTGACCAAGGTTATGTCTGGACTTTAAAAGAGACGAACGACTTGAGAAGAGGGTCTTTTTCGGCGTTCTTCTCAGAGTAGTCGGATAGGAAACATCGAACTCAACTATGTTTAAAATATAAAATTGCCTTGTAAAAGTGTTACGCGTTAAAAGCGATCCTACTTGCAGAAATAAAATCATTTATCATTTATGCATGACCTCAGAGCTCGACCCCAAGTCCGGACAGCCCCGCCTCGGAGACCAGCACTGAAAGCCTGATGCATCTGCTGCAGCAGTGCGAGCCCCAGGTCGCCTCCAGCATCAAAGAAACTGTTGACAGACACGTGAGTCCACCTGCTTCATTCATCTTCCTGCCCTAACCCCTTGTTAATCGGCGTTAGCGCAGCATGTCCTCTGCTTCCACAAATTTCTACGAGTTATCATATTAGGGTATTTAAGAGGTTTAAGAAAAAACCATAGAAAAAAATTGTCACAGTCAAGATTTCTTAGTGTTTTTAAGTCTAGACGGAGACGGACACTGCACTACTACGATCTGATGTCACAATACAGAAACGACTTATGATACTCGTAGTAACTTCGTGACATTCGGTAAAACGGCCTTTTGCTTGACAAAGGATAGAAGATTCTTTTTAAAGCTTGTAACGTCTCCATATTACCACCAAAAATTAGTTTTTCTGTTTAAGTTTAAGCTTGTAGCTTAAATCATTTTAATTAATTTATCCTACATAGTTGTCAGAAACTCTATCATTACAATAAAATCTGGTTGAAAGCGTGCCACCAGAGTGTTAAAGAGTCATTTTTTTTTCGTTTATAATATTCGCCATCATAGAGAATCTGTAAGTATTGTGTGATTTAGTTTTGGTAGTGACTTTCATTTGGATTGAGAAAAAACTTGATAGGTAAGTGCCTTTCGCACATGCGCATTAAAAGTACTATTTGGATCCTTTTGCCCACGACCTAGCAGCCAATATCTTTAGCCGAGGAACGGATAAAAGAAAATTCTGAAGTAAATCTTCAGAAATATCGATATATTCTATCACACACAAATCACATCATCTCTTTACTTTTATTTCTTCAAATTTTTTTGCCTTTTGTTTTTCGTGAACGGTTGCCAAATAAATGTTATTCTTTCTTTTATTTTCTCATTCTTTACCTCTTATATCTATATAATAACATTTTATTTAAACAGAAAAAAGAGCTGGTAGAATTAGAAGAAGAGCTACAAAGCCGCGTGGCGTCCGTAGCAACGCATCGCGTGAAGATCGAGAGACTGCAAGCGGAGTTGGCGCTGCTCGGCACGCAGGAGATCGGCCTCAAGCATGCGCTGGCGGCCGACCTCGCGCCGCACGCTGCCCGCGGTTAGACTACTGTTCTATATTCAACATTATTATAATGAACATTTATTTTAGGCTACAATGGTCCATAGGCATGTACTTACATGTTTAAGTATAAGACAGTCCGCAGACAAGAGTCACGACAGTTTTACGATATTGCTTTACAAAAATTTGAAGCCCCGCACACTTCAAACGAAACGACTCATAGTCAAAGTTGTCTAATGTCGACAACAAAGTCTGCGAGGCGACAAGTCTGACTAACGACTGCCGACTTTTCCATAAACGACGTACCATATCGCTTCTAGACTCTTAGAACAAAAGTAAGGTAATCATAAGCCCTACGTAGACAAAAAAGTTTCGTTTTACAAGGTGTTCGACGCGTAGTAGACCGTTTAATTTTAAAGCAGTCGTCTATGTGAGACAGGCCTGTCTCAAAACTGTCGTGACTCTAGTCTGCGCTCACACACGCACAAACACAAGTTATTAACACAAACTGGATTTTGACTCTAATTTAGTTGAGACATATGGCGCGAACCAGGGGCACGGCGCGGCTAGGCATGTCATATGATTTTCGTAAGCGAAAATGATTTCGAATCTTATTTCAATACCTTTAGCACTCACATTTCGTTGTTCGTTGATGTCATCACATCAGCTTCGGCATACAAATATTAATGCTCTGCCGTGTCATGCCGCGTCGTGCCTCAAGCAATGAAAACTGCTCGAGCATTTTACTGCATTGACCGTTATTGTTGGCATGAGAATCGTGTAAAGTTCCATTAAATGAGAAACTCGTTGGCAACAGAAGGCGAAGGCGAGTGCTCCCCGCTGGACGGCGTGAAGCGCAGCAAGTCGGAGCTGCTGCTGCGCACGCCGCGCGAGGACGTGCTGGAGCCGCTGTCGGCCGACGAGCGGGACGACTACCGACACAAGAGAATTAAGTGAGTTACACTCGTCTACTTCTTTTGGTTCCCCCAAGAATGTAATAGAAAATAATGCTATTTTAATTGAGAAGTCATCGCCGTTATGCTACGATCCTCGCTAAGTGCAGCTTGACACATGTTAGTTAACCCGCGTCATAATTATGCGGAAAAACATGTAGATTAATAGGTAACGACAAATTAATAACAACTTCGTCAGTTGTAATAAGTCTTCCTTTTGTATGAACAACATATAAGCTTTTTGTCAAAGTTGAATTTGTTGTTCATACAAAATTAAGTGTTATTACAACTGACGAAGGTTGTTATTATTTTTCACATTTTCCGCATAATTGTGACACGCGCGGTATAGCTGCGTGGGCACTTCGACTTGTTTTTGTCTATTCCTTGACCTCAGGCATAAAGTCCGCCTATATACAGTGTTTTATACTGGTGTATTAAGTTTTAATTAATTTTTACATCCTTTTTTCCAGCCTTAGTCTTAGTTTAGACCCGTTAGCCTCTCCAAACTCGATCCTGAACACTGAGGAGACGTTCCACACAGCAACTTCGTCGCCCAAGCGGTTCCCGGAGTGGGTGGCGTCGGCGGAGGACACGCCCACGTCGCCCGACTCCACCCCCGCGGGCCCCGACGCTCCCGTGGGCCCCGCGCCGCAGTTCCGACTCGGACCCGTGCCTAATGCTGATGATAGTGATGACATGTCCAGCACTGAGGATTATCATAAGGTATGACAGTAGAGTCCGACCGGCAATTTTTATGTATTTTTTTTTATTTTCAGCCATATTAAGTGCCAGCAAATCAATACTTTTCATTCATCTATTCAAAGATTATACACAGTCATAAAAACCAGCTATTCCCCACATTTATGTTTGCATAACTCTGAATTGAGTCACAGCCACCTGAACAAGCAGGATTCCGACGAGGTCTCTCCACTACTGATCACCTACAATCACTCAATTGACCATATAATAGAGAAGTGCACTGAATTAAAAATCCCTTTATAACTAGCATTCGTTGACTACGCCAAAGCGTTTGACAGCATTCACCATGATTCCTTATTTAAGGCACACCTGAATCAAAATATCTCATCAAAGATTTACATCACCCATGTAAAACTTTTATAAACCGTATACCGCTGTATAACCGTATAGTACTGCTGCTTTAAAAATTAACTACACTGGACCGTTCTTCCTTATTGAAAGAGGTGTAAAGCAAGGAGACCCGCTGTCCTCTAAGCTGTTCACTGCAACCCTTGAAGAAGTTTTTAAAAGACTTCATGGCACCTGGGCAGATAAAGGCATAGACGTCGGCGAATAAAAGGTTGCGTTTCGCCGACGATATAGTGCTATTTTCATCGTCGGCAGCTTGACTTAAGCAAAATGCTCAGTGATCTAAATAAGGCAAGCCTCGAGATTGGACTTCAAATGAACGTGTCAAAGACCAAACTCGACAATGACGAACAGCGTCCAACCCAAACTGTATGTAGCGGGCGTGGAAGTTCCATATGTTCCAGAAAACATCTACCTCGGCCCAATAGTCTCATTCTAGGCAAGACAAGAAAAAGAAGTTGCTAGACGCACCGAAAACGCCTGGAAGAGCTATTAGTCGATGAAAAACCTCAAGGAGACCTACAAATTTGCCATAGACGCAAATTAATGGGCATGTGCATACTCCCTATCCTCACATACGGCGCTCAAACCTGGTCTTCGACAGTTCAGCAGAGGTTCAAGCTTGAGGTTTGTCAGCGCAGAATTCTTTGGAGTCAGATTAACGGATCATGTTAGGAACACAGTGCTGCGCTCCAAAACACAAATCGCCGACGTCACTCAAAAAGCAACTAAGCCTAAGTGGGATTGGGCCGGGCACGTTTGCCGCATGTCGAACGAGTCATGGGCCCAATCTAACACCATGTGGGTCCCCGAAAACGTCCTGCGACATCGAGGCAGACCCAGGAGTAGCTGACAGGACGAGCTTGACACCAAAAGACAGGATCCACACTAGCCCAAGACAGAGAAGAGTGGAAAGGAGAAAGGAAGGCCTTTGCCCTGCAGTGGCACAACATAGGTTAAAAATAAAATAAAATAATATGAGTCTACAAAAAAGCTTACAACGTCCTCACATTCACAATAAAAGAAATTGTATAAAAAAATAAGAACAAAAGAGAATTAAATTAAAAATCATTCCAAAGTAAACCAATTCACAATAGCAATCCAAACCCATAGCCCGTAATAATGTTTTGTTTCCATGTTCCTCAAGTCCTGCGCCAACGGGGGTTGTGTTTTGGTGCACTTGCGTAGTGAATACAGGGATAATGTACGGTTGGTGCCTTATTCCATTTAAAATTGTCTAAGGGGCTTTTGCTAGGTTGTTTCGGCCCCTCGTACGCCTTCCAAACAACCGAGATATGATGTGTACAAATAATAATAATAAAATTACGGAACTTCTAAAAAAATATAAATGTATATTTATATTTAGTGTGAGAGGCAGAGAGAGTTATACGAGGGCGGCACTGAAAATTTCGGGAATCAAGGAAGTGACACAACATTACTATTTAAAAATGTATTTATTGCTTTTCGAAGTATTCTCCGCGAAATTTGACACATTTTTCCATACGATGGAACCAATCATTGAAGCAACCATTCCATTCGGAAGTTGGGGTCTCCAAAATGGCCGTTTTGTAGGCGTCCACGGCTTCTTCAGGTGATGAAAATATATGTCCACGCAATTTATTCTTTATTTTAGGGAAAGAATAGAAATCATTAGGGCTTAGGTCGGGGCTGTACGGCGGATGGTCTAATAATTCTATGTTTTCTTGCTCTAAAAACTCTTTTGTTCTGTGTGTGTGAGAACTCGCATTGTCGTGATGGAGGATGATGCGGCGGTTGCAGTTCTCTTTACGGAGTTCAGAAGCGACCTGTGGCAAACAAATGCTAGCATACCATTCTGCATTAACCGTTCTTTGTCCCTCAAGAGGAATAGTCGTAACATGGCCGGTTTTGGAGACAGACGTGGCCACCATATTTTTTGCAACACTCCGTGAACGAAAATTTTTTGTTGGCTTTAACTCATTTTCGAACACCCAAACTCGTGACTGGTTTTTTGTTTCGGGTTCGTACGCGTATATCCAGGATTCGTCACCTGATACGATGTTGTATACAGCATTTGAGGATCCTGCGTGGAATCTTTCGAGAGTTCTGATGCACCAAGTAACGCCAGCCGCTTTTTGCTCTTCACAGAGCGAATGCGGTATCCATCGGGAAAACAACTTTTTTACACCTAATTGTTCATGCAAGATTATTTGTATTTGACTCATGCCAATGTCTAAAGTTGCCTGAATGTCGCGGTATGTCACATGTCGATCTTCCTCAATCAGCTTACGCACAGCATCAACGTTTACTTGGGTGACTGCAGTTTTTGGACGACCTTGACGGGGATCATCACTGAGCTTGACACGTCCACGTTGAAATTCAGCAAACCAGCGATACATTGTGGTTTTGGATGGGGCTTCATCACCAAATGCAGAAATCATCCGGTCAACACACTGCTTTTGTGTTAAACCACTTCGAAAGTCATAATAAATCATCACTCTTGTATTTTCTCGAGTCAATTCCATTTTCTCAACGACTAAACAAGTTTGACAAAACCTTGTGACAAGACCGAGAATATTTTTTAAAATAAATAAATGATATTCGATTTTTAAAACCAAGGAGTTTTCAATTAAAAAGATTTTAATATGACAGGAACAGTGGAAATATTAAATTCCCGATACTTTTAGTGTAGCCCTCGTATCTTTCTTCTCCCTCATGTAACGATATGTGCCTAAACGTGTCGCGTACTTGAAATTTCATTCTGAATTCGCGTCCATCGAATCGCCGCATAAGAAGTTTCACTTCAATAAGAACCTATTTAAACCAAAAAATGTTTTTGTCTGCAGCCAAGAATAGTGGAGGGTCAGTCATCGAGCTCGGTAGAGCGTTCTCCAGAGGAGCGCCATCAGAGAGCCAAGTACAAGAGGCGGTTACCAGGTGAATACATCACATTTCACGAACATAAAAGAATCGGTTTTTTCTTCTTGTATCAAAAGACCCAACTCAATTTTTTGGGTTGCGTAGATATATTGCAGAAACGGAAACACTTTTGGTTAGGATGCAGCCTTCTATTAGGGGTGATGACTAATATTAGACATGGTCGAATAATTGGTGTGATTTCAGAGAAGGCACCGTAAAATGAGATAATCGAAAAAAAAAAACTGTTAAATCAATGGAAATATGAAGAAGCTACACGCTTTAAAAGTTTTTGGAGGGGATTTTTCCCGTCCTTGTCGCGTGGAACGGACAATGTATGGCGCTAGTATTAAGTTACATAGTCGTTACGTCACTTCTACTATAGTGCTGTCTTTGTCTAACACTTATCATAAAACGTTTCTAACTTGGAAATTTTATAAGCTTTTCACTTTTTGTAATTTTGTTTGCACTATTTGGAAACCAACAATTTATTGAGATAAAAATAAAAAAATGTCATCATCGCTAATACCGATTACATGTATAGCAATAAAAGTAAACAGAACGAAGGAGCCTGGATCTCACGACACAGGGAATCCTAGTGTGAGTTCAAAATATGATTCGCGACCGATACAAATATATATTATATTTGTATCAGTCGCGAATCATATTTTAATCAACTTACAACCTGACACAACCAACCTTCCAACCTGCCCCGCAGGCGAGGCGAAGGCCGGGCGGCGCCAGGTCACGGAGGTGGAGGCCCTGCGCGCCATGCAGCGCCTGTGCTCGCGCATCGCGTCGCAGAAGATGCTCGTCATCTCCTCGCTCGAGAACGACTGCTCCAAGGAGGAGCTCAACAGGCAGATTGCGGTGAGTATTGTCGTTTACGCGATGTCGAACATTTTTCGAGATGAAATCTCGGGGGAAGACGAATGTCGGACTTTAAAATACCGGATGAGAGTCGACGCTGAAAATACCAAAGGACTGCACAAAGAGTTTAAAGCCATATTTATTTACAGAAGATTGTATTAGAATACTATAATTATATAAGTTTATATTTCTATGGACCAATGTAGCCCGAAATAAATGTGTATTATTTATTTATTAAATCTCAAACCTATTCACAGGTACTCCAAGAACTCCAAAAGAAGTACGTGCGCCTAGAGATGGCGCTGCAGTACTCGTTCTTCGACAACCAATCGCGGAGGCCTATGATGGTGACGCCCATACAAGAGACGCCTTCCCTTACGCTGTCCGAGAGCGACATGCAGGTCGCCACGGAGGATGAGCCGACGGAGAACGGACACGTTGAGGATCCGCTGCTGCACAGGTAATGTACTCAAAGTCAAAGCTGTAACCAATATTTTGTCACCATAATTTGATTTCAAAGAGTGTCCATGGTGTTTCTTGCCCGTTCTTTTCCATAGGTACTCACTTCTCAAAATGATACCGTACAGTTTTTGTTGGCATTTTTACAGTTTGTGTTAAGGTATTGGTATTATTAATAATTTCGTTGTTTTCATTTTCTTGGGTATATGTCGGAGATGATAAAAATATTCATAGTATTTAGACATAAAAACTCTTTACAGAAATGAAAGAAAAAAAAAGTGAAATATAAACTACGAGTGTGGAAATGTAAAGTAAAAAGCACGCGTGTTTAATACACTGCATTATGAACCTAAAAGCGGTGTAATAAGAGCCACTTTATGAGCAACTGTGTTGAAATAGTACATTATCGTACTAGTGTGTAACATTGGTGATTACCGCTGGGGCGCCATTGAGAGAGCCGAGGACGGTAATTATCAATACACATGTGTATCATACGACATTTTTCAACACTCTTGTGAATAAAATATCAATAAAAACTCTTTTTATTCAAAAATAGATCGTGTTCAATAGAACAAATAAATTAATGTTCCTATTGCTTGCTCATTTCATGCAACTTCTTATTCAAATAGATAATTTTAACTCGTACGTGTTTAATAAATAAAACTTTCACTCAAATATAACTTTTGTTTTCTCTGTAATAGAAGAAAACTTTTAATTCCCCATTTTGTACGTGGCAGAATAGGCGCAAACCCTATGCGCGGAAAATAAAAAAAAAACGTCATCCCTTTAGTCTGTGGCCGATCGCAATGCGCGCGCATAGGAAAACTGATTAATTTTTCCCGCCATAGCGAAACATTTTCCACAACTCGTTTTCACTATTGAATTTATAGTTATTTATTAATTAAAATATCTACAAGTACTAGTTACGGAGAAAATGATTTAAGAACAACGCCACTACACCAATAAATAAAAAAATAAAACTATAACTCACAGCAATGAAAAGTCACGGTTTGATTACGGGTGTCATTCTGTGCCTAATTGCGGTGACCATAGAGCCACTTTATGAGCAAGTGTGTTAAAAAAACTCTTTACGGAGATGAAAGATATTTTTTTTTAATATAAAACACCAGTGCGGTAATGTAAAGTAAAAATCACGCGGGTTTAATACACTGCATTATGAACCTAAAAGCGGTGTAAGTAATAACTTTATGAGCAACTGTGTTGAAAAAATATAAAATGAACAAAAAAGTCAAAATGTAGGAATTAAAATTTAAAATATGCAGTGTCAGTTAAGAGATGACTAGTCTCAACTGACGGCGCCCGTTCAGGAACATGACACTACACTCTACTCTTTTCGAAAAAAATCCCTTGTATATTGTAGGAACTACAGACCGCGTAGCATGGCCAACTTTTGACGATGATATAAGAATGTACAAAATGGCGGATTTCTTTTATTCATTATCATTAGTCATTTCGCAATAATGCTCACAATGCACTGTTCCCCGCTCATACAGTTGCGTGGCCAGTCGTCTTCCCCGCGACACAACAACTCTATCACTGCTCTAAAAACGGTTCAAGAAAACAGCTTAAGGAAACCGCCATGTCCTAGAACCAAAAATTCAAAGACATGTGACATCTACCAACCCGCACTCGGCCCGTTTGGTGGATTACGGCCTACTTCTTCTCATAGAGAGGCCTGTGTCCCAGCGTGGGAACATTATACACACACACACACACACACACACACACACACACACACACACACACACACACACACACACACACACACACACACACACACACACACACACTAATGACACTCACATCATTTTTTATTTAATTTGACTGACGAGTTCATTTTTTTGTTTTGTTTTATATGAGCTTTTTATTTATTCTCTTAAAAACCTTATAACTTATTATTCAAAATCTAAATTACAAAATACAAGCTAACACTAAAATAAATATATAATGTACAAATGTAAACAAAAGAAAGGGGGAAAGAGCTCACAGGCAAAAAAAAATACGTCCGCATCGCTGTCAACGGGACAAGTGCCCGAAAGGCTGGCAGCATTGCCACGTTGGATGGCAATGCTTATTCTTTGGACAAAAAATTGGCCAGCCCTCTGGTCACGAGAAGTGTCGACCAACCGTTTGACGATGTCCCGAAATAAATGATGAGCACTCTGACCCCAAGGACCCTAGTGTTTCAACCCCAAACGGTAAAAAAATATAGCTCCCAATAAGGTTGTTATACTTGCGCCGTTTGAGGTTTTCTGCTCCTGCAGCAGCCGCCCCGGCACAGCCCGCCGTGCTAGGAAGATGGGATGGTGCGAGGGTGTCGACACAGGTTGCATCCCACACCAAAGGCCTACCCAACTTCCAAGGCATAATGGGCATTCCATCTGGCCTCTTCCCATCGTCACGTGCCAAGCCATTGGGTTCTAAAACAGCTGGCACCCCGGCGGTGACAAGAGCCCGACGGATGATGTCATTAATGCTGTCGTGCCGTGCCATACGACCAGCGCTTTTGCTGCAGGAAAGGCCATGGTGTCCGAGGCAGTTGACTGCTTCACCGCATTGACAGCGATGCGGAGCGCCGCAAGGAGCGCCCAGACGCAAACAAGTAGCGAGCCGGAATGTGGAGTCACAGAGCAAAGTGCCTATGTTGGATGACGGTAGCGCCTGCAGCCAGAGGCCCGACTCCCATTCACCCACAGCCAGCAGGCAGGCACGCTCGGCAGTATTGGTGGACGTATTAATAAGACTATTCCGTACCAACCTGCAGAGCGGCTCATCCCACTGTCTCTGGGAAGACGGGTTCTCGGGCAGAACCGTGTCCGAGCAAGCCACTTTCCAGGCGTACACCGCATCGGTTAAACACGGCACTTCAGAGTCAACCTGAGAACGGGCTAAGATTATTGTGATTAACTTTTCGGTGCTATGGACCGAGGACAGGAACGCCGGGCTCGGCGTCCGCGAAATTTCCGGTGTAAGCCTACTTACACTGGAAATTTCGCGGACGCCGAGCCAACCAAAATGAATGGGTATTGTGGCTTGCAGCCACGCACGGTCATCCAATCAATGCCACATTTAAAATGGATGTTAGAGTATTTCGAATAATATGATCGATTTTTTCTAAAAGGTGTGACTGCTTCCATAAAGAGGAAGAGCGGAGAAAATACATAAAATTTGGACCGAAACAGCAATATCTGATAAGGGTGAATGCCGAATGTAAATTAATCTTAGAAAGTCTTTCCGAAATAATGTTAAAATGTTTAATTATTTCGTCGACGAATTGTGAAAAGCCGTCTTCTAAAATTGGGAAACCTAGGAGATGTAGTGAACTTTTTCCAAAATTTTGATATCTGGGGCTATTGAATTGAATTTCTGTATGGTCGATTGTCTGTCGGTATTGTCACAAAGGTAAATTTCGCATTTTGAGTTGTTGAGTTCGAGGCCGATGGATTGGAACTGCTGCTTTAGTAATTGAATATCTTTTAGAACAGTGTCGACGTCACCTCCTAGTGTTCCATCATCTAAAAACCAGACATTGAATTTTGAATTTAGTTGTTGTATTATGGGATGGATAGCCAAACTGAAAATGACTGGCCCGAGAGGATCACCTTGTTGGCATCCGACTGCAGATTCCAAAATGTTATCTAATATATAAAATTCTCGTGTCACAGTTTTCGTTGCCATACTCCTCCGAAACGGCTTTACCGATTTTGATGAAATTTTGTGTGCATATCGGGTAGGTCTGAGAATCGGCCAACATCTATTTTTCAAAAAAAAATAGCAAAACAACGTTTGCGGGTTCAGCTAGTCTTTATATAATAATTTTGATGGGTTCCTGTAGCACTGCCACATAAAACCATAAATTTCTGGTAACTCCTTTTTTACTTAAGCCAACAAAGTGTCCCTGTTAACGGAGTTGAAGGCGTTCTTAACGTCAACCTTGAGGATAACCTCACCTTTATTTGAATTTAAAAAACTAGATAGGGCATGTACGGCAGCCTCGCAGCCCCCTTTGGATCCAAAGCCAAGCTGTAGGGGCTGGAACTTGTTGCTTAGAGTTTCGCAGTACAATTTGCAGCATATTTTGGCTGCCGTACGCCTGTAGGTGCACCCAACGGCAATGGGACGAATGCCGCCGTCCCTCTTGCGCAGGGCACATATGGTGGCCCCGTACAAGACATCGACGACGGAATCATTCACACCACCGTTGAGCATCAGGTTAATAAGAGCTGCAAGCTCCTTCAAAAGCGACTCACCAGCTTCCCTGGCGCCTGAGCTCAATAAATCTTTTAAATGCTGAGGAGTCAGGCCGTCGAGGCCACCGGCGGAACCACTTCGGAAGGAGCCTACGGCTGCAATCAGCTGGGAGGCAGTAACATTTAAAGGAGTTGAATCCGGACCGGGAGGGAGAGGGGGTCGGGAAAGGTGAGACCATCCGCAGGCGCTGGATGTTTGCTATCCAGGGCTGAAAGCGTTCCTGGAGAGTATGTCGCCACCACATCGCTACTGAAAAGTAGCCTGGCCGCTTCCCTGATGTCACCTTCACTTAATTTGGATTCTACTCTTTGTGAAAGGTTACTGTGGAAAGGTAATTTTGGATCTAAAATGGTAGTCGAATTGTTACAGTTGTCTTTAATTAGGTTTGTCAATGTTTTTTTAGTTGCCAAATCTGTTTGGACATGCAGAATCCTATAAGGGAAGGTGAATTCTCCTGGTTCGCAAGGCGGAGACATCGCGTCAAACTTAAAGCAACAGACCGCCTTGCGCCCCGGGGAACTCTCTTTAAGACAGGGGTAGAAATTTTTAAATTTAAAAGGGTTTTCCAAAGTGTTTGGTCTAAATGTGTTGAAGTTGTGGCTGGGGAGCACAAAGGCACACTATGAGGTTTGTGAACCTTGCCATAGTGTATCCGCAACCCCCGTTCGCGTTTTAAGAAGCGTGGCTGGGAGCAATGAGGACATCTCACCTGAGCATCGAGCGATGTGGCAGGTTGAGTGGCACTTATTCCGGCGTCGCTACAGGCGGCATTTAACATATGTAAAAATAATTAGAAAAAAATACACAAAAATAAATATTTACACTGAAAAACACTATAAAAACGTTAGTTAATTTTTTTATTAATTTTTTTTTTCAAAATTTGCATGCCTAATTTAAGGTAGATTGTACAGGGATCACAAAGTTTTTAAACGCCTTATTTATGTACCTACTAGTACTAGTACACTACTAGATTATAGGCTGATTATGTATATATTTATTGAATTTCCAACCGAGGTTACACAATCACATACAAGAACAGAACAAAAATAAAAGTGTGCGCTTCCATTTATAGGAGACCACATCGTTATTATGCACTTACAATAACTTTGACAAGGACGAAAATGTTAAAATAAATCCATGTGCATTTATTATGAGCTGGAATAACATTAATTCCCGAAAGTACTCAAATTTTATTCAAATCCGTTCAGTCGTTTTGGCGTGAAAGCGGTAACAAACAAACAAAATTACTTTCTCATATGTGATATTAGCTAGGAAGTTAGGATGTAGAGACCAATGGCATCGTGGTTGAAGAAGGGTGTAAATAAAATTGTAGTGTCCAGAATAAAGTCTATTGACTGATAACGATGAATAATAAACACCGCAACGCTTCTTACACAATCTAAGCATAATCAACCTATAATGTGCCCACTGCTGGGACACAGGCCTCCTCTCTGTGAGATCGATTGGGCCGTAATCCACGACGCGGGCCAAGTGCGGGTTGGTAGATGTCACTTTTTTCGAATTTTTGGTTCTAGGACGTGCCGGTTTCCTCACGATGTTTTCTTGAACCGAAGAGCAGTGGTAATGAAATTTTACTCAAAGTAAAGCGCCTGTCGTTCGAAACTACGACTACTTACTTATTTGTACACAAGTTATAGGCACGGCGCGGGGAAGACGACGGCGTGGGACTTGCCAACTAACGTGCATTGGATGTGTATCTGTATCGGTGAATAATAAAAAGAGTTACTAATAAGCAAATCGTTTCATCAAGCTACCAATTATAATCCAGTCCACCGAATTACTACCGGGCCACCACTGCCGCTCTGCTCTCAATAAATAAATAAAATTTTGTTTTCAAATATTTAATAATTTATTTCTAATTTGAAGGTTAAAAGAACAAGAGTTGGAAGGTTCAGACAACGTGTCGACGTCGAACGACGAACTGCCGACGGAAACACACGAGCCGCCGTGGGAGGACCCGCTGCGGTGCCGCGTGCGACCGGAGCGCGGAGACCGAGACCGCGACCGCGGTGACGGTGAACTCGGAGACCGAGACCGAGACCGCGGAGATGGTGAACGCGGAGATCGCGACCAGCCCGCCATGGACATGCCGATACCTGTCAGTATTATGCTATTTTTCAGTCACTCAAGTATTTCAAAAGGCACTTTTGACTGTCAAAATTGACAAGAAAATTTAATTGACTCTAATTGCCCCTTCCAAAAGGTAGTTTCGTATGCTGAATTCGATATTTCAAGTGGTTGTAATCTGATTGTGTAACAGAATCAGCGCTAGTTTTGAAAGTGAAATATGTGAAAATTAATTTTGTTTTTCTTTTTTCAGGATCCCACGATATGTTCCGGACTGATGCATCCAATAGACTTCAGTAAGTAACTATCAATTTAATAATTGTTTGTCACTATTGTCTGCTTTTATTTTTCCGTAGCCAAATGGCAAAAATTTAACCCTTACAATTTTGTTATGTCTGTCTGTCCGTCTGTCCGTCCATTTGGATGTTACACAGCCATTTTACTCGGAGAATATATTACCATACCGTGCATAATTAGCCTATAATGTAGGGAACAACTGCTGGGTCACAGACCTCCTTTCTCCTAGAGGGAGTGGGCTGTAATCCACAACGCGGGCCCGGTGCGGGTTGATTGATGTCATGTCTTCGAGTTTTAGTTTCTAAGACATGCCGGTTTCCTGATGATGTTATACTTCACAGTTTTGAGAGCAGTGGTGATGAAATGATTTACATAAAGTAAAGCGTAAATTTTAAAGAATATAATTCCAAATTCAAATTAGTAAAATGTGTGTTTTTTTTTTGTTTTTCGTATCTAATGAATAAAATTGGTTCCATTTTAAAATTTTACTACAAAATAAGGTAAAAATGCAACGCAAGCCGCGAAAAAAAATTGCGATGTTTCTGGACCTAGTGCAGTGTCTGTGAGAGTAGCACTCGTTTTCAATCCGGAAATTTTTATCAGACTTTTACTGGCTAAAACCCACCCGTGTTCCTTCAGTTGCCTGTGCCAGGGCCACGATTACTCTTTCGAATTACCCGCGACCCTGAGGCGTCGGCCCTATCGGACCCCTTCATGTTGTGCTGACATCTCTATGAGGCGCGCGTGGAACACCGGTCACAGCCCACAGCCTTGGATTTTATAAAAAGGATGAACTTTTTAATTTCGTCCATGGTGAACGGAGAGAAGTGAAGCATTTCACTATGCTAGGCCAGAAATGAAATCGACCACCTTGGACAACATTTAGGAATCCAAATGACAAGTGGTTGTGAAATGACGGTTGTTATCATCAAGGCCAATTGTTTTAGGAAATACCACATCATGTGGTCCTCCTATCCTTATCTCCGTGGTTTAAAAAAATCACAATGACTGGGACTACAAGTGCCTCGGCTTCTTTAAGCACGTAACTGACGCGAAAAATTGTGCGCCATACGGAATATTTTGCGCATCCCTAACCCTTCGGCTTGTGTCCACAGACGAGGTAGTGAGCATCCCGGGCTGGGTGACGCGCGGCGCGGGCGCGTCCACGCACCACGAGTACGAGGTGCGCATCGTGCTCGGCGACACTCGCTGGCTGCTGCTGCGCCGCTACCGCCGCTTCCGCGACCTCTACCTCACCATGCGCCGCCTGTACGGAGCCAAGGTGAGCAACACACGCGGCCAGGCGGGCGTGTACTGCTGACTGCTTCACTGTTCGTACGATCACACGCGTGTCCGGTTTCATAAACGCAAAATATAGCCCGCTTGTAATTCATGTGCAAAAATAAGCTTAAATGCCTCAGGGCGAATTTCACCAAACTTTTATACCTAGAATAAGTCTTATCCTGAGAGTAAATTCTGGATTGTTGACTATTTTTCCATACTAGAACTCTCAGACGTCAACTTTATTCCACAGATAGAAGATATCTGAGGACCTAGACAAATGACAAATTTTTATCTCAGCTATACTAGCTGACCCCGCAAACGTTGTTTTTTTTGTAAAATAGATGTTGGCCGATTCTCAGACCGACCCGATATGCAAACAATATTTTTATACAAATCGGCCAGCCGTTTCGGAGGAGTTAGGTAACAAACATTGCGACATGAGAATTTTATATATTAGATAAATGTTAGTTAGTAAGGTATGTGTTTATAAGGTGTATCTATTCATACACGAAATATTTAAAGAGGGGCCCCTATAGGTCGTTTAGAAGCTATAGAAACGAAAAAGAATTTTTATCTAAATGTTTTTTTATTTTACGTAATTATCATAATTTAAAACTGCTTGAGATGTTTTACATAAAACCTTTTCTGCCAGCTCGTGCCGTCTCTCTCTTCGTAAATCGATCTCGTCTTATTTTGATAACAGAGTTATCGCTTACAATAAAAATAAATGTGAATTTAAAATACAAAACGACCTAAATCTAAGTAGCTACAATATTGAATTCCCTCCTCGAAGTTTTACAAAAACAGTACCTTCTGTAAACTTGGTACTTACATCTGAATAAGCAGCTGACCTCTGTGGGGTCACGACTTTTACGAGCGAGCATCGAAACGTTTCAATCATTTTCTTATTTATTTTACGAAAAGGATCCTAGATTCGATTAAAACATTCATATTCTACAGTGTTACATATCTTTTAGATAATAATAATAGAAAAATAAACAGCTGACGCAACGCGATTTCGCATAAGGTAATGACTTCTGTTGGTTACGAACTGTGCGTCGAGTCGTATCTGTCAGCTGATTGATAGGTTGTGTACCTACCTATTTGTACAGATGTAAACTGTAAGAAGTGCATAGCGCGAACAATTTAAAATGTACATACCTCATAACGACGTAGTTTTTATTTACATTATTTACACCAGAATTGCTGTACATATTCACCCTGCAGTTGCACGTTAAATAATGTGTCGTTGCACTTTTAGCAATGTCTCTATCTCTAGCCATCACTGCGTAAACGCCACAATTCACGTTTTTTTGTTCCGCACTAGAAATGGTCTGGCCGCCATTACCATAAATCAGGTCTATCCCTACCCCATACATGGAAGTTCAACGGCGTAAGATCAGACCTGCCTCCGTCTGCAGCTGGGGGCATGTAGACCCCGTAGTCCCGTTGCCGCTGTCGAGCTTCTAGGATCTCTAGGAAGGGGGCTTGTGCTGTGAGCAAAATAAGTCCACCCTCATTGTAGCAGTCCACCATGTTCTGGTACTCCTAGTTGGAATATTTCGGCATTGTTGCGTTTGTTGCGCGAAGCGCGATGCGTTCCACGTTGGTTAAGCCGCGTGCAGTGCAACATGCAGTTCGCGCGAGACTGAGCATGGCGGCGGAGCGGACGGCGCGGCGGTCGCGGGGCGAGGCATCGTGCGCGGCGCCGCCGCCGGCGCCTCTTTTGATAATTCATAAAAGCCACGCGACATCTAAGGGCACCGCCATGACCTTGCCCGCTTCAAGGAAAGTAGTTTCTATGTAGTATTTTCGTAGCGTAATGGATGTTACAAAATATGAAAGAGCCAGTATTTTATGTGTGTTAAGTAATATTAAATTATTAAATTTTTAAAATTAGGTGCTTAGATAAAAAAATAAAAATCATTTCTATAGCTTATGTTCGACCTATAGTATAGACGCACCTGTTCAAATATTTCGTGTATGAATAGATACACCTTATATAGGCCATTGTAGCGTGAAATAAATGTTTTTTTAATTATTATTTAATGTCATTCGCTTTGGAGCGTGTCTGTTTCTACAATAGCTATCGCAACACTATGTACTACACTATGGCTTATGATCACATGATATTTCGATAGCATAAGTCAACCCCATACATTTTTTTGCTTTCCTACTAGCGCCATCGCTAATCGAATGTTACTTTGTCTAGGCCCTCTGACTTGGGTAAAATCAGCCCTTAGTCTGAAACCTAAAAATAAAATATAAAAAAATATAAATTTCTAATAATTTGTAATTGTAGATTTATTCATGTGTTTGAGAAATAATTGCGTAAATTGGCCGCTAATCAGAGCGCGACACGTCACTATTTCCAAACGAAAATTTTAAATTGGACGTAGAAACGGTTTTGTGCGTCACACGTAGTTTATTTTGCATTATCATAATAATCTTTCTGACTTTTTCAATTCATATGTACTTTCTGAGTTTATCTTCAACATTAAGGTGATTGCGTAGTGGCACTTCCCCATACATAATTTCGGGTAACAAATATCGATATATAAACGATTTTTGCTGAATTTAAGCAAGAATATGAATTCTCTATGATTAATTATTCCCGCGTATTGACAAAAACTTATAAAAAAGAACTGTATTTGTAGGATAAACAGAGCTGACAAAAAACGAAAAATGTTTATTTGTGTGAGTGAGCAGAATCACGCCCTCTACCAGACATACTACGAACCATCGAGAAATAGTTGCTGAGTATCAAGAAGATACGGGTACTAGTTATCGCTTCGGTATCAGTTTATCGTTAGATGGCGTTGTATGTTGTATTGAAGCGACGTGAAGGCGCTTAGCTAGCTGCGGTTTCGACAACCTTGAACCTCTGAATTCTGGCGCTGTGCGCTGTTGCGAATTTTATAGTATGCGTGATTCAATAAATTGACAAGTTGCGCATCGTATGCTTGCGCGCTGGCTCTGCCCGCGGAGATTATATTTTATTATTATGAAGTGAGAAAAAAATCTTTAGTCATACTGTACATTTTAAACAATATTATTTTAATGAATGGATTATCTAAATTAAGTACCTACATAAGTACTAACTTATACTTGAACATTCTTCGAAACTTCCTGAATTAAAAATATTTCTGATTTTATGTAGGTAAAAGTACCTACTAATAATTATACATTTTCTAACACAGTAAGATTTTATTACGTCCTTGTGAATGTCGACTAACTAGGTAATTATGGTTCGGGTGGAATAAATATTACTAGCTAGATTTTTATGTAGGTACTTACCAGTTAACTATTTAGGTACTTACCAAGCTACGCTTCATCGTTGTGTACCTAATCGATGGATTGAATTATATTTAATTCTTGTGAAACTAGATTTAAATAGAAAAAGGTAGGTACAGGTGAATAAACAAACAAACGATTTTATTTTTCACAATAATTTTCCTCTATCACATTACTTTCCTTAAAAACACAGAACGTATTTCAAGGTCATTGAAATAAAAATATTTCTGCATTAGGTAGGTAAGTACCTACTGAGGCTACTGATAATTTTACATTTTCTTAAACGGTTACTAAGTAATCTATGATATCGGGTTGAATAAAATCCATAAGCGTTGATCTTTGCATTAGCATAGAAAGTTATAATTATAAATACAAGTACTCATGAAAAACAACAAATCGTAAAATATTTCTTGCCTACGTTACACTACGTTACTTTTGTACTACGTTACTTTTCTACTTACACTACGTTATTTTTGTCGTCATATATCACAGCGACTACTATTTTTGCAGTAAATACATTGCTTCTTAACCGCTACCTAAGCATGTCGCTAAGTGACTGGACAAGCAATGTAATAATCACAAAAAGATACTTTGTTCAAGCGTACGAATTACGAATTCACGATATTTGTTGATGTTTTCGTGTCAGTAAGTTGTCCGGTACATGCTAAATGCGTGCACGCTGTGTTTGAAGGACTTATTTCTTCAAACATCATATTGGTTGTTGTATTTATGATTTGGGTGGGTGTAAGTTGACTTGTTGTATCTATCAATGCTCCTACCACAGTAGATTGTGCTCTTAGCCTCTTAGTCGACGTTCGGACGGACGAAATAAAATCGCGGTGGAATTTTTCTGCGCACTGGATTTTCAACTTTCGGTGTTCAACCGGGCATTGAGAATCCAACAGAGTGCATACATTCAACATCACAGACTAGATATGTTCAGACAGGGCACTCTCCTTGAGCAAATTCGACATGTCCAAAGGTTCACATATCATGAATGACAGTTTTTTTAAAATCTTTCATTTCATCCGGCGTGTATTTTAAGGCAAAGACGTGCACAGTTACAGCCTAAAAGGTTTTTGGCTAGGATTTTTTAAATTTTAGTTTCAATTTATTTTCTTCATTTAATTGCAATGTTATTGCAACCAAATGAAGAAAATTGCTTTAATAAATTAAAAAGGGAATGCTAAGGGATAAATAAAACTTCTTAGTACTTTCATTTCTTTTTATTTCTTAATTTTGATTTGAATAGCCTTTCTGTGAGTTTTTCAAGACTTTTCTTTTGAAAATTCCAACGCCTTTTTAGCTCGTTAATTGTAATTAAGCTGCATTCTTGACTTAACGTATTCCTTGTAAAGCCTAGAACAATACAACGACAGCTTACTTTTCGTAGGTATTATACGCCTTCTTCTCTTTGTAAATGGAGTATGATGCACAACTTCTGAAAAACAAATAATTAATTAATTACTGGACCAAATGGCTGCCCCAATTTACTCCATCCATTCAGGTTATTTACTACACATACAATAATAATATATTTTACTATTTTATTTACAAATACCCTAAAATCTACAAGCTTACTTCTTACTAATATAAAAAATGCGCATGTTTGTGAGGATGAATGTAGGATGGAGGTATGGATGTCTGTTACTCTAGGCTAGTCTTACAGATTCATTTTTGAGTTGCTTTTATTTATTTATTTTAACTGACAGCAATTCAATGATAACAGTTGTAGCAAATATAGGTGAAATTCCTAGTGTGGGGCCACATTAAAAATAAAGTTTTTCCTCTTCTAATTTCTATCAAATTCTAATTTAAATTTCCTCCAATCATATTAAGCTTGTATTTCATACCTGCTATTGGTTCCATAGTGACTTCATGTCCACATCCAGATGTAGAAGGCAAGAAATTGCATTCACTTCCATTTCTAAAATGTAAATGTATACTCATATTAATAAAAAAATATTATAATGCCATGTCGCTCCATGTAAAATGCTGATATTCAGTTGTATCCAATTCGACTGGAAGCCGACCCCAACATAATTTTGAAAAGGCAGATTATGATGAATTATAAATATAACAGTTATGTTTTTCACTGCTTAGTAAATTTATCATATTAATGCTTTTATGTTTTTTCTTTGCCTTTACAAATAATAAATCTATTGAGACAAAATGACTTTAAATTCATTTAACTATAATGCCTTACAATGATATGCCATCGGAAGAGGAAGTAACTTTAATTATAACAGTAGCTGCTTAATAAAACTGAGGGCATTCTTCTTGTTGGGAATTAATTATTAATGAGTATGCTATCTATCTATCCAAGTTTGCACGTAGTGCAAAGAGTAAAACATGACGTGTATGATCTAATACATAAAATATAAGTTGACACCTAATTATAGTGATAATACAATATGTAACAAAAACCCTGTCCGATCCAAAAAAAGGCGTATTCCTGGTTTAACATACGTACTAGAAAAAATAGTAAAAAAAAGTAACTCCTAAAAACCAAAAGTTATAGATTTTTTTATTTTTAGTTACCATGCGAAATGTAACACTAAATATGGTAAACTGGTCGCTACTTGTTTGGACACTTCGCCAGTCTCACGTGGAGATAGCTTGCGATCGGATGTCCGTACGTATCACGTGCCGCTATCGTATCGCGAACAATATCTTATACCAATCAGGAATATTTGAATATGTTAATTTTTATTTGTGAGTGAATGTGTGATTCGGAAATCGAAGTAACAGCACGGATTGTGGAAGCTTTCGAGTCACTCAAATCGTACACATGTGCGCTGCGTAGAGTACGTGCAAATTTAATAAAAAGGTGTCGAATGTGTACTAATGTTCTAGATAGATAGAGGTATGTAACAAGTAAATGTTTTAATAAACTGATACCTACAGTGGGTACATTGCCAAAAGTACATCACATTAACTCAATAATAATTGTTTCTTGATAAACAGAAGGTCAGAAATCGGGGTCATTGTGCGTAAGCCTACAATAAAATATCAGCTGATACCTACGCGTAGGCAAAACGTAGATGTCTTTAGTCCTACGTTTCTTTGGCGGCATGCGACAAAAGACCGCCGCACTCAGGCGGCTTCTTTGACACGAAACTGTAGGTGAACTCTGGTGAACCCTGTCGAGCGATCAGTGTTGCCTTTGGTATGATTATTTTTAATTTTTTAAATTAATTGTTTTCATTGGGGAAAAATAATTATCTCGTATCCATTAAATGATTACGTATTTGTGTACGCACTACGATACCAAATAATACCCTTCAGGATCGGACAGGGTTTTCGTTACATGCTGTATATTCAAATAGGTACGTACCAGAGATGTTGGGTATTTTTGCATTAGTTTTAGGCGTTTGAGTAATACCACTGGATATCTCGCTAGCAGTGAACAACGTTGGATAGGCGTCGGAGCAAAGACGAACTCTATCTTGCGTTGTTGAAAGAAATCTCTTCTCGAAATGATTTCGACACACAAACTGTTTACAAAGTTTTTGGAAGCTGCCACTGTGACTGGAGGTTATTACTTGCAGGCAGAAATTCATTTGGAAAATGTTTTAGTAATTAATAAAAAGCATAATTATTATTATCAAGTAAGTAACTAATACATATTATTATTTCTTTGGTAATGTATTAATAAAAATGATTCTCGGATTATTTGTTTCTTATTGTCATTATTATTTTAATTCTAGGTCCAGGGTCAATTACGAATTACCAAAATGAATAAATGTTAATTAATTTGCTTTATATCTGTCACCCAACTATTGACTGTCATAGAAGTCAACCGGGATAAGGAATTTATCAGCGCTATGATGCCGAAGATGGTTAATTCTAAAGCATGTGTACTGCCGGAAATTATTTTGAGACGAGTTCGGAAAAATTCTAGATGTCTATACCATCAAGGAATTAAAAGGTATGAAAAATATTACTCTTACTCATTTACTAATAGACCAAATTATTTCTCAGGTCTCTGAGGTTTAGATTCAGTAGAGTACAGTCTAACAAAAAAGTTAATTTAATTAATTTGTTGTAGAGAAAACTGCGGCTTCCAGCAGTTGATTTTACTGAAGGAGATGCGAACGGAAAGGATATAATATATGATAAAAGTAAACAGCGACAAGCAGAAGATTGATCCGGCGGCAAAAAAAGCAGCGCGTAGGAGAGAAGATATTTTTATTGTATTAATTTTAAATTTATGTATCTTTGTATGTAGCGATGTATAGTTTAATTGTGTTATTTGTTAGTTCATAAGATTTTTGTTAGTAGATATTTTTCACTGTATGTAAGAGCCTAACAGTTGTATGAAATTATTTATTGAAGTTCAAAATTGTATGCCTAAGTAATTCTTGAAACTATGTTAGGTTAGCAACCTACTTTTGTGTTATTGTGTAAGATACTTACGTGTGTCGACGTGTGACGATAATTATTTTCTTATCTACCTACATAATTTAGAATAATAATTGGAAATTAAAAATATTTGAAATAGTAGGTCTCAATGTAATTTCCAGTCTATTATTTTATGAGAAGCCATCATTTTGTGAAAATTATGTCATTATTTTGGCAATGTTAAGTAATAATATATTTATATTACTAAAAACTGAAAAGCTATTTAAAAAATTGCTGACACTAGTTTTTTGACAAACCCGCCTAAAACTGTTTGTATGGTTTTTCTGTAATGATGCGAGGAATGTATTTCTTGCTTATTTTACATCTTATACCTAAGTATATATTTTTGGTTTTTAAATTTATGGATGCAAATAGGTTTAGTAGATTATTTTATTTATATATTCTATAGATTTTTTATATGTTGTGAATGTGAGCACGTTATAGGCTTTTAGAGTTCTAAATCATTTTCTATTTTGTTAATAACCTGGTACTTGTTGACATGGGCCTCCCATAATTATTAACACTAATTTTAAAATATTGTTAAAGCCACTTACTTTTAAAAGAGTAACCGTGGAGTTTCTTGCCGGCTCTTCGCCATAGGAAACGACCAATTGGAACCGTGCACCTAGCTTCTGACCATGTAGGTTTATGTGAAATAAAATATTTTGATTTGATTTGAATTGTCGATTATTTATTTAGTTTAAAGCTACGGTTTCCTAGAAGACCGTATCTGTTACATTCATAGTGGAAGTCACGAATTCTGACATTTTCATCTCTGCTCTGTATTTGGCTATTACGGCTGCGTGTGGTGGTCACCGCTTTTTTAGGACACCTTAGGTCGGAACCAAATTTAGTTTGTCAGTAAAATATACACAATAAAGCCAATTAGAGTTTACGATAGTAAAGTCCTAATTGGATTGGTTTGTCCTACTTGGATTGGATTGGTTCATTAGACCTTTTTTTAAACTAACGCCATCTGAATATTTAAATTCCCAACCAAGTTTTTGAAAACAAACGCCATCTAGTGATATTAAAAGTAAAACTATTTACCGTTCATGTGTGTGTATAGAATAAAGTGAAGACTGCTAAATGTTTCTTTGAACAAATCAAGTAAGAGACGAGTTAACAAGCAAAGAGAATATCTAAAAAAATTAAGTTAATACGTTAGTTCCCGCTTTTAACAAATTTGTCTCTCAATTATTTATAAGATAGGCGTAAAAATTGAAAATGTGCTAATTTGCAACTGTGATGCCATCTATTGATAAAGTGGCTGAGAGATGATCTTCGCCTTACCCTTAATGATAAAATCTGGACATAGTCAACGTAAGTGTAAAATCGCAAGTCTGTCTTGAGCAAGTGTGGTAACCAATGCTCGTGCCTTCTCTGTATGAAAAGAGGCCTTTGTCCTGCAGTGGAACAATAATAGGCTGGTATAATATTGTGTGCCTTAATCTGGGTAAAATAAATTTATTTATCATAACGTCGAGCCTGTATTCTGCGAAGGGTTAGGCAGAGGTGTTCCTGTACATTCGCATTTAGCCAGTTTGCAGTACCGTTCGGAAGCACTAGACCCAAGAGGCAGTTTTCGTGCAATTTATTGTTTATTCCAAATTCAAACCACATTATTGACCAGTGGGTTTAAATATTGAAATTTAGTACAAAATTATTGGCTAGACCTGACCTGATTAGCTTTAGTTTAGGTGAGGTTTGCATGACATTTATTTTGACATATCGAGCAGGTGGAGTGAAAGAGTAACCTTTTTGAATTCCAAAAGTTTAAATAAATAAATAAAGATGAATGTTGTATGGTCTAGGTGACACACATCCCGTTCCCGCCGCGCACGCTGTGGGCGGGCGAGGCGGTGGCGCGTGCGCGGCGCGCGCAGCTGGAGAGCTTCGTGCGGCGCCTGCTCAGCGCCGCGGCCGGCGACGCGCGCTGCCCCTTCCGCCAGCCCGACCGCCCGCTCACCAGGGACGCGCTCGTCAGCTTCTCGCCCTTCTTCAGGAAGGTACGTATCACATCCCGCTCCCGCCGCGCACGCAGCTGGAGAGCTTCGTGCGGCGCCTGCTCAGCGCCGCGGCCGGCGACGCGCGCTGCCCCTTCCGCCAGCCCGACCGCCCGCTCACCAGGGACGCGCTCGTCAGCTTCTCGCCCTTCTTCAGGAAGGTACGTATCACATCCCGCTCCCGCCGCGCACGCAGCTGGAGAGCTTCGTGCGGCGCCTGCTCAGCGCCGCGGCCGGCAACGCGCGCTGCCCCTTCCGCCAGCCCGACCGCCCGCTCACCAGGGACGCGCTCGTCAGCTTCTCGCCCTTCTTCAGGAAGGTACGTATCACATCCCGCTCCCGCCGCGCACGCAGCTGGAGAGCTTCGTGCGGCGCCTGCTTAGCGCCGCGGCCGGCGACGCGCGCTGCCCCTTCCGCCAGCCCGACCGCCCGCTCACCAGGGACGCGCTCGTCAGCTTCTCGCCCTTCTTCAGGAAGGTACGTATCGCAGTTTTTGTTAACAACACATTATGCTCACAAATAGAAGTTGCAATTTGTAAAGCTAACTCATCATCTGCTGAGCCTTTGCAGCTGAATACCAGTATATGCTTATGGAGTGACTGCCTATCTGACTCCACAACCCAGTGACTAGGTAACACGTTACCCCTTGGTAAGACTGTTTGTAGGGGTTTTGGCTTCTGACTACCAGTAACGACTGTCAAAGATCTACGAATGACAGCCGGGACCAACGGCTTTGTGTTAAAGTTTCTACCGCGCCTCCTTGAGATGAGTGGGGTAGCTCTATCAAACACGACGAAAACAAAACATAATCCCTTACCGCCAGCAGAAATTAATAATTTTGCAAAAATGGTTATTACATAAATTATAGGAAATTTTCTCTGGTATAATCATATCATTTTCTTCTTTAAAATACAAATCGATTGCTTTTCGTTAATCTCGCTCTAATAAAGGGGTGGTTTGAACTTATTTTCCGTAAACCAATCTTGGACCTGAAGAATAGTTATTCACGTCGGCAGAATTTTGTGATAGTCTATCTATTTTAAAGATCAATAAAATGTCACCTGCAAATAACACCATTTTTGGTCGATTTTGAAGTTATTGGGGTAAATTATTACTGTAAACTAAAAAGAGGAATGGACCCAACATCGAACCTTGAGAAGCGCCCATTATAATTTCAGACCCTAATGAGTTAATGCCGTTGATTTGTACTTTAACCTTTCTATCTTACAGTTGTGATCTTAGCAAATCAAGAGCTGTATTCCTAATCCCATAGTGATCTAGTTTCAGCAGAAGTGTCTCATGGTTTACGCAATCGAACGCCTTAGAGAGGTCTCAAAAGATTTCAATGCCATCTTATGCTTCTTATTTATTTATACATCCTATTTCTTCCCAGGCGTTAAAAATGTTCTTTACACCTGCGTCAGATGTACAACGCCCTTTGGTGATACCGTACCGATGTTCATGAAAGATGGAGTTTTTATTCAAGTGACGTAACATTTTATTGAGCATCAACTTTTCAAACACCTTACTGAGAACTGGCAGAATTGTTAAAAGCCTTTAATTATTGGGCTCTTTACTAACACCGGAGCTGAACAATGGGTTCACTTTACTGTGTTTTATTAGATCCGGAAAGACTCCTTGGTCGACACTTGTGTTAAATATAAAACTAAATAGGGCGCAAGGGTTTCGATGAGAGATCTACACACTTTTAAAGACATTCCCCAGAGAGCTTCTTTTGATTTAATTTTAAGATCTTTCAAAGTTTTTATATCAGCTTGGGGTTTGTATGCTAAATCCGAAACTCCGAAGGGCACGCTTTTACATTATTTTTAAACAAGGTAGCAGAAAGCGCGGGTGAGGAATTTAAAGCTTCAGTAGTTTTATGTGGAATATTAGAAAAGATTTTCAAATTCCTGAGCTATATCTGCATTTGAGTTGATGGGCCAAATGCAGTCTCCAAATTAAATTCCATATTGCCTTGTTTTTTCCTACCTGTTTCATTATTTCAAATTTGCCAGGTAGTTTTATTTTATCATCAGCTGATTTCATTTTATTGCTAATATAACTTTAGCTAGTTTGCACACACTTTAAAAAGTTTTTGGATATGTTGCAACATACTGATAAAAGCTTGTATTGGTTATATATTGCTTTAGGCCATAAAGTTCAAATACTTTTTCTCTACTTTTACGAATACCAGGAGTCGCCCAATCACTAAATAAAAACTTTGTAGTCTTTTAGAATTTATTAGAAAAGTGTCATTAAATTGCGTGTTTAATAGTGAAAAGAATTCGGCGTAGAACTCAATTGGGTCACCTATATTATTCTCTCAACATTACATGTAATTCGCCTAATCCTTATTTGAGTTTTTGTGTTTAGGCATGTATGAGCAAAATGTTGGTGTTTGTCCAGTGTGACCAGATGGCAACTTATTTACTATTTGTTTGTGTAAGTAGTCACAATTACAAAAAAATATTATCTGTATAAGCAGAAGAAGCTGTCACTCGGGTTGGTTCAATAAAAACATTTGACAAATCAAATGACCTAAAAAGACTTAATAATCTGACAGTATTCGAATTATTATTATTGACTTACTACCTGTACTAAGTTTCTTTAACACAACTTCCATTACTGAATCAAACACAGATAGATTCTGGTAACTTGGTACCTAACTGCAACGGGGAGAATCCTTCTAAGCAAATAACGACCTAAGAAAAACCCAAATTTTCAATATTCCCGTAAAACACTCCAGGTTACCCAATTTTTTTACATCTAAGTGAATGGATTTACTCTATGTAACTAATTTATTGCAGATAAAATAATTTTTTTAATGAAACAATAGAGTCAGCAATGTAGATCCTACACAACTTATAGACTGAGAAATTCTGAAACAGGGATACAGCTGTTAAGTGGTCAAGGAATTTCGTTGATTTTAATAAATGACGCATTCAGTGACATAAGATACCCCACATGATGGAACTCTTTTTTTTTTGGTGAATGTTAGCTACGGTGGGCTGCATCAATTGGGTACCCCAATGCATTTTGAAATTGAGACTAGTGCCTTACTTAGCCTTAATATTTAATTTATGTGTGGATCAATGACTCTTCCCGGATCTAATGAAATAGAGTAAGATAATACCACTTTTCAAATCCAGGGCAGTAAAAACAGTGATTGTGAGATATTAGTATTGAATCAAGACAAACTACAATTCGCCGATAAAACTGTTTTCCTGGGGATCACGCTCGACTCCAGGCTACTGTGGGGTCCTCATTTAACATGTCTTGCAGGACGGCTAAATTCAGCAGCTTACGCTGTCAGAAAAATTTGTCAATTTACTGATGTAGATACCGCGAGGCTGGTCTATTTTAGTTACTTTCATAGTATCATGTCTTACGGTATTTTGCTTCGGGGACGGGCTGCAGACATCCAAACTATTTTTATTCTGCAGAAAAGAGCCATCAGAGCCATGCATAACCTCCGCAGGCGCGTTTCTTGAAGGGAACTGTTTAAGGATATTCACATCATGTAGGTACCTTGTCAATGTATCTATGAAAACATCATGAGTACGTAACAAAAAAAAATACATCTTTACAGTAAAAGAGGTTAAGGACAAAATTTTAGTACTAGAAATCGGGACCTATTAGTTCAACCAGGTTTCAGACTGGCTAAAGTAGACTTGTGGCGGCATCTACACCGCTACATGCGAACAACGCATCACACGGACGTCACACAAATCCTGCATCGCGCAATCAGAGTTTGATCAGAGTGAGATGCCTCAGGTCTTTGCATAGTATTTTTGTACTTGTGCATGTAGTTTTACTTCACAAATAAATGATGATGGACGATGTGGTGCGCAGGGCGTGTTCGAGAGCGGTAAGTGCGGCACGGGATGATGTCTGTCCGAGCTCGCCACGTGGAGCGCGCTGGGCGGCACGCTGCGCGCGCTGCTGGCGGCGCTGGGCGCGCTGCTGTCGGCGCTGGGCGCGGCCGCCGCGCTGCTGCTGCACGCCGCGGCGCTGCTGGCGCTGCTGCTGTACCGCGCCGCGCGCCGCCGTAGCTAGCACACGGGTGCCTTACACTAGCGTACTGAGATACTGTACGCGGCTGTTGGCGCGGAAGCGGCAGGGTAGCCCGCGAATTCAGAATTTTTCTTGCGTTTTGCAAGGGTTTATTAGATTGTATGTTGATCAAAATATGATCGTCGTTAAAAAATATTTATTTGCAGAATAATAAAATTCCCCAATAGAAAGACTATTTCATGAAATCAAGACATTTGGGGCCAATAATCTTTGACCAAAAAACGTAAGAAAAATTTGAATTTCGCGGGCTATCCTGGCGCTTCCGCCTTATATAGGCAGTTTTAGACAAAGTTAAGCGCCGTCTCTGCCATTCATACATGTGTGACAGTTTCTGTCTCGCTCCACTTGTCTTGTTATCGGCCGCGTACCGTATACATACTAACCCAGGGGTGTCCTTTGTCCTTCTTCCTTTATATTGTCCCTTGAGGCGTCTCGCAGACCAACGCGCAATTCGAGCCAATGTTTTGTCAATTTTTAATGTAGGGTATTTTAACATTTTAATTGTTAATTTTGATGCGTGTGAAAGCGTTGTTGCAAACGCTGAATTTATCAACAATGTAATGCTGGCGTATTTGTGTAATTTATCGCGTTATTTCTTTAAAACAAAGTGAACTTTATTGCAATAGACATAAATTATATTTTGTGTTGTTGTCTATGTAACACGAATATTTGGACAATGCGCCAGGTGAAGTGCCGTCATTACGTAAAAGTCTTCCATTGCGCACTAATTGTTTTTGCTCGAACTAATTGATACGACCAATTGTGTTCAGTGTTAAGCGGCCTTTTTTAAAAGAGAGGTCTATTAACCGAATTAAGGCCTACTGGTGTTAATCGCACAACTTCTAACGTTTTAAGTTTCATCCCCATTTCTAGTAAAAGATGTAACATTTTTGGTAAATTTACGGTTTTTTAGTAGAAAATAAGAAGTTCTCAAAATTGGTCGGTGAAATTCCTAATAGCATTGCCTCATTTTGGCAAAACGATATTATTTTGAGTATAGGTCTAGAAGATAGATTCATAATATAATTTTATAGGGAATTTCCTAAAAATAAAATAATGGCCATGTTTTCTTTTTAGTCTGCGAGACGCCTCCACATTTCAAGTATTTGTGTTTGCATATCAATGCTAAGGCATCAAATAAAATAGGATTCGTTTTCACGAAGACCATACTTACTTTAATTTTATCTTAAACTCGGCGTAGACCAAAAAGGGGGAGCACATAGTAGAGGATTTTGGATGATAATGAGTAGTACACTTTTTGCCATTGAAATAAAGAACAAAGTTGTATGAACATCAAACAGCCCATCAGCGTCTTAGGACGAACTCATTTGGACTTAAAGCCACTCGAAATAAGGTATATTATTGAATATCATAAAAAAGGTTACTTGGTATCTTCTTTGGTCTGACGTGCGGCTCAACTGAAGTTTAGTAAGTTATATCGACACTAGATGGCGTGAATTCAATCCTATTTTAATATTGTTTGCATAATATATCATAGTTTCTATTTTGACTGTATTTCAAACACTAGTTTTATAAAGTTATTCCATTTTTGAAAAGACATTGTTTTTATTTGAATATTTTGATAATGTATTCGTTTCTGATGTGTTAAGCAAAAATGAATTTGATCTGTTATGTTTGTTTCATGAAATATTTTAGTGTTTTTTTTTTATGTATCAGAAAAAAATTGTTGGTTGTTTTGGCTGATGACTGGGGCCATATAAAAAAGATTAAAGAAGCAATTCCAAGGCGACTGCAGATCGCAGCCACTTGGCCGCCTGCTGCGATGTCGCCTTAAACAGAAGCGTTTTCATAGAGTTACATAGAAACCAGTCGTGTCGCTGCAGTCTGTCATTGCCATTGGCCGGCTTCGTCGATGCGGTCTGTGGCTCGCTTTCGGAAATGTACCTTTATAAAAATAAAAATAAACTTTTTTTTAGGGTTCATAGAACACGGTTAGTATAATATATATTCACATGAAATGGCAGTTGATTTGCTTACATTTTTTTTCAAATCATCTAAAAACACTATCAAATATTTATTGTATTTTATCGTGTTTGTTACACATCTAGCTAATTTAATTTGACCTTGTGTAAAATGACAATCTTTTCTTCTTGACATTTGAGAGTTAGCTGAGCTAACTGCCCAGAGTACGCCGGACGTGCTTGGGTACCATCACTACTAAAGATTTCTTTAAAATGAAGAAGTTGCTGTTTTGTATAGACTTGTTTATTGCGTACCTGCTGACAACACTGTAATTGAAATAATTCATAATAACAAATAGATCTCTGCTAGATCAAAGGTGAAGTTATTAGTATCTTCATGTGACTTTTAATCACATAGACATAAGGTTTAAATTACAATGATGACATCCGATAATTTTGAGCCCCAGTCAAAGACGAGTTATAGGTAAATTATTAAGCGATGGTACTATTATACGCCAACATACGGAGCTGCGGTCATAAGACGTAAAAGCAGTATTACACGGGACTCAGTTTTGATGTGAAATTTCTTAGGCAGCGATTCGATAATTGGACTAGAATCGAGCGTGAAATTTCAAGTACGCGTCCCGTTTAGGCACATTTCGTTACATGAGAGAGAAGAAAGACATATCTGTCTCTGGCATTAAATCTCCCGTATTATTTATTTTATATGAAGTTTCACTTCTGTCACCTTGACGGTGCTGTACGGGCAATTTTCCTATCCTACTCGCACGTTTTGTGACCGCTACTGTCCCGAGTCTTGGCATAGAAAGCAACGTGCTTGTTATGAAGGAGTGAGATAGCACTTTATGACAACCGAGTGTTAGAAAGAGAATATACAGGGTTATTGGTAATATGCCGGCAAACCTTTAAGGAGATGTGGGGGAGGTCATTTGCAACCAAATTACCCGTGATGACCCCTATGCAAATGTCAACCATTTTCGCGCAATTTGGAAATTTTAATTTTTTTGAACATATCTGTATTGCTATTCTGTAACCATCTCAACGTGAAAATGTTGGTGAAGCGAGCTGGCCGTGCCACCGGTGCTGACACAAGACGGGATAACACTTATAGCTCACTCCACGCTCACTTCACCTACGTTTTAACGGTGACATGGTTCCAGAATAACACTACTGGTATCATATTGTATCTCGTTGGATAGCTGAGAAGTAGTGCATGTTCTGCCATATTTTTTTTTTTTTGCAGAAATAGACCATTTCGACAAATGACCAGTTCAAAATTAAACCTGTTTAAAAAAACATGCATTACCTTTTTTAAATAACCTTCAAAGTTCTATACTGCCAAAAAAAAAAGACAAATTGCTCGAAAATTGTTGACATTTGCAATGGAGTCATCAGGAGTCATTTGGGTGCAAATGACCTCCCCTACATCCCATGAAATTATTGCCAACATATTACCAATAACCTCGTATAACGCGCTATACGGTATTGGAGCCATCGCTAAATAATGCTAATGGCTTTTTAAATGGCACTATGAATTTTCTAATTTACAATGCGACATTTTTGTAATACATCAGTTAGACATATCGTTTTTATAATAATTATAATAATTGATGATATCTGTATATTCTGCAATGATTAGTTTTTAAGTTCGTTTCCGTTTCATTTAGAGGACATACCCCCATTTTACAGATAGAGACACCTTAAGGTTCCCACAAAACAGGCGCGACGCGACAGCGCGACTCAAAAGCACCGCACGTCGAGCGATACGCGGTGCCTATCGGTCGCGCTGTTGCGTCGTGCCAGTGTGTCGAGCCTTAAAACGGGAAACCAGCTGCATAAATATGTTAATAAGGCATAAAATGTCCATGTATTTATGCTTTTGATGACCCATAGAGAAATAGAATCAGTGAGTCAACTTCGTATAGCCTGTCATGTAATTTAGCTAAGATATTTACTCTTTGGAAGTTGATTCACTGATTAATTTTACAGTGGACTAGTGTTTAGATATAGATATAGATGCCCTTTTTTAAATTAATGTCTCTTTGGAAGGAATAAAATGGAGGTCGAAGTACAAATAAAGGGTGAATTGCACTGCAATCTCTCTTCAGTAATTTTCTGGTAATTCTACAATTGGATGAAATTTACAATTAAAAAAAAAAACTACCCGTAAACTCAATCTTAATTTAACACTTGCGGAACACTGAACGCCCCCAGACTTGACAGTGTTCTTCAACCGATTAGGATCGAGAAATTGGCCTTTATTTTAAAAAACCTACCAGAATCCGCGGGTAATAATGGTGTCTCTATGTGTAAGAACCGTGTACAAAGCACCCAAATTGAGTATATTTTTTTACGTGGCGAGTTCTAAAATAAGACCCTTTGCCTCGCACAGGTCGGGCGAAGACATATAGATAATATATTTAGAGTTATATAAAATTGTACTGAGCGTATGATTCGTGTTTTTTATTTAGTAATTTTAGTAACATGCACAATATTTAGTTAAAAATTTAGTGTTATTGTTTTTTTTTTTTAAATTAAATTACGCTGATACGCCTAATTTTAAAACTGTGCAGGCCTAATTGTGATGTACACTCGCTGAGAGAACCTAATAATATGTATTTAATTTGTATAAATATGAAGACTTCTTCACCGTGACAATTATTGATATTCACCGTGTACAACATTTCCGCAGAATAATTATTTCTAGATTATTTTGTTTTGTGACCTTATCTTCTTTTAGTAACATTGTGTGCAGAAATTACTAACATAGATTATAGACCCTGGTTTTCTAAAGAAAATCGGTTGAAATCCATATTTTTGTCTAACTAGAAAGAGTTACTCTTCCCTTGTGTCCTAACTGGACTGTCGCGCGAATACGCGATCGGTTACCTAATCAATGACGTACAAATGCGACTTAATTGATCGGGCGAGTGTGTCATGTTCATATAACGGCCTTAACGCTCAAACTTACCTTCAGTCTTTGAACGTCACAAATTACATCATTCACCTCATACTGTACTGGTTTATTTGCATATAAAAGGTGAATGAGGAACACAAGAGAACACAATAAACAATAGTCACATTGCTTTCTATAAATTTCGAAAACGTAACGGATTTACTTGTTTTTAGACTTCTTTTTTATGTCTCGGTTGAAACCCGTGAGTTGTTAGGTCTAAGTGTGACGAAACGGATTTCAAACATAAATTACATTTGTCGACAATAAATCACATTTTATCTCCGCACCAGCTCGGAAAGCATGACCACCATAGAAAAGAGTTTGTTGACGGGAGAATAGACAAAATGACAGATAAGAGAAATCTGACAGTTTGTCTATTCTTCAATCTACAAAACCCGGTCATGGTACGTGTGCTGGTAGGCTATAAACCATAAATTATTGACATTTGGGAAACCTGTCAGTTTTTATCTTATAAATATATATTTTTCTAATAGAAATCTTTATATAAAATAAAAGACCAGTCTATCTAATATAATAGATAAAATCTATCCATAAGGCTGGCGATGCTAATACACAGGCGATGTTTCTACATAATACAAAAGCATGCAAATTTCAAAGAAATACAGCTTGCAAAAGCATAATATGTATGTTTTTTTAAACTAGCGTGTGTATTTTAGGGCAAGATACACAGTTCGTATATTAATTTACTTTGCTAAGAAAAGTAAGCGTCGCATACGAATGTGAACATTATTTGTATGGCATTAATGTTTAAATTCGAATGAAACACTTGCTCATATTAGCTCATGCGAATCACCATTATGCTCCTAAGAATAAATTCATATTCGTTTGGAATTCTTACTTTACTTGATAAAGTCAAAATGTGATCTTGCCCTCAGTCCTTGTCCCCTGTTTTCTGGAAGCCTAGTATTTACTTAGGTATTTAGCCAAAACGTTTCCATTCGTTCTACCAATAGTTCGACAACGTGTTAGGTAAATCGAGGAATATACTTTACGGGAACGTATGAAAATGAACAAGTTTTTCTATAGAGCCATAGTTTTTTTTTTTTTTTTTTTGTCTATACAAGGTGGAAGGGACATCGACGCACAACCGGTTACCATGGACTCGGTACATGATTCTGAACCTGAATCCCCCTGCGTTGAAATTTTATGTCGTTCAGAATCATGTACTGAGTCCATGACCGATTGTGCGCCGATGTCCCTTCCACCCTGTATTGTGGCCCACTGCTGGGCAATGGAGCAGTGGTGGCCCAGTGGTAATCGCCTGGACTTACGAGTTGTAGGGCGAGAGTTCGAACCCAGGCAGGCACTTTACTTTGTGTATTTAATTCCATCACCACGGTTCTCAAAACGGTGAAGGAAAACATTGTGAGGAAACCGGCATGTCCTAGACACAAAAATTCGATGACATGTGTCACCCACCACCCGCACTGGGCCCGTGTGGTGAATTATGGCCCACTCTCTAACACGATGAGGAGGCCTGTGTCCCAGCAGGGGGACGTTATAGGTCGATTTTGCTGGGCATAGACCTCCCATTTTTTATTCCAAAGCCCCTTGTCCCCCAAAGTCTTGTGCGATCTTAGGGCATGATGGCCCTGCAAACATTATCAGAATCGTCACACCACCTTCGTCGTGGTCTACCTCCAATTCTGAAATATGAAAAAAACAGCTATTCCCTACATTTGATTGAGCTTAGTAAACATAAATGTATGGAGCAACAGTTTTTTCCCCCTCGCAGTTTCATAGTAAGAGTTGTTCATTTTCATGAATTTTTCACTGCCTTTAAGTATCGCTCGTTAAGTCTAACACACTGTATAGTCAAGATGAACAGTCAGGGGTATATTTACAAACGTACTCAAAATTAAGAGACGTTTAATGAGGGTTTTCTGTAATGACGTGGCAGCACTGAGAGGTCCGGTCACCTGTCAAAACACCTACTTAAATTTTCTAATGCCTAGTAGTGAATGATGAACGAATGAATGAAATGAATTATGAACGTCATAATTTTTATATTCATCGTCGAAATGGACCTCTTGTCAAAGTGGCGCCAACTGCTGGCGTGACTTTTCTGAAAACTCGTCACCGTTAAAAATGTACGGTTAAACAGCCGCTACTCTTACGAGTAGATAAACGTTACAACGTTATAAATAAACCCCATAATTTTTTGTTAACCACAACCTGGGACCCTCAGAAGATAATTTAGTTTATTTTATGTCGGTTGTGATTATTTAAATAGCAAACAATTTAATTATTTTCATTTTCTAACTAGCTACTAGTTTTGTTACTTCACACAAGTCTGATATTTATTTTATGAAATTAAAGTAAAGAGGCCAACTTCGAGTCGGGCTCACACATGAAGGGTTCCGTACCACTGCAATATTTAACACTACATATTTTTATTATTTGTTGTTATAGCGGCCATAGTAGTACACACTCTGTGAAGATTTCAAGTGTCTACCTATTACGGCTAAAAAGATACAGCCCTGTGACAGACGGACGGACAAAGCAGTTTTAATAATAGGGTCCCGTTGGCACCCTTTGGGTATGTAACCCTAAACAGTGTTTTTCTCTTTCAATTAACCATAATAATTGTATGACATTTCTAGTTAATTATTATCAACCTTAAAGACCTTTTTGAGAAATTACACAGAATATTTATAATATAATTTATAATTTGAACCTAACAGTAGATAGTTTGCTAAAAGCAACCTTGGAAAGTTATACTAAATAATATTTATTTAAATTGTTTAAATATGAAAGAGTGATCTGTTATTTTATTTACTAAAGAAATCTTTCCGTGTACTAAATACCTCTTGCTTGCTCCATTATTTAAAAAAAGCGGCAAAGTGCGAATCGGACTTATACACGAAGTGTTCCATGCCACCGTGCAATATTTCACACTATTTTTGTTTTAATGCTGTAGTAAAAAGCACGTTTCTTAATTTTATTTTTATTATAGCGGCCATAGTGGTAAACACTGAATATTTCAAGTGCCAACCTAGTATGGTTCAAAAGATACAGCCCCTTGACAGACGGACGGACTGACAGCGGAGCTTAGTAATAGGGACCGTTGGCACCCTTTGCGTACGGAACCCTAAAAACCCAAGAACTCGGACATTGACGTATTGATTGATCACTTTTTTATTTAGTTATGACTGATTATTTCTATATTTCGCGACGGTACCGCTTCTGTGAGCTTTCAAATGAACCAGAAAGCCATTACGCATGCGTACTAGACTATCGTGAGCGCCTTCATAATATTTAAAATATTATTTTCTATTACATAGCTATAAAACATATATTTTGTATACAACTATCTTGTAGAAAACAGTTTTTTCAGTTGTAACTTGGTTAAGCATTCCGTTACGCATGTTGACGTTCTTACTCAAACTGTCGTAAACATGCTTATCAAGATATCTAATAAATAAGTGAGTTTGGTGAATTTGCCCTTTTATCTTTATAACCGTTTTTTCTCCAAGGGCGAATCCTACCAATGAAACTGAGCGCGATCAGCACATCTAAACCTCGTTGAAGGGGTGTCAGCTGTCAGTGACAATATTCGGTTTACATATGCTGATCGCGTTCAGTTTGGCCCTAACACGCAGAGTGCACTTATATATATAAATCTATTAAGCTAAAAAATATCTTATCATTTAACTTCTAATTTCAAGCAATCAAGTTGATATAAGACTTATTTTCGCTGTGAGCCTAAACGTTTATCTGATTGTTATTTAAGTATATTTATTTGACTTAAGTTATGAGAAAAAAATAAAAAGGCTTATCTGCCAAACCGGTGTAGATCATAATGGCCTTGTAGATAGACACAATAAATGTTTAAATTTAATACATTTTGAAAACTATAGCTACACAACTATAAACGTGAGCCCAGCAAACACATCACAGCAGTACTAATGTGGGCCATAAGCCGAAAGCGTCAGGGTAGTGAAATTTTCCTACGGTTTTTCTTTTGCAATTCGGAGGTCAGTGTCGGGTTGCAACATATAATCAACCCGTAATGTAACAGTTCATATTTGAGCATTGCATCAGTGAGTGAGCTGAACCGAGGTAATTGTAATTTAATAATTCTACAAATCGAATCTTGTATTGTTAGATAACGACCGAATGCTCTCGGTGAGAGAGCTACTGAATAAATAATACTGACCCCTGCAAGTGACAAGAAAACGTAAGGGAACTTGAATTTAGCGGGCTTCCTTAGAGACTGTAAATTTTCTTTACGTTGTCTTCGTTGGAATGATTGGGCGTCACTTTTCAAGTGGTTTAACTATAATATGTGTAGCTGTTGAATTTGTTAATGTCGATGGCTTGGAGAAAAATATAATTTTATTTTTAGTACAAATTTCTTTCTTTTTGTCAGAAACATCCGAGAAACTGCTTGGTTAAAGTGCTTTCTCGTCTGATATAATAGTGATACATTTATGAATAATTTGAAAGCATTAGATAGATTTGAATATGTGTTAATGAATTAATAAGACCAATAGGCATTTTAATCTATTGCTGTTCATAAAAAATGTCAATAGAATTTGAGTAGAAAGTTCTTAATAATTTTACCTAACAACCTAATAATCTAGGCTGTTGTATTATTTGGTACCTACAAATTGTTGATGTTTATTTTTACAATTGTATTCGATTTTCATGTTAATTATTCAAGCAAAACGAAAATAAAAACAGTTAAAATGTAAAAATCATTTATTTATTTGATAGTGATAAGTGAAGAATTTATTAAATAATAATAAATTAGAGTGTCTATTGATATTTTATTACATCACCATGTAAGGCCTCTTAGTTAGAAAAGAAAACGATGTCAATGGACAGCTTTTCAACTTTCTACATCACGTTGATTTATCCTTATTGTAATTATAATAATTGATAAATATACAGCGTGTATCAGAAAGGTGTCGTACAGACCATCAAACTGAACGACATTCTCTCATCATGATGGTCTGTACCATCCTTAAATAAGCCCACACACTTCTGATACACTTTTATACAACATGTATCAGAAAGGTGTCGTACATACGATGTAGAAGTGTGTGGTCTTATTTAGTGTGTCCTTAAATAAGACCACACTTCTGATACACGTTGTATACCAATACTGTTGGTCTATGCGCTTAACTGGCGAAATGTGGGTGTACAAGTATCGCGCATAAAGCATGTATTACATTTATTGAAAATTTTCAAAATTCAATGAAATATGTAGCTATATTGTTAATATATGAGTTAATTAAGTGTGGCGGCTTACTGTTATTATTTTTATAAACTGTTAAAAGTTATGGGTGCTTCATAAAATTATCACAGGGTACATAACTTCTAAAGCAAAACTGTAATATCTTAATAGGATATTTGAAAGTACTTTTTTATATTTCAAAAAATGTCGAAGTTGTTTTTTTTTCCTCTTGTGCTAAGGAGAGACAGCACTCGCGAATCGCTTTTTTTCATGCTCTATCCTTTTCTATCGCTCAGAATTATCTTTTCCTAGAGCGAGAAAGTAGAGTCCGCGCGGCGGAATTGAATCGCATCGCCGATTCCGCATCCGCGTCCGCGCCGAAGGAAGAGCAAGAAAAAAGGCGGTTCAACCCTTACAGTCTGTCGTTAGAGCACAGGAACAACATAGTAACTTCGCGCCATTAAGAGGTCCTAGTGTGAGTTTCTTTTAACCATCTCGACTTAACGCATCGACCGCGTTTGGCCTTTAGGAATCCGAGCGCAACTTCCGATTGGTGAAGGGCCAATCGGAGCGTCGAACGCGGTCGAAGCGTTAAGTCGAGATGGTTAAAATAAACTCACACTACGGCGTCAGTACAATTATCGTTTAACGTGACAAGGATAGATTAATAACCTCAGAAGCGTGTAACTTCTCTATTTGTCCCCCGAATAAGTATTAATTCATGTATATATTTGATAGAAGTCAAATTCCCTATTTAGCAAATGGGTGCTTTAGAGCACCACCCTATATCATGAGGGATAGATGTAAAGAAAGTTCAACAAGTTGAGTATAATCAGTAAGTCGTCATACTTATAATCGTATTATATGGTGTTGTTGCATATATGCGTGTATTTTAATCTTAGCTAATTAATGGCATATTATTTTGAGAGAATTAAGAGAATTGAGAGAATTAATGAAACCTGAACGTTTACCAGCATAATGTAATGTAACAAATAAATTAGTTTTGTTAAGGATGAACAATAAAACGCGAAATGTTTTACAATAGTTTGTTTAATTTCTTTAACAATAACAATAACATGATAGTACATATAATACGTACAGGATTTGCCTAAAAATCTTATTGAAAAGTTACCCAGAAACGGACTAATATAACCTCATTTCCTTACAGAAAATATCCATGAATTATAGTACATTATGGTACTAGTGTGTAAAATTGGTGATTACACGACGGTAATTATCAATACAGACGTGTATCATACGACGTTTTTCAACACTCTTGTGAATAAAATATCAATAAAAACTCATTTTATTCAAAAAAAGATTTTTTCAGAATAGAAAAAATAAATTAATGTTCCTATTGCTTGCTCATTTCATGCAACTTCTTATTTAAATAGATAATTTTAACTCGTACGTGTTTAATAAATAAAACTTTCACTCAAATATAACTTTTGTTTTCTCTGTAATAGAAGAAAACTTTTAATTCCCCATTTTGTACGTGGCAGAATAGGCGCAAACCCTATGCGCGGAAAATAAAAAAAAAACCTGAACTGAACTGAAAACTGATTAATTTTTCCTGCCATAGCGAAACATTTTTCACAACTCGTTTTCACTATTGAATTTAAAGTTATTTATTAATTAAAATGTCTACAAGTACTAGTTACGAAGAAAATGATTTTAGAACAACGCCATTCCACGAATAAAAAAAAAAAAAAAACTATAACTCACTAGTGAGTTATAGCAATGAAAAAGTCACAGTTTGATTATAGGTGTCATTTTGTGCCTAATTGCGGTGACCATAGAGCCACTTTATGAGCAAGTGTGTTGAAAAAATATTTTATGATCACGTTAAAAATATTTTAACATTTGGATTAGTTTTTTTGTTTTGTTTTGAAACGGACTAATAAAACCTCATTTCATAACAGAATATATCCATAAATTAAAGCTTTAGTAATGTATTTTAACATTTGGATTCGTTTTTTTTTTACTAAACGGACTAATAAAACCTCATTTTCTTACAGAAAATATCCATAAATTATTGTAATATTTACAATATGTTAACATTTGATTAGTTTTTTTTTTTTGTAATTTATACCTTTCGCTCCCGCTCCCGTACTGGAGGACTCGTATCGCGCTTGCCACTTCTTGATTGTCTCCTCCCGTATCTTCTTCCTCAAGAAAGATATGGGGACCTTGTTGTAATCTGCTGCTACGCTCGTTTGTGCTGCCTCTTTGGCTAGTTCGTCCGCTCTGTCATTCCCGGCGGTTCCCACGTGGGCCTTGAGCCAGAAAAGCCTCACTTCCCTGCCCTCCTCTCTGATCTCACGGATACATCTCTTGATTTGGAGTGCCAGATGGTGAGTCATAGACGGACTCCTCAGCAGGTCAAGTGACGATCTTGAGTTACTTAGGATGCTTGAGGAGACCGCCCTGGATTCTCTTGCCATCCTGACAGCTCAGAAGAGAGCGTACATTACAGATTGGAAGACTGTGTTGTGAGGCTCCAGGCCAAAGGTGCTGGACTGTAACTCCTTGCCGTTTTCCCACCAAGTTAGGGCAGCACCTACTTTCCCCTCGATCTTGCTGCCATCGGTGTATATTTGGGGATCGATTACTTGGTGGTCTTTTAGGGTTTCGGGAGTCCAGTCCTCTAGGCGTGCGTACTCGGTTGTTGTGAGCAGCGCTGGGTGGGGATTTTGGGAGTGGTGTACATTGCACTCCAGCTCGCGGCCCAGCGGTATGAATGCTTGGGAACCGCCTTTTTTGATCTTAAAAAGGGTTGCGGCCTCGATTACCCGGAGATCTAGGGGGAGTTGGCCTGACAGGATAAGTGCCGATGTCAGAGATACCGTGCGGTATGCTTTGCAGATCTTTTGCGTGAATCCTCTCTGGAGTGAGTCGAACTGGTTCCTTATCATCAGTTTCTCGACTGCGGGGGCCCACGCACTCGCTGCATAAATCACGATGGGCTCTATCACCGACACGTATATCGTTCTAATTATCTCTCTGTTGAGACCCCAGGCGCATGCCAACTGCTTGTAAATGTCCGCCGCCTTTTTACAGGTCGTGGACACTGCGCGTTGAAGGTGAGCTTGGAGTCTATTGTAAGACCCAGCAGCTTAACCTCTTGGACCAGGTTCAGCCGTGTGCCCGACATATGTAGTACCGGAACGTCGTACTTTAGCTTTCTCGTTAACACCATCGCGTTGGTCTTATGCGCGGCGAAACGAAGCTTGTTTTGGACGCCCCATTCCGATACAATGTCTAGCGTGTTGTTGGCTGATTGCTGCAGGGGACCGGTTGTTTTGTCTGAAAAAACTAGGACAACATCGTCTGCAAAGGCTTGATCTGTTGTTTCAGTGCTGGCCACCACGCGTTGTCGAAGGCCCCCTCTATGTCCAATGATATCAAAAGCACGATCTTTTTGGCTTTGATTACGGCTCGTATGTGGCCTATCAGGGCATAGAGGGCGTCCTCGGTCCCGCGTTGCGGCATGAAACCAAACTGGCTTTTGTGTTGGGAGGAAGTGCCACTGGAGTCGGCCTACTAGGAGTTTCTCAACTATTTTGCCTAGGACCGAGAGCAGACCTATTGGTCTGTACGACTTTGGGCTGGTATAGTCGTTTCTTCCAGGCTTACGGAGAATGCACACGTGGGCGACCTTCCACTGCTTCGGGAAGTGTGACAGCGACAAGCACCTGTTGGCTATCGCTAAGAACACCTCCCTATCACAGTTTATTGCCGCTGTGCAGATTTCTGCCGTTAACCCATCGGGGCCGGGGGCTTTTTTCGAATTTTGGAGAACCATTTCCAGCTCCGCGGTCGTGAAAGGTTGGTCGTCGGCGGACAGTCCTTGAGGGTTCTTCTCCTCCGCTAGCCTCCTAAGAGCTGTATGGTAGGGCTGTTCGGCATCGGTTGAGTCGTCAGGGTAGAAGGTTTGTGCCAGGAGATCCGCGGATTGCTCTGGACTGAGCGTCTCGCCTGCGGTGTTTCTCAGGAGCGCGTCGTCCTGCCTTCTGGCTGTCTTCCTTATTACCCTGTAGATGCCGTCCCACATGCTCTCTCGGTCCTGCTTCGAACAGAACTCCTTCCAGTTGTCTGTGGCTGCTTCCGTTGCTGCTGTAGTGTACGTTGTTTTCGCCAGCACTCCTGGATGGTGAAGTGCTACCGGCTTCCGGCTGCGTTCCGGATCCTTCTCTTCTTCGTCATTGCGTCTTTTTGGAGACGGTCTAGAGAAGGGTTCCACCATGGGGGCTTGGCGTTATACTTCAGTGACCCCAACTTTGGGATCGCTTTCTCACATGAGCTGTGGATGTTTTGAGTGTACTTTGATACGAGTATGTCCAGATCCTCTGGGTTCGAGACGACCAATACTTTGACAGGTGTGATGTCGCAGTCCGCCAGGCTGGTCTTGAAAAGCGTGCTGAAGTCGGACCACTTTGCCTTCTTGGTGTTGTATATGCGAGTCGAGATTGGCCGTAAGGGTCCCATGGCCTTTTCTAAGCGCATCGAGAAGGTTATAGCGTTGTGGTCGGATATTGTTTGACTTCTTTCTACACGCCATTCCTCGACTTGCGACTTCGATGCTTGTGCACCACCTGTCTCCTCTGTAGGTGTCGAACGTCGGTGTTTGGCCCATGTTTAGGATGTGGAGATCCCGCTCATTGAGGAATGAGCTGTACGCCGCCCCGCGATGGTTTTCGGAGACACTTCCCCACCACTGGCTCCAGGCGTTTACGTCTCCTCCCGCCAGGATGTTATTAGTATGTAATTTCTGAGTGGTTTTATGAGTGTGTATGAGGTACGGTTCGATGTCCTGGTCCCCCTCAAAATAGACCGACAGCACTCCGAAACTGAGCTGGCTCACCTTCAGCAATACGGCGGCGACGTTCTCGGTCACAAGCTGGGGGTCGTGGATGACCTCCAGATTGTTCCCGAAAGCAACGATCGCCGCTTTTACTGGTTTTTGGCGGTTAATGCTACACTGGATGACTTGCGTGCCGGGGGTCTGTTTCATCACCCCTGTTCTTCCTACATAGGGCTCTTGAACGAGTGCTACCGAAACTCCCCTTGCCTGAGCCGCCATTTCGAGCTCTTCTGTGGCCAGCTTGGAGCGCTGAAGATTAACTTGGATGAACTTTAATCTTGCTGTCGGTCTAGTTGAGTTTTGTGGGGTGTCAGGTTTGTTGTGTGGTGTGTTTATTGAGTCGCCTTTAGCAATAGGCAACGAGCGATCTTGCTATGCCATCCCACTTTTGGCGTTCCTGGCAGTCTTCGCTGAACGCCGTGTGTGCCAGGTCGCTGCCCGTCCTGTTCACTGACTTGCAGTTTACGAAAGTGGGCTGTTAGCCTCCAGCCCGAGTGAGGCAGTCCCTGCCGTTGTGTGCACCGCTGCAGAAATCTGTACCTTTTCTCAGGGATACTTTTCTAACAGCTAAATTAAAGAATAAATTACTTGCTATTAAATGCTTTTAAGGAGAAATGTCTCGTCTTCTACCAATAAAAATAATTAAATAATGTTTAAACCTGAATCACAAATGTCATACATACAAATTCGATAGAACGGTAGTAATTCTTCTTCAACTTGCTTTTAAATTATCGCGTATTACGTCAAAATCTCGTCTAAATTAAAATTTGCGTAGCACGAAAACTCGTTTGCCAAATTATTTCTATGATGAGGTCGAAACTCGCACAGGTTTAGACCAAGGAGTTCCTTCACATTATCCTTCATGATAGCTCCAGTACACACGACTATTTTATCCTTGGACATGAGCTTGATAGTCTGTGAGGTCTTAGAGATGCACTCTTCGGAGAGGAAGGGAGGGTCGGCCACCACCAAGTCGTAAGAGCCCAGGGCTTCGGGCGGCAGCTTCTCGGGATTGTTATAGTCGTAGAACACGAAGTCAGGAGTGTGGACTTCGAAACGACGATCGTATTCAAGAAGCGTGACTGGAAACAGTATGTTAGGTGTTAGTTCAACTAGCTTAGCGTTATATTTATCACAACTATTAATTTAGAGCAAAAAATAATATCACCACCACAACCATCTTCATAATTTGTAACTTTATTTTATTTTTATTGGGTGTTTTTTTTTAAGCAAAATAAATACCTGTGGCTCTATCCCCAATCTGCCTCTTGAGGGGAACAAACAGGGTGGGGCAGGAGATGAGCGCCACCCTCCCCCCCACGCCCGTCAGCTTGTCTGCAACCTTCACTAGAGCCTGAACCGTAGCCTCGTCATACCAGAACTGACTTAGTTGCTGAAAGATAATATTAAACAATTTATTAATAACACTACAATTAAGTAGGTACCCAATTTGTAATTTTTGTGGTAACACATTCATACAAAATCATTTAGACAATAGGGATGATGACTAATATTAGAAATGTTAACAAAGAATGTAATTTCAAAGAAGGCACTGTAAAATGAGGTAATCGATAAACTCTGTAAAATCAATGGAAATATAGAGAAACTACATACTTTAAAAGTTTTTGGAGGAGATTATTCCCGTCCTTGTCATGCTGTAAAAACAATGTATGGCGGATTCTATGATATTCCTGATTCTTTGTCTCGCATTTATTTGAAAATGTTTATAACTTGGCAATTTCAGCCAGATAGAGGAAGCGATTAATCAAAAAGGCACCTGCCTGGGCACTTTCATAGACATCGAAGGAGCTTTCGACAAAACCAGCTTCTCCAGCATCAGCAGCGCCCTCTCGAGACATGGAGTAGAACAGGTACTAACGGACTGGATTACAAACATGCTTAGCAAACGTGTGGTTCGCCTTGAGGGTGAGCAGCAACTGGCCATGATAGCCAGAGGGTGCCCCCAGGGAGGGGTGCTATCCCCCCTTCTATGGAATCTGGTGATCAATGACCTCATCACCAAACTCAACGCCAGCCGCTATTATACTATACTAGACAGTAAGTTAAACTGGAGTAGTCATTTGGACAACAAACTAAACAGGGCCTGCATAACCTTCTGGCAGTGCAGGAAGATGATAGGTAAGAAGTGGGGACTATCACCTAAAAATTATACTATGGCTGTACGTACACCACAGTGATCCGCCCCATGATCACCTATGGAGTCGCGGTCTGGTGGCCCCGAACCAAGCTGGCTACAGCCTCAAACAAACTACAACGCATGCAACGACTAGCCTGCTTGGCGACTACGGGCTGCATGAGGACCACTCCGACTGCAGCAGTTGAAGCCATGCTGGAACTGCCACCGCTCCACCTGTTCATACAGCAGGAAGCCACACTGGCGGCGGTGCGTCTTAAAACACTAGATCTCTGGGGTAAGAGAGACACACCACACACCGCTCTATTTGAGGGACTCAACAACGAGTTCCCCATTACGAGAGCCATCAATGATCGGGTACCCAAACAATTTATCTTTGATAAAAAATTCAAGATCCAGCTTCACGAGGATCGCAGATGCGAGGGTTTGTGCCCTGCAGAGCTGCGCATCTATACAGACGGATCCAAAACAGGTAATGGCACAGGTGATGGAGTCTTCTCGCAGGACCTCAACATACGTATAGCCGAATGGCCGAATGCATGGGTATTTCTCTGGCTGCTTCGGCCATCATGGCCAGGGAAGTTAAGTACCACTCGATCCGTATACTCTCAGACAGCATGGCTGTTCTGCAAGCGCTAAACAGCTACACAGTTGAATCTGGGCTAATATACGAGTGTCACCAGCGCCTTAACCAGGTGGGTAAACTCAATAAAATAACCATTCAATGGATCAAAGGACACAGCGGTTCGCTGGGCACGAACTTGCCAGAAGGGGTCGAGTGAGACAGCAGTGGGACCTGAACCCATCGTGACACTCTCCTTCGGATATTTACGCACTCTGGTAAAGAAACGCACCAGGGAACAACATCACAAACAATGGTTGGAACAAGGTGAGCGCAGGCAGCCTAGGGAAGCACTCCCTGCAATTGATAGCCGCCTCACGAAACAAGTTCTCCGACTAACTAAACAACAGCTGCGCATAGTTACGGCAGCCTTGACTGGCCACGGGTCATTTAATAAACACCTCTTTGTCATAGGAGTCACAGACAGTCCACTGTGCAGGGCCTGCATGGAGGAGGACGAGACAGCAGCTCATTTGCTTCTAAACTGCCCGGTGGTTGCCACATACAGGGCAAAGCACTTCGGTAACCCAGGTACCCTACGCGAGGCTGTCAGTAACATCAAGGCGTTGCTGGCCTTCCTCGAGGAGCTGGGGTGGATCGAATGATCAGTTTTCCCACCGTACGGAAAATACGCGCATTGACGTGGAGTTGCGGACACCAGCCCATATTACCTATTACGTAACTTGGCAATTTTTACAATATTTGCGAACAAATATATTTTAGAGTTAAAAATTAATTAACTATCCTTACTACATGAATTCTTGTTCATCTTTTTGAAACTGTACATAACCTACCCAATTTTCGTCAAACAATATATTTTCTTTGAGTTTATCATCAGCTTGCAGTTTGTCGAGGATCTCCTGCCTCTTCTGCTGCTCCAAGTAGAACTCTTGGAGTGCTGCGAACGTCTCTGCAGAGAGGGAGGGCAAGTCGTCATCACCATCCATGCTTTATAATGGATCTCTGTAACTAAAAAAAACATAATTTATTATATAGGTATTTAATTTAGAAAACCAATTATGGCATAGGCAATGATTGCACCAACTGAGATCTTTTTTGTATTTAAATGTTTAATTTAAGGTTGTTTTTTATGTAATCCATTCCATTTCATCCACCTAGCCTTTAACCAACTGTGTTAGTGTCGGCTTCAAGTCAAACCTGATGCAACATTTACTAAGCGAGTTTCAATTATTATTTTATTGTTTTTATCATGGTTTTTTAAGCCATATGACTAAAAGGCACCACATCAAACACTTCTATCTATAACAAAAAACATATGCAGTCTTGGGGGCTGCCAACATTAGAACTTTGCAATAAACAGCGCTTTTTTAATTAATTAATAACTAGTACTTTAATGTAATTAATTGTGTAAAATGAAAATAAATAAATGTATGCCTACAAAAAAACCTAACTGCTATCCAGCCAGCCAATGTTTTATGTAAGTATAAATGAATATATTTTTGTCTGTGTGACATAGGTATATTGTTTGTTCACATTCTGTCTAACTCCACTGAATATGCATTGAAGAGCATTAGTTACTTAGTTTTGAAGGTTAGATGACTTGATAGGACAAGAATATTCATATCCTATCATAGGAATAACATAATTACAACAAATTTTATCTTCAATCCTTGTTTATTATAAAAATTCCACATTTTTATAGCATATTTACAATGGTTCTATGTTTTGTATGATTTGATTATAGGCTTAAAGCAATTATATACTAACTAAATAATACATTAAAGTAGGTACCTATACCATGCATGTAATGCAGCTGTTTCATTTATTTACCAATTTTTTTATGTTATTTTATACTGTTTTGAATAACATTAGAGCACATTAAATATAAAAATGTTTTAATGAACAGTACTCATACAATCTTTGAGGAAGAATTCAACATTATTTAATCCAACCTACATATTTTTAATGTCGTATTATGTTAAATCATACTAAAACAGAGGTGATCTACTGTTCGGTCTGTTCTAAACAAGTGTGACAGCTATAAATAGGTTAGTTTGCGCCCGTCCCCGCGGCCCACAATATGTTTCATAAATTTACCAGATAAAAATCACAATATGCTGTGCCAGTGCGAAGTATAGCTTCAGAAATGGATATAGTTGGGTTTGTAAGTACTATTTGTTCTTATAACATTCAGAATTTATAAGGTTTTGTCGACAATTGTTGAAGAAAACATTAAATGAAATCTAAAATCTTAAAATATAACCTCGAATCTAGTTTTTGACATTAGATTGTCATATTTGACAATGTCACTACGACAATATGACCGTTTTTATACATGGCCATAGACACAAGTCTTTTAGTCGAATACATAGGTCAATATGACAGTAACGAAACACGATTGCTAGCATAAAAATCTTTTTCTCATTTCTAGGTATAACATGGAATCAGAAAAGCTACAAGTTTTACGCTTACACGAAAATCCTCAATATTTGAAGCCATGTTGCGAGCTAATTAACGATGAGTGGCCACGCAGTGAGACAGCCCGGATGATGTCGCTCCAAGCATCCTGCAACCACCTACCAACCAGTTTAATTCTCATCAAAGACATGAAACACCTCCTGGGTCATTGTAAATTGACTCCAATACCCAGCATACCAGAAAGTTGTTTCATAGAAACTGTAGTTATAAGTAAAGCAATGCGAGGTAAAAAACTAGGTAGTTACCTTATGAGACAAGTTGAAGAATACTGTAAGAACGTGTTAAAGTTAAGAATGCTTCATTTATCAACGAAAGGACAGGAAAACTTCTATTCTAAATTAGGATATGAAGTTTGTGGGCCAGTATCTATCTACGGTACTCGTAGTTTTAATAGTGAGTCTACAGATATTAGCAATAAGAATCCAGTGCCAGTAAATAGTATTACTCCAGCAGCCCCGCTACCTCCGCCGCCCCCACCGATGCCAAAACCTGAGAGTTTGATAAACAATAACACATTGAAGTCGACAAAGACGTTCATGTTCAAGTATTTGCAAATATAGTTATTTTTTTTAACACAAGTGTTTTTTTATAATAATATTTCCTATTTCAAGTACCAATTCCAATGGGTTTCCTGTAAGATCGCGCCAAATAAAAGATTAGTGCCACATCAATTTCTAATACAATAATAATTAATAATATGCCTTTTCTATTATGGTCACTCAATTGACTCAATAATACAGGACGCACAAGAGGATCTTATAATCTTGGAAAAATGGTTTCTAAATAACCTGTTAACCGTTAATACATCCAAAACCAACTATATCATATTTGCAGCTAAAAACAAAAAAATCTCAGTCCACAAACCTCTTAGTATTAATGGAGTAAATTTAAATAAAGTTAATAAGGAGAAATACCTCGGACTTATTCTGGACAATCAACTTACATGGAAACCACATATAGAGAAAACCTGTTCCAAAATATCACGCCTAACGGGGGCGTTACGTCGAATTGTGAAGTGCTTTCCTCTTAAAGTCCGCCACACTATTTATAATTCTCTGGTGAAACCTCACATTGAATATCTTATAGAAATGTGGGGTTCAGCAGCTAAAACCAATCTAGAAAAGCTACAAAGAGCGCAAAACAAAATTATCTAAATATTACAACAAAATTATACATATAAATTATAATATAAAAGTCCTATTTCACTACCACTATCTGACCCCACACACAAAGTTTACAAAGAAACCAAGCTATTTAACATTTATTAAATATATTTATATAACACATGTATTTTAGTTCGTAAAATTCTTTCCAAAGACTTACACACACACATCACATTCACAAAAAACATGCAGGTACAAAAACGTATTCTGAGGCGTGCACAAGACCTAAACATACCTAGTGCTAGAACTAACTATGGAAAAAAAAACAATTACATATGAGGGAGCAAAACTTTATAACTCATTACCAAAAGATATAAAAAATACACAATCGTTATTACTATTTTAAAAACTACTAAAATGCCACATCTTAAAAGGTCATGAATAAAAATAAACTCATTTAATCTATTTGACTGTAGTGTAAACGAGTCCTTAGATTTCAAACTAAGAAAACGAGTCCTTAGATTTCAAAAAAGAAAGATAACGAGTCACCGTACGGTGTCCGCGTCAACGCGCCGCACGGCGGTAGACAATACAAAACTGGTAACAGTTACCTTCTTATTTTCGTAATGCTAACACTAGAACCCCATGCTACTCCTGGACATCAATGTTATAATTAAGTAATGTTTAGTATTTATTTCTGTCAAGTGATTTATAATCTTTAGAAATAAATGAATTCTGACCGTTAATTATTTATTTACCAATACCTACCACAAACAATAATAATTGATATTACGATAATTTAACTTTATTTACAATATGTCGCCACAACAGGGGAAGAGCGCTGATGTCTGAAATACAGATATTTCATATCTAGTTTAGGCACAGATGTTCAAATCTACTCATAGAAACAAGAATCTTAAGACCTTTGATGAGGTCATGCACTTTATCTGGCGTGACGGGGGGTAGTGGATACTCTGGGTCTTCGACGTCGGGAAGGAGGCTCTATTTTATTTATTTATTTATGTTTATTTATATTGACAACATCGGTCCAAAGGTTAGTACAAAAACAACTTATCAACTAAGGGTTAGTATTCATAAAGTAAGTGTACATTATTATTCATCCCTGCCGCACGAACAACCGGACAGAGTGTCTTAGTATTGGTGCATTTTGCTGTTCAGCCAGGGTTTTCAAAATACTGTTGATGCTAGCCCTCATTCTGCTTATCAAGGATGCGGCCTTCTTCCTCATAATGGCATAAAAGTCGTCAGTTCGTGCTACAGCAAACATACTAGATACACTACAGAACCGGGGCAACCTCAACAGCACTCTGAAGCCATTATTATATTGCACACGCAGAGCATCTAGTGCCCTCCGCGTACCGTTGACCCACAAACTGCCCGTGTAGAACACTTGAAGATTTAAATAAAGTTATTTTGACCTCGTTACTACAACGAGCAAATCTGTGAGCCAACATGTTGCATCTGGCTGCTAGTGTCCTGCGCTCACGATCCATATCTACCTGATCCTTGAGATCCTCGGTGACATAATGACCCAGGTATTTAAATTGGGCGACCCTTTTAAGTTTACGTCCATTGAGGGATATTGAGGGCTCGTAATTTAGATGTTTCCCGGTTTCCCGGGAGAAGCAAAGATCAGGTATTCACTTTTAGTGTCATTGTATATCAGTCCGTGGGCTGCCGCATACCTTTCACAGACGTTCAGCATCTCTCTGATTGTGCCAGCCGTTGGACCCAGCAGCACCATGTCATCAGCGTAACTTATATTATTGACGCTTGCACCACCTATTTTGCACCCAACTGGTCTGCTGCTGAGTTCAACGATCAACTCATTTAAATACTGGTTGAAGAGCTTAGGTGAGGTTAACCCCTCTGTCTCACCCCACATTCCAACCTGTACGCTTCAGATAGAACGTCTCCCCAACGAACTTGGTTTAATTGGTTAGAGTAACAGTACTGAAATAAACCCGTCACCTCAGGTGGTACACCTGCTCCCTCGAGCTTATCCCAAAGCACATCATATGACACCAGGTCAAATGCCTTTGAGAGATCAAGGAAGCAGGCACACACTGGAGTCCTTCTATCCTTATAGTATTGGACGGTCTGCTTTAGGCAAAGGATAGCACTCTCAGTGGAAAGTGCAGGCCGAAACCCAAACTGTGCGTCATGTAAAGTTATCCATTTATCAAGTTCCTTGTCCAGAAGACCGTCCAACACCTTAGCAATTACAGTGGCCAAGGATATCGGTCTGTAATTCACCTTGTCAGATACGTCCCCAGTCTTGTTTTTCACGATTGGTACCACTATCGTTTTCAGCATCTCGGGTGGAAGGTATGAGTGGCTGATGCACATCGTGAAAAACAGCGCCAGCTGCCTAGACAGATGTACCCCAGCATAAGGGGTAAGGTGCTCAATGCTGAGACCGTCGTGACCCGGAGACTTTCCCTTCGCCATTCTTTTAATTAACTCAGCTACTTGCTTGGCAAAGAAACGGATCGGTTCATAATCACGACGAGTCTCATCATCGATCATCCCCCGTGCCGGCCCAAGAGGAGATGATACTCTTTGTTACATTGATCCCGATACGTATCTATTTCCACCTTATTGCGCTCCCGCCACAAAACGTTATTCTGTACTTTAATTTCCTGCACCAGTTTTGGCACGACTACATTTAAATCACACTCAATTATTAAGGGTAGATGATCCGACCAATAGGTATCGAAATCCACGATGACATTTGTTACAGTGCGCCACGCTGACTTAGTTACGATACAATGATCCAGCCATCACTGACTACCGTTTATGTCACTTACATGTGTAAAAACGTCAGAGTCAATACCTAATTTTTCTACATCAGCGCATATCCATTGATGATCTTGACAGTGGTTACATAGCTCAGACCAAAACGGCTGATGTGGATGCGAGTTAAAGTCTCCTAACATGAATATTGTTTCAGTGTCATTGTTTTCAACAATGGCACTGATTTCACCTAAACAATTTGTGTATTCTAGGAGATTCTCTAAGTTGTCCGTCGGCATGTAGACACTAAATATTATTACAGAGCGATTGTCACTTAATGTCGCTTTTATGGCCGCTAGCCTGTTACTTTTACAATTAACAACACTCACCGTTTTAAATATTCCTTTGCGCCATAAAATAGCCACTCTACCATAAGGACGCCCTTTAAGAATACCTGCGGACGTATCTACAGCAGACTTCCCCGTGTATTCAAAGTGTTTATGTATTGTATTGAGAAAGTGCACATTATGGGGGAGGAGCCAAGTCTCTCGAAGCGCTAGTACATCCGCAAGCTTACACAAATCACGAACACTGTCTAATGACCTCTTTACGGATTTACAACCTGTTTGAACACGCTTGTTTCAAATAACTATCCATTACGGTTGTTTCTGAAGGATACTCGAAGCAGAGTTCGATTATGTTCGATTTCGGCGTCGACCTCAGAGAGGTGAGCTTGGTCTACTGGTTGAGAGCTAGGCGAGCATTGGTTCTAGACTGTCGGCTAGAAGCTCAGCCTTGTCGACATTATCGAAGGCGATGGTCTTGTCGGGGCGGATCAGGGGGGGCATGGAGACTATTTCTCCGGATCTGAGTTTCCTCTGGAGTTGCCAGAAGGCTAGGTGGGTGGGCTCTAGTTCGCTCAGCATGCGTGTTCTTACAGTACGCTGTAAGTAACGCATATGGGCTTAGTTTGCGTCGCAGGGGAAGTTGCTGTAGGCACGGACAGCGGCGTTCTTCTCATTCAACAGTTCGCGTACATCGTCCGGCAACTTCCATTTCCCTTGAACAATCGTTCAGGACTGATTGTACGTGAGCTGTAAATGAGTCGATCGCGGCCGTCGTGTCAGCGATAGAGTCAAAATGATCGGGGATTGGGTCCAAGTTTTTTCTTTCCTCTAGTCCGTTACCACGTTGGTGGGAGGGGGTTGGGTGGAGTCGGGCAGACCTATGCGGGGGTCTAGTTTCATTACTACTGGACGGTGATCAGAAGCGAGCTCTTGTACCACTTCTATAGAGTCCAACCGTAGGTTGACGTTCTGTAGGAGCGCCACGTCGAGCAAATCGGCGGTGTGATTGGGATCGGGGGGAAAGTGAGTGAGAGTCATCGGCGCGATGACATCGAAATTGTAACCTTTTTTTTTTTTTTTTTTTGATCCTGGGTTGGAAAATCCTCATGGATATCCTCCGCCCTGGGGCCGGCGGAGGGGTCTGTCAGACTCTTACTGACTAAAAACCACCCCGGTGTTCCATCTCACACCTACGCCGGGGTCGCGGTAACACATTATTCTTCCACAACCCCGGCTGGTGCCGGCCCGCTTGCGCGGGCCCCGTCTCGGGCGGGGGGAGCGAGGTGTACTCCCCCCGCAACGTTTGTGGTCGGCGCGCGAGGAACACTACGCGCGCCGCCTTCTCGGGTCCTGATGTTGGGGGGCGACGGATGTCCCCGAATCCGTCGCCCCTGGACCCATTTAGGGGGGCTGGAAGAGGGCGTTGTCCGCCCTCCGCCTGCGCCCGGTGCGCCTGCTGCGGATCGGGAGAGTGGACGAGATCTCTCTCTCCCTTTCCGCAGCCTCCTTCTGCGAGATGACTGTTTCGCAGAAGGAAACCACCGCGTCCCAGGACTCGGCGCTGCCGACCATCGAATCACCACTGCGTCGATTGCCGGGAGGACACGGCGTGGCATACGCTGGCAGAGTGTGCCGCTTGGGAGGAGCCGCGCCGTGCCCTCATCTCAGAAGTAGGCAGTGACTTGTCGCTGCCGACCGTAGTGAGTTCGATGGTCGGCAGCGCCGAGTCCTGGGACGCGGTGGTTTCCTTCTGCGAAACAGTCATCTCGCAGAAGGAGGCTGCGGAAAGGGAGAGAGAGATCTCGTCCACTCTCCCGATCCGCAGCAGGCGCACCGGGCGCAGGCGGAGGGCGGACAACGCCCTCTTCCAGCCCCCCTAAATGGGTCCAGGGGCGACGGATTCGGGGACATCCGTCGCCCCCCAACATCAGGACCCGAGAAGGCGGCGCGCGTAGTGTTCCTCGCGCGCCGACCACAGACGTTGCGGGGGGAGTACACCTCGCTCCCCCCGCCCGAGACGGGGCCCGCGCAAGCGGGCCGGCACCAGCCGGGGTTGTGGAAGAATAATGTGTTACCGCGACTCCGGCGTAGGTGTGAGATGGAACACCGGGGTGGTTTTTTGTCAGTAAGAGTCTGACAGACCCCTCCGCCCGCCCCAGGGCGGAGGACATCCATGAGGATTTTCCACCCCGGGAACAAAAAAAAAAAAAAAAAAAAGGCCATCAGGGCTTGCGTAATGTCCGGGTACGCGTTATAGATACTCTGTATCATGAAAAGGTTGCCGGCATTTCTGGCGGCAACAATTTCGCTGGTCATTTTCCTGGCGCGAGGGGTAAGGAAGGCCGTGAACGTGCTCGAGATCACGTTGAAGGCGTCCATCGGGTTCTGGCCGACCACACGGGTGGCTGCGAGTGGAGCGGCGAGAGCGGCTTTGTTGACGGGCACAGGAATGCCTGGGGGCGCGTTGACGCGGATGCGGGGGTCCATTAGTGGAGGGATGGCCGCAGGAACGGGTCTGGGAACTAAGGCTGGAAAAGCCTGCTGGTGGTGAAGGTAGTTCCAGGGCGATGGCCTCTGAGGACTGAGTCGCTCCTGGAATTGTGCCGTTGGGAACGCGTGGGCGTAGCGGGGGCTATCCTTTGCTGACGGGCGTCTGCGCGCTTCGTCAGCTTGGGAGAAGAGGTTTTAGGAGCCTTGGGGCACCCACGATAGTTGGCCGGATGGCCTGATTCGCCGCACAGCACACAGCTTGGCGGCTCTGTGCACAAGGTGCGGTCTTTCGGACGGGAGCAGTCTGCAGTGCCGTGTTCCCCCAGGAACTTGACGCATCTGGGTTTGGCATGGCAGTGCATCTGCGAATGCTCGTAAAGCTGGCAGCGGTGACACTGCCCTATGACACCGGTCTTGAACGGTTTTTCGATCTGCAAGCCGGTGAGGTTGCAGATGATGAATATTCTTATAATATTTGCAACGACTAGGTTGACATATACTTCTATTATTTGAAACGACACACGCACATTATTTTTTTGTTTAAAAATGATTTAGATAAATACACAAATCATATAGTAGCGGCGGATCTCATCACGCTAGGTGTCCCATTGCATCTAAATCATCATTGCAATAAGGAACTACACACATCAACAGAATCTAGGGATACCTTAATCCTTAATTATTTACGAAACTATAGTTTAAAATCTGTTTAGTTTCTATAAAAAGCTTATATACAGATTGAAACCTCATTTATTATATTCTCTAAATTTAAAAATGGAAATAAAAAACAAAAGAAACAACAAATTACGGCGGCAAAATTGTTAGTAATCGTAACGAATTACTAACAATTTTGCCGCCGTAATTTGTTGTTTCTTTAAGTTTAAGAAAAGTTAAAATTGTTTTATTAATATTTTTCGGTTTTAGATATTTATTTTTCTTCTTAATTAATACGTAATATAACAACATATTTATAACTAAATTAAATTACTAAACAACTAACTAACTACCTATACAAATTAATATAAAAAATACTCAGGCGTCGAAGTACTCGTCCGCATCGCTGTCATCTGGAAAAGTGCCCAGAAGACTGGCAGCATTGCCACGCTGAATGGCAATGCTAATTCTTTGTCCAAAGAACAACCCAGCCCTCTGGTCACGTGAAGTGTCGACTAGTCGGTGAGAAATTTGTTTAAAAATTAGATGCGCACTCGGGCCCCATGACCCAAGCGTTTCGACCCCAAACGGCTCAAAACTGTAGTTACCCATAAGGTTACAGTATTTTCGCCGCTTGAGGGTCTCAGCAGCCGCAGCAGCAGCGCCAGCACAGTTCGCCGTGCTAGGAACATGAGATGGAGCAAGGGTATCGACACAGGTTGCGTCCCACACCAGAGGCCTACCCACCTTCCAAGGCAACAACGTCATACCGTCTGGTCTCTTTCCATCGTCACGTACCAAGCCGTTTGGTTCTAAAACCGCAGGTACGCCGGCGGTGACAAGGGCTCGACGAATAATATCGTTGATGCTAGCGTGCCGTGCTATGCGACCTGCGCTCCTGTAACAGGACAGGCCATGGTGCCCAAGACTGTCGACAGCTTCACCGCAGTGACACCGATGCGGAGCAACACAAGGTGCACCCAAGCGGAGACATGTAGCGAGCCGAAACGAAGAGTCATCCATCATAGTGCCTATGGTGGATGACGGGAGCGCCTGAAGCCACAAGCCTGACTCCCATTCTCCCACAGCCAGCAGACGGGCACGCTCAACAGTATTAGGTGACGTGTTAATTAGGGTATTCCGTATAATACTGCAGAGCGGCACGTCCCACCGTCTCTGGGAGGACGGGTTGTCGGGGAAAACCGTATTGGGACAAGCCATTTTCCAAGCGTTCAACGCATCGGTCAAACACGGTACTTCAAAATCGACCAGTGAAGAAGACAAAATATTCCTGGTTAATTTATCAGTACTGTGGACCGAGGAGAGGAAGGCCGGTAAACTTATACTTGAAATTTTGCGGACGCCGAGACCACCTAGGCGAATGGGAAGTGTGGCTTGCTGCCACGCTCGGTCGTCCAGGGCCACATTTAGGATCGAAGTTAGTGTGTTTCTAATAACTTGGTCTACTTTTTCTAAAAGTTGTGGATGTTTCCACAGATGGGAGGAGCGAAGATTATATATAAATTTTGGTCCAAAACAGCAGTATCGAATGAGTGTGAAGGCCGAATGAATGTTAATTTTGAAAAGTCTTTCCGAGACATCATTGAATTTTTTTATTTTTTCTTCAACGAACGTTGGAAAGGATTCGTCAAAAATTGGAGACCCTAGGAGGTGAAGAGAGTCTCTTTCCGTAATTTTGATATTTGGTGCTACGGTACAAAATTTTGCTAAGGTAGTCTGTCTGTCAGTGGTTTCGGGAAGATAAATTTCACATTTTGAAAAGTTAAGGTCTAGGCCAATAACACTGAATTTTTCTTTTAAAAAAGTTAAGTCTTTTATGACTGTGTCTACATCACCTCCTAGGGTTCCGTCATCCAAATACCATACGTTGAATTTTGAACTTAGCTGTCGAATGATTGGATTTATTGCCAAACTAAAAATGACTGGCCCAAGAGGATCACCCTGTTGGCAACCAACAGCTGATTTCAAAAATAATTTATATTAATATTAATTTATGAAAAGGGATTAGATCGATTTTATTTTTTTAATTTAAGGTGTCGTGTGAGCTTTAAGAGTCATGTCACGTCGTCATTTGGGTCGAGATGAAATGTTACAAGCCGTGGGCATGTTAGAAAATGGTGCTATTCAACGCATCGTTGCTGAGGCCCTATACACTAGCCAAAACGTGATATCAAGGTTGTGGTCACGTTATCGCAGTTCTGGGGATGTGACTGAATGGCACACTGGTAGATATCGTGTTACTACGCAGAGCATTTGGAGATATCGATCCTCGATATCTCCAAATGTCCGCCAGAAGACAACCCAATATCACAGCGATGCAACTAGTACAAAGGCTCCAGGAGGACCATCAGCTGCTGGTAAGCGACCAAACCGTGCGAAGAAGGTTGCATGAAGTTGGTCTTCATGCTCGAAGACCGCTCCGTGTTCCAGCATTGCGACGTGGCAATCGCGGTCTGCGGCTTTCGTGGGCTCGGGAGCATTTACCATGGAGTGACGAACAATGGTCTTTGGTGCTGTTCACCGATGACTCCCGGTTTGGGTTTCATCCGGATTCACGAAGAACACGTTTGGAGATATCCGGGGAGAGTTAGCCGTCTACGGCACCCTCAGGAGGTCCACTCATACCAAGGCGGGGCAAGGAATTTCTACTCATACACGATAATGCTCCTTCCCACACGGCGCGTCTCGTGTCGGCCGCTCTCCGAGACCACAATATTCAAGTTTTGGATTGGCCTGCACAGTCGCCCGATACAACGTAACGAGGGTCAATAAACTCGCTATTCGCTATTTCTGGTATCAGCCAAGTCTCAGTCAGTATTATGATGTCATACGAGGATGCCAAGATATTCACAAGCAACGCGTGTAGCTTAGTTCTAATTCCCCTACAGTTCTGGTAGTAAAGTAACATATTATCAGTGCTATCCATTATTTGAGTGTATTGCAACAAATTTATATAGATCTCGCGTTTCCGTGTAAAACTTGATACTTTGTGGAATCCAATGAAGTGTAATGGTACATAAAAAGCTGATGAAATAAATAAATAAGATTACATTAAAACTTGTAAATAATTTTGTTACATAGTATAATATAAGGTCGACTAACATTTAAAGTTGTATATAATTTTGGATTACATTTAAAAGCAAGTGGTTTTGATTTCATGAAAATTTTATCTAGAATTGACTTAAGTTTTATAGTAAGTAGATTTAGATTGATTAGAATAGTATTATGTTTGGCATGCACAATTGTGTAAAAAATATAAAAGTTAAAACTATAGGCAATATTGATACTCAAATGATTTAGACACCTAATCGACAGATTTGGCTCGAATTTTATCGAGATCTCTTTCTCCGCGTATAGCAAACGAGGGTTCACCTTCACGCTCTCGGATGAGTATTGTGGCATTTCTAATCCACACATATTTGTAGTGGTGAATTTTGGCAACATCCCGGGCTTTACGAAATAACTGTTTCTTTTTCAGGGTTAAATGTTCGTTAAGGTAAACAGAAGATGACGTTCCAGTTATGCCTATTTGTTCTGTCTTGAGAGATGACGCCTTACGGAAGGCACTAAGTAGGTTATCCCTGTGTATACACGACGTGAATCTGACGATGACATTCCTTGGTCTAGTGCTCTGTTGATGTGCATGTGGCACTCTATGAACAGCGACGATGTTCTGCTGTGTCACTGGGGAGTTAAGTGCAAGACCAATTGCTTCAATGAGAGCCGGCAGGTTTTCGTTGCGCCTTTCGGGCAAGTTGCCTATTTCAACATTGCATTGACGAGCCTGTTGTTCCAAAGTATCAATTTTGGTCTCAAGAGCATTGATCAGCTCTACATCCGCAGCCTTGGTGCCATTCAGTTCGCTGGTACGTTTCTCAAGGATGTCGTAACGTTGCGTCAAATCTTGAGTAGTTGCTTGGAGGCTTGCAACATCATTGCGCAGGTCCTGCACATTCTGCTTCAAACATGACTGCTCGGTACGCAGCGAATTGATTCCCTTTGGAATTTTACCCATAGTAGATTTGATATCATCGCATATTTGAGTCAGGTCTTTACTCATCTCACTCCGCCAGTTGCTGAGGGTTTTGTTCAAATCACTTGAGAATCTTTCAAAGTCTGAGGTGCAGATGGTTTGAACAGGCTTAACCGTAGCTTGGCTAGGAACATTGTATGTACGAGGAGAACCGGATTCGTCTAAGGTGTCAGAAGACATGTCCATGGAGATATCCACGATCGCAGGTTCCGTGTAGCTGCGTACAGGCGTATCAACATTCGACCTAAGACGCCTAGTTACGTTGCTGCACGACGGGCACCTCCATGAAGCCTTAAATTCAGCACTTAGCGCAGCATACTGGCCATGCGTGACATTGAGACACTCATAGTGATATTTTCCTTGACAAGCACAGCACAGAAGGATGTTATCACTAGCTGCAGTCGGTTCGCCTTGGCAGCAATTCATTTTTAAACTTGATGTCAACAAAGTTTGAGAGAAGGACAGCGCCACCTAGTTAATTTCGTTGAAAGTATGTGGCACACGATGGCAGTGTTAAAGATCGCAGTAGCGATTCGATGCAAAGGTTGATGATATAACTCATAGCAGGTCCTATTAATTGCGCTACATGTTTGACCACTTTTGTAATGATGCCATCATATCCATGGCTATTAGTATTGTTTAAAGCGCATATTATAGCCACTATGTCTGCTGGAACTGTAGGAGGAATAAATATGGAGTTACAATTAGCCTCAATATTTGCATAAGAAGGAGTAGAATTATTTGGTTGAATTTCGTCTAAAAATAGTCATTAAAAGCTTGTGCAATTAATTGGGGTTTATGTATATTATTGTCATTTATTGTTATATATTCAGGTATATTCTCTTTTAGGATAGTTAATTTTTTTTTATTGATAATGTTCCAAGTCGCTTTAGATTTGTTTCTGGCCGAATGTATGTGAAAGTCATTCTGAGATTTTTGTGTCAATGTAATAATTTTCTTTAAACGAGCAGTATATTGCTTTAATAAAAGTTTATTTTTAGAACTAGGGGCTCGCCTGTATTGCCATAACATTTCTCTTTTACGCTTACTACTGAGTCTAATTCCCTTGGAAATCCAGTTTGATTTTTTACGTAGAGCGATTCTTACTTTCCTTAGAGGGAAGCAGAGGTCATAAAAAAGCATAAATAGGTCATAGAAACAGTTAAATGCTTCCTCAGGGTTGTGTGTAGATAGACTTCACTAAAACTAAGGCTATGAAGAGAATCAATGAATTTGTCTAAGTTTTCTTGGCAGTAGTCGCGCTTAAGAGCATACCAATGCTTAATGGAACAAGTTTTTTTCACAGGGCATTTGATTACTTGAGCAGTATGATCAGATAGCGCAAGATAAAGTACTGCACACTTACTACCTCTGACATTATGAACGATATTGTCTATGCATTTACCACTAGCTAATCGTGTAGGCTGATGAGTTCCAATTTTTAAGTTATAGTTTAAGAGGAGAGTTTGAAAGTTATTAGATGGTTTTGATTGTGTTACTGACTGATTTTCAATTTTTACTATTTATTTTACAACCCCCCAAAATAGTTATATTTAGGCACTTAGATACTAACTTAGAAAAATTAATCTATTTTAATTAGCATAAAAAATATTATTAAAATCTCGATTATGATTATAAAAGTAAGTTTGGTCAATCCCTAGCATCACACATGATGACACTGACAGCTCACTTCTCCTTTCATTTTAGTTACTATACTCTATGACTTCTCCTATGCGGTAGAGAGTAGTTATATTCTTTGCTCCTATGTGTCCACGGGCTCACCGTGGACACATAGGAGAAGTGAGCTACGAAGAAAGCGCCGAAAGGCAATTTCAAAAATTAGTGAGCGAAATGGATTTAGGATCCCAACGACCGTCGCATCTACTACGGCGCATGTCGGATTTGGCACCTAACAACAGCTGTGGATTTCACATCTCCCAGGATCCTTAAAAGCTGTTCTGTCAGTGTGTCGGGACCAAAAATTGGAAAAACTCGCGGAAATGGCCGATAAGGTCATGGAAAATTTAAACAGTGGAGAAGTAGCCGCCATATCTTCGGCAGCGTCATCTTCAAAGGGGGACATGGCGACCGTAATGAACGAGTAAACCACTGAGTTGAAAGAACTACGGAGGGAAGTTAATGAGATCCGTGGACGCAGTAGTGGACGCCAAAACCGTGGAAACTGGCGCAGATCACAGTCAAGGTCAAGAGGCACGTCGCACGCCAGAGAATCCAGATTGGCTATGCAACTACCATTATGCGTATGGCAAGGAGGCGCGAAGATGTACGAAGCCGTTCAATTGGAAGGAGAACAAGACGTCGGAAAACTGAGTGCGGTGCAGTCTGAGTCGGTTGAAGACTGCACCACACCAATAGGAAACCACCGTTTGTGCGTAATAGACCGGAAGTCAAGGATCAGCTTTCTCGTAGATACAGGTGCTAATGTGTCAGTTTTACCAGTGAGTAGTGTAAAAAATTGTGCGCGTTCTGAAAGCGGTTATAAGCTGTACGCGGCAAACAACACGGACATAAAGACATACGGTGTAAAATCCCTAGTACTCAATTTAGGATTGCGTAGAGATTTTAGGTGGACATTTATTGTTAGTGACGTCAGGCAAGCAATTTTAGGTGCACACTTTATTGAGTCGCACAAGCTAGTTGTAGATTTACATAATAAGAGACTAGTAGACAGTGTAACTAATTTAAGGACAAATGGGTCAATCATACAGTATGACGAAGCGTCCGTAAGAAGTATCCCAGACGATAATACCTATCGTGAATTGTTGGAGGAATTTGCAGATATCACAAAACCGGTATCGTTTAAAGAACCGCCAGCACATGCAGTAGTGCACCATATAGTAACAAACGGTCCCCCGGTACACGCGCGTCCAAGGCCGTTACCACCAGACCGTTTTATTAAGGTAAAGGACGAATTTCATTTAATGCATGAGTTAGGAATATGTAGGCCATCACAAGGGGAGTGGTCTAGTCCATTGCACGTGATCCCTAAAAAGGACGGGCAATTGCGCCCGTGCGGTGATTATAGGGCGTTGAACGCAATAACAAAACCTGATCGTTATCCTATCCCTAGGGTAAGTGATTTCACATACATATTATCGGGTATGACTTGGTATTCGCGACTAGATATAAATAGAGCCTACCATAACATAGCCATATCAGCAGATGATATAGAAAAAACCGCCATAGCAACACCTTTTGGTCTGTGGGAGTTCCCACGCATGACGTTTGGACTCAGTAATGCAGCGCAAACTTTTCAGAGATTCATGGACCAACATGTACTCAGAGGTATAGAACGCATGGAGAACGAAAATGGTAAGTCAGCACTTTTTTGTTACATAGACGACGTCATTTTGGCTTCTGACAACGAAAGCATACACAAGGAGCATCTGCGTAAACTGTTTAAACGCTTCAGTGAGGTAGGTATAACCATTAATCTAAGCAAAACGGAATTAGGTCAAACGAAAGTAGAGTTTCTAGGATTTGAAGTAACACAGGACGGAATCAAACCATTATCGGACAAAGTAAGGGCAATATACAGACTATCCAAGACCGAATACAGTAGAGCAGCTACGTCGTTTTTTGGGTATGTTTAATTTCTATAGGTCACATTTACCACATGCGGTGGTATATCAAGCAGAGCTCAATAAGTTTTTACACAACGCAAAGAAAAGAGACAAGTCTAATATACCGTGGGATAACAAAAGTATTGAGGCTTTCGAGCAATGCAAAATCAGCTTGCAAGAAACTACTACATTGTTTCATCCCAGTGTAAACACGCCTTTATCAATAATGGCTGATGCGTCAGATTCATGTGTAGGAGCATTATTACAGCAAAAGGTAAGCGGAGCGTGGAGACCAGTTGGATATTTTTCAAAACAACTGTCGGAAGCATTAAAAAAGTATAGCACGTACGACAAAGAGTTAACCGCGGTGTACATGGCCATAGTTCATTTTAGGAATTTAATAGAGGGTCGACAAATAACTATTTTTACGGATCATAAACCATTAATTTACGCGTTCAGTAAGGTAGGTAACGATAAGGAAATACCAAGAAGGGCTAGACAATTATTGTATATTAGCGAATTCACAAGCGACATACAATATGTAAAGGGCCCAGAAAATACAGTTGCGGACGCGTTATCACGTGTTGAGTCTATTGTTTGTCCGACAGAGCTCGATTAAAACGAATTAGCTCAAGCGCAAAGTGCGCGATCAGGTTACGGCAGGAAATAACGTCAGCAGTAGATTGGCATTCAGACACGTAGTCAGGCCGGACGGAGATAAGCAAATATATTGCGAAGTTTCGACAGGTAGTGCTAGGCCTTATCTTACAGGCAAGTTTAGGAAAATAGCGTATGAAAACATTCATAATATCAGTCATCCTGGGGTTCGTACTACGCGCAAGATGATTGCTAAGAGGTACTTTTGGCCAGGAATGAATAAGGATATTAATGAATGGACAGAATCATGTATTCGGTGCTAGAAAGCAAAAGTTAGTCGGCACACAGTTTCAAACTTAAATAGTTTTCCACCATGTAGCAGGTTCGAACATATACATACAGATATTGTAGGTCCGTAGCCAACGTCACAACACGGACATCGGTATTGTATAACTATAATAGATCGTTTTACGCGTTAGCCTGAAGCAATCCCAGTTTCAGACATTACAGCTGATACGGTTTCCAGAGTTATTTACGAGCATTGGATATGCAGGTTTGGTTGTCCAAGAAAGATAACGACCGACCAGGGTAGGCAATTTGAAATCGACCTTTTCAGGAGACTTATGAGATTTTTAGGAATACAAAGAGTTAGGACAACCCCTTATCACCCTCAGAGCAACGGGCTAGTAGAAAGATGGCACCGCTCGCTGAAAAGCCCATTAACCGCACGTTTGACAGGTAGTACGGATTGGGTGGACGAACTGCAAACGGTAATGTTAGAGCTTCGCGCAGCGTGAAGAAGCGACTCAGGTTTCAGTACAGCGGAAATGGTATATGGCGAAACGATTAAGTTGCCAGGAGATTTTTTCCACGTGCAAAACCAACAGGCTAGCGACCCGAGCATGTATGTAGGACAGCTTCTAGTCTTGTGTAGTTCATGAACGATGAACGAATAGGAAACGTATCTTCGCACTGTACTAAAAGAAACGTTTCCGAACGCTGACTCGTAATCGGTCTATTAGGTCTAATAGGTCTTTTCGATCTCGAACATTGTAAACCGCGCGATCGTTTGTGCGAATGAGAACGAGAAATGATAAACAGTCACTGATTGTTTGACAGATACGTTCGATGTCTGTGACTGAGAACGAGAGAGAATAGCCGACGAATGACGATGCTAACCGAACCCGAACGACCGAATCTGCAAGAATGAGATCAGATGCTGACCACCGAGAGCGAAGACCGAATAGAGCTATTAGAACTAATAGAATGAACTAGTTCACTGTCCGAAATGAACTAGTACGGAGCGATCTTAAAAATGACCGAGCAGACACAAGACTAACAGCTTCGTCAAGCAATAAGCAAGTTGCGAACCCCGTCACGAGAGATTAGCGATTCACGTAAGGTTTAGTGTTGGTCTAGTGGTCGCAATCGCTACTGCTGAGCATGAGGTCCTGGGTTCGATTCCTAGGTCGGGCAACGTGTTATTGGGTTTTTCTATCTGGAATTTCTCAGTAGCAGCCCGAAGTCTGGATGTGTGCCCGGTAGATGGCAATAGGCTCGCCCCCTATTACATGGGACTTAAACATAACTGGCGAAATGTGGGTGTACTATAGGTACACCTCTGCCCAACCCTTCGGGGAAACAAGGCGTGATGTTATGTTATGTAGATTTAAAGTCATGTACACATGTTTTTGTAAGGAATGAGATGATGAAAAAATCACTTTGTCCTACCTATGATGGCCCATATAGAGTTTTAAGTAGAAATGGAAAGGTGTTAAAGATTAAGTTATCTAATAGGGAAAGCGATTTATCTATAGACCGAATAAAAACAGCGTACATGTTGCAAGACAGCGATCAGGATAGTGTCACAGATTGTTTGCAGACAGAGACGGAAGAGCAAGTTAAAGAAACAGTCGAGGAAAAATCGCTTCCGCTTATAGGTCGTACCACGCGCAGTGGCCGGCGTGTAAAGCAACCGGTGCGATTTTTGCTACCATAGATAAATGTTTATGGAAATGTGGATTTTATTAATGGTCAAAAGAATAAAACAAGGGGTAAATGCAAAATAGGACACAGTGATTTCAGAGAAATAGATAATTAGAGACAAAAAATAAGTATTGAAACAAGGGATATCGTAATACAACTATGGTATTCATAAACAATGTATGTATTCACACGTAGGCAAGACGAAGGGCAGCAAAAGGAGGCATGTGATTTGTATTGGCGTCATCCTGGAAAATACTGTGGACCCTAATGGGGCGTTCAAATATTGCAATAGCAGAGTAGTTTGTCAGGATGACTACCCTTAAGTTTATACCCTTATGTAAGTTTTTTTGTATTAAGTATATTGTTTTTTTTTTTGTAATTTTTTTTTTGTAAGGGGGGTAGGTATGTAGGAACTACTGGTAGCAACGATGCTGACGTTGCTAAATGCGAGGCCCGACATGCATAGAGCATAGCGGCCAGTCGTCTTCCCCACGCCGTGCCTATAACTTGTGTACATATAAGTTATGTAAGAAACGTCATCGTACCTACTTGTGACTCAGGTGTTTATTAATAGACTTTATACTGGACTCTGATATTTTATTCCTCACCTTCTCTAACCACACTAATTAAGGTTCCAACAATATAAATGATAAATAACTGTCGCAATATAAATATAGAGCTAACCTACAATTTAGTTTTATTTAACATCTGTCTTCGTAGTACCTACTTCGAAAAATTCCGAGTACAACATTCGTTTTGGATCTCGATTCTGAATATCAGCACTCATTATGAATAGAAGATTTTGAATACAACACTCATTTTGAATAGAGGATTCTGAATACAACACTCATTTTGAAAAGAGGATTTTTAATTCAACACTCATTTTGAATAGAGGATTCTGAATTCAACACTCATTTTGAATAGAGGATTCTTATATTAAATGTATTGGTTAACTTGTAATTTTTTTCATGTCAAATGTCTGACTATATTATTATATCAGGCAACTTAATAACTAATTTTAAGACCAACATTATACCAATACCTATTGCAAATAAATGATTATACCACTCTCTCATTTAGAGAGAACCACGCGCACAATATTCTCAAAACACAACAACACAACAACACCTGCACCCTAAATCTGAGATCGAACGACTCACCATTAAAAGACCGAGTGGAGGGAGAGAATCGACATTCATTCTCTAGGTTTAAAACATTCTTCTATTCAAAATCTCGCACTAGTGCCATACTCAAAGCTATTTCTCTAAATTATTTAATATGTACGCCACCTAACTTAAATGAACAAGTAGATCAGATTCAAATAACCCTGACCCTGACTCCCTCATGATATAGATCAAATTTTATATTAACATAGTGGCGTCTAATAAGCGGCTTAACTTAGGAAACCTGTTCCCTGAAACAGACGAATTTATCATAGCTATACAGGATCAAATCATCAACACCAAAATCTACGGGAAATTTATCATTACAGACCCTACCGTTACAAACGATAAATACCGCAAATGCCACATTCAGTCAGAAACCATACAACAAATAACTGGCGCTTGCAAACCCTCATACAAACAGATTATACTCATAGACACAAACAGGTTGCCAACATTATTCATCAAAAGCTAGCACTCAAACACAGTCTCATACAAAACTCTAAAACCCCTACCACTACAAGTACACACCACAAACTTTAACTATGTATCCTAGAAAATTATTTCTTACAGAAAGGACTATCCACTATAATAGACCAGACATAACCCTTTTTTTTTTTTGTTGGGAAATCATCAAATGACTTCTCCCGCTCTGGGTGGAACGGGAGGGCGTGTCAGACCGACACGCCCTCCCGTACCGAAAACTCCTACGCTTACACACACATTCACAGCATGTTTGTTCACTTGGTAACCACAAGCGCGCGCGTCGCTTCGTGAGACATACATAGTCAACCAAACTATCACTGTTTCAGCATGATTTTGCGATGTAGGAACCATGTTGCAGGCAATATCGCACACACTTTTGAGTGTTTTTGTCAAGGATTTTGTAATATCTTGATTAAAGTGTCCTTGGAGTTTCTTTGCCCGTTCTTCTCCATAGAGATCTACGTTTTGGAATGGGCTAACTAACCGACTCTTTGACAGTTCAAAAGTGGCATTTTTTTGTGTGGGAAATCATCAAATGACTTCTCCCGCTCTGGGTGGAGCGGGAGGGCGTGTCAGACTTTTACTGACTAAAACCCACCCGTGTTCCTTTAGTTGCCTGTGCCAGGGCCACGGTTATCTCTATCAAATTATCCGCGACCCTGAGGCGTCGGCCCTATCGGACCCCGTCATTTCGTGCCGACATCTCTTTGAGGCGCGGAACACTACGTGCCGTCGCCCCGGGCCTGGTCCTTACCGGACGGCGAGATACCCATTGCTCGCCGTCCGCAAGCCCGCGCCTACGGTGGCCGGGAATCTGCTTGCGATTCCCGACGCCCAGGGCGTCTCCGCAAGGCTCTCTCCCTCACGCGCTGCCTCCTCCTTCGCGAGCATAACTGCTTCCATTCGCTCTCGCTCCGTACCATGGCCTGTACCAGGGCCGGACGCGAGAGATTGCCGCCGCCAATTGCCTCTGCGAGGACACTGCGGTGCTCCGCCCAAGCTGGGCAGACCTCCACCGTATGCTCCACCGTGTCCTCCGGGCGATCCACACAATGGTGACACCCGGGCGTTTCCTCCCGTCTTATGCGAAACAGGAACCTCCCGAAACAACCGTGTCCGGTGAGGACCTGTGTCAGGGGGAAGGTGAGGACGCCGCGGCGCCTCTCCAACCACTCCTCAAAGAGGGAACTTAACGCCGCTTTTGTGGCGTGCCCAGCACTGGGTTGCGACAATCGCACCCTCCATGTCTCCATGAGATCCCGCCGGAGCTCTGTCCGCTTTACCGTGATTTCTCGCGGCAGCGGAGTTACACCCCGGCGCACTATGTGGAGATTGAGTCGGTTTCGGGTCATAAATCCATAACTTCCATGTTTTCATAGATTTGCTGCTGATTTTTTTTTGTGTATTCTTGAATAAATGTACTTTTAAATAATATACAATTAATGGATATAATCATATGTTTATTGTCTAAAAAAATAGTACACTTGAAATGTTGAAAAATGTTCAGAAATTTATGACTTTATTTAAATAATATGACCTTAAATGCTATAATAAACACAAATTAAACTCTTAAAATGATTTCTGCTATTATTATGTACCATTACTTTTAACTAAAAAAAAAACACTGTATTATTCAACTAACTCTAAAGCTTCATCTATAAGTTCCATAGACTTTTTACTAGATGGTTTTCTTAAACTTGTTATGTAAGGGTCCGAAGTATACAAAAGTGTATGTAGAACATCTTCATTTGTAGCTATTCTAGAGCATTTCCTAGCATGATGAAGTCTGAATCGTTTATAGTCTTTGTTCCTTGATTCCTGCGCATCTTCGGAAAGTTGTCCTAGGGGTAACACTGAATAATGCCGAATGACGCTTTCACCGTGAATTAGGACTTTATGGACAAATGATGGCATATAATACCACATATATTTATTAACATATCTTTGTGCTGTATCCAAAGCATACTGACCGAATTTTGTAGCGTTAATAACTTTTCCACTTGACATAACTTGAACTAAAACATAAAATCGTTTAATCAATTCCTCGTCCACACCAGTAATTTCTGCACTGCACTGATAATTTTGAAAAAATCTTCTAGCTGTATTACCGTCATTGCTGTTACCAGTACCTTGTTTAGGTTTATCTATATTTAAACCAAGTTCTTCTCTGAACCTTCTTTGTACATATGCCTTCTATTCATTTTTCAAATCTTTGTTTTCGTTTGTTGTAGCAGACCATTTTTCGAAGCCTAGATTATAGGATACATGTAAAATTAACTCCATAAATCGAATCCAGCAATGCAATGTCGATAACCCAAATTGATAAGCATTTTCATCAACGGGTTTATTTTGCACTTTTTCTAAATTATTCATCTCTGTTGGTCTTGCACCACAAATAGTGCACACAGCACCTGATGAAGTTTCTGACAAAACTTGAGCCACTTTCCCGTCAACCATGGTTAAAAATAATGTATGTTTAATTTCGATACCTTCTCCATTTATATTGACTAAAATTCGTGTAAGAGCGTCCTTTTGAGCTTCAATTTCATTAACTACACTTCTTGTCTTTTCAGGTGTCTCCTTTGAAAACTCTATTAAAATGGGCCTACAAAATCTTACTGATGATGGAACAGGGTTTTCCCACACAGTTTCATTTGTATTAATATTTATAAGTTTCAGAGGCACTAATGAAGCTATAAATAAATTAGTGTCAGAAATTAACTCACTTTCTTCAACTAAGACTTGCTTGTATTCACTTTGTCCGCTTGAACCATCACAGCCCCATTTAGAATAAAGCATTAAATGTGTTTTGCCAACTTTGTATACACCATCAATTTGTAAAATTCTTGCAATAGTGTGATCCAGCAGATCTTGAAGTTTCCTTTGCTTTAATATTATTAATTTCTACGCTTGATCTTGGTGGGTAGCACTTTCCTTTAGCTTCCTGAATTGATTTGTATGATGGAAATAATAAGCAATTCTTCGCGATTAAGTAACTCCTCATGTTTTCATACTGTGCCATATTAAGGTCCAACTCGATGAAAATACTGAGAGCTTCGTCTTTAGAGTACGCTGTTAAATGTGCCGGTTCGTTTAGGAGATTTTGACGTATATCACTTTTTTTTCCATGGGCAATACTCGTAAAATTTCGACAATGAATGCTTCTTCGGTTTCCCCTTGAGATCTCAATCCCTGAAGATATGATTTCAGTATAAAATCAAGGCCACATGTTTCAAGCAACTCCTTGTTTTTTCGTCTTTGTGTTCTATCGGAACTGTCTTCGTAGGTTTTCGAAGGGCGTCCTCGCTTTCCTGTCGATGTCGAAGGTTCGGATTCACAAGTAGGTTCTTCCAGATTCACAGTAAATATGACGTCCAACCAAACGCTATTCTTGTTTAAAAATATTTGCTTATTTCTGCCAGATTTTGTGTAACGTTGACGAAAGTTTGTAATAAGATTTTTTTGCACACTTGCTACAATCTTAGCGATATTTGCCTCGGAAAAGTTGGTAAAATTATTCCGTATATAACTTGTTAAAGCAACAACATAATTCCCGTCACTTTCAATTAAAACAAGACATAAGTCACATCTGGTACAGTTGAATTCACTCATTGTTGCGAGAAGGTAGATGGTTAGGTTACTACACTTTAAGTAACGACAATGACGAACGAAAAACAGTATGTAATTATTGAGTATTCAGTATCCCTATTTTATATAAAAATATTGGGTTGAAACGTGTGCAAAATTGTGGTAGAAAGAACGAATTATCATTGTGTGGTTATGCGGTTTACGATATGTATAATTGATAATTTATTATGTATGTGAACTAAAAAATGGTGGGAAACACTCGATACATTATCTTAACGTAAACCGTAATTAATAAAATGTCACAAATAAGACCTATAATAAGCAAGTAGTCAAATAGCATCACCTACGTATTTGTAGGATTTTTTACTGTTTTATGCTATAATAGATTAACATATGTAGTGCAACGAAATTGCAACTTTTCTTTTCTTATTTGATTATAATATTAAATTTCCTATCAAATAACATGATTTCCAGACCTTCGGCAAATTTCGGCAACTGTCAAAACTCTAATTGAAAGTTTCAGGTACGCAAAAATGATATGTCACGAGATAAATATTTCTAGGAAATATATTTACACATATATAGCATTTTTATGCATATCAGTCAAAAGTACATAGTATAAGCTTTCTGTAATGGTATAATACTTGTATAGTTTTCATTGCTAGGTGGCTAGAAAATAATCTTGAAAAAAATACAAATTCAGATCGTTTTGTGATAGTTTAGGAATGATCGTGTTTAGATGATCTTTTTTATAAACCAGTACCGACCACATACATAATTTATGTATAATATAGTAGATTAACTTCTTAGCTACAGTTTGAGGTATAATACGAGTACCTGCGCCGATTTTTACAAAATGTATTTATTGCCAGGCCCTCTTAGGCACCTCCACATAGTGCGGCGTTTTGCCTCCTCGCGCCACTCCCATACGTGCGCGAGGGCTTTTGCCTCCAGATCCCATGGTGGCAAACCGGCAAGGAGGCTCGCCTCGTACTTCATCGTTGACTCGACGCCGATGTGAACCCTTCCTGCCGTTATCTGGGAACCCGACTGTGGCACGTTCCGAGGACTAAAAAAACACATGGCCTCGGACTTGTGCAGGGCCACTTCGAGTCCCAACTGCCGGATCCACTCGACCATTGTCGCAACCCCGAGTGTCGCTAGCTCGGCCGCCGCCTGGTGCGAAGTCCCCTGTGCCAGGACCAGCCACTAGGGAGGTCAGCGCGCAGCACCCAGTCGTAACCGATATCCCACAAAATCGGCCCCAGGAGCAATCCTTGTGGGACACCGCACGACATCTCTCGCCGGTTCCACTCTCCCCGGTGACCGGGTAGATGACGGCCCTGTCCGTCAAATAGGCCTCGACCACGCGACAGAGTTAGGTCGGCATCCGGTGATCCCGCAATGCCTCCCTGATGCAACTCCAGGGCAGGGTATTGAAGGCATTGGCGATGTCTAGAGTCACCGCCAAGATGACCCCACCCTGGGCCACAGCATCCCCCGTCGTGAGGGCTCGCACGCGCATGATGGCGTCCACCGTAGAGCGCCCCCTGCGAAAACCAAACTGGCTCCCCGCCAAATCCAACCCCACCCGCACCAGCCACCCGACGAGGCGGTTTGCAATTACTCTTGCAAAGAGCCTGCCCACCTCGTCGAGCAGCACGATGGGCCGGTACGCGGACGGAGAGTCCGCAGGGCGCCCCGGTTTCTTAATGAGGACCAGTTTCCCCGTCTTCCAGCGATGTGGGAACTGGCCCCGCTCCAAGCATGCGCTTAGAAGCCCCCTTAGTCGAGGCCCGAGAGCCTCCAAGGCCGGGTATGCCGTCGGGTCCTGGGGCCGTATTCTTGGCACTAAGCCTATGTACGAGTACCGCCACTCTCAGCTCTACCTCGGTCACCTCCGAAGCATCGTCGTCGTCGTCGGCGGTGTGGTCCGCATCCGGCACCGCAGTAGGCGGAGTCATGGGCAGGGGAGTGTGCTCCCCCCGCGAAGGGAACAAAGTGCTCACCACGTCCTCCACGAGCTGGGGCCGGAGACTCTGCGTCAGTGGGGAAGCCCATGGGCGGAGCTCATCCCGCACCATTTTGTAGGGGCGTCCCCACGGGTCCCTGTTCAGAGTCTCCAGCGACTCCTCGTGGGCCAGAGCCCTGGCCCGCAGGATCTCACTTGGAGGGCGGCCCAAGCCATTGGCATTGAAGTCCCCAAGGACGAGCACTGGGAGGGAACGAAACCCGACGACGACGACTCTCAACTCCGCTAGGGAGTTGTGGAACTCGGCGAGAGTTCGGTTCGGAGAGAAGTACGCCCCTACCACGACTATCTCCCCGAACCGTGCTGCCACGCAACCCCGTCCCCTCTTGACGGCCTCGAGGGACAGGGTAAACAGACATAACCCTACAAGATAAAAATCACTTACCTTATAGACTTAGCAGTTCCAATTACCCTTAGCCTACAAAAAACCATATATGAAAAAATAAGTAAATATGCTGACTTAGTAGAAGAAATCACAAGAATCTGGAGGCAAGAAAAACTATATGTTATCCTTAGAGTACTGTCCACGACAGGCGTTATCCCCAACCATCTTCTCAGTAGCCTGAAATTAATAGATTTAAAATAAAACACACCCTCATCTTAAATACACACCACACGCTGCATTTGCTTGGCTTTGGCCCGTAAATGTAGCTAAAACCAGACTATGAGCTGAGATAAAGAACACTCCCGATTATAATAATCAATTTATTTTCAGGCGACACAGGCCCATAGATACCTTAACCTAAAAATACATTTATCTTTATTATAAACAAAACTTGTGTTAATAAATAAGACATAAGACTATGTTAGCAGCACTTCTTTCTTCTTTGCTCTAGCTAGAGTCTGTGCTGTATTGAGGTACTTGTCCTCGGAAATAAAAGAATACCACATCCTGCGGCCAAAAGTCTTCTTCCATGACAAGGGGCAGAAAACAATTCGGTACGCGCACCACGACTTAAGTTGCGTGTGCGACTCCAAGAACGTGCAGTTACTTTGTCTTCTGGTTCACGTACTCCATGTTGTCCTCCGCCTTAGTAGTGGATGGAGAAGTAAGCCTGCGTGCCTTGCAGTTCTTGTTAGTTTGCGCTCAGTACTTCCTTTGCACGGTCCAAAAACCCTCATCGTTATCGTAAATGAACTATGCAGCCTGAAAATTCAAAATGGTGTCATAATGCGGACGACACCGCTCTAATATTCTCAGCAAAATCAAGAGTTGACGTCTATGAGTATGCTCAGAATGTATTTAACATTGTGTCTGGGCTCCATAATAATGTCCTAACTTTAAATGCAGATAAAACAAAATACGTTTTATTTGCAATGAGAAATACTAACATCCCGCTTACTAATTTAAACAATTACGCACATAATTGTAGCACGTACCCTGACACTGCATGTTCTTGCCCCACTTTAGCAAAATATAAAAAAAATGTATTCTCAGACAACCAAGGCCCATAGTGTTAATTACAAAAAGTTAAAAAATATGTTAGTCGGCACAAAAATAAAAAGAGGAAAAATAAAGTCGATTTATCACCCAGCACCTCTCAGATGCAGATTGATAAATCGATTGAACACAGGCGCGTCCAACCATTCTGCTATAATTTTCATGATGCCATTTCTACTGCCCCGCACAGCTTTCAAGACTGACGCTGTTTTCTTCCGCATAATTGCGTAGAAATCATCTAAATAGGCGTCAGCAAACATACCTGAAGCACTACTGGAACGGGGGAGCCGCAACAGTGCCCTAAAAATGTTATTATGTTGTATTCGGAGGACATTATAGGCACTTTGTGTGTACTTAACCCATAGACCACTCGTGTAGAAACTTTGACAGTACGCTTTAAATAGCGTCAATTTAACGTCTCCAGTACAAACAGCGAATATATGTGCCAGCATGTTTTCCCTTACCGACAGTGCCCTCCGTTCCCTCTCTACATCATAGTCATCCTTTAATGTGTCAGTCACAACGTGCCCTAGGTACTTGAACTGAGAAACACGGTTCAACTGTTCTCCATTTTAAAAAAGGGGTGGCACCCTATTTGGCCTTTTGTTGTTACCAACAAAAACTATATACTCACTTTTTTACTGTAATATTTTAAACCGTGCTCCTCAGCATAAGCTTCACACATATCCAAAAGTTTTCTCAACCCACTGATTGATGGGCTCAGCAGCACCATGTCGTCCGCATACTTTATGTTGTTAACACTAACGCGATCTATTCGGCATCCAACATGCATGCTGCTCAGTCCCTCAATAAGCTGATTCGTATACAGATTAAAAATCCTCGGAGACGTTAAACCTCCTTGCCTTACACCCGATTTCAATTTATACTCATCCGAAAACTCATTTGCCCATTTTATAATATTTTTCTGAAAACTATACCAGAATGAGAAGATGCCTATGATTTGAAGAGACCCCCTCCTCTTTTCATTTCTTCCAGAGTACTCCATAGGATACCAGATCGAACGTCTTGGATAGATCTAGGAACCATGCATATTTTGGAGTTTTTCTTTTTACATAATAGTGAACAGTATGCTTAAGTGTTAAAATTGCACTTTCTGTTGACAAACCTGCTTGAAAACCAAACTGGGCGTCCGTAATTGTATACATCCACCGACGCGTTCGTCTAGCACCTTAGCCAGCACTTTTGCTATTATAGTTGCAAGTGATATGGCTAAAGCTGACCATTATAATATCTTGGTGTCGCTATTGACTCTAATACTCGTATAAATTATCGTAAACATTTCGATTTAATCTGTACTAGAGTGCGCAAATTAATATATGTTTACAATAATTTACGAAACGTGCCAGAATTTTACTGACTAAAACCCACCCGTGATCCTTCAGTTGCCTGTGCCAGGGCCACGATATCTCTTTCGACCAACCCGTGACTCTGGCAGGCATCGGCCCTAAGGGACCCCGTCAATTAGTACTGACATCTCTTTCGCAGCGAAGTTACACCCCGGAAGAGGAGGAAGGGCCAGGTTTACATAAAACCTCAATTATTCATTTGCATTTATGTCAGATCGTAGCCTGCACCTTTTTCCAATACACTTTATATAATCCCTTACGCTTCTATTGGAATAATCTAAATTATAATCTTCACTTTTCCTGCTACATTTGTCTCCAGAACATCGCAGATTACCTTTATTGTCTCTGTTGTAATCTTCTATATTTCTGTAACATCTGTCTCCATAACATAGCAGATTATCAAAATAATCTGTGTTACTGCATTTATCTCCACGACAGTGTAGATTGTCTTTCCCTTCTCTGCTTCTACCACATCTGTCTCCAATACAGGGCACGTCGTCTCTTTTTACACGCGGAACATCTCTTTCATTTATGTCAAGATCATTACATATCCTGCATCTTTTTCCAATACACTTTATAAAATCCTTTATGCTTCTATTTGTATCATCTCTATCGTTCCCATTTCTACTCAATCGGTTACCTTTGCGACACAAATCACTTATAAATTCGTTACTATCGCTTTCATTGTTTTGGTTTTCTTCTCTGTTGCTTCTATCTCTGCCACATCTGTTAGTCGCACAGCGCGATTCATACTTGCCTTTGTCTACGAAATTCTTCTTATTATCATTCAGAGATTTTGAATCCTCTTCGACGTTGGCATCGTTTCTCATTATATCCTCGAAAACCCATTCAGTACAGTTTGCTAATGTTGAACAATCCTTAGACCTGGCTAATAACTGGTATAAAATATTGTTTCTGTCAGATCTTGTTACAATTGAAGGCTTACTTTCAATTCGTTTATTAAGACACTCTATGCTGCTTAGGGTCTGATAGTTGTCCTGTTCTCTGACTGTTTCACGTGATGTACCATGTGGCTGTGCAATATTGATATGAGGAGAAATATAAGCTGTATCTTCATGTTGAGTCCTTAGTTCATCTTCGTGATGGCTGAACGCTACTTCATATGCACCTTGCTCACTAAACAGTTCTTTCAACAAATCGATTCTGAGTGAACCGCCTCTCTCGTCAGCTGGCTTTCCATTTATAAGAATTATTAACTTAAAGAGAAAAATGAATGAGATCTGAATCACCATTGCTTACGATTTGCATGATACGAGTACCATGCTGTGTGGCACTCAACCGTTGGGTGATAGTAACTTTTAAACCAAACCTCTTGGTTATAAGGAAATACGATTGTTTGGGAAACTAGTTATAAAGATAAAACTATCGACTTGTAATCCAGCGTGTGATTGGAAATTAAGAAATTTTGTGTCGCTGCGAGGCGTCTGTGATGAGTTCGAGGTAGTTAATTGGTTATCAGTAATTATTCCCTGATTACATACATACATAAACTCACGCCTTCTTCCCAAGGGAGTAGGCAGAACGCCACCTGCTACGATCCTTACATACTCCTTTTGCCTCGCTTACGTTCATACATCTGGTCCTACATGGTCATCCCTGATTAGAATCGTCTATTTCTATGTCTATGTATCATCATATTATCTAACCACTGTGTAACCCATATAGGGTTACAAAATGATCAGAATATATGTTTTGTAACCCTTACTTATTTATTAAATACTTTATTGTACACACTGATTTATTTTATTAATTTTCTGTTGGTGTAAATAGTTCAAAAAAGGGCAAACATTAAAACTAGTGTACAATAGGTGGCCGTATAACACAAGGCGATCTCTTTCCGAATACAACCTTTAGATGAACTGAAAGGAGATAGGGTTTGGGCCGTCAGTTTACAAAAACAAAAGAATAAGAACAGATTAGCATAAAATACAGTAAATATGAAACGATATAAAACAATTATAAAACGATTAGCGCTACTGCTGAGCATTCGGCCGTGAGTTCGATTGTTAAGTCCGGCAATGTATTATTGTGTTTTATCAGCAGAAATTTCTCGGAACTTAAACATAACTGGCGAAATGTCTGTGTACTACAGGTGCACATATGCCGAATCTTTTGGAGAGTACAGGCGTGATATATTGTTATGTATACACTGATAAATGATGGGTGACCACCACCAGACCATCCCTGACATGATCGAGAACCCTCCGTGTCTCGGAAAGCAAGTTTAAAACCGTTGGTTCCAGCTGCCAATCGTACATCTCTGACAGTCGTTACCGGTATTCAGTACCTTAAGTAAAGTACTGGTATACAGCTCCATCCGGTTAGACGGGGAGACCCCAAAATAGTTTAGGACAGGCAAGCGGATTGATTGGAAAGGAGTGCTATTAAAAACATCGATAATAGTTGATTTCAACAACTAGCACTCGTGATATTAATCTTATCAGTTAGGTATCTTATAAAGTACAACTTATTATCAGCAACATAAAAGTTTCACAGTTCAGTTTTGATATCGGTCACAGTGCGCGCCGCGCGTTATATTTTGCACTGTATATCTCTATTATCTATATATTTATATGCTTCGTAATCAGCCTATAATGTTCCCACTGCTGGGACCACAGGCCACCTCTCGGTGAGAGGGAGTGGACCGTATTCCACCACGCGGGCCCAGTGCGGGTTGGTAGATGTCACAGGTCATCGAATCATGCTTACCTACTCCTTATTAATACTAACATAAAGACCCACTGCAAGGCAAAGGCCTCTTCTTATACGGAGAAAGAACGAGCATTTATTACCAAGCTTGCTTATAGAAAAATAAACCGGCCAATTGCCTGTTGGACCGCACAATGAAGGGTTCCGTAGTTGGGAAGAATCTATCCCAAGAACAAACTTAACTAGTAGTTGAAAAAAAATCCTACAAATGTAAAAATGTAATACCCAAAAAAAAATATGTTTTATGTTTCTTTACTTTCCTTCCTTCTTTCCTTTTTCTTTCCTGAACCTTGCTGCTTGCCAAGTTTCATGATAACAAGTCAACAGGAAGTACCTACCTATGATTTATTTGCGAGTATCAAAAATTTCGCATAAATGGCCGTATGTTTATAATGAGTTGACTAAGAAGCTTGTTTTCTATTGCTCCAAAGGACCGTAGAACTACGTATTCGAATATTAATTTCAACTTGATACCTCCACGGGTTCTTGAGAAAAAGGATCTTGACAGACTGACAGACTGACAACGAAGTGATCCGTGTGATTTTTTGGAAATAAAGAGTTTTGTTTAAAAAAAACGCGATTTAAAATCAATTCAAGTATCAAGTAAGAGACCTTTCCTCTTAACTGTAAAAACTTATTTAGTGTGAACCATTAACAACAATAATGCCTGGGCGAGTGGTGCATGGAATTAGAGAAAACCCAATTTATTTTCTTGCCGACTCTTCTCCATAGGAAACTACCAATTGGAACCAAGCACCTAGCTTCCGACGTTTCATAAGAGTTTCTGTGAAATATAATATTTAGATTTTATATTTTTTCAATCTTTTTTTTTAAGGAAAACTTACAGCTAAACATTACTGTAGGTAAAAAGTTTATTAAAATATGGCCAGTTACAAGTTTCCACATGTAGTTTATAAATAAAATTTATGAAACAGGAAATTGATGGTGGAGACTTAAAATTACACAATACAGAAAAAAAAGAGAACTATTTACGCTTGAAGAAGTCATTAGATAAAATTTTCTTCAATTTAGGAACACTAGTATTGAAAATGTCGATATCAGCTTCCTGGCAGGTTGCGTTGTACATACGACTCGCTCTCTCAACATGTACGAGTTCCGTCTGTACGTAGTGGCTACCACTGGGGTGTGCAATAAATTATGTCTACGCAAGAACACAGACAGCACTCGCAGCCCGATTTTGTGGAACAACTCGGAAAAACCAGTTGTACCTACCATTGGCAATCTTAAAGAGAACCACAAGATCTGATATTTTTCGCCTTTCGTAAAGTGGTAGGATATGTTTTTTTTGCAACGATTGGCATAATCCTTTGAAAACGTTTTGAAAGATACTGCATGTGCCTTAAAAACCTTTTCTGTATGCTCTCATTACGATTTATTTAGACATTATAATTGGGGTTCCAGACCTGAGAGACATATTATTGATAACTACGAACAAAGGTACAGTAGAATATTTTAATAGTCTTTATAATTTTGATCTCCGAGAACACCCGGAGAATGAACCAAGTGCTTTTCTTTTTCCTGAGTTCCTGACGGGGGCCCCCAACCACACACAGTATTTTAATAGTATATAATTTTGTGAATGTTTGGTAACCATTAGTTCTAAAACATACACTTATTTGTTTAAATACGTTTAGCGCTACACGCATTTAAAACACAGTTTAAACTGCCCCGTTGGTCTCGTGGTGACAGGCGAGACTGCTGAGCATGGGGTCCTGGGTTCGATTCCCAGGTCGAATAAAGTGTTATTGAGTTTTTACATTTGGAATTTCTTAGTAACAGACCGGAGTTTGGAAGTTGGCGGTATGATAACCCCGTGCCTCGGAAAGCACGTGAAGCCGTTGGTCCTGCGGCTGATCTCTCTCTGATCATGTCGGAGTGCCGTCCCATCGAACCATGAGAATGTTGACTATAGTTTAAAACATCATTCTGTCATGTTTTAAATTCATTAAACTACATTTAGTGATTGCGGGATTAACACTTGGTAAATCTTATGATTTATCGCAGGCGCCTACTTCGCTTTTTCTTTCTGCGAATTAGCCACCTATCGGAGAGACCGAAACAAAACAAAGATAAACAGGTCAATAATCTCTTACTAATAATGCAACATAATAACGCATGACAGACGTCACTGAAGGATAAGATTGTTGAATTTATATACTGAAAGATAACAGTTCACAAACACACTCACAGGACACTAAACGAGGGCGTTATTGTTTATTACAAATCTACCTTTGCCTATAAGATATTAGAACCATCGCTTGTAAATGTCATTAGTCTGATTATTATTATCAACTGCCAAACTGAGGTACTCTGTATTTATCGTCCTCCGGAGGAAAGAAATGTCTTGAAATTTCTTCAATCACTGAACGACATTTTTGTAACAGTATCGTCATACAATAATGTTTTCTTTACTCGCGATATTAATATAGACATAATACCATCCTCTTCATATGCAAGAGGAATTAACCAGGCAACATATCATGAGAGGCTAATAGATTAATTGTAAGCCTCTAATGGTATGTTGCCTGCGTACTAAGTCCCGTCCTCAAACATAACCACGAAATTGTCAAAGCAAAACTTTCGCTAAAATGTTTCATTGCAAATACAACCCTAATTGAAAAGCAATAAGACGCAACGCTATCCATTCCTTGACGAAAAAAAAAAAATTGATTTCGATAGTAGTCTCTTTAGATAGCGCTAATGAAGCTGTAGGTATCTTTCTTCCTTAGGACTTTAACCACTTTGATGATTAATTGTACAAAAAAACACTGTCCCGAGACGTAAGCGATTAATAAAGCCATGGATTACTCCTGAACTACTACTTCATCTCAAGGCTAAAAACTTTCTGACAAAGTTCCAAAAATAACCAACACACGTTTTCGTAATTTTTGTGAGGACATTCTAAAAAAATAATAAGGGTATGATAAAGCCGAACTCTAAAATAAAAAGAAAAAAAACCTATTGCATCTCTGGTTGGGGTGGTTCCCTTAGATTTTATTTTATTTTTTTATTTTATTTTTATTTCTTCAGGATAACAAACAATTGCGCAATATTGCATAACATTTAAGTATAGATATTTTAACAAAGGACATAAGTAATCACGCAACCAGCATCGTTATCCACAAATTAATCCACAGTTTAAATACGGTCCAAACAAACTTAGCAAACAATTGTATATCGTAGAATAACTATTGAATATTGGGAAATAATAACGTGTACGATAACAAAACTAGATGTGAGAATATAAGAAATACTTCGTGTAATAACTATGAGGTATTTAACAAGGATTTTTCATAATTTTTTTTTTAATTGTGCAAGTGACAATGCAAATATGTCAATATCAGCAAAATTATCGTTGTAACTTTTCATTAGTCGACGTAGAGGAGCTCGTTCTCCTGCGTTGGTTCTGCAACTCTTCGGTGCAAATAGACTATGAGTGTAAGTGTCACGAATACGTTGGGAACGACTAGGTATACGAAGATATATTTGGTTTATTAGGTTATTACAATCAAATGAATTGTGACAAATCTTGTATAGGAACGATTGATCATGAAACACTCTCCTTACTTTAAGAGTTGATAGGGAAAATTCATCGAGAAGAGTGTGATAAGATGACCACCTCTTAAACAATTTATAGTTAAGAAAGCTAAGATATTTACGTTGCACTGATTCCAATTGGTCACTATATTTATTGTAAATGGGGTTCCAAACACAAGTGGCATATTCAAGTTGAGATCTAATAAGTGATTTGTACAATAATAAGAATGTTGATGTCTTCTTGAATAGGTGGCAGGTCCGCCTTACAAACCCATATAATTGAAAACCTTTGGCAGTGATGTGATCAACGTGTGCATCAAAGTGTAACTTTGAATCAAAGAGTATACCTAAATCTTTAATTAGGAAAACTTTTTCCAGAGGGGAGCTACAAAGAGAGTAAGAGAATTGAACGGTATTCATTTTTTTGGTAAAAGAGATATACTTACATTTGGATAAACTTAGATGTAGTTTATTGGTCAGACAGTAGGCACTAAAACGGTCAAGATCCTCTTGCAATTTAACACAGTCTTCAACGGTTCTTATTTTATGAAATACTTTAAGATCATCAGCATAGAGGAGGAAACCACAATTTTTAAAACATGCGTTTATGTCATTTATGAATAGGATAAAAAGTAATGGACCCAGTATCGACCCCTGTGGAACACCAGATGTCACGCTAATCACATCTGAAGAGAATCCGTTGACCACAACCTTCTGAGTTCTATTTTTTACATAAGACGTAAGCCAACGAAGCAAATTCCCATGAATACCATTAAATTCAATTTTTTGTAAAAGCATGGTATGGTCCACCTTGTCAAAAGCCTTGCAGAAATCCGTGTAGACTGCGTCAACTTGCAGTTGATTGTCCATATTCTCAAACAAAATGTTAGAATACTAAATTAGGTTACTAACTGTGGAGCGATTTCGAACAAAACCATGCTGTTCAGGGATAATATTATTATGCAAGATGGGATAAATTACATTATGAACTAGTCGCTCCAAGACTTTTGACATTGTAGACAACAATGATATTGGACGATAGTTGGTAACATCATTTTTTGCGCCGCCTTTGTAAACAGGCGTTATATTGGCAGTTTTCCACGATAGTGGCACAATACCCTCCCTAAGACTACGGTTAAATAGATGAAATAAAGGCACACTCATTGACTCAGCAGTATGCTTCAAAAATAAAGGAGGAACAGAATCTGGTCCAGAGCCTTTGGTTATGTCCAGGCATTTAAGTGAATCAGCTATCGCGTCTTTAGATAAAGACAGGTTGGATATATTCACTTCGTAATTTAACGAAGACGCCGAATATGTATTATTTGCGTTACTAACATTGTTATCTGACGGCTCAAACACGGAACTAAAAAACTTTGAGAATAATTTACATACATTCACAGGTCCGTTACATACCTCATTATTATATAACATAGTGTTAGGTATACCTGTTTTACCCTTTCGACTTTTTATAAACGACCAAAAACGTTTAAAATCTTTACGCATGCCGGTTTCGATTGAATGCATGTACCCATTAAAACAAACGGCAGAGAGTAACTTAAACCTCTGTCGGTATAAGGAGAATTGCTCATAATCCACACAGTTTTTATATTTTTTCCATTTAACCCAAGCTTTTTCTTTATTCCTAAAAATATGGATTAGTGGTCGTGAAAACCAAATCGGGTATTCATTGGATTTTACTGGCCGCATTGGCACGTGAGTCCTGATAATTCCATAAATAATTTCATAAAAACTCTGGGTAGCAGTATCCAGTGAGATTTTGTCCAGTACGGAAGTCCAGTTGACTAAATTAATGTCTTTATTAATGGCAGAGTAATCGGCTTCTACAAAACGATATCTAGGCGTGGAGCACTGAACCATAGGACTATGCATTCGTTCAAAAGAGATAACAGTCAAAAACGGTGGATGAAAAGTATCTACATGCGTAAGGGAAATGGGTGCCGGCACACACACACACATACGTCACTAGAAATCAATAGATCCAGAATGCGACCCATGTGGTTTTTTATACAGTTATATTGTTTACAGTTTATAGTTGATAAGAAATTAAGTAGCAAGATTTCCATAGAGGCACTGTCACTGTGTACGCGCGGCATAAGTGCAGATGCGTCACATACGAGCCAGTCAATCTGTGGTAAGTTAAAGTCCCCAAAAATATATGTGTTACTAATAATGGGAGAAGAAATTTCTTTCTCAAGCAAATTAAATAGTGATTGATAGGTTGTTAGTGTTTGACTGGGTGGAACATACACGCTACACACAATGTGAAACTCATTAATAGTCTTGGAGTAACATTTTAAAAGTACGTAATCAATATTAGGTGGCAAGGCGTCATAACAACCGTCCTGACAAGGCATCGCCGTAAACTCACAACGCATTACATTCAAACCGCGACGCACCGCAATTAAAACACCCCCACCGTCAGATTTACCAGATAACACACGATTTCTATCACAGCGATAAACAATGTACCGCGAGTCAATGAATTCACCATCGCTAATTTCAGGTATCAACCACGTCTCAGACAGAACAATGACATCAAGTGAGTCCGCCAGAATGTTATTATAAATTGTATTTAATTTGGTTCTCAAACCTCGGCAGTTTTGGTAATAAATTGAAATGTCATTAGTCATTGTACTGGGAAAATATGTTAATAACTGTTACCAGTAAAATAGAAAACAAGTGACCCATCGGAATCACCACATAACGCACTCCATAAATTGATTTTGTTTTTATAGTATTGAAGATAATTTTAGATTTATACTCAATTTGTTGTATCCTATTATTATTATATTTCCTGTATATATTATTACGTTGTATTATTAATTTTAAAACCAGATATTTAATCTTTAATGGAGAACCAAACATACAAATTATTATGGCGGTGGACGTAAAAAAAAAGACAAAGGATGAGTCGCACACCTTGTCGGTCCACAGAGTAATGCAGGAACCAGAGTCTACGCGCAGAACATTAAATATTGCATAGAACATCATAAGATTTGCGTTACTTACGACAACTTCACTGAGATTTTTTGCACACAATATACACACACAAAATATTAAACAATTAGTTTCCCGAGACACAGGGTGTAAGTTTGGTAATATCCTTTTCCGAGCGAATGGCGATCGCAGCGGTGGGGACGTCAGCCCTAACAAGTATAATGCCGTGCTTGATCCAGACGAACTTGTATCCAATTTCTTTGGCTTTTTCCTTGGCTTGACGAAATAATATCTTGTTTTGCAATGTCAAGTGTTCATTTATATAAATTGTCCGCGGCGATCCCTGTATGTTTATCTGCTCCGACGTGATGCCCTTGTTGAGCCGCACAGCTGATACAAAGTTGTCCCTAATTATTTGGGTTGCAAATTTGACTATTATGTTCTTTGGTCGTGAATTGTTAGGGTTCCTTTGTGGCACACGATGGATTGAGATCACATCACGAACAGATATAGGCTGTTTTATAACATTTGCGATGTTTTCAACAACCGATATTAGGTTCTCCCCACGTCTCTCAGGCAGGTTGCTAATTTCAAGATTACAGCGGCGCGCTCTCTGTTCCATGTGCTCAACTTTTTGTTCCAAGTCAGCGAGGCGTCGTCCATGGGTTTGGATGTTTCTTTCGACCGCTAGAACGCGACCATTGACTTCCTGCGTAGTTTTTTCTAGCTCATCATATTTGTTGCTTATGTACTCGATAGATTTTTGTACACCTGCGAACTCATCCAGTAATTTACAGAACTTAGCATCTTGTTTTGTGAACCACTTCTCCAGCATGCCCTGCATATTGTCCTGAAATAATTTGAATTCTTGCCGGAATTCGGACGAGTGACCGTGAGAAACTACTTTCCGGAACGTGATGCAAGGAGGCGGCGATTCTTCATCAATAAGCGATCCGTCTACACTCATTTCGCCATGTCGAGGTACATCATCAGCATCATGATCAAATGTGCTGTTTAATGTTGTCATGTTGACGACTGCAGTCTCTGGCTCACAATCTACTCTATGGCAGCGGATCGAGGGCCGCGCAGTTGCGATAACACGTACAGTACGCACACTCACACGCGTAAATAACTAATTAGATGGTTTATGATTAAAATTGAGCGAGCACAAAAAACAGCGTTTAAGATGGCCCATGCTTTACCGTTTTTTCACCCTACCTCTGATCTCTCTCACCACGTATCTACCTTGATTACGATAGCACTGAAATCCTGCTAATTAAAGAACACACAAACTTAAAGAACATGCACATCAAGTTCGCTTCAGTGTCAACGTTTGGGCAGGAATAATTCACGATCGCATAATTGATCCAGTTTGGATAGAAGGTCGTTTGACGGGAATAACGTATCTACAAATGATACGTTCCGTCATTGACACCATGTTGGATGACGTTCCTGTGCTCTATCTGCGAGACATCTACTTCCACCACGACGGATTTCCAGCTCACTACGAACGATCTGATTTATTTACTACGAAAAAAGTTAAAATTGTACGTAACTCCAATAAAATACAGCATATTAGGCGGTCCTAACCCCACAAAAGTATGAAGGAATGATCACAAAATAATAATGTAAAAAATGGGTCATCTCGATCTTGGGTGGTTTAGTTAGTGATGCCCAACAGACCTTATGGTACCTAGTCGCCACGCACGGATAATCATTGTTTACATAAAATTCGCACCGCGTCGCCCGCGAGCCATACCCCCCAGATGCTCGGCATTCGTCTTTCACGACGTGATCCCGTAGGTGAACACGCACACATCAAGTTTATCTGTACGTGTTTGTGCAGAACGCTAAAATAGGCGCGCGCGCCGTCGTTATTTAGCAACGGGGCGACCGAACGACCTGTCGATGTTCTCGCTCGCACGTACAATTTTCATTCATGCGCGATCGCAGCCAATCTCCCTATTTTGGCAATTATTAGTTTTACGCTCGGGCCGTAGGATGGACAGTTTTCATGACTTTTTATGGATATTCGGGACTTTTACAATATCAATGGTACTAAGCAAACATTCTCGTACGGCTTCTGTTCCACTTACACAACACACCATATTATTCTCGAGACGGTAAAATAATTCATCCAGTATAATGTACAAACGTATAATAAATAATAAAATTCCCGTTAAGATTCTTGGAGACATTATTGACACAATTGCTCCTGTCCTGACAGGCATATTTATTCAATGTTTAGACAGCGGTACGTTTCCTGATTTAATGAAACATAGTAAAGTAGTACCAATTTTCAAATTGGGGAGTAAGAGTGATCCCACTAATTATAAACCTAAATCTGTGCTACCAGCATGGAGTAAAATCTATGAAAAAATCATGGTAGACCAGATGTTGTCACATTTTAATTCAAATGGAATTTTACATAGTCACCAGTTAGGTTTCACGAAAGGTAGGTCGACGACTGATGCGGGAGTAAAACTCATCAGTCACATTTTGGAATCCTGGGAGAGGTCCCAGGATGCAAATGGCATTTTCTGTGACCTCTCTAAAGCGTTTGACTGCGTTGACCACAATACACTGATATTTAAATTACACCACTAAGGAATTCGTGGACAAGCCGCTAATCTTGTTCTTTCATATCTATCAAACAGGCACCAAAAATTTAACGTTAACGAGGCGACGTCCTTGGGGTCTTTAGTTAAGATGGGCATGCCTCAAGGTTAAATTCTTGGCCCTTTCTCATTTCTAGTTTATATTAATGACCTTCCTTAAATGATGGCTAACTTATCAGATATAATTTTATTCGCTGATGACACTTCTCTTATTTTAAAATAGATAGAAAAGATACGGATGTCTTACATGTGAATGATAGTCTGGCTGTTCTTTCGAATTGTTTTTTGCAGCTAATTATCTTTTACTCAATGCGAAGAAAACTAAATTTCTTAAGTTCTCATTACCGAATGTACCCCTAACCTTGATGGCATCTAGGAATTACTTTAGATTCAAAATTGCAATGGGGCGCTCACATTAGAGATCTTTCAGATAAATTAAGTTCAGCTGCATATGCAGTAAGAAAAATAAGGCAGTTGACCGATATAGCCACAGCTAGGTTAGTATACTTTGCTTATTTCCATAGTATTATGTCTTATGGCGTTCTGCTGTGGGGATCAGCAGCTGACGTAGATGCAATTTTCATTTTACAAAAGAGGGCAATCCGGGCGATCTATGAAATGGGTCCTCGCGAGTCTCTTAGAAAAAAAATCAAAGAAATTGATTACTGACTCTGCCTTCTCTTTATATCTTAGAAAGTATTTTGTATGTTCGCAAAAACTTAGGACTTTTTAAAATGAGTAGCGATTTCCGTAATAGAAATACACGTAGTGAAAATGAAATTGTTATACCCAAATTTAGATTAACCAAAACAAGCAAGTCATTTCTGATAAACAGTATCCACTTTTATAACAAGTTGCCAAAGTCGGTTACAGAACTTAGCGATGGAAAGTTCAAAACCCACATCAAACGTGTCTTTATCACAAAAGCATATTATAAGCATATAGACTACGTCGCAGACAAGGAAGTTTGGCAATAAATCCTTCTGCACATGTGGCTTCCCTGGTACCTTATAAACGGCATCACTATGTAAATTTCTAATAACTGCTCCCAAATAACGGTGTCAATTGTTTTTTTTTTTTTTTTTAGATATTAGCTCTTTACTTATCTCTTACATAATTTTATCATTATTTGACATTGTTAACCTACAATTTTAATTTCAACTCTCCATTATTGGCTTTTGGTTTAAATTCGTTTTTTATTTTACTTTATTAGATTATTTAATATTTTGTTAATGTGAGAACGTTGTAGGCCTTGTAGATTGTAAATTTATAGACCATAGTCTATTTGTTAAACATATGGTACTTGTTAACAGGCCTACACTGTCCTCCCATACCTATTAACACTGTAATTTGAAAAAATTGTAAAAGATAAATCTTTTTAAAAGAGTAACCATGGAGTTTCTTGCCGGCTCTTCTCCATAGGAAACGACCAATTGGAACCGTGCACCTAGAATCTCCCTCATGGTTCTGTTTTGCTTTAGTACGACTGCTATCAAACCTTTTCTTTTGTATTCCGCACTGGCTTTTACATTTTTGTCAATCCTCTTACGCAATTCCGTAACGTCCGTAGTACACTCCGGGTGGCGCTAGATTATCACTGTATGTACGCAGCCTATACCCTAACAATGCCTCACTAGGTACAGCCTTGATTGTTTTATTAATTGAACTATTTAGAGCCTGTTGTAAAGGTTTAACACATTGATGCCATTTATCATCGTCTATGCCCGCGCCCATAGTCTTCATTGCATCTAAAATTGATCGATTAAATCGTTCGACCTGACCGTTACATCTAGGCATTCCTGGAGCAACTATATGTAAGCGAATATTTTTATCCGTACAATATTCTTTCAAAGTATGAGATGTAAAGGCGGACCCGGCGTCCGCTATAATTCGACGTGGATTACCGAAAATTTTGCAAAGATTATCCATTTCCCGAATAACGCTCTCACTATCGGTATTTCGCACTGCACAAACGAAGACAAACTTTGTAAATGAATCCACTATCACAAGAAGATACTTATTTTTCTTTGTGGTTTTCGAAGTGTGTGAAAAGGTTGTGCGTGTTTCGGTAGTGGATAAAATTCTCCTTCTTTGCGACCTCCCTTGTTTTTATAATATACGCAGTTTAAACAATTCTTAATGTATTTTTTACCGTACGGCGCATCTTAGGGAACCAATACTGATGTACTATCCTTTCTAATGTTTTATCGAGGCCAAAGTGTCCTACGTCATCGTGGTTACACCTAATAATATACCAGATGCATTTTTTTGGTACAAGCCATCTTCGGCCTTGATTAGTACGTCCATACACTTGGTTCCCTAACAGCTCATAATCATTAAAAATATCCTTGTGAAAAATCTTCAAAAAATCTTCAAAACCCACAGCATTTTAAAACTTCGAGTGATAACCTACTCGAGAATACATTATGTCGTTTCGTTCTGTTATATTTCTGCCTATCAATTTGTCACAATCGGACAACTCGTTCAAAATGTAGAACTCGAAATCCGCTAGACTAACCGAATCTACTTTAATATTTACTTTAATTTTTGCATTAACCGTTATTATGCTGTCGTTAGAAAACCCTTGCAAGGTCACTGGGGTTGTTAGAGATACTATTGGTATTGAGAACTCCCTAGCTACATTCTTGGTAATAATAGAATAGCTACTACCCATATCCATAAATGCGCTAAGTATGAACCCTTTAATGTGAATATTTTTGCAGAATTTGTCGTTATAATCGGGCACAGAAACACATTTGGTTCTTGTTTTCGGTTGCGGAAATAGAAGTATGCTTTTTTTTGAAAACAAGTAGTTTCGGAATGTCCCAGTTTCCCTCAGAACTCACACTTGACTCTATAATTTATTCGTTTATGATTTCCGCCACAACCAAAACATTCGAGAGGTTTACGATTTTGAGAAGTACCCCCAATTTGTTATTTATAATTGCCCTGTATTAGCCATGGATGTTTGACTGATTGAAGTGTTTGAAGAGTTGGGTGTATGTGAGTTTGAAGCATGACTTTGTGTGGCTGATTGTGTTTATGTGATGTTATCTCGACCTAAATTCAGCGGTATAAATTGTTTCGTTCCGATTATACAAGAACCCTGCCAAACTTTCGCAAGACTTAAAATTGCTAGCTTCTACCGATGCACTGATGTTACTGTGACCTATGTTCCCTAATTTTTTTGAAATATTATCATCTTCCGAGAAATTCAGACAAAGGTTATCAATTCTCGATTTTGTTCGAAATTAAACGCATACAAGGACTGATTTTCTATTGGTTTACCGTCCATGATTTCCTTAAGCAACCCAAACATATTACGTTTTACTTGGAAAGTTGATTTCATTCTATCCCTCCAATCCTTCCACCTCCACATGGTCAACGAATGTTCATGACGTAATAGTGAATCGTACCACGTTTTTGCAGAGCCTGACAATTTATTGAGAGCCTGATAACGGATCATATTATAGGCCCATGAGAATGTCTTTGCGTAGGATTCTATTATTTTCAGCCATGCAGTAATATTATCTTTAAATGGGTCAAAAGTAGGAATCATATTTTGAAGAGTAATGGTGCTTGTACTCACAGTCAGCTGATCATTTTTGCCAGATACGTTTCGTCCCTTCCTTCGTCTTCTAGTAGGTGATGAAGAGGGAATCCTTGCGTTGCTGATACTGCTGCTGCTGCTGGAGCTTGAAGAAGGTGCGCGTTTCTTACCCTTATTTAACCAATTTTTAGGACATGGATGCTCACTTCTGATGTTAACTAATTCTAGGCTGAAGGCAGGTTTTGTGGAACAGGTCGATATTAAAGTAAACTAGGCCTTCCAAATAATACTTTAATCAATTTTGAATACTAATAATTTATAAGTTGACGGTTATCCGACTAATTTTCAAAAAATAATGGACGGGCGCAGCTCGTGTCCGTCCTTATAAAAGGTTGTGTCGACCCGTCTTCCGGTAGGTGCGCTGCGTAGTCGCTACCAGTCGTGGTGTTGCCAACATTATCTATAAAAGAAGATACTTATTTGTAACCTAGCCCACTTAGTTCACGAACTACAATTTTTTAAATATTGTTTTTGTTCTCGTGTAAAGTGTTGATTTTTTTTGTATTACTTATCACAGGCGGCACAAAATTAGTTAATGTAAATAAGGATAAGTGCATTTTGTTTATTGTTCCGTTGGTAGGTAAAGATATTAGTATTTTGTATTTCATAGAGAATTGATGACAAGAATCTAATTGCTTCAATCCAAATATAGCTCTTAGACACTTATTTTTAAATTATGAATGCTTGATCAATCTCGACACAACGACCCACCACGTCGCTTCGTACAGCCTGACCACGCTATTACTTTGCGTTTATGTCTGTCTTTTTTCTTTTTGCTCAGCTCCTAAAGGTGATACTTATCTACGATTTCTTCCTCAGGAATTGGGCTATCGAATGCAAATATAATTTTAAAATCCGTAGTTCGAAAGATTAGCGCGTTCAAACAAACAAACAAACTCTTCAGCTTTATTATTAGTATAACTTCGCACAAGCAGGGGCAACTCGCTAGCTTGTAATAAACTGAACCAGTTTTCATAGGCTTTTTAAAATTATGTCATACATATACGCATTGTTACTTAACATCACGCCTGTGTTCTGCGAATGGTAGGCAGTGGTTAGTGGCCGTTAGATTTTAGTCCCATGTAATTGGAGCGAGCCTATGGCATGAATGAATGAATTAATGAATTAAATGCACCGACCCCAGCGTGGTTTGACCAGACTCGATTAATCGAATGAACCCCAAGATTTGCACTAGCCCCTGAAGCGTCATGCTTCATGGTGCTACAAAGACCATTTCATATCAAGGAATAGACCGGGGGGCACTGTAATGGTAGGGAAGACGTGCCCTTAGGATAGGAAGGATTAAGAGCCTACGGAGTATGCACCCTAACGTAAGCATGGGATTAGTGGAGAGGCGGGTGATATTTGTCTATGGGAGGGCATCTTTTAACGACGTCGCAGCAGGTTTGACTCAGTTTGAGCTTCATCGGTGAATCTTTAAGCGGGGTTCAGCTGGTTTCTCAGCTCTTTTCTATGTCACTGCTCTGCTGTGGATCATGTTGCTGTTCTTTTCAATGTCTTCGTCTGAGTTCTCGCTACTAACCGTTTCCGGTTTTTTTACATCTACTTAGCAGCGTTCTTGATCTTCCCCCGTGTCCATCCAATAATTGAATCCCTTGTCGAAATATTTTAAGTCTTGAGCTATCGTTCGAGTCTCAAATGTTGTTATTCTAAATATCCAAAGTAGAATGGGAACTGTTGGGAATCGAACCCAACACAACACATTGCGCATGGTCTGCACGCGCAGGCCGCGTGTTTAGCCCGTCGCTGCGACGACACGGTTCGGCCCGATGACCACTCGCTTCTTCTGACTTCACCGTGACGGACGATACTCCTCTTACTTTAGTTTCGTTATAAGCTGTTTGTCCTGTACGGTTTTATTATTGTTATAAGCACGTCATTAAACCCTTGCCTTAAATACAGTAGTGCACTCTTTAGATGATCCCCGCGCTAACATTGGTCCATCAAGGATCTCGCCGTCTTCATTTCAAAAGTAACAGTCTCAAAAAAAAACTTTGAACTGTAAGCTCTTCAGTTGCGTTCTTCAGCGGGGACAGCTCCATCAGGAATCGTCAATACCTTGTTGAAGAATCTTCGCGTAGCACTGCACACGCCCAGGGGACGAAGTCAGAATTCGGGCAAAGGAGAACTAAAAGAGTGTTTTCATTTATCTTCAAGTCTTTTAGTGGCAATCATTGTTACACATAGCCTTACATTTATCTAAAGTCACTTTTATGCTTATAAAAATATAACGGTTAGGATAATCCATCTGTTTACGTCATTCCTACACTTCACTATAACAGCTGATAACTCGGCGACGTGCTTCCTTGTTATCTTCGCATCAGCTGTTCCTTAATTCGCACCTAATCATTCATAATCATAACTCATTAGCTAGTTACATTTCGTTTTAATTTTATAAACTGTTTTTTTATCTCTTCTCTAATGAAATTATTTTAGCGAGTTTGCTGCTGGTGGTGTGAGTCGCTATAATCGTTTATTTATCTCAACATCATATTGCAGGCACTGGTTAATAGAATGTACAATCTTAAATAGAGAAAGGTGTCTGTGATAGAAGGGTCCTGAGTTACAAATCACCCAGCTCTCTTAGATAGGACATGTTAATTTACAAAACGGTTAGAGAGTCAAGATATTGTTTAAAAAGTTTAAGATTGCAATTAAGTACGTAAGTAAAAGTAGACCCTACAAAATTAAAAGAAAAAAAAAATTGTTTAATTAAGGTACTCGTAAAACTGGGCAAACTTGCAAATTATATTGACTAAAATCTAATTTAACTAATTCATAATTATCAATTTGAAAGCAGTAGGTACTTACATTTACTACTAGTTAAAAAAAATCAGAAGTAAGAGGTGTAAAGTAAAGCAAACATTCACGGATTTATTACAAATTATGCATAATTTGACAAAATAAGAATTAGCTGAACGAAAAATAAATTAAGGATATGGGGTAATGAAGAATGTTGTGTTTATGATGTCAAGTGATTTTACGATACGGGTTAAATGCGGGTGATTGAGCAAACATTTGTTGCTCGTCTATTCCGTGTTTGGAAATCGTGATGTAAGGGAGTAGGATATAAGAAAGTTGAAACACTGATCTTGTGTTTCAACTTTCTTATTTTTTATTTATTATAACAGTTAAGAGAATAAACAACTGTCGGACCGTTACCACTTGGCAGTGTTGGCAAAGTTAGGAAGTTGGATAGAGGATTGTGAAAAAGCAACTCAATTTAATATAGCTCTTTGAGCTCTGTCTAAAATGATAATATATTTTGACCAGTGTTTCAATGTGTTGTTGGAAGCTATGACGGTAATCTATGGTAATGCAAAGCTATTTGATAGAATTTAACATAACATCACGCCTTGTTTCCCCGAAGGGTTGGGCAGCGGTGTACTTTGTAATTTGTTTGAACTAAATCAGGACAAGAGTAATGGTTAATGAAATTACATGAGTGGGCTTTTAAGTCGAAGTTAGGTTGACCCTGGGGTCTAAGGGATTATGTCATGTATTTTGTCTAATCTTGTATTATCGACATTGACAGCAAGCAATTTGAAGTATATCAATTTCACCGTATTAAAACCTTGCTGAGCATACTTTTTAACCTCATCCCACGTGCCAGCATCGAAAATCAAGGCAGTATTGATGGCGCTAATTGCCGCTATTTGTTCACGCGTTGTTAATGGATTAAGTAATTGGGGGTTATTCTTTTGGAACCGAGGTGTTGTGAACTGTTTCCGCTCTTTTCTTATGTTGTACTGGTTACTTGAATTTTCGATATGTAGTGATATTCTTGCGTTGGTCGATTCCTGCTTTAGAATTTGCTGGTTACTGTTGTATTGGTTGTCGTCAATTAAAACCTAGTTTTCATAGTGCTGTTGATTGTAGAAAACATGTAAGGTGCCTGGCCGGTAGGTAAGTATACCAGTGTTTTCCCGCTGTTCGTGTTATTGATGTGAACAAACACGTTCACAAGGTAGAATTCCGACGCGGCAATAAGGAGGTCTTCTCCTACCCATAGCGCCTCATTAAACTGCGTGGTTACGTATTTTGTTATCATTTGTTCCTGAGATAGATTATTGTTAATAGTGCTATGCATATTCTGTCATCACATCACATAAACAGTTCCAGCCCCTTTTTCATAGGTATTATTATAGCCAATGTAGAGTTTTTGTTTTGTTCAAACGACAAAGATAAAGACACAGAAAATTGACTAAGATAGGGGTACGATTAATGGGACGTCCGCGCTGCTTTCTGAAGAAATGTATCAAAAACCAACCTAAAGGACCTACAGGTCGCACAAAATAAAATTATTCAACCATTATTTCACTATGTGCCAACCTGTACTTGAAACCTTTACGCATTATATTTTTGAAACTTTGCGCAACAGACACGCAAGGGTCAGTTGCAGGTACCGGCTAGCATTCTGTTAAACAATGAGCACCGCTATTTTTTAACCGGACTGCGCCCATAAACAATGTAACCTTCTGCTTTCTCTCGATCCCAGCCGTACTGCGCCTCCCGCGCGTACCCGCGCTTGTCCGCCAGATGTGGACATTATGAGCATCAACAAAGCGTCTACACTTACAAAATAGTTGTGAATATCGAAATCGAAATAATAATTTCAGCCTCTGTTAAATTATAACTTTGGTATGTTTGAGAAAAATATTACCTAGATTCAAATAAAATAAATTCTAGCAGGCTTTCATTTATACTCGAAAGGAAGTAATAATAGTTGTCAGTGAATAGTGAACTTGTTCAACGTAGTTTCAGTTATTCGGCACAATGTGTATGAAGTATTAGGTCAAGAGCGATACCGTACTACGATTATACGATCTGAATTCATTTATTTCTAAAGATTACAAATCACTTGTACGGAAATAAATACTAAACATTACTTTGCGTGCGGCCCTTCTTTGTTTTTATGTTTGAAATGAAAGGACTCGATCACACTATGTGCCAGAATAACAGCTTCGTTTATCCCGCACTACTACATTTAATATGAATACAATATCCTATAACAATTGTTTAAAATTATGTTGAACATGCGCATGGCTTTGAATCAACGACCTAAAGCGCAGCCGCGGCTTAGGAGTACAGCTTAGGGTACGGAACGATCTCACCAGTAACGCGGACGGGCTCAGGCCAGTATCACTCCTCGGCAGGTGTCTCAGCTGCATGGAACGCATATTTATTTATCTTTTGAACCGATTTAAAATATTTTTATTTGCGACACACACACACACACACACACACAAGAGAAACACGGTTTGATTTCTAAGTCCGGCAAGTAAACCACCATCTGTTGGGCACGATGCCTGCGGATACAAAGGCACCCATGTAATTGGAGCGAGCATATGATAGTACATATATTAAAATTGGAACTGGCGTTCCACATTTTTAATATTTACTTATTTACATTTATCAAACTCAAACTCAAACTCAAAGCATTTATTTCAAATAAACCAATTACAGGCACTTTTGAATTGTCAAGGTCGGTCGGTCAGAAAAATGAAGCTAGTTGCCCATTCCAAAGCGTAGTAGGTACCTATGGAGAAGAACGGGCAAGAAACTCCACGGACACTCTTTTAAATCAAATTATGTTTACAATAGATTGGTTACATCATTCATGTTGAAATTATGCATGTGAGAACGATGCAGAACGTTAAAAGCGTCCGTTATTTAAATATGAAAACAATTCGAAAATAAAATTTAATTAAATACGCCGTGGCAGCTAAGAGATGACCAGTCTCAACTGACGGCGCCCGTTCACGAACATGACGCATGGATTAGCACCATTCAACTCAACCATTTTGAAGGGAGCTAAATGATCCAACACACGCGCCACCATCAGCGAAACATTAAAGTGAGCATGACATACTCTCAGCCGCCAGGACACATTCAAGTCAATGAAAGACGTACCCTGTAAATGGTAGCTTTAAAGCATGTACATAGTACTCACATATGGCATATAGCAATTATACAGTACTAAAAAAGTTGAGTTTATACAATGCAAAGATTCTTGTTTTTAATCTTCAGCAGCTCCAACAGTATTTTTAAATGCTAATCAATTAGTTGATGCGTCCTTGAGGAGCAGGACCAGCGATTAGCCAAGCATTTTTATCAGCAATGTAATCCCCTAACTTATAATATGCTTATAATATACTTATAATATATCAAAACTGAATCAAAAATAACTCAGACACAAATTCAGACCCCGGGCTGCTACTTCAAAATTTCAGATGTAAAAACCCAAATGGAAAAAAATATGTCTCGCGAGAGATTTCTGTATTAGTGAGTTAAATAATAATATATAATATAAACCTCCCAGAATAAATTATGTAAATTATGGTGAAAATCACATTAAAACTGATTAATTGCGTAGTTTAGAACAACGTGGTTACACAGACGGACTCGAAATGCGTCTTTAATTTGTAAGATGTACCTTTATAAAAATGGACAGCTTGAGTCCTCCATCACATGTAATTGTTTTGTGACATTTGACCCAGCGATGATTATACTGTTTTTCTTACATATTTGGAAACTCAGAAAGTGCTTAATATTTTTTATGTAGCAACTGATCTAATGAAGGCGCAATTCCCGCATTTTTAAGATCATTCTAATCTCAGTCTCAATCTATCAAAAATACATCCATCATCATCAAATACATACTTCAATTTTCATATATTTTTCATACATTTGTCACATTGATTGTCGCTGAGATGACATTGCAACTTGAATTTGAATGTTTTGTAAGTACATGAATTGGCGATCTAATCAAAAACGACCAGTATCACCCAAAGTGCCTTTACTACTACTGCGCTGCTTCTGTCTATTTGTGACCATAGACAAGCTGTTAAATGTACCTTTAACTTTGGTTGTACCTAATATTAACATCGATAGAATTCCGTAAGTATTCAAATTCAAATTCACTATATAAAACAACCGTAACTTTATATAATATTACCTACATCAATTTAAGTACTAAGACTTAACATCCATGCCAATTGGTCTACTGCTCCCGACATTAATTAACTAGGAAGTACGTGTAAGCGCGAGTCGATGCGACTCTGCCTTACAGTGGATTATGGGTAAAAATATGATGTTTATTTACTGTAATGTAAATAAATTAGTATCTGACAGGTTTTGGTATGTGCCCCACATTCCCTTTATTGGGTGTTTTTCTTCTGTATCTTCTCCTTGAGCGTTTGTAGCATTTCTTCATCTTTCTGTACCAACGATTTCCTCTTTTGTACTAGTTTTTCCCGTCTTTCTATAGTCGCTAACAACTGTTGTTCTTTCAACTCTTTCAGAGTTTTCAAGTGTTTGGCTCTTTCATCAGCAGCTTTTTTCTTCAAAGCTTCCAGTTTCTTATTGGGTTCTTTCTTCTTTTTCTTCGGTGTTTTCTTGTCCTGAAACCAACAAAACATTTTGTTTAGAAAATAATAGCCTAGAAAGGGAGGGTGATACCATGAACACCGTAGAAGCGACCAAACACACGGTGTCATTGTAGAAAGATTTCATTCCAGCGCGATGTAATAAACCGACAAAGTGCGACTCGTACACGACGGGTTCTAAGGAACCAACGAGGAAAAAAACTCCACAAAACGCCTCGCTTACGTTCACACATCTGGTGATACACGAGCGCCAGTTGCGAGTACCTGACCTTTCTGAAGAACATCACCAATAAGGTCACTATATGTCTTCCTAGGGCGTCCCCTCCCGGCGTTTCCACTCACATCTGCCTTGTTAATACCTTTTGTTAGTCTCCTTTCACTCATCCGCTTAACATGACCAAACCATCTAAGCATACTCTTATCAATTTTTGTCACTACATCTTCTTTGAAAACACACCGTTGCTATAATTTTTATTATCTTCCTTTTTTTTTGTTATAGCGGCAATAAAAATACACACTCTGTGAATATTTCAACCTTTTACAGTTTATGAGATACAGCCCGCTGAGAGATAGACGGACGGACAGCGGTGGCTTAGTAATAGGGTTCCGTTGGTACCCTTCGGGTATGGAACCCTAAAAACGAAGAATTACATTCACTGTGTTTAGAAAGAGAAACACTGCGGATCTTTTAGCGCTCGTATGACGCTGACAGAGGCGCCCTTGGTAAACATTTGTGCAATTGTTTTGTGGAATGTATTGAAAAACAAGATGGTGGCCTTAGTTCAGCTTAAAATATGGCTACGCGCCAGAATAAACTTGTGGCGCTATGTATATTCTTAAAAGTAGAGATATCGAAATGGTCAAGCTACGGGTGCTGGAGGCACACCGCGAGGGACACCCCGTTCGAATTGGCGCAAGAAAAGTGCACCTACTTGGAAGGGTGGCCGGGGGGGGGAGGGGGGTTACCAAGCATTGGGATTGACCCACACGCTTTCAAATAGATTTAGTTTACTGTCTTACTTTCTCCGGCTCGTTAAAGAAGTTGGAACTGCTCGCACCACCTTCTTGGCTACGATTACTTGCCGAGTAGCGTAGAAAGGAGTTGTACAGTTTTTGCATAAACTCGGCCTCCTGCGGAGTTACCGCCACGGCATCGTCAGGTTGGTCAGTCATCTGGATATAATAAAATTGTTTAAAAATACTGTTTTTTTTAAATAACGTAGATGTATATATGCCCAAGCGGGTAGACGGAGCGGGAATACGGGTGATTTTAATGCCCAAATGGGGACAGCGCAACAAGGCGAGGAAACTGTATTCGGCAGATACTCGCATGGCAAAAGGTCAAACAAAGCACGGGCAGTTGTTGGTAGAGTTTGCTTTAGAAAATAATCTTAAATTCGTAAAAAGAGAGTACAAAACAAAGAAAAACCAAAAAATGTTCATGGGTATCGCCAAATGGAGAGTACCATAACGAAATAGATTTCATCTTAACAATCAAAGGTTCAGATATATTTGCTTTCGACATAATAGAAAACCTTAACATTAACACTGACCAAAGAATGATAAGGTGCAAAATAAAACTGGAAAATACAAAAAAAAAGAAGCTTTACCAAATCTATAAACATACGTTGTACAAGAAACTTGGCGATAATAACAAGAGAAGACGGGATGCACTGGGAAAGTTAAATTGACTAGATCAAAATATCCTCACAAGTCCAGATCCAGTACGATAACTTCCAAAAAGGTATGAAATGTTTACCATTGTAATGAAATACCATTTGAAAAGAACAAACAAAAATACCCGATAAGTACACACATACTTCAACTTCTAGAGCAGTCTTTACCAACGTGGGCGATAACGCCCCCTTGTGGGCGCTGCAGGCCTAAAGGGTAAGAGGCGGTAAGAGACCCAGAAAAAAAAGGGGGCATTGTGTAGGGCTTTGGGGTCGATTTATAATTTCATCTACCTAGCTAGGAAGACTCTTAGACACCGACTGAGCTCTCGACTACATTTTGTGAACATCAACTAATATTAATTAAGATATAGCTCAAACTCGGTTCGATATAAAAGACCGCGGGCAATCATGTTTTAACAAGTTTTTGTTAAATAATCCGAATTGTACATTCCTATACCAATCGGCTGGTTCTATAATACTTGTTCTTGCTTGTCGAGTACGATTGGGCGTCGAATGAGATAAACGAGTTTATGCACGTTTGTCCTATTCCTGTTGGTGCGTGCTGCTTATGCAATCATATATAAACGACGTAAATTTATTTTATTTTCATTTGCGGTTTCGCGCATAATAGATAAGCAGTACTTGATTTCAACACTTACGTATTTCTTAAAACAAAACAATGTCGGAAGTAAAAAGAAGAGACGGCAATACTCTGCGGAATATATTAAATTCGGATTTATTGAAAATCCCACAAACCCGTCGTCGCCTTTGGGTCTTCTATGTCTAAAAACATTTTCGAACGAAGCAATGAAGCCTTCAAGACTGCAAGATCATTTGAATAAAATGCATCCAGATAAGACAGAAAAGAATGTAGCATATTTTCAAGACCTAGAGAAGAAGCATAATACTCAGCCAAGTGTATCAAAACTATTTTCGGCGGCTGCTAAGCAAGATGACGACGGACTTCGAGCTTCGTACAATATCTCTTTGTTAATTGCTCAAAAAGGCAAACCACACAACATCGGAGAAGAGTTAATTTTGCCAGCAATAAAGGAAGTAATAACTACTGTGCTTCATAAACCGGCCGCAGATATTATCCGAAAAATTCCATTGAGTAATAATTCTGTGCAAAGACGAATTGATGAAATGGCTGAAAACATTGAAGAATCATTGTGCAATCATCTGAGGACTAGTCAATTCTCAATTCAGCTCGATGAGTCCACTTTACCAACTAATGAAGCGTTGTTGCTATCTTACGTGAGGTTTATTAAAGATGAGAAAATACGTGAAGAACTATTGTTTGGAGACAGATACAAAAGGCGAAACCATATTCAATACATTGGAAAAGTTTTGTGAAGAGAAAGAGATTCCTTTGAAAAATATTATATCAGTTGCTACGGATGGCGCTCCGGCTATGACAGGGCGCCATAAAGGCTTCATAGCATACTTAAAGAATAAAATTCCAGATGTTCTTGCTATACATTGCGTTATTCATAGACAACATTTGGTTGCTGGAAACTTAAGTGAACGACTATTTCAATCACTGCAATATGTTATGAAAGCAGTCAATAAAATCCGTAGCAGCTCTTTGAATGATAGATTATTTCATCAGCTTTGTGTTACTAATGACGAAGATTTCAACCGTTTGTTGCTTCATACTGAAGTTCGTTGGCTGTCAAGAGGCAATTGTCTGATTCGATTTTACAACCTGTTAGACTCTATGAGAGAGTTCTTGGAAACTAAAGATACAGAACTGCGCAACAAGCTCATAACATCAAAGAATGATATAGCTTACATGACAGACCTGTATAAAATGTTCAACGACATGAACCTCCAACTGCAAGGCGATGAACTAAATTTAATTAAAACAAAAAATGTCGTTGCTGCTTTCGCAGCCAAACTGCTTCTGCACAAAAAGAATATGGGCAGACGTAAGTTTCACAATTTTCCGAATTTATCAGTATACTGCAGTAACGACGACTTGTTTGCCTACTGCCAACATTTGGAAAACCTCCACATTGACTTCACCGAACGATACCAGGACATTTTAAACTTGGAAATACCAGACTGGGTGTTGGATCCGTTTTCAAATGTCAACACAGCAATGTCACCTCAGCTGGAAGAAGAACTTATAGAATTGACAACAAACGAAGAAATAAAAATCAAGTTCAAAAATGGATATCAAGAATTTTGGCTACAAAAACCGAACCCGCAATTGTACCCTGGATTGTGGTAAATTGTTCAACGATTTTGATAGCATTCCCATCGTCATATTTGTGTGAACGTGGATTTAGTGCTGTGGCAACGCTGCTTACTAAAAAGAAAAATCGTTTGCGTGTTACCGAACGAACTTGCGGCTGTTTTTGAGTAAATTGGAACCTGATATCAACAAACTTATTGAACAGCATCAGATTCAACCTTCACATTAGTTTTTATATAAGAATTGATTATGTTTGTTTTATTTTCAATAAAATATACTCTGTCCGAATACTATACAATTTGCGTTTCAATAATCAGTTAGCGGTTTTTAAGAATGTTTAAAAAGGCGCCCCCCTTTTTAAACATACTTAAAAACCGCTAAGTTGGAGTTGACGTTGGAGTTCGTGGTGCTCACGAGGTTGCCAGGCTAAACTTTCAAACCTGGTTACTTACTATACGGTAGGCCTGCAAGTGGGCCTATCTATAATAACATGGTGGAGTCTCAACGTCTTTTTTATCCGTCAAAGTAACGCAGAGCAAATTAAGATGGATATTCTCGCATCACACCACGCAGACAACATTTTTAAAAGCTTTTGGAAAGGCTAAATGTTAACGGAGTAACTGAGCCTCGAGACATTGCGAACATGTTTAAAAGTCTTTTTCAGATAGAACCTCCTTCCTGCGTGCCGGGGATGCTCAATACTGGTGAAATCAGGCAAAATTAGCTTGGGCCGGCAGTATTACCAGCTTTTTACTGCTAAGCATATATAAACCGTTATAAAGCATATGACGAGGGGTAAGTCCCCAGGTCACGATGGAATTAGTATTGAGCATTTGCAGCATGCGGGGGTTCACCTGCCAAGGCTTCTGGCTATGTTTTATACATTTTGTGTAAGACACTCATACCTGCCGGATGAATGTATGAAGACCGTGGTTCTGCCAATAATCAAAAATAAAACTGGTGATGCGTCAGACAACAACCATTATAGGCCCATTTCGCTAGCTACTACCGTGGCGAAAGTGCTGGACAGTCTGATTGATCGTATTTACAGCCACATAAAGCTGAACGAGGCGCAGTTCGGTTTTAGACGCGGGCTATCGACAGAAACGGCAGTTCTATGCCTCAAGCACACTGTCCGGTACTACACCGATAGAAAAACTCCAGTCTATGCCTGTTTTTTAGACCTTTCGAAAGCTTTCGATTTGGTGTCCTATGATGTGCTATGGTACAAAATGAGGACAGAAACCAGCCTCCCTGAAGAAGTCGTTAGCATTTTCGATTATTGGTACAACAACCAAGTTAATGAAAAGTGAGACTAAAGTGTGGAGTAAGGCAAGGAGGTTTAACCTCGCCTCGTCTCTTCAATCTGTACGTAAACGGGCTCATCGAGAGACTCAGCAACACCAATGTCGGCTGCTCCATAGACGGATTTGTAAACAACATCAGCTACGCTGACGATATGGTGTTATTGGGCCCCTCCATAAGCGCCGTACGTAAACTACTCGCTATATGTGTGGAATACGAACGTACCACCCGTCCTCAAAGACGGTGTTTCTTTATCCAGAGTTTCTCGATTCAAGTACCTGGGCCACTGGGTCTCGGATGACCTCTCGGACCACGAGGAGATTGAGAGGGAGCGCCGGGCGGTGGCTGTCCGATGCAATATGTTGGCTCGTAGATTTGCACGCTGCTCTAAGGCAGTAAAAGTAACTTTGTTTCGGGCGTTTTGCCAATCTTTTTATACGTGCTGTCTATGGGTCAATTATACACAGAAGACAATCAACGCCCTGCGTGTTCAGTATAACAATGCCTTTAGGATGCTGTTGCGGCTGCCAAAGCACTGCAGCGCGTCAGGCATGTTTGCCGACGCTCGCATCGATGGCATTCATGCCATCCTTAGAAAAAGAGCATCGGCATCTTTGCTTAGTCGTGTCCGCGGCAGTGGCAACGGCATTCTTAGCGGTGTGGCTGGCAAAATGGACTGTCCATAATTGTAATCAGTTGCATGTCGATAAGAACCGGTATCGGATATTATCTACTGTATGATTATTGTGCCATGTATATCTTTCGTTACTAACATAATTTTAAGTATACTAACATAAATATGGATCTCTGTGTCTAAATTAAATAAATAAAATTAAAAGGCATACAAAGATCTCCAAACTACAACAAAATGGGCAACAAACATGGTGGATAAGAAAGGAAAACTTATTTCGAAGCGGTCAGATATTATACTCACAGAAGCAACTAACTTTTGTCAGAATCTTTACATGTCACAAGAAAAATCCAGCTTAACGCAGCACGTCGCAGTCAAAGCCAATGTTACGAACCCTTGTCCGAAATACTAAGATCAGAGATTTGTTTTTCTCAAAAAGTTGACAAACCAAGAAGTCGCTATCAGAACCACTACATCACTACATACGACATTCACTGGAAATCATGTTTAATAATATTCTACAAAAAAGTGAAACTCCAAAGCAATGGTCCGAATCGACAATTACTCTTCTTCACAAAAAGGAGATAGATGTGATCTTAGTAACTATATACCAATTAGCCTAATGTCGAACCTTTACAAAATGTTCTTCCTTCCCCATAAGGAAAGGCGTCAGGCAGGGCGACCCACTATCACCTAAAATATTTTCGTTTGTTTTGGAAACAATATTTAGAAACTTAGACTGGGAAAACAAGGGCGTGAAGATCGTCGGTGAATATCCAAGCGATCTACGTTTCGCGGACGACATCGTTTTACAGAAGAATCCACAAAATTAGAGAACATGTTGCAAGGAGCTTGCGAAAGAAAGTGTAAGGTAGGATTAACTATGATAGCTGCAAAAACGAAAATTGTAACAAATGGGTCGGAGGTAGCAATAACAATAGATGGACAGCAAATAGGATATGTTAAAGGATACGTATATTTGGGACAATCTATTTCATTTGAAGACCAAACGGAAGAAGAAATAAATAGTTGCGAAGGGCCAATCGGAGCTCGGTCCTGGGTTTGATTCCTAGGTCGGGCAAAGTGTTATTGGGTTTTTCCCACAGGAATCAGTAAAACACGGATTTGTGCTCTGTTCAAGGCAATAGGCTCGACCCCTATTACACGGGAATTTAACATACCGGACAAAAAGTGGGTGTACTACAGGCACATCTCTGCCTATCTCACTGGGGATTACAGGTGTTATGTTATATAAAGATAGTAAAAGAATTGAGTATTCAGCACACTCGCAAAGTCACAAAATTGTTTAACACGTTGAACGCCCACTTAAAAGTCATATCTTTCCGTTCCGTTCATATATATATACTTACATGCACGTATATTCGACATTTTAGGTACTACGCAGTAGACAGTGTGAAACTAGCTTGAGCTGAACGTGAACCCGACTTTATCAAAATATGAATGTTGATTAGTTTCTTAGAAATTTGGAACGATACAGTATTTCTTTATACATTGTTTTTGTCACGAATTTTATTACTTAGGTTTGAAAGATAACACTAAACATTTTTGTTCTGCATCATCCAAATCAATAAACTAGTTTGGAAATACAATATTATAATTTTAAGGTGCATCAATGTTTTTTGTGTTGGAACGTTTTTCAGGATAAACTTTTAAAAAAGTGAAATAATTTATGCGGACGGCACGCGGTTTTAAAACAGTGCAAAACATTTCAAAGTCAAATCTTAAAATATTAATCTACAGCGAAGTACAAAGTCAACAAAATTAAAATTCACCATTAAAAATATGCCATCGTTACCATATGTTTGTAGATGGAAAGTTGACAAAAGCTTGGTTGTCACGTCAATCGGCCACACACAGCTCCAAAGCGTCTCTTCTGTCACTGATTGTAGGTCAACTTTTGATCACAATTTTACAAGGTAAAATAAAATTAAGCAGGGCGGCGCCTGCTTGCTGCGCTCGCCACATACGTACTAAATAAACTGATACAGACAGACTTAAATCTAGCAGGGGCGTAGCTACCGCCGCATATGGTTGATGAGCTTCAGGAGCTCATGAATTTTCGTTCAGGGCTCCTGAACGAAAACTCCTAAAATGTTATCCACAATCTCAATAAAAAAAATATGATGTAAAATAAATAGTACTAGTAACTAGTTGTATATAACCTCGATAACCTCAAACTCATATTGATAAGAGGCCCGTAATTAATTATGAAAATATGAAAATTAACGTCTGGCCAACAAAGGCAAGCTACAGGCGCGGCCCAGTTCTCAGACGTTTGCAATACGAGTATTTAGTAAAATCACACACAAAATCTTTTCTATCCGATGAATGCTATAATTTGACCTCAATTTGATTTGAGCTCGCTTCGCTTGCTCTAGCGTTCTCTTAGCAACATAACAATGACAGCTTAACCTTCCAAGCCTTTTAGAAGGATACTTTTTTATTTATTATAGTATATACCTTCGATATTAGATACCCTTACATGATCTATCTCCACCACTGCTATGTGGAGACGGTTAATACGGCAATAATCGAAAATATTTGCAATACGAATGCGTACAATTATTTTTTAAAATAAACCATAAACTAAAATTAAAAAACCTGATTTCATAAAATATTTTTATTTTATTTGAGATGGATTTGCTCTTGACTCTAGTCTAGGTCAGAGGTGACAGAGACAAAGTCTACGATGGAAAGAGCTTACCCAGAAGAAGCCTGTTTACTCGTAGCGTACGTAGATATTTATTCGAAACTAGCTGTTCGTGCCCGGCGTCAATTTCATACAAAAATAGCATCGATTTCCACTTTGTCGGTGAATTTTCATTAAATAATAATTTCATACAAATCCAATGAATTATCCAAATAGGTGCAGCCGCTTTAAAGTGATGCGCGGAAAATCTTCATTACTAACAAATTTTTATTTGTACCTATAGATAGATAAGTTTACTAACACCTATTTTTTAATTAAATACACCTATAATGTAGCTATTTAAAGTACCTTATTGAACCAAAATTTTGCATCTCCCTAAATAGACAATGAGTAAGCATCACTGTGAGTAGTGATAAAGGTTTTCCGTTCACCATTAGCAATATAGAGGATCCATAGATTGTTTGTATATGAATATGGTTGATGAGTCAGTCTATCCTGTAACCTGTTTAGCACTACGACCATTTATTTAACACATAGCATTACGCCTGTAATCGACGAATACATTTCTCTAGATATGATTAATTCCCATGTAATATGGGGCGAGCCTATTGCCATCAACCGGGCACGAATCCAGAATCCGTGCTGCTACTGAGAAATCCCAGATGGAAAAACCCAAAAACGCTTTGGCCGAGCTGCGCTTACGTGACATTTGGATAAGTCACAATGAATGATCTTAATTTGAAATTTATCTTTTGTTAGCTTTTTAAATTACAATTTGAACATGACACTCGTAAGAACTTAAAAAAAATTCAAATTGCTAATCGCGAGAGAATTATTACGGATTATTATACAGCATGTAACGAAAACCCTGTCCGATCCTGAAGGGTATTATTTGGTATCGTAGTGCGTACACAAATACGTAATCATTTAATGGATACGAGATAATTATTGTTCCCAAATGAAAACAATTAATTTAAAAAATTAATAATAATCCAAAGGCAACACTGATCGCTCGACAGGGTTCACCAGAGTTCACCTACAGTTTCGTGTCAAAGAAGCCGCCTGAGCGCGGCAGTCCTTTGTCGCATGCCGCCAAAGAAACGTAGGACTAAAGAAATCTACGTTTTGCCTACGCGTAGGTATCAGCTGATATTTTATTGTAGGCTTACGCACAATGACCCCGATTTCTGACTTTCTGTTTATCAAGAAACAATTATTATTGAGTTAATGTGATGTACTTTTGGCAATGTACCCACTGTAGGTATCAGTTTATTAAAACATTTACTTGTTACATACCTCTATCTATCTAGAACATTAGTACACATTCGAAACCTTTTTATTAAATTTGCACGTACTCTTCGCAGCGCACATGTGTACGATTTGAGTGACTCGAAAGCTTCCACAATCCGAGCTGTTACTTCGATTTCCGAATCACACATTCACTCACAAATAAAAAATTAACATATTCCAATATTCCTGATTGGTATACGACAGTCGCGATACGATAGCGGCACGTGATACGTACGGACATCCGATCGCAAGCTATCTCCACGTGAGACTGGCGAAGTGTCCAAATAAGTAGCGGCTACATCAAAGGATCGAGGACTCGTTATGAGTACCTACAGCGCGGCTAGTGCAGGGCGGTGTCCTTTGAAATAAAATAGGCAAAAAATAAAAGATTTCGCCGGCCGGTGGAGTGTTGTCAACTTATGAAAATTTACCATATTTAGTGTTTCATTTCGCATGGTAACTAAAAATAAAAAAAATCAATAGCTAAAAAATTGTTTAAAAAAATCTAACTCATAAAAACCAAATTTTTATGAGTTAGATTTTTTTAACAATTTTTTCTAGTACGTATGTTAAACCAGGAATACGCCTTTTTTGGATCGGACAGGGTTTTTGTTACATATTGTATAAGAATAATAAGGAGTCAGATACCATTATTTACTCCAGAACGTGGCGTACTTAAATAATATTATTACGAGTATATGAGCGAAGTTAAGAACAATTGATGCAATATCTATTTTTATTTATTTTGCATTTTCCTTCTTCTCTGTGAAGACCTTGAATAGAATAGAATAAGTACTCTTTAATAAACTTCATATGTACTTAGATCACCAACTAATAACTGAAACCACTTAATATTTATATCAATATAATTAATTTAAGCGGTGCTGGCCCAGTGGTAACGACTGAGACTTACGTGTTGTAGGTCGTAGGTTCGAACCCAGACAGGCGCTTTACTTTGTGTAAATTATTTCATCACCACTGCTCTCAAACCGGTGAAGGAAAACAACGTGAGGAAACCGGCATGTCTTAGAACCAAAAATTCGAAGACATGTGACATCTACCAACCCGCACTGGGCCTGCATGGTGGATTACGGCCCACTCAATCTCACAGAGAGGAGGCCTGTGTCCCAGCAGTGGAAACATTATAGGCTGATTATGATTATGATGATGATGAATTAATTTAAAATTCAATCAATATTATAAAGACAAAGGATAGTTCCCTAATATCGTTTTAATTTAACAGTGGTTGTAATGAAATGCGGCTCTTGTTTATGGTACCATGATGAATTTTGATCCTATCTTAGGTTTACATCCAGCTAGGGACACAGCCGCGCAAGCACCTCGTCTCGCAGTGGGCCACCATGCCGCTCCAATGATGTCACTCTTAACTTTGAAAGTGAGCGCGGCAATCGTGAACAGTATTCTATTGATCTTTCAAATTCATATAATATACTATATGCAGGTATTATGTACACCTTAGGAACCATAAACCGTTATACCAAATAAAATGCCACCATGCCATATCATATGAAATTGTTTTGATGTACATATACTATTTGAAACTACCTATTCGAAGTTAGTTGGCATTCTTAATCGGTACACATTCTAAAATGATATGGCATAAGTACTTAATATCCATAATGATGTATTCAACATATACATAACAGAAAAGAGTATAGTATATGACATAATGGGGAAGAAATACAAAAAAGAGACGGCCAAATGTGTAACCAACAACATATTCCACGGAATACATATAAATAATAATAATGTTTACAAACTATTTAAACTCGAACCTACAGGCTAAAATAATTTAAATACAGAAAATATTTTTGTGTAAACTTTATAACAGAGGCTAATTTAGCAAACAATCAAATAACTCATCAAGGAATACAAATCTTAATTAAAATTAATAGGGACTTGCTAGTAGATTAAAAAAAAACTCAACTCACTTAGAGTTGAGTTTTTTTTAAATCTACTAGCAGAAAGAACAAACGTATCGATATGATGGAATTGCTTGTTGTAATTATTAACTAATATAAATAATTACTACTACTACTACTAGTACTTAGTTGGTTTTCAATCACACACAACACTTAACTCAAACTTAAATCATTAATTTCAATTAAAGCATTTGCAGGCAGTTTTCAATTCTCATTGAACAAGGAGTCGTTCAATTTCAGTTAGTAAGTGAAGCTATTTTCCCATTTCAAGGCGAGGTAGGCTCCTTATGGAGAAGAACGGTCAAGAAACTCCGTGGACACTCTTTCAAATCATAATCAAACATTATGTTATGTTAGGTTTCTTGTTCGACAGTAGAGAATAAAATTGCTTTATACTCTTGCGGCGACGGCTTTATATTAATATTTTTAAACATGGGTTTTCCTATGGACAAAATGACGAACTTTCAAACAAATTACGTCTTTTATTAAGGAACTCTATTGCTAAATTTCATGCTTCTTGACGCTGTGCGTTCTGTCTGTCAGTAAATGAATAAATTAATTAAAGGTAATTAAGGTAAATGTAGATGTTTTGTACCTACTACGTTTGTATAATTTTATAAATTGAATTGATAACATTATAATAAGCGATTATCAGAATTGTAATCATTCCACTTACCTCTCGTCTCTCAGTGACGTTATTTAACGTGGCCTTGGACAGTTTATGTTTATTTCGTTTCGGTCTTCCCGAACTCTAGTTAGTTAAATGTGGAATCAGTATTTGCATACGCACGCTATTATCACATAAAAACATGCGCTATTATTGTATAAATGCCTACCACGCTACTAAAACATGGAACTGTTTTCTAAAATCTTATATTATAATGAATAAGTAGTTGCCTACACATCTTTCATGAGGTATGTATACCTGTTGTATTAAAATATTACATCATTTCTACGAGTTTTGAATAAATCAGAAGCATATTGCATCATTCTTTAATTTAGGTACCTACTGCGATAACTTCTAAAAGTTTTCTTGAAAAGAGATTGCATCAGACTTACTTATAAAATGTACTTAATAGAAATAAAATTAAATACCAAGAAAGAAAGAAAATACATTTATTTGCGGTAAGCACCATTGTGGAATGTTAGAATTGAAATTATACGAGTATTGAATAGGTATTTTAACAAAGTAGATCGTATATCTGGATCGCAGACGAAATTGCAGGCACCAGCTTGTATTAAATAAACGAGTCAATTGAGATAACAGAATTACACATAAATATAAGTAATAAAAAACGTACCTAAAATCGAAACTGTATGAAAACACAACAATCTATGGCTACATTTTCAGGACAAGCAGATTTCGCATAGTATTATAGGTAGGTAGCTAATACTGGTAACGTATAGATGCGAGATATGTGATGACGTTTGTACGAACATTGACTGGATGACCTCCAAAATTGGTTTTGGTATTCCCCGGTTTATTGGTTTTCATAGAGTTTCGTATGCTAAAAATAACTGCTACGGAGCACGAGAAAAGCTTTCCGAGTAGCGTCTCCCAAAAAAATCGCCTAGATTGTCAATGGATATTCGTCTATCAATACGATTTATCACTGTACTTTTCGTTAGATCATAAAAAAAGGTGGCGCCCTTTAGAGCACTCTGTACAACCTTCTACACTTCGCTTGTGGGTGAAATATTCGCAAGCATCGTATTGAGCTCTTCGGGTCCAGCTTAATACTAAAATTTATGCGCTCGCCATGGCGTTGCATTGCGTCAGGGATGTATGCGGCGGCGCGTGTTTTTAACACGTTAACACGCTTTAATTAGCTTCACTTTTAACTAACTGTTATATGATTGTTTTTTTTTACATTGATTGCTATTTATTAAATATTTAATGTAAAAAATCTTAGAAGTAGATTTTAACTTACTTCTAAGTGTCGTATCGAAATGAAACTTTGTATGTATATGTAATTCAGATGACAAAACTATAATTTGGTATCTTGGAGCTGATCTGATGATGGAGAAAGGAGTTGGATAGTAAAACTCTTCAGTGGCTACTAGTAAACCATAATATATATAACCTCCTCCAGGTTGGAGTCATATGATTCGTGTTGATAAGTCCAATATTGTACTTGGTGTTAAGGGTCTGATGATGGAGCCACAACGTGGATAGTGGAACTCTTCAGAGGCTTCTAGTAAACTGCTCGAGTTTGGGCTCTCGTTTTGACGAGTTCAATAGATTGGGCTTGGTAGTGTGGGTCTGATATTGGAGTCAAGGGGTGATAGGAAAACTCTTCAGTGACTCCTAGTAAACCGCTCAAGTCATAAATAACTTCGTTGACTTTAGACTTATTTTTATATATTAACTAAATGAAAAATATGTATACGAGACTGAAAAGTGAAAAATAAAATGTACAAAAGAAAAAACAAGAAACACGCTTTTATCCCGCACTCAAAATTATTAAATAATTAAATCGACTTGTATTAGTTATCATTTTATAGCTAATGATGAAATCAAAAAGCGTGGAACGCTTCTCAGTTGTGTCAACTGTCAAAAAAGTATCGGGAATGGATGATTTGTTTGTGGTTCCAAATTCTTTTTTTCTGTTTTTTGTTGTTGTTGTTAGATTGGCACAACTGTTTTCCATTTTGGCGCTGACTTTTAGTTGCATCTGTTATATAAATTAAATACAGTGCTGTATTTAGTTAGATCTTACCTATCATGTATTGCAAATTTCATAGTGGACAAAAACAACGAACAAAGAGTCTTAAATTTGGCATCGACAATGGAATTTTGAGTCACTGAAAATGTTACAGAAGGCTCACAGTGAATCGATTTTATCAAAAACACGTTCTTATGAGAGGAAAAAAGCATTGAAAAGCGGTCGAGATGTGATGGATGATTTACCTCACTGTGGTTGGCCATCAACGTCTCCAACTGAAGACGCACTGATTGAAGACTTTAGTCCTTAAGCTCTGTGGAATACGCGACGAGAAGACTCGACGAAGCTTCGCGGGTGCTGCCCAGCCCAGCCGAATTTTATTGTTAGCCTCCTTCTCAAAGATGTTCTTACCAAACTGCAGAGTTTGCCCGAGGTAAACATATTCTCGAACAACTTCGAGCGCACCGCCATTAACAGCAATCGGTCCCGAAGTAACGTGATTGTTGAACATAAAACTTGTGTTTTATTCAAGTTCATCCGGAGACCAATGCGTACAGAAGAATCAACTCGGTCGTCCAGCATATGCTGCAGGTCATGCAGCGATTTAGCCAGTATTACGATGTCATCTGCAAATCTCAAGCGTGAGATGTACTCGCCGTTGATGTTAATGCCGTGTCCTTGCCAGTTATGCGTCTTAAATACATCCTCCAATGTCCGTCTGTTACGTCCCTTGTTTCACCCCTCGAACCAGGAGGATATGTTCGGTTCGCTGGTCCTGCGTTTTGACGGTCACAGTCGCGTTTTCATACAGATATCTTAGCACTGGAATGTATCGCCAGTCAACTAGGCATCGCTGCAGAGACTCCAAAACATACCAGGTCTAGATTGGGTCAAATTCCTTCTCATAGTCAAGAAACGCAAGACACATGAGCCGATTATACTCTTCGAACTTCTGCATACTCTGCCGCAATCGCTGAAACTCGTCGAGTCTTCGTGCTAGGCGATTCGAAACGACTCTTAAAAACAACTTATATACTTAGGCTTACGAGCGACATAGGTCTATTATTCCTTAAAAGGGTCTTATCACCCATTTTAAGGAAGAAAACGACAACGCTCCTTTGCCACGCTTCTGGAGTTCTCCCAGAGAACAGGACATAGTTAAAGAGCGCCCGAAGCTTTTTCAGTACAGGACTTTCTCCCGCTTTCAGGAGCTCGGTCGTAATCCCGTCCTCATAAGAGGCTTTTCCATTTTTAAGCTGTTTAAAAGCCGCCTCTCTCCCCTGGAGTTTTTCACGTCATTCCGCCATAACCTCCAGAGAGTCTTCCGAAAGTTTGGACTTCCTGCCCGTACGCCGCATTTTGCAAAATCGCGTACCTTCCTCCCTGAGGCATTTCACCATTTGTTCGAGCGCCTGGTCGACGTCATTTGTGGTTTCTACGGCAGCGAATCAGTTGTTCAGGTCTGACTGGAACGCTTCAGATCCTAGCATAGTTTGGAGCATATTTCGTCGGAGTCTAGACTTCATCAAACGAGTTCGCTCGAGCTTGAAGTTGATATTCAGATAGCCTCGAACCAGTCTGTGATCACTGCCGGTATTGAACCTTTAGAGATATGAGGAACAGGGTGTAAAGTTCACTCATACTCTTCGGAAAAGGGAGGATCCTCCGACCAGATGGATGTCGTATCTGGTGGGCAACTGCCCGATGATTGTTATCGGGAAGTTTGCTAAGTATGCTATCTGCGCGGTAAACTCTGCTTGCGCGATGCAGGATTGATGCGTTTGTTCGCATGTGGCGGTGTAGATGCCGCCACATCACTCCCCTCCGAAGACCGGAGGTCGATAGTGGACTAAGTCTTGTATCTTGCGATGCTTGCCAATGCCAGTTGGGTTCCAGTGGATTGGAACCGGGTGTCGCATAGTTCGCGGTGAGTCGGAACTGTCTGCGAAGATGCCCCAGTGAGTCGGGGTGGCTGACTGCTGATGTCGACCAGGAGAGGGATTAAGCACTCTGCTTGTGGACCGGCCGAATGTGCAGTGTGCTGTGCCAAGGTTGCTGATGAGGCTGAAGGTGATGACCAGGTATGCGCTTGCGCTGCATGCTGATGGTCAGGACAACCGTTCAAGCCGTGGTTGCTGGCTGGCTGTGTGACTTGCGGGAGTGATGATGATGACGTCACGCTGAAGTAGTTGCACGAAGGCTGCGCTGACGTTCATACTCGGGGTCACCAGTTTAGAGATGATGTTCATCACGTCGGGGTCACCAGTGAAGAGATATGAGGAACAGGGTGTAAAGTTCACTCATACTCTTTGAAAAGGGAGGATCCTCCGACCAGATGGATGTCGTATCTGGTGGGCAACTGCCCGATGATGATTGTCGGGAAGTTGTATGTATGCTATCTGCGCGGTAAACTCTGCTTGCGCGATGCAGGATTGATGCGTTTGTTCGCATGTGGCGGTGTAGATGCCGCCACATCACTCCCCTCCGAAGACCGGAGGTCGATAGTGGACTAAGTCTTGTATCTTGCGATGCTTGCCAATGCCAGTTGGGTTCCAGTGGGTTGGAACCGGGTGTCGCATAGTTCGCGGTGAGTCGGAACTGTCTGCGAAGATGCCCCAGTGAGTCGGGGTGGCTGACTGCTGATGTCGACCAGGAGAGGGATTAAGCACTCTGCTTGTGGACCGGCCGAATGTGCAGTGTGCTGTGCCAAGGTTGCTGATGAGGCTGAAGGTGATGACCAGGTATGCGCTTGCGCTGCATGCTGATGGTCAGGACAACCGTTCAAGCCGTGGTTGCTGGCTGGCTGTGTGACTTGCGGGAGTGATGATGATGACGTCACGCTGAAGTAGTTGCACGAAGGCTGCGCTGACGTTCATACTCGGGTTCACCAGTTTAGAGATGATGTTCATCACGTCGGGGTCACCAGTTTAGAGATATGAGGAACAGGGTGTAAAGTTCACTCATACTCTTCGGAAAAGGGAGGATCCTCCGACCAGATGGATGTCGTATCTGGTGGGCAACTGCCCGATGATTGTTATCGGGAAGTTGTATGTATGCTATCTGCGCGGTAAACTCTGCTTGCGCGATGCAGGATTGATGCGTTTGTTCGCATGTGGCGGTGTAGATGCCGCCACAAACCTGTTGATCACCGAGACATCCCTGAAAACATGATTTTTATCTATCTATCTCATTTTTCATCATAGTGTCGGGACTTCGGCACGTCCACTTCCTTTGGGGCAGATTCTTAAAGAAGGAATTCATCAAGTAAAGCCCCTCTTTCTCAAGGAAGTTGACAAGCATTTGCCCGCTATGATTTCTGCTGCCAAACCCGATCCTACTACCAATTCATTGAAATCTTCGTTAAAATCCCCTATGAGAACGATGTAGTGGGCCTTTGTAGTGGAATGCAAGGCCCTGGAAATGTCCTCGTACATTTCTTCTACTTCGTCATCAGAGTGTGCCGAGGGCGGTGCGTAAACCTGAACAACCTTGAAGCTGGTTTACTATCTTGGTTTGCTTTACTATGACGTACGCAACCTTGTTCAAAATACTGGAGACTTAAACAACGTTGTCACAAAGGGATTCGCTAACCAGGAACTCGACTTGGCTTTGTATCCCACTCGAAAATACAAAAGGTGACCCGATTCAAGGGTTACTGTGTCCTCCCCGTCTCTTCGGAATTCACTCAACCCAAGAATGTGCCACCTTATTTCCCGAGCTCTTCTTCGAACTGCACTAGATGTTCGTCGAGCCGTAACGTGGGTCCATCATACGTCGCCAAGGTCAGTTGGGTTTGGCGGTTGGTTTCGACTTTACATGATTGAAGGGATTGCCCATAATCGCCACGCTGGGCATGCGGGGTGGCGATCGCAGATCATAGCCTCTCGCATTAGTAACGGTGCTGCTCGTCACTAGCCTGCACCATTTAGCTGCGAAGTTTATTAAGAAATAGTTATACCGCCATTTGTAATTTTTCTTACTTTGCTTACCTGATAATTGTATAGTTTCAAGTTTTTCTAACTGAACAGACAGTTGTGCTGCTGGGGAGTTTGTTGCGCCACTTCTTCTTCCCAGCTAAAGCACTAGGAAGTGGTGAAGGGCGGGCGTTTCGGGGAACTGTCTTGACTAATTTTGACGTTCGAAAAGTGCTGATTCTCAGCTTAATTTGAATAAATGTTTTTTGATTTTGATTTTGTCCGTTGTCAGAGCCTCGTTTGTTATTCAGCAGGGTGCACCACGAGCAGGTTAGGGCACTGAGATGATCGTAAGTGTGCCCCTTGTGTGTAGAAGTATGTAAGGGCCCCCCCTTACATACTTCTACACACAAAAACAACTTCTTTCTTCCTTTCTTCTTCTATTTCTTTTCTTCTTACAACTTTAATAATTATCGTTATGTTATGCTGGTTATATATTATCAAAATTAATGAATTTCATTGGGCATATCCAGCTTCTAAATAAAAATTTCAGATACACAAAGTGACAAAGACTTGATTCTTTTAGTCTTATAGTCTCAGGATTTGATGACCCAAAACACTCTCAAGACAATATACTAAAAAGTCTTTCGTGTCCTTGAGCATCTTGTGAGTCTTTTGTGTCTTATGAGTTCTTTGATCAAAATTGAGTCATCCGATAAAAAAATGGTGTATGATATTATCAATATTTAAGGAATAAAATTATGAAATGATCTCAAAATTATGTAAATAATCACATTTGAAATGACATCTGGCATTGAACTACCAGATACTCACTCGCTAGACCCGAGCTTTAACCAGAGTTAAAAACTCAGTCCTGAGTTCTTTTAGACAATACTTGAGCCTCGAGTTCATTTCGACAAGACTAGAATCTTCCAATAAGGACTTAAAGTTCAAAGGACCCGAGCTCCGAATATTCAAAAACAATTGAGTCTTAAAAACTAAATCGAGTTTTATTGTTGTAAGACTTGGACTCGATTTTATTACAATGAGACATACACTTAATTAGTTTGCATTTACTTACTTTGTGATGTGGCGACGCCTGCAAATGTATTATGTATGCCTGCAAAAAACATAAACCACGAAGAAAGACGTCGTATATTCGTATCTAAATAAGAAAACAATATCATTGCATGACAATTATTGAATTATATATATGTGATGAAGAAAATTAATCGTGCTTACTGTCAAATATCATAAAAAATATTATATTATTACTTTAAAAAATCAATCAATCAATTGATGGCTTATCAATCATTAATCATCAAATATGCCTTTTAGTGTTTTGGAAAACCAACGTCTTTTAATACAAAATACATTATGGGTTTCGTCTTTGTCATGTTTATTATTAAATAACTTGACGATTTGAGTTGTCTCACATGATTAATTTTTACCGTTGTTTTATTTTCCAATATGATAATCACAATGAACTTATATAATTTTCATTAATATGATAATTATGACTAATTCGGAACATAATAAAATTATGTATAATAAAGTGTTTTATTCGTTAGTCAAAGCAAATTCAATTTAACGCATGGGTTTAGTAAAATAGTGCTAGCATAAAGAAGCCTTTTTTTTTTTTGGGTGGGAAAGTATCAAATAACTACTCCCGCTCTGGGTGGAGCGGGAAAGCGTGTCAGACATTTACTCACTAAAATTCACCGGTGTTTCCTCAGTTGACTGTGCCAGGGCCACGGTATCTCTTTTGAACAACCCGTGACCCTGGCAGGCTTCGGCCTTATCGGACCCCGTTAATTACTGCTGACATCTCTTTGAGAATCGCGTGGAACACGAGGCGCTTTCGACTTCGGCCTGGTCCTTACCGGAGGGCAAGTTACCCATTGCTTACCATCCGCAAGCTCGCGCCTGCACGGTGACTGGGAATCTGCAGGCGACTCCCGACGCCCAGGGCGTCCTCTGCGGCAAATAGGGGCGTGAGGGCGGAAGGCTCTCTCCCTCACGCGCTCCGCCTCCTCCATCGCGAGCATTATTGCTTCGCTGAAGGAGGTGATGGCTTCCCATTCCCTCTCGCTCCGTACCATGGCCTGGACCAGGGAAGGACGCGAGAGATCGCCGCTGCCGATCGCCTCCGCGAGGACTCGGCGGTGCTTCGCCTAAGCTGGGCGGACCTTCACCGTATGCTCCACCGTGTCCTCCGGGCGATCCACACAATGATGATACCCGGGCATTTCTTCCCGTCTTGTGCGAAACAGAAACCTTCTGAAACAACCGTGTCCGGTGAGGACCTGCGTCAGGCGGAAGGGAAGGACGCCATGGCGCCTCTCCAACCACTCCTCAAAGAGGGGGACTTATCGCCGTTATTGTGGCATGCCCAGCACTGGGTTGGGACAATCGCATACTCCATGTCGCCATGAGATCCCACCGGAGCTCAGTCCGCTGTACCGTGATTTCGTGTCCGGTGAGGACCTGTGTCGGGTGGAAGGGTAGGACGCCATTGCGCCTCTACAATCACTCCTCAAAGAAAGGACTTATCGCCGCTATTGTGGCATGCTCAGCACTGGGTTGCAACAATTGCACACTCCAAGTCGCCATGAGATCCCGCCGGGGCTCGGTCCGCTGTACCGTGATTTAACGCGGCAGCGGAATTACACCGCGCCACTCCCATAAGTGCGCGAGGGCTTTTGCCTCCAGATCCCATGGCGGCAATCTGGCATGGAGGAACGCCGCCTCGCAGGAGACGTGCGAGAGGTGCGGTATCCCCGGACCAGCCGGATGGCATGACCCTTTGGAACGCGTTCAACCGGCTGGTCGGCGCCGCAAAGAACGTGCCCACACCGGAGCCTCGTAAAGGGCCATGGACCGCATGACCCCTACGTGTAGCATCCGACGGAAGGTGTCAGGACCTCCTAGATTGGGCAGGAGCCGCTTCAAGGCAGCCCCGGCCCGCAGTCTGGGAGCCAAACGTCGAAAATGCTGCACGACAGACTTTGACGCGTTCCGAGGAACATGACTACTTATGGCCTCGGACTTGTGCAGAACCACCTCGACTCCCAATTGCCGGAACCTCTTGATGATTGTCGCAACCCCGCGTGTCGCTTGTTCGGCCGCCGCCTGGTGCGACCTCCCTTTTGACAGGAACAGCGTGTCCAGGTAGTTTGCTACGCTGAAACCACTAAGGAGGAGCATAAAATAATTATTTTGCGAATTTTTTGTTTATTCCATTAATTATTGATTTTCGAACACATATATTGCTTTTTGGGTACAAAACATTGTCTAGAAATTATGAAAATTTCAAAAAGTAAGACTTGACTGTAAATAAGCCATTTTGCTCTTTAATGACTTTTCTCAGGAACAAATCAATGACAGTCAATGTCAACTTAATTGTTTTCTGAACAATGACGTCCCCGCAGCCCGCGCCGCGCATTCATGTGTGAGTGTAGGCGTCTTTATAGAGGTGGGTGTCTGCTTTTGTTTACGTAACGTGCCTACTCGTATAATAACCTAGAACACGTTACGCATTGGATGTGTGTGTGGTATGTGGAGTTCAGTTGTTTCGGGTAAGCTGTATGAATCCTAATAACAGCTTATCCGGGCATCAATTTAGGGCGATGGGGTCGTGTTAGCGTTGGTCGCGTCTGGTGGGTGTGCATGACAGGGCACTATGTGCTTACATGCGGCCAAGCACGCGCGAACATGCCATCGCCACGCGCGAACATGCCCTTCGCGAGGCGCCGCACAAACTCATGCAGACTCTTAATCCCGAGATCCCTCTAGACGACATGGTTCCTCATGCAGCAAGGGGCTCTATTTTTGTCCGCAGTGAAAATTTATCCCAGTGAGTAGTCACTACGTCCTCGTGAGGGGGCGCGGCAGGCGGGTTACGGCCTGGCCTTTAAAACCCCGTGGGTTTATACAGTGCCCGACAACACGGGCAAACTCGTTGGGGGGCATGACCGTTTTTTGTGTTTTTTTTTGTTCCAGTTTGGAAAATCCTCATGGATGCCCTGCGCCCTGGGGCAGGCGGAGGGGTCTGTCAGACTCTTACTGACTAAAAATCACCCCGGTGTTCCATCTCACACCTACGTCGCGGTCGCGGGAACATACGATTCTTCCACAAACCCGACTGGTGCCGGCTCCCCTGGGCGGGCCTCCTCGTGTTGGGCGGAGGAGTGAGGTGTTTAACTTCCCCCAGCAACGTCTAAGAGGGGCGCGCATGGCTTCTGGGGGCTGGGCCTTTTTTTTTGTTCCGGGGTGGAAAATCCTCATGGATGTCCTCCGTCCTGGGGCGGGCCTACGCCAGCCCCAGACCGGAGGACATCCATAAGGGTTTGTCAGACTCTTACTGACTTAAAACCACCCCGGTGTTCCATTTCACACCTACGTCGGGGTCGCGGGAACATATGATTCTTCCGCAACCCCAACTGGTTGGCGGGCCTTCTCGGGTTGGGGTGGGAGTGAGGTGTTTGACTCCCCCAGCAACGTCTTAGAGGGGCGCGCGTGGAATACTACGCGCCGCCATCTCGGGTCCTGATGTATGGGGGCAGCAGAAGTCCCTAGTCCACCGTCCCTGGACCCATTTAGGGGGGCTGGAAGAGGGCGTTGTCCGCCCTCCGTCTATGACCAATCCCTGCGACGAGTCAGCTAAATGGCCCCGTCGCCTACCATTTTTCGGCCGCAGAGGATAGGGTAAGCAGCCAACCACATACCGACACCCCTCTTCCCCTGCGGTCCCACCGCGTCCGCCATCTTACGGTGGCGACCCCGTTAAGGATTTATATTTTTCTTAGAAGGACCCGTTTGAGGATTTTATCCTAGATAAGAATGCTTGGAAACATGCTGGTCCTGCTCCACAGGACAATCTTGAAGCTAGACAAAATCAAACTAGAAACGTCGAAACGGATGTAACGATGATCCGACAACGTCTCCACCTCCACGGCGACACGCCAGTCGCGAACACGGCCTGCGACAGCAGGGCTAGCGAACGACACGTCCACTATAGAACCACCCCGCTGCCGCACGCACGTGTATACCGATCCCCGGTTCAAGACGGCCAGGCCAGTCGTGACCAACCACTCCTCCAGTGCCTCACCCCTAGCATCGGTCGCCGGAGATCCCCACGCCGTAGACTTGGCGTTGAGATCCCCGAGCAACAGCACCGGGCGAGGATGAAGTCGGCCCACGACGGCACCCAACTCGACAAGGAAACTCTCGAAGTCGGCGAGACTCTTGTTGGGCGAAAAATACGCCCCAACGACGCCAACGCCATCTGCGAGGGCGGCTACCCAGCCGTGCCCTCGAGACGGACTGACGAGAGCCCCGCCAATGATGGCCACCAAACCGTCCAGGTCTCCCACCCAGTTACCCCGGGGCGGGACCCAGTACGGCTCGGCGACCACGGCCACGTGAATCGACCACTCTGCCATGCTCTGGAGCAAGAGATCCTGAGCTCTGGCACAGTGGTTGATATTGCCCTGGAGGAAATGGTAAGGCGCCGTTATGCGCAATCCATTCTCTCCGCACCATTCTTAGGCCGGGAGTCGGCCGGAGGGCAGCCAGGCTGAGGGGGGGGTAAAGAGCCCCCGGCAGCCTTGGCAGACCCTCTCTTCTTCTTATTGGCGGTCGCGCCATAGGCCTTACCGCCCGCTGTGTGCCCAGCGGGCCTCCCCGCAGCTGTACAGAGGCTGCAGTTTGGCGCCGCGGAGCACTGGGCCGCCTTGTGGCCGGGCTGGCCGCAGCGATAGCACTGCTCGCTGCGGTCAATTGCGGCGGTGCACCGTGCCTTAACATGCCCCACGTCCAGGCATTGGTAGCACCGCAAGGCCCTGGGCTGCAGCAGCTTCACCCTCGCTGCAACCCACCCTACCAACAGACGCCCACCGTCAGCGACCTTATTGGCCGCCGCCACCGGGCACCGCACCCAAATCGTACCGAGCCCGGAAGCGTCGGCGCGTATGTCGCCCGTCCGCACGTCTCCTGGCAGACATCCACCGACTCGGGCGACGGCCACCACGACCTCAGCTGGGGTCGTCGAGTCGTCCAGGCCATCGACGCGCAGCTCAGCGGTCTTCATGGGCCTGGACACCCGGACTTCCTCCGGGTTGAGGACCTCCCTCAGCTTGGTGGCCAGGATGTCCGCCTTTTCCCCGCTAGAAGCACCCGACACCTCAAGCAGCCGCGCCCCCGTAATCGCCGGCCTCATTCTGAAGCCGGACGGTGTGCCAAGGTCGGGGAACGCGACCTTGGCTTTCGCCTGCGTCAGGACCGCCTTATATGTAACGCCCCTTTCGACGGCTCCGGGCTGCAGCGTAATCACTACAGCCGCGGAGCGGGGGGCTCTGACCTTAGGCGGTCCTTGTGCCTTCTTCGATGCCGGTGCTGCAGCGGGTGCCGGTGGCGCCGTCTTCTTCCCGCGACGGCGGCCCTTCTTAACGACCGTCGCCCATGTCTCCGTGGGAGTCGCGAGCGAGGCCGCTGGTGGCGCAGTCGCCTGGGAAGTGAGCACGGACGTACCCTTCGCGGGATTTTTGGTCCCCTTACCGGACCCGCTCGACTCAGCCGCCGCGGTTATTGGCCCCAGCTTTTTGGGCCCCTCCTTCCGCTTGTCCGCAGCGAGCGGTGGGCGGAGATTCACCGCTGGAAGGAGCCTCTCCTCTATGGCCTCCATACGGGCACCCACCATTTGTCCACACTGCATCATGCAGATGCGCGCGATCTTCTCTAACTCCGCATCCGCAAGAGCAGGTGTCGACGACGGGACCGGTGATGGAGCCGACGACGGAGCCGCAACCGAAGAGGAGCCAGTGGCGGCGGGTATTGCCCTCTGGGCGGCGAACTGCCGCTTGAGGTCCTCCAACTCGGATCGGAGACGGCCATTCTCCTCCCAAAGCTTCGCCGTCTCCTCCGTACTTGTTCGACTAAGGAGGACCTCAACCGCCTCCTTAATGCCCTCAGCCACCTCCTTCAGAGCACGCGTGAATGTGCCCTTCAGGTTGCCCGATTTGGTGGCCACCTTCAGGACGACATCCACACCGTCGAAAACCTGGCGACTGAGAGCCACCCCCGTCACGCTTTCCCCAGCTGCCATACGAGCAGAGCGCCGCTCTCGGGCCTGTCGGGCCAACTCGCTGACCTCATCAGCCGCGACAGTTTTTTGCTGGGCCCTCTTCGCAGCACTTGCCTCTGCTCTGTTGGTTCCCAACAGAGACGTTGTAGAGCCCCCGCTTTGGTCCTCCACCACGGGCTCGGAGTCGGGCTCCACAGGAACCGGCGTGTCGGGGCGCTTGAGAAAGCGACCCTGAGCGTCGCGCGACGTCGAAGCTGTCGTTCTACTTTTCGCGCGACCTTGTCCTCTTCTGCCCGTTGGCCCCGTGGGGGCCGACAGGTTCTCCTCACTCAAAGAGAGGCCTGCCATCCAAAATTTTGACGGAGGTCCAACCATCTCTTCTTCGGCCGCCTGGGTCTTACGCTTTGAGCTTACGCTCGAAACGCTCACCACACTCATTCTGTCAGATGCCTTGTCACAATCTGACACTGCACCCACACCCAATTGCTCGACCAACACGATCGGCATTTTGTCCAGTTGTTGTTCGTCCCCTGAGGGACAGGAGCCTCCTCGGCTCTTGTTGCCATCGGCAAGTGGAAGACAGTTTTTGCCCCCCCCAGAATACGAGGGGCATGACGCATCCGAAACCGGATGCGTGGCGGATTCTCCGACTGCTAAGCAGTCGGTACCGCCCTGGGGTAAAATATTTTGAACTGACTAATTTTCCATTTTTGGTTTTTTCCTTTGAAGGGTGCGGTCCCTTTGATCCCCCTGGATCCCCCCCTAGCGCTAGGGACCGGATGCCCTCCGGCCATACACCCCCTCGGCACGCTCGACCTTGGAGTTGGGGTTATTTTTTTAAGAGGTTTTCTTCCTCTCCTCCCACAAGACCACGCCCACACAACTCACCCTCTGAAAGCAGAGGGGGGGTGGGCGTACGACCTACTCCAACGACGGACTACCCGTCCCTTCCCTAGCCGCCGTCCCTTCCCTAGCCCGGTTCCCTTCCACGACCATCAAAGATGATCGGGGAATGGAACCGTGCCTTTCCCCGTTTGTTGAGATTTGCCGCCAGCGCCAATTGTCCACCAGAACCGGTGGGCGATTGGAGCTGACGTTGCCCAGGATGCGCCACGAGGAGGCTCTTCAACTGCACCCCGAAACGATCGTACCTTTTTTTTTTTTTTTTTTTTGTTCCCGGGGTGGAAAATCCTCATGGATGTCCTCCGCCCTGGGGCGGGCGGAGGGGTCTGTCAGACTCTTACTGACTAAAAACCACCCCGGTGTTCCATCTCACACCTAAGCCGGGGTCGCGGGAACACATTATTCTTCCACAACCCCGGCTGAAACGATCGTACCTGGTCTAACTTCAAGATCGAATTTAAGCCGCTTTGCTCACGAAGAATTGATGTTGCAAATATCTTGTTTGACGTCATGAGTACTAATTTTATTCCGACAAGTATTCCACGTACGCAGAATATGCTAGGCGTTCCATCTTGAGACTTAATATTGTTAGAGGGTTAAGCGATGATTTAACGGTAGCGATTGTCATACGTGGTGTAACTGATGCGCAAATACGTGCCGCTGCGACTAACGCTCGTTTAACGACCAAAGATCGTGTTGAATTCTTCTCTATTTATACCAAACCGAAGCCCAATCCATCTGTTACCTCTGTGAAATCATCCCAAAGTAAACAGTTTGACCGAAACTTCCGAAAACGTCCGCACAATAATATTATTCGCGAAATAACATGTTATTCTTGCGGTAGTGTGGGTCACTTGCAGCGCGCGTGCCCTAAACAATCAAAAACGGTTAAGTCCGACGAATCGACAGGAACAGTTAATAAGAAACCTAATGGGCCGTGTTCATTATGTAAAAAGCCAGGCCATGACGCCACTGTCTGTTTTGCTAAACAAAGATCAGAAACGCGCAATAAAAACAAAGTTAACTTTTGCTTCGAGTTGAAAGGTGCGTCAACGGACAGTGACGTCACAACGGCCGTTATACAGGGGATACCTACAGACGTGCTGATAGACAGCGGATCGCACATTTCACTTATTTCGGAATCGGTGCTAAAATATTTTAAGTGAACGCGACTACCCACATATCAAGTATTACGTGGCATAGGTGATCAAAATATTGAGTGTAATAGCCGCGTAACATTAGTTATAGAATTTAGCGATATCTCATTAGAGGTGGATCTTTTTGTTGTTCCCTTAAAATGCCTAAACGTGCCCGTACTAATAGGGACAGATGTTTTGAACCGAGAGGGGGTAACGTACATTCGTGCAAACAATGAGCAACGTATAACTGGAATTCCTAGTTCTGTTGGCCAAACTGTATTACTCATCAACTCAAGTGAACAATTTTCGGTTAACACGAAAAATTCATGTACGTCGTAAATCAGTTTAAGGAATATTTTATTATTGGGACTGCCTTAACAACAGTCACAACTGGTCATATGCGCATTGAATTGACGAGTGAGACGCCGATTTGTTATAGGCCGTACCTACAAGCTTTCGTTCGACGAAAAATTAAAAGTGCGTGATATTGTAAAAGATTTGCTAGACAAGAAAATAATTCGCCAGGCAATCTCTCCGTATGCAAGTCCGATTATACTTGTCAAGAAAAAAGACGGACAAGATCGCATGTGCGTCGATTACCGCGCGTTGAATGCAATTACCGTGAAGGATCGCTATCCACTACCCTTGATAGAAAATCATATTGATCGCCTTGGTAAGAGCAAGTTCTTCAGCTGTTTAGACATGGCGACAGGCTTTTACCAAATTTTGTTGAATGGCGACTCCGTAGCGAAGACCGCCTGCGTGACCCCCGAAGGGCACTACGAATATTTAAAAATGCCGTTTGGTCTCGCGAACGCGCCGGTCGTATATCAACGAGTAATCACAAATACGCTTAAATCACTAATAGAATCTGGGAAAGCCCTGATATTTATCGATGACGTATTATTGTTGGCATCGTCTATCGATGAAGCAATCGAGAACGTACGTGAGGTATTAGAAACACATACTTCCGCGGGGTTTTCGATTAACTTAAAGAAAAGTACATATGTGGCTACAGAGGTTGAGTACCTAGGTCGAACTATCTCTGAGGGTCAGGTTAGACCGAGCGAACAAAAAATTAAGGTTTTAATTGACTCCCCTGTGCCCGCAAACGTGAAACAGGTTCGACAGCTACTCGGTTTAGCAGTGTATTTTCGCCGCTATATGCCCGGCTATGCATCTAAGACAGCGCCCATTGCTAGTTTCACTGGGGCGAACAACAAGACAATTCGCGTAAATACCTAATCCGTTGTCTTACAAGTGAACCTGTGCTTGCAATTTTCGATCCGTTATTACCAACCGAGTTGCATACGGACGCGAGTTCTATCGGTTACGGCGCAGTTCTTATTCAGGCGCATGATAATGGTAAACGCAGAGTAGTGGCGTACTTTAGTAAAACTACGCAAGGAGCCGAACCACGATACCTTTCCTAGCTTGAGACGCTCGCGAACATTAAAGCCCTACAACACTTTCGCCACTATTTGTTGGGTATTTCGTTCAAGATTGTGACGGACTGTAACGCGCTTAAACTAACGGAACGTAAGAAAGATCTTTTACCACGTGTCGCGCGTTGGTGGATATACATGCAGGATTTCAAATTTACGATAGAATACAGAAAGGGCGTCATGATGCAGCACGCGGATTATCTAAGTCGAAATCCTGTTGATGTCCTCCAAATAACTAGGCCGAAAAGCTGGGCACAGATTGCTCAATCAGCGGATGATGTAACTCGTACGCTGATCGATAAAGTCAACAATAATGAGTTAGACTCTTCCCGGTATGTTGTTCGTAACGATCTGCTGTATTATAAATACACCCCCACGGGCCAGGAGCCAAAGCTGCTATGCTTCATTCCGAAAGGACACCGATTAAGTCTACTAAGAATTTTTCATGACCAGCATGCACATATATGTGCAGACTGGTCAAGGACCTAATTCTGCGTAATTTTTGGTTCCCAGGGCTCTATGCCTTTGTAAGGAAATACGTAGGCCATTGTTTGATTTGCCTTTCGTCCAAGAAAGTTCCTAGGGCTCCTCACTACTCGATTTCATCATGGCATAAGCCAGAAACCCCATTTAGCACGGTC